>CM050206.1:24041577-24044077 GCA_027475355.1 Coilia nasus | reverse complement strand
TAGTAGAAGTTGTACTACAGGACTGCAGTAGGGTGATATGTGTGTGGACAGAGCCCCCCATGCACAGTCAGCAGTCTGTGTTGAAGCAGAAAAATGGTGTGTTCAGTCATCTCGTGTTGTAACTAAACACAATAAACACAAATATCCTTCAGCCATTGTGAGAGAATTACCTTTCTGAATTCACAGAAAATGTCATCCTAACCCATTACAGACTAAAATCCTTTAGTATGTTTTATTATTATTATTTTTTACCGGTAGACTTTTTTTGTGAGTGTGAATAGGACTACATCCACTAGAATACATACATGTAATACTTTTAAACATTGGTATGGAATTCTTCATCTTCATTACATATTTTATATTTGTGTATGTGTGTGTGTGTGTGTGTGTGTGTGCAGTGTCCCTGCCTTCCTAAAGCACTTATTTATCTCCATAAACTGTCATATCACTTACTATAAATGCCTCATCTGTGTTTATAGTTTTTATCAGTAAAGTCACACACACACACTCAACCGGTCTGATGTCTGTCCTATCTGCCTTTGATTTCTTGTGGCGTTCCAGAGTGCGCTGTGGCAGTCATCCACATCTGCTTTGTCATCCTCTATATTCCTGCTGCCAAGCCTTATCTCCTTCATGGCCGTCCTCTTTACAATCCTGTTAACCTCCTCCTCCTTCTCATGTGTGGCTTCCACATCCTCCTTTTCTCTTTTTCCCTTCTTCACCTTTCTTTCACCCCCCCCACCCACCCCCACCCCCACCAGGAAAAACCAACCCCACCATATCTTTCTCCTGCTAGTTCTCTACATTTCTCAGAGCTGAAGCCCTGTGGTCTGACAACTGACATGCCCCCACCAGCTTGTACCACCCACAGTTTGTACTTTGCCATTGCTTTAGTTTTTTTTTTTTTTTTTACTTTTCTTGCACTCTGGACCCCTCACGTAGACGCTGCTGCCATGGTCTGTCTCCTGTAGTCTCTCCCTCCCCAGGCCACTGGGCCACTATGCTGTGTCCTGTCCCCTTTGCATGTGGTTTCGCTGGGGCTCACACTGAAGCACTCGCTTCCTCTACATATTGGAAAGCTCTAGCATTTCAAGGTTAACTGAGCTCATGGGCAGGCAGATGGAGAGGCTCGTGTGTGTGTGTGTGTGTGTGTGGATGTGTGGATGTGTGTTTGTGCGAGTGTGTGTGTGTGTGTGGATATGTGCGTGTGTGCATGTGTGTATGTGTAAGTGTGTGTGTTCATGCCAAGAGAGAAAGACAGAGAGATGAAAGGGGAGAGAAGAGGGGAAAGCAAATGAAGGGGTGGGAAAGAGGAAAAAAGAGAGCCGGCCTGGGTCATAAAAAAGCCAGAAGAAATAGGAGAAAGCCCTCCCTTGATCAATACACTTCCATTTTCAGCCTGTTATGCAAATGCACATGCCCTGAGATAGGTGTGTGTATTCCTTGTGTGTGTGTGTGTGTGTGTGTGTGTGTGTGTGTGTGTGTGTGTGTGTGTTTAAAAGTTGTACAGTAGCTATGGGAGTGTGAGTGTGTGTGTGTGTGTTTGTGTGTCTGTTTAAGTGTGAGTGAGTATGGGTATCAGTGTATATATATGTGTGTGTGTGTTTGTGTGTGCGCAGGTTTGGGTGTGTGTGCATTTGAAGGTGTATATATCTGCTGTATAACTGCCTGTGAGTATACATTCAGTCTGGACATTTATCAACACTTTAACCTGAGAGCAGTCCCAATACAGCTTGCACAGGCCTCTGATGGTGCTCCTTTGTTGTAGCCCTCTGTACGGAACTTTAATTTCATGTATCATTGAGCCTATCTATATGAAGCAGTCATGATGGCTTTCTGTAATGTAAGTGTGATTTTCCACTTCACTCTCTCTGATGGGCTGTTAAAAAAAAAGAAAGTGTAGGATTTGGAAAAGCAGCACATTCACCAGGCACCTCTTTCTCCGTAAGTGCGATGAGACAGAGGCATATAAGTGTAAAATAGTGAATAGTAGACCCCATGGTTTGCATGTGAAAAGCCATTTTGACTTGCATTTGTATGCCGGAGAATGGTGGTCTCCCATGAAGGGATACTAGCAGCCCAGCGTCCTGCTGTGCCTGCTATCACGCTCCATCGGAAGAGTCAGAAAAGGAGGAGACGAGTGGAGGAGTAGAGAAATGAGGAGGAAGAGGAAGAGGAGGAGGAGGAGGAGAGGGGTGCTGGGGTAGAGAGTTAGTGACTGTGTGATGAAGGCGTTGAATGAGAGGTTAGTGTTGGAGTTTACTGTCATCATTCATAACCAGGGGTGCAGAACACAACAAAACACACTTGGCTCAGTCTGCATTCTTTTGTTTCTAGCTTAAGCCACAGACACCTCATATTTGTACTTTAGTATGTGATTACAAAACCAACGACAACACCACCATCAACAAAAGCAACAATAATAGTAATAATGAGAGGAAGAAAGTAAGCAAAATTTAGAGGAGTCTCTGACCCCTACCTCCAACCAGTTCTGTGGGTG
>CM050206.1:24019077-24036577 GCA_027475355.1 Coilia nasus | reverse complement strand
CTTAAAAAGTGGACATTCACACACATGCTGTACATACACATGCACACACACACACACACACACACACTCTCTCTCTCTCTCTCTCTCTATTTCTCTCTCTCTCTCACACACACACAGATGCATGCACGCACTCTCTCTCTCTCTCTCTCTCTCTCTCTCTCTCTCTCTCTCTCTCTCTGTCACACACACACACACACACACACACACACACACACACACACACACACACACACACACACACACAGAAATGCACACAGCATGCGAGAGCTGTGATTCACGCGGGCGAACCTAATAAAGCCTTGTCCCTACACAGCTGGTAATCCTTTTACCACACTTCTGCCGACTCCGTGGGGACGTCCATGTTTACCTGCCTCTCTGTCATTCGCAAATGTAAGGCTTACATTTTCCCTGGTGAAAGTGTGCTGTATGCACCAGATAATCCCACTGTAGAGCCACCGCGCTCTGCATTTCTGTATAAGCTTTGACCCACACTTAGCATATCTAACCCGGACTATTTCCAAACCGCACCCTATTATGTTTTTGCCGTTCGCAGCTCGGCTATATCTTTTCATACACTCGCTCTATCTCGGTCTCTATCTTTCTCTCCATCCCTGTGTGAAAGTGGCACATAGGGAGGAGGAATGAAAGGCAAGAGGAGCTAAACAGGAGAACAGAAAAGCAGGGGTTGCCTGGGCTCCTGTCGCTTCCTCGTGGGTTTATTTGCTGACACCTAAATGCATCAGAGGCAGAGATAAGCCCTGGAGCTTCCCCTCTCTCTTCACTCCCTGCCAAAAGCATTCCAGGAGCCCCTCTCTCCGTAGTAGAACACACACACACACACACATGCACCCTTAACACACATACACATACGGACACATACAAACACAAACATGCACATTCACACACATGCACGGATATGCACATACACACGCACAGGCATGCATATGCACACTCACACACACACACACTCACACACACACATTCTTTGTCTCTCTCACATACACACGCATGCATATACACACGTACACAAACTCCAACTGCCTCAAACTCTCTCATATTTCTTCCATTTCAAATCATCATTTCTCTAAACCCTCCTCCCATAACCATCTCTCCCCCTCCTGGGGTTATTCTTCTTCTTCCTTTTCTGTGTTCCCAATATTTCTCTATCTCTCTCTCTCTCTCTCTCTCTCTCTCTCTCTCTCTCTCTCTCTCTCTCCTTCTCTCCTTTTCTCCCCACTTCTGCTGCCCTTCTCCATGTGCTCCTGATATTCACCCCTCTCTGGGATGATGAATACTAGTGGTGCTGATAAATATCCCGAGCTCCGAGCTCATCTGTCATCAGGCTCCACTGTGTGCGGGTCCTTCCCCGACCCGTGTCACCACAGACAGGGACACGACGAGGGCCCCGATCTCTGCTGGGCTAATGAAAACAAGCACCAGACACCAGACAGCAGCCAGCGGTCCTGGCCAGTCTCTCCAGCCACTGTGCCACATTCAGCTCACCGGGGCATACTGGTATTTGGGTATATGGTATATGGGTGTTTGGACACTCTAGTGTTTGCCACTGACTGTTTGCCAGTGTGTGTGTGTGTGTGTGTGTGTGTGTGTGTGTGTGTGTGTGTGTGTGTATGTGTGTGTGTGTGTGTGTGTGTGGGTGTGTCTGTGTGTGTGTGTGTGTGTATCTGTGTGTGTGTATGCGTGGGGTTGTCTGAAAGGACCCAGGCTGCATGGGGAGGCTGCAGTAGTGTTGTGGTGAGAGTGGGATCCAAGACGCTGGAAGCAAAAGCAGGGTGTCAGCAGATGCCGCCGTTGAGTGATTCATTACCCACCACAGTCAATAAATAATACAATGTAGTGTCTATGACAGGGCCAACACACTCCTTTTAAGCACAACCGGAAATAATAGCAGAGAGTGGAGGAGATTATTGGATCTCGTTTTATTACAGGAGACTTTTTGTAGTTCATAATACATAAAGGCTATGTGATAAACATAGTCAGACCAGATTCAGAGTGGCCTCTTTTTCATACTCTGTCCTCTTTTCTTACGCATTCTACCTCTTTCTCTCTCTCTTTCTATCTCTCTCTCTCACTCACTTTCTCTCTAAGTTTCTCTCTCTCTGTCTCTTGCTCTTCCCCCCTCCCTCCCTCTCTCTGTTACATGCTGTCAGTACCTACTGAACTGTTGATCTGTCGTAGAGTGGATGGGGGCTATTAAATAATGAACCAGCTGCCTCTTTACTTTATGGCTCTTAAGTATACATGGGACGGGACCAAGGGACGCGGTGCTGTGACGCAGGAGACGAAAGCTCCCTGAAATAGTTCTGCTAGCCTAGGCACTATATTCATCACCACCCCCCCCACCCCCAACACACACACACACACACACACACACACACACACACACACACACACACACACACACACACACACACACACACACACACACACGACCACCAAGACTTTATCCTCCATGTTTGCTCTAGTTTTTCCCAGACAGACAGATGCTCAGGCACTTAGGCTGTGAGAGAGACCAGTGGAAGATCCATCATCATCACAGTCATCATCATCATCACCACTTTGGTTCACCTTAGTGCCAGTGTGCCAGATGTTCTAATGGATCCAGCCCTCCATCACAGCTTCATGTCACCCTGCTCTTGTTTGTCCTGCCCTCGCTATGAATAGAGCTGAGCTCATCGAGGAGATCAGTCATCTGCATCAGAGAGCAGCCAGGAATCAGTCATCTGGTTAGGAGAATAGTTGCTGATCAACCATCTGGTTAAGAGAACAGTTACAGATCAGTCATCTGTGTAGGAGAGCAGTCAGGAATCAGTCATCCATGTGGAAAAATGTTACAGATCAGTGATCTGGTTAGGAGAACAGTCAGGAATTAGTCATCTAGGTAGGGGAATAGTTACACATCAGTTGCTTGATTATTAGAACAATGACAGATCAGTCATCTGGTTAGGAGAAAAGTCATAGAGAAAGACATGTTATATGTTAAACAATATAATATCTTGTTTAAACTATAACTGGATGTGATGTATATAGTCACACTGAGGATTTACATTTTTTCATATATACATTAGGTGTTACCTGTTTAAGATCAACTAATACTGATGGTATAGTTATTACCATTATATGCAGAGGTTTTATGTAATAAACAATGAAAAATAATACCACACACTTATTTCATGAGTTTAAAAGTGATTTTGTTCTTTAACTGATACAAAGATAAATGTTGTTTTAGTGTAGAAAGTGTAGAAATGCATAGCTGTGGTATCCCCTCATAAAGGACACACACACACACATACACACACAAAGACCTAACAGTATAGGTAGGATCTATAACTGCTTTCATAACCTTTCGTCATTTGTGAAAAAGATAGTGTTTTTGTACGCCTTTGTCTTTCAGTTCAGACAACTGTAATGAACTGAATAATCAGCTTTCAGCATGTAAGAAATTAGTTCTGCTATATACAGCTCAAAAATACCCCATAACCTTTTAAGCTTGGTTCATATAGATAGGTTTACAGTGGCTCCAGTAAATGGCTTCATTGTGGGGAACCGCTTGGTAGTCTAAGCTTTTGTGATAAATGCAAGCTTTATGAGAGCACATAACTGCACACGTTTGCTTTGTGATTACAGATCATTGTGACACCTATCTTTTCCAGATCATTTTTGCTTTACGCATTGGAAAGGTTCATCTCAGACACTCTCTCTCTCTCTCTCTCTCTCTCTCTCTCTCTCTCTCTCTCTCTCTCTCTCTCTTTTCCCACTGTTCTTTTGACCATGTAGCATCAGAAATGACTGACCATGTGAAGGCTGTTTATTGTGTTTCAAGAGGCCTCAGTGAAATAGCTCTGGACCTCCTCATTACAGATTGACTACAGAGGACAGAAGGGAGCCAGACTGGTTTGCTGGGCACTTGAAATGTAATTTAGCCCACTGAATGTGTGCTCACAGCTTAATGACCCTTAATGACAGCACCTCTCCCTGGCAGAGCCATAACAATATAACCCCAGACATAACCACAAACGTTAATGGCCTGTGGATTTGCACCGTGTATTCATACGCCTTGGACTTGACCCATGGCAAATGCGGCTGAACCTAGCGCACGACTCATTTTACTTCTCATGCAACCAAGTGGCTTTGATAAGCCTGGGCAGATAGATTACGCTTTGTGTCTCAGTCCACACATAAGAAAATGCTTTGTATCCAAAGAGTGTACAGCATTTGTAAAAGAGTGGGTAATCTGTCCTGTTTTGTCTGTCTGCAAGACATGAGGTGGGTTCAAACAAGGTAGTCGGTGACAAAGAGGTGTAGGGACTGAATGTGGATCCTACTGACATCAAATCACTACAATCCACTGCACTTTGAAGCCAGATGTACCCATGCAAAAGACGAAGAAGAATGACTTGGAGCAGAGAGAATGCTCACTCACTTGTCCTTTAAAACAACCCACACAATCTGTTCCAAGAGGGAGAGTGTACCATCTGTTTACTTTTGTATTGTCTGTTATTCATATTGTCAGATTAGGAAAAAAGAAAGATGTCACAGCCAAAAAAAAAAAAAAAACACAACAAACAGCAGACATGAAAGAAGGAATGGGAGTGCCACGTGGCGCTGAATGGTACCAGCTCTGCTGCAAATCGCCTGGGGCGGCCTGTTTGGGAAGATTGCGGCTGCTTTTCAGTCCATAGAATGGAAATAACAGAAGGAGGAAGAAAAGAGCGGAGAGAAAGGGCACTCTGGTGTTTGCCTCCTTGTTTGTCTCGTCTGTGGGCAGTGCTAGCGAGGGTTAGCGGGTAATAGCCTCTTGTGTAGCTTTGGTGTGCCAGTCAGAGTCAGAGTCATTATCAGTCATGACAGAGCTCTGTGAAGCTCCACATGGGTTGAAAATACAGTAACTAAAAAGCCATGGATCTTTTTGTTTTGTTTTGTTTTGTGTTAGTGTGTTCTTCTGTTTAATGCATGTGTAATTCACTCCCAGCTGGGTCACGCTCCTGCCACAGAGAGTGTGCAAACACACTGCTTTTAGACCCTGCCTAAAAGGGGGCCTTGCTTTGATATGACATTGGAGCCAATATTTTAGGAATATGCATACACACACACACACACACACACACACACGCACGCACACAAACACACATCCACATACCAATACACCAATCCATCGCAAGCTGGCAAAGATCCCAGAGAGCCTTGTGTTATAATTGGCAACCTTCAATTCAGTACATAAAAAGCAGCATGTATCGCAGCTATGAGCAGGATGTGATGCAACAACGCAGCCTAATTACAACCGCCAACACGCACATGTTTCACTCACACTCTGAGACAAGTAAGATGTTGAGCAAACACTGTTCACGCTTCAGAACTCTACAATGTGTACGTCAAGCAAGATGATGACAGAGCACAGTGTCACATGTGCTACATAAAAAGGATAGGAGGAGAGGAAGGAGTCAAGGGGAGAGAGACTAACAGATGTAAGGGGACTTAAATGTATAGAAATTCATTTTTTTGGGTGCTCAGGCAGAGAGGAGGAGTGTTTGAGGCAGTGGTGGTGGTGGTGGTGGGATGGAGAGAAAGGGGGCGAGAGGGAGGGAGGGAGAGAGAGAGACTAAGATTGAAAAGGAGAGAGGTGAGTGGAGAAAGAGAGACTTGAGAGAGACACTGAGAAGCGACATGGCAACATGCAGAAGAGTTTTCGGGTGCTCAGGCAGACGGGAGAAGTGTGTGTGTGTGTGTGTGTGTGAGCCAGTAGTGGTGGTGATGGTGGTGGGGTGGACAGTGAGAGATGGGCCCATTAGGGCCTGCGGGGCGTTGGCACACATGCGGAGGGGCAGCGGTGCGTGGCGCGGCCCAGCCGGCTCCACCGCGGGAAGGGGGAGGGGGGAAGGCTGGCTGGTGGGGGTGGAGGAGGGGTGGCGCATTAGTGCCATGGTTGCAACAGTAGCGCTGGTGGTGGCATTAGCGCATGGGGAGTAGAGAATGTAGTCAGTGCTTAACTGCACTCCCTCCTGTTGTGTGGAAGCCCCGAGGCTTGCTCTATACATTCTGGAGTGAATGTGTGCGTGCGTGCATGTGTGCGTGTGTGTGTGTGTGTGTGTGTGTGTGTGTGTGTGTGTGTGTGTGTGTGTGTGTGTGTGTGTGTGTGTGTGTGTGTTTGTGTGTGTGTGAGAGAGAGAGAGACAGACAGACAGACAGACAGACAGAGAGAGGGGGAGTAAGATGGCGTTTAACCATTTGCAATGATGCAATAGCAGATTTTGAACCCATTATGATTCTTTTGCTGGCGTCTGGAGATCGCATTACCCCAGAATGACTGTGTGTGTGTGTGTGTGTTGGAGGATGAACAAGGAAGAGAGAGTGGGATCAGTAATACTTTTGTGACATTGACCTGTCTGACAGCAAACCATTTGTGTGTGTTTGTTTGTCTGGATGTGTCTGTGTGTGTGTGTGTGTGTGTGTGTGTGTGTGTGTGTGTGTGTGTGTGTGTGTGTGTGTGTTGGTTTTTTGTGTATGTGTATGTGTCTGTCTGTGTGTGTGTGTGTGTGTGTGTGTGTGTGTGTGTTTGTTTGTGTGTATGTGTCTGTGTCTGTGTGCATGTGTGTGTTTGTTTGTGTGTATGTGTTTGTGTGTATGTGTGTGTGTGTGTGTGTGTGTGTGTGTGCCATGCGTGCTGTTGTTAGAGAAGCCGAACCCCTTGTCAAAGACAAATGCTCATACCACCTTTTCAAACCTGTTTAGAGTGACATTAAATCATTGGGAAAGTTAACTCTCCTTTAAACCCAGATAAAATATGACACCGTTTGATAAATCAATTTTCCCCACCAACATTCAACATTGACAATATCCAAATTAATAAATCCCCTGCATTTATAAAGCATAAATATGTTATTACATTCTTCTGGTAAGAACGAGGCATCTATAATTAAAAAGTGTCCATTTTTAGAATGCAGTATGCAGGGCAACGTAGTTTCTGTATTTCACTGGTGGTTCCCAAGCAAACACTCTCAGTCTGTACGGCCAAAGACCACAGAGGTCAGAACACTCCCCACCAGTGTCTCTGCCAGTGTCTGCCGTAGGTGTGCAGCCAGATGCCTGATGCAGCTCATTTCTAAGCCTAAGGGCTCATTCACACCAAACACTCTCCGTATGCAACGCATAGACAGCAAGTGCCCATTTTCTGTCTGTATTTGTTTAGAATGCACGTTAACAAATTAGACTATTCATACCGCACGTGTGATCTGAGCGTATTCTGGCACACATAAACACATATTGTACATGGTTACATGCTGTACACGCTCAAGTCGGTGTGAATGAGCCCTAAGGAGTGGAAAGCTGAGAGACAGTGGATAATTACTATGAGATGAATATCACTGACGCCTCCCAATGATATATAAATACAGAAGCCTATCTTAGGTCACTGTGAAGGAAAAACGTTCATCAATATCCTGTTCATTATGACTCATTGATATGAATAATTTAATATGTCGTGTTTGGTATGGAAGCACTGGGGCTTGATTGTGTTGTATGGTTATGGGAAATAAGTGAAGATACTGGTAGGCAGTAGTATTTAAAAAAAATACTTGTCTGCTGTCTGTGTATTTGAAGTAATAGGTACAATGATAGAGGGATACAAGGATATGTATTTATCACATGCATAGACATGCAGAGTAGTAAGACATGCAGTGAAACTGTTGATTGTGAGTGTAGACTGTGCATGGGGATTGGGGAGTAAAGGGCTGTGTGTGAGGGAGGCGGTGGCTGGGTGGAGGCGACATAGGGGGGGTTGAGCCCCGAGGGCTGTGTGCTGTGTGTGTGTATTGGGGGGGGGGGGGGACATGACGCAAGGAGCAAGGCTATATGCTAGGGCTGGGCGATAAAACGATAACGATATGTATTTCGATAGACACCTACTCGATAACAATAGAAAATGCGTTCGATAGAATGTTTCGATAGAATGTTTTTTTTTTTTAAAAGAAAAAGTTTAGTCAGAGCCCTCTCTGATTTAGCACCGCTTTAAATCTTTGTTGCGAAGCAAGCTTGGTTGCATGAGCAAAGGCACTCGTCCTCTGTAGCCTAGCAACGTATGAGGAGTGACACGCTAACAGCCAATCATGTCACAGAATCGTGTTTGGTTGCGCCATCTCTTGTCTCGTAGTCAAGTTTTTTTCCAGAAACAGCATGGTCAAGAAAGGAAGATGAGTGCCATTGCGACGAGCGAGAAAAATGTGGATACAGCATGCGTGTGCATGTACAGCGCGTATCAGTATACAATATGTTTATATAGGGACATTCAGATACACTCAGATCACACGTGCGGTGTGAAGAGTCTAATTTCTTAACGTGCATTCTAAACGAATACGGACAGAAAACGACCACGCGTTGAATACGCAGAGTGTTTGGTGTGAATGAGCCCTAAGAACAGAAAGGTCTGCTCACCAGTATGGGAGCTTTTTTGGAATTTACAAATCTCATCTGTTACGCACGCTGGCTCGAAGCGTGAGCAACATGAATGGGAAACCACACGTAGTTACAAATTTAACCAATGTTTATTAAAGAATTAGGAAAAAACATCAGTGATTGAAATAATGAAAAGTGTAGTGCCGGCATGTAGTGTTGCAATGTCAAACCCAAAAGTCCAAAACCAAACACGGAGGAGAGAGAGAGCTCTCGTCTCACAGCCAGGCAGCCTTTTATAGGCCAGATTATCCAATAGAATTCCCCTGCCACACCTGGCTACCAATCCACCTGTGAATTAGGGGAGTAACAGGGGAATGGGAACAGGGCGGAGCTGGGATCGTGCTAGAACTACCCTCTGGGTCGTGACACCCCCCTCCTTAAAACAGAGACACACCTCAGTGGGTCTCTGTAAACAAGTTATCACAAAAACAAAAATAAACACCATTAATATACAAATCAACAAGGGCATAGTAAATAGGCTACAGGACATCAGCGAACTAGGGCTTTTACTTCACGTTCGATAACCATAGGGAAATACACCAGTAACGCAGTAGTGCTACGTCAAATTCTCCTCTGTCCCGCATGCCTCACCGCTCCAACCAACCAGCAACCTTGGCGCCAAAGAAAGCAATTTAAGACGGGCTGAAACGAGACACACACACAGACATCAGAGTTATGACATAGTAATTACTCATCACTAGGACATCGTGACAAAGCATCAGCCATGATGTTTTCAACACCTCGAATATGACGAATATCTAACTGATAAGGCTGCAAAAACAAAGCCCAGCGCATAAGACGCTGGTTAGGATTCTGCAAGGAATGGAGAAAGGTGAGGGGATTGTGATCCGAATAAACGACTACTGGTCGCACACCACCCCCCACATACACATCAAAATGTTGCAAAGCCCACACCAAAGCTAAAGCCTCCTTTTCAATAACTGAATAATTTAACTGATGCTTGTTGAACTTTCTAGAAAAATAACAAACGGGACGATCAACGCTGTTGTCATCAGATTGGAGAAGTACCGCTCCAGCACCTACCTGGCTTGCATCCACTTGAATTTGAAATGGCATGTCAAGCCTAGGAGCAGCCAGGACAGGCGCTGTACTCAAAAGTAACTTAGCATTCTCAAATGCACTCTGACAGACATCTGTCCACTCAAACTTCGCATCTTTTTTAAGAAGCGAAGTCAAAGGAGAAACCACAGAAGAGAAATTCGCACAGAAGCTCCGATAATACCCAACCATACCAAGGAACCTCATGAGCTCTTTCTTAGTAGTAGGAGGTGGAAACTTGTCAATAGCCTGTACCTTGGCTCTGACGGGACAAACCTGCCCCTGACCAACGACCTTACCAAGGTACACGACTGTAGCACGGGCGAACTCGCACTTGGCCAGGTTTACAGTTAGCTTTGCCGCAAGCAGACGTTGAAACAGTGCACGGACGTGGGACAGATGTTCTTCCCAGGTATTACTATAAGTCACAGCGTCATCCAGGTACACTGCACAACCTTCCAGTCCCGCAATTACACGGTTCATCAATCTCTGAAACGTGGAAGGCGCATTGCGCAACCCAAAGCTCATTACATTATAGGAATATAAACCCGACGGGGTAATAAACGCTGAAATCTCCTGTGCACGCGGCGTCAGCGGGACTTGATAGTAGCCCTTCAGCAGATCGAACTTGCTTACGAACTGCGCTGAGCCCACCCGGTCTACACAATCTTCCATCCTTGGCAGGGGAAACGAATCTGGCTTAGTCACCCTATTTACTTTACGGTAGTCAGTGCAGAACCTAAAGGTGTTATCAGGTTTAGCTACTAACAAACAAGGTGACGCCCAACTAGAATAAGAAGGCTTAGCTAAGCCATTCTCTAACAAATATCGGACTTCTGCTTCCAAAAATTTCTCCTTTTCAGGTGCAACACGATAAAAGCGTTGACGGATAGGCGGAACATCATAAACCACAATATCATGTTGGATCACATCGGTGCACCTGGGAACGTCAGAAAACAAGGCATCAAACTCCAAAATTAAACGTTTTAATTGGTCATGCTGTTCAGTGGAAAGGTGACACAACAAACTATCCAGATTGGCCAACATTACTGAATTTTTAAGCCGCGGCTGCAGCACAGGATCACCAGGACTAACTACATCAGGAGCTGCCACCTCCTGGACATCACCGATCACCCTGCTCACTGCAGCCAGACCAACAGACTTCGCCCCCTCATCACGAGGAGGAGCATAATACGGTTTTAACAGATTAATGTGGCATAACTGTGTTGATCTTTTACGATCTGGAGTAGACAATAAATAATCCACATCAGTCACCTGACGAACCATAACATAAGGACCAGAGAACTTGGCACAAAAGGGCGAACCAGGCACTGGCAACAAAGCAAGAACTTGATCCCCCGGATGAAACGTGCGCTCCTCAGCGCGGCGATCATACAGCCGTTTCATTTTCTTTTGGGCTTTTGACAAATTTTCACTCGCCAACTTCCAAGCGAGGAGCAGCTTACGCCTAAAACCGTGCACATAATCAATAAGGTTAACAGGAGGTTGTACTTTCTCCACACCATCTTTTAAAACAGAGAGCGTGCCACAAACTTTATGAGCGAACACAAGATCATTGGGACTGAATCCCGTACTCTCCTGTGTCACATCCCGTGCAGCTAACAGCAGCCACGGAAGGCCCTCTTCCCAATCCCTGTTTAATTCGACACAGTAAGCACGCAATAAAGACTTCAACGTAGAGTGGAAACGTTCAAGAGCGCCTTGGCTCTGTGCATGGTATGCGCTGCTTACCTGATGCGTAACGCGGAGCTGTTTTAAAACCTCATTAAACAACCCCGAGGTAAAATTACTACCCCGGTCACTCTGCACGATTTTAGGGATACCAAAAATAGAAATAAACTGAGAAAGTGCTTTGACAACTGAACGAGTGGTTATGGTGCGTAACGGATAAGCAGCCGGATAACGTGTGGACTGACACATGACAGTTAACAAATAGGCACAGCCTGATTTCGAGGGTGGCAACGGGCCCACACAATCAACAATTAAATGCTCAAATGGTTGTCCCACTGCAGGTATCGGATGTAAAGGTGCAGGCTTTATTGACTGGTTCGGTTTGCCCGTTAGCTGACACACATGACATGTTCTAACGAAGTCAGCCACAGACCTTTTCAGCCTCGGCCAGTAAAAGTGTTGCATCAGCCTCTGATACGTCTTCCGGACGCCAAAGTGCCCAGCGACATCACCATGAGCCGTCTGCAACACCAACGCACGATACTTGGCTGGCACAACTATTTGCAACACCGACTCATTACTAAAAGCAGTCCACTTACGCACTAATACACCATCAAGAATAAAATAACCACTTGTTGTGCTCTTCATATCATCTGCAGACAGAGCTTCACTCAGAATACTTACTAGCTCATCATCTCCTTGCTGCGCTGCAATTAAATCACAGCGCGGCAAGGTAGATGGCAAAACAGGAAGACTGGGAACTGTGTTGGATACTTCGTGCACACGAGTCATTGCATGAGTCACAGCACAGGCACAAAACACGTCAGGATACTGTTCAGCACACTCAGAGACCACTGGCAAAGGCACGGTATTAACTACTGGAGGCGGCGAAAGATTCGCCCACACATGTCCACCTGCCAGGTTGTTCCCCAGAATGACATCTACCCCCTCTACTGGCAGCTGGGGCCGTACAGCCATCACAACTTCACCACTGATCAGATCTGACTCCAGATTAAACGTATGAAGCGGAACAGAAAAAGTTTGCATTCCTATCCCCCTAATAAGAACACAACTACCCGTGTCAGACTGGATGGAAAATGGCAAAAGGTTTTGTCGAATAAACGACTCAGATGCACCCGTGTCACGCAAGATTTTTACTGGCACCTTCTGCAGGCTACCAACTAAAGAAACAAAACCATTGGTAATAAAAGGTTCATAAGTTTCACTATGGCCACTCTCCAAACCTAAATTAGGCTCTTCCAGGGCTCTCACCACCCGACAACCTCGCAGAAGCTCTACAGACAGAGGTAACTACATCACCTACAGAGGTTACACCGCTTGCACTCCGCACTGGCGTACTACCGCCCGAGGAGGCAGCGCACACTGATTTCGCTGGGGCAGGCCTACCCCTACCCTTCCCATGCAACACAGGACACTCCCTTTTCCAATGTCCTCGCTCATTACAATAACGACATCGGTCTTCACCGCCACGATAAACAGACTCTTTAAAACGAGAAAAACGAGACTCCCCACGGCTGTTAATAGGTGTGCTGGCATCACCTCTAAAACTGGTCTTGTGCGTTAAAACGAACTCATCCACCAGCACAGCAGCTTCAGCGGCAGTTTTCACTTTACGTTCGTTAACATACGTAGCAAGATGGTCAGGAATAATGTTCTTAAATTGTTCCAACAAAACTAAATCACAAAGACCACGAAAAGTACTTACCCCCTCGGCCGTGCACCACCGATTGAAAAACACGGTCAGCTCACGAACCAACTCCGTTTGAGTTTGTCTATCCCCCTTCCTCCAATTTCTAAATTTCTGCCTATAGGCCTCAGGCACAAGCTCATACGCCTTTAGTATGGCCTCTTTAACGGATGTATACCTCCTTCGCTCCGCCACACTCAAAGCGACAAACGCGTCCTGGGCTCTACCCGTGAGTACACTCTGAAGCAACAAAATACGCTCAGAGTCTACCCACCCCCGATCATCAGCAATGTTCTCAAAAAGCGAAAAAAAAGTATCAGGGTCACGGTCATTGAACTTAGGCAGAAACTTAATCATTGTGGACAGACTAAACTCATTGGTTCCCCGACCTGGGGGTAAGACATCAAAATCACCAACACCAGCACTAATGCGTCCTTCCGACAACAGCTTAAACCGGTCACTATCCCGGCGTAGCTTGTCATATTCCAGTTGTCGATCCTTTTCCCTTTCACCAGCAGCTAAACGATCTCTCTCCATTTGCAACTCGAGCAATTGCTTTTGCTGCTCAAATGTTAAACAGGTTGCCGGCAAACTTACCGGCGCTGCACCTTGCGGTAACAACGGGCCTCTAGGTGGTACTACCTTCAAAGGATCAACAGAAATCACGCCTAACTCAAGCAATTTACTTTTTACAGCCCCTCTCAGTTCCTGTTTGCGAAGAGTTTTTGGTAGATCAACTTCGAGCTGATAATGATCAGCAATTTTACGAAGTTGATCCTTTGTTAAACAATCAAATGCCTCCTCCGAAGGAGACGCCAGAAAAGCACTTACACTATCCATCACTATACACAGATACTACGTTCAAGTTCACAGGAAAACCTATAATCCACCACCATTTCCTTCGTTTTACTGACATTCAGTGTCAAGCTGTTAGACTGGCACCACTGTGCCACCTCTTCAGCTTGATCCAAGTAGGCCTGCTCGTTGTTGTTGCTGATTAAGCCCATGACCACAGTGTCATCAGCAAACTTGATAATGGAGGTGTGACTACTTCTGGCTTTGCAGTCATGGGTGTATACACATGGCACACTTGCTACAGGGCATAGTGCTTTATCTGAGGTGTCTAATGGATCCCTCAACATGTCAGTTGTTAAGTAGAGCATAATGTACAGCAGGAACGTCAGTATTGTGAAATAAACACAGACAGATTGATGCAGGACCCTGACGCAAAGTGGTGTTTTTTCACAACTTTAACTGTCATGCTGTACATTAGCCTGCTCATTACATGGCTATATAACCACTACTTATGTCTTAGCAAAAATACAAATTGAAAAACTGATTTTAGCAGATTTTAGCATTGTGTTTTGTTTCTATAACTAAACTCTGTTAAATCTGATGCGAGGTAAGTGCTATGCGAGGAAGGGATGAGTCTCCAGTATTTTGGATGAACTCTACTGCCCCTTTAAAGGAGAAGTTGGGTGCGAATCAATCCATAGTCCATAGGTCACAGAGGGCTGTCTGTAGGAAAAGGAATGAGAGCGTTTTAACACAGACTGAATAGCAAACCAGTGTTTCATGTTGCATGAAACAGCACTCTATGACCTCAAACAACAGGGCTATGGATCGATTCACACCAAACTTCTCCTTTAAGGGGGCAGCAGAGAAACAATAGTGTGTTATACATAGCAGTGCTCCGGTATACAGAAATATTACACCTCAGAACATTGAGATAACCCATTCGATTCAATAGAACTCTCTGCAACACTTTGACAAGCTATGTAATAAAAGGGTTTTAGTTGAAAGTGATGTTATAAAGTCCATATGTGTCCACTACCACACAATATTGATGGTTATTTTAGCAATTCCACTGAGTTTAATAGGTCTGTCTTGCATTGGGTGGGGGTGTCTTCTGCTCTGTGACTATGTGTTTGTGTCTGTGCGTCTATGTGTGAGTGTACATGTGTTTGTGTGTGTGTGTGCATGTGTGTGTGTCTGTCTGTCTGTCTGTCTCTGTCTTTGTGTGTATGTCTGTCTATCTCTCTGTCTACGTGTGAGTGTGTGTGTGTGCGCGTGTGTGTGTGTGTGTGCGTGTGTGTGTCTGTCTGTCTGTCTCTGTCTTTGTGTGTATGTCTGTCTATCTCTCTGTCTACGTTTGAGTGTGTGTGTGCGTGTGTGTGTGTGTGTGTGTGTGTGTGTGTGTGTGTGTGTCTGTCTGTCTGTCTGTCTGTCTCCGTCTTTGTTTGTATGTCTGGATGTCTATCTTTCTGTCTTTGTTTGTGTGGGTATGTGTGTGTGTGTGTGTGTGTGTGTGTGTGTGTTTGTCTGTCTGTCTGTCTGCCTCTGTCTTTGTGTCTATGTCTGTCTGTCTATGTATCTCTCTGTCTTTGTGTGTGTGTGTCTGTCTGCCTGTCTGCCTCTGTCTTTGTGTGTATGTCTGTCTGTGTATCTCTCTGTATGTGTGTGTGTGTGTGTGTGTCTGTCTGTATGTCTGCCTCTGTCTTTGTGTGTGTGTGTGTGTGTGTGTGTGTGTATGTGTCTGTCTGTCTGCCTCTGTCTTTGTGTGTGTGTCTCTGTATTTGTGTGTATGTCTGTCTGTCTTTCTCTCTGTCTTTGTGTGTGTGTGTGTGTGTGTGTGCTCAGACACTGGTGTGAGTGTGTCAGTAGGTCGTCAGTCTGCTCTAACTGTGTGCCACCAGAGGGTTCTCAGTGGCGGGGCAGCGTGCCATGCAGGCGAGGACGACAGGCGTGAAATTAATAGTTCCACTTCATCTGCGGCCCGCACTCCTCCTCTCCCTTAGCCATTTGTTGCCTTTTATCTGCGGGTAGGGAGGGGTGGGGGGGGCACAAAATTAGAAAGACAACTTTGATGAGTCTTCTGCTATGGCCTGAAAAGGTGTGCCGGTGACTGCATTAGACACAATATCAGTAATGCGGGTTTATCCATATCCATGTTGATGGTGTTGTTGTCAGGACATAGTTTGCATCTTACAGAGGTTCCCCCGATCAATGAAAAAAAACACACAAGCACATACACTCACGCATATTTTTTTGAGGTGCTCATATGTTGCATACACACAGAGGTGTATGCACACACACATTTACCATATACGCACACGCACACACACACACACACACACACACACACAAACACACTCTTTCTCTCTCTCTCTCCTTCTTTGTTTTTCTCTCTCTTTTACATACACAAACACATGCCGACACCCAAGTGAATAACTGTTTGCTACTCACAAGTGGGCTAAATTCTGCTCTGCTCAGCCCAGTGTCAGAAGCAGACTGACGTTTCTGCATTTCCTGATGTCACTCACCCCCCCCCCCCCCTCCACCCCTCCACCCCCTCCTCACCACCACCACCACCACCACCCCCTCCCCACCCCTCTCCCCCGACACTCTCAGAGCCATGTTACTCGATAATTGCAAACATGGCTTTTGGGGCCCCAGCAGCCGTTTATAAAGTTGATGACGGTGCAGCACGGAGTGTTATTCTGCGGAACATGGGGCTTTGGAGACGCGCCTCCTTGGCAAGGCCCTTAAGTGTGTTCTCTCCTCTCCTCTCCTCTCCTCTCCTCTCCTCTCCTCTCCTCTCCTCTCCTCTCCTCTCCTCTCCTCTCCTCTCCTCTCTCGCCTCGCCTCGCCTCGCCTCAGCTCACAGACGCAGGAGTGAAAGTCTGTTCCACTGCCCCTGCACTTTTGGACTATTTTAAAATCATGAATAATTCAAAAGAAGCTTTTGGGGGTTATTTTTTTCCTCTCGTCTCTCACAGTCTCGGTTTTTGGTTGAGAAGTGGTGGCCCAGGTGTAATGGAATTTGTAAATGCATTAATGTGGAGATTGACACATTATTACAGGTGGCCCTCATCTCCATAAAATGTATGCACTCCCCGAGCCTGTGTGTATGGGTCAATTGCGTTAATGTGCAACCTTCTGAAAGAAGAGGGGGGTGTGTAGGTAAGAGAGGGAGAGAGAGGTCTAGGGAAGCTAGTGGAATCAGCCTGAGGAAAATACAATCGGGTGTGACTTTTATGTGAAAGAAGAACAATATGAATACATAGAATTGTCGATGTTGGTGTTTTTGTCTAGCCTGGTAAACCCGCCCCTTGTAGTTCATTTCATTTTCTACAGGGGGTCTGGACCAGAATTTCTTGAGGGTCATTTAGTCGGCCCCAGCAAGACCGATCCAATCAGCGAACAGAGGGTGTGTTCGTTAGCCCTGATGTTGACCTTGTGTGCTACATTTGAGTTGTAGTGCGTAGGTAGGCTAATTGCATACCTGACGACCAGGCGTTAGCGATTGGTTAAAGGCAGAGGCACTTGTTTTAAACTTGAGCAGAGTCCACACCTCCAGGAAGAAATAATTTCTGCCGGTGTCTGGTCCAGACCTTCTGTACAAAATGAAATAAAGTACAAGGAGCTGGTTTACCAGGCTAGTTTTTGTCAGCTTGTCCATTGATAAATGTACCTCCTGCAAACACTCTCAGAACTCTCAGAGGTTTTAATGAAAATAAGCTTTTTTGTGTGTTATTGTGCTGCCAGATGTCATAATTCTGGATATGAAGGATT
>CM050206.1:24006577-24011577 GCA_027475355.1 Coilia nasus | reverse complement strand
TAACAGCTCATTAAAGGAGCTGCAATTAGTGTTGGTCAAATATTAATGTTTTAAACAAGCCTTTTTGTCTTGCAGAAATATAAAGAGTTGGAGCGCTCCGTGCATGTGGAGGAGATTGACGGGCTGAAACTGGTGAAGAAGCTGGCTGAGAACATGGAGGAGATGTTCCACAAGAAGGCTGACGCTATGAAGGTGGGTACGGCTGCTGTGTGTGTGCATGTCTGTCTTTATTACGTGTGTAGGGGCTAGTATACTTCTACACACAAGGCACACACCTCACACCACAAACCGCACACCACACACCACAAGTCTGTGACGAAAATCGATGAGAGTTGTGTCATCTTTGCATCATGTGTAGGCTGCCATGTGCCTTCCAAATTTTGGGTCGTGCTTGTTGGGTTATCATGGACTATGCATGTGCAGAACTGAGCTCCTATAAGCACTCCTCACCAGTAGGTGGAGTAAAGAAAAAATGAGTGCTTAAAGCCTCACTCTACCCAAGAAGAAATAGAATAGAATAGAATAGAATAGAATAGAATAGAATGCCTTTATTGTCATTATACAAGTATAATGAGATTACAAGCTTCCCCATAATGTGCACACATAAATAAACAAGGAGAGATATGTACAATAAAAACTACTATAAAAACTACTAAGTACAAGAATTAACATAGACTGTACAATAACTAATATGATCTACTGTCTGTAAAAAGTTGCATAGACTGTGCATAGACTTGTGCAAAGCCTGGAGATAAACAGGCACATATCAGCAGCAGGTATGACAATAAAGTGACTGGTGTGACTGACAGCATAAATAGATGGATGTATCAAGGCATTTTCACCCACCTATCCAATATGTGCAGTAGGCAGCTAAAGAAACAGATGGACTGTCTTGATATTATAGTGCAATTGATAATTAACAAATAACAGTAAAACAGATAGAGTGCAGATAGCAGTAACATAATGGTGCAAATGATTACAGTGATAATATAAATTAAATAAATGATAATTACAGTACGCTGAGTGATGCCTGTCATGTTGGCTGTCTTAGAACGTAGTGCAGTGTTACAGTGTTATGTTCAAGCAAGTCAGTTCCTCAGTGTAGGTTGGAGTTGAGTATGGTGACTGCCCTTGGGAGGAAGCTGTCTCTAAGTCTGTTTGTTTTGGCTGGTATGGCCCTGTAACGTCTGCCAGAGGGCAGCAGGTTGAAGAGGTGGTAGCCAGGATGTGTGTAGTCCTTGATGATGCTTCTGGCTCTGCCAAGGCACCGGGAGTTCTAGATGGTGGTCAGGGAAGGTAGGGGGCAACCGATGATCTTTTGCGCAGTGTTGGTTACCCTCTGCAGTCTTTTCCTGTCAGCTTCTGTGCAGTTTGAGTGCCACACTGACACAGCGTAGGTCAGCAGGCTCTCGATCGCTGTTCGGTAAAAGGTCACCAGCAGGTTGGTGTTGAGTTGCTCCTTCCTGAGCACTCTCAGGAAGTGAAGTCGCTGCTGTGCCTTTTTAACCAGTGCAGTGGTGTTAGCTGACCAGGACAGGTGGGCAGAGATGTGGACCCCTAGGAATTTGAAGGTCTCCACTCTTTCCACACTCTCGCCGTTGATGTACAGGGTGGCAGGGGCGACCTTGTTCCGTCTGAAGTCCAGGATGAGTTCCTTAGTCTTAGCGATGTTCAGTGCCAGGTTGTTGTGTTCACACCACTCGCTGAGTCTAAGGACCTCATCCATGTAGGCCGCCTCATTCCCCCCTGTGATCATCCCCACCACTGTTGTGTCATCTGCAAATTTCACAATGATGTTCTCAGGGTGGGTGGGTCTGCAGTCATGTGTGTATAGTGAGTAGAGAAGAGGGCTCAGGACGCAGCCTTGGGGCGAGCCGGTGCTGAGCGTGCGGGCGGATGAGAGGTGGGGGCCCAGCTTCACGTGCTGGGGTCGGTTGATCAAGAAGTCTTTGATCCATGAGCAGGTGGAGGGTGGGAGCCCCAGGTTGGCCAACTTGGGGATGAGGATGTCCGGTATTATTGTGTTAAAGGCTGAGCTATAGTCAATGAAGAGCATCCTGACATAGCTCCCCTTTTTCTCGAGGTGGCTCAGTGCAGAGTGGAGGGCAGTGGTTATTGCATCTTCGGTGGATCTGTTTGGCCGGTATGCAAACTGATGTGGGTCGAGGGTGGGGGGGAGACAGGCTTTGATGTGCCTCAGTACCAGTTTTTCAAAGCACTTTGTGATGACTGGGGTGAGTGCTACTGGGCGGAAGTCGTTCAAGTTGGTTGTGGGTGACTTTTTGGGGACTGGGATGATGGTGGCCGACTTTAGGCAGGCTGGGATGTTGGCTTGTTCCAGTGACAGGTTTAAAATGTCAGTGAAAACTGGAGCTAGCTGATCAGCGCATGCCTTGAGTACTTTGCCCGGTACTCCATCCGGTCCTGTGGCCTTCCTGGGGTTGACGGCACGGAGCACTCCTTCTGACGTCCTTCACCTCCACAGTGAGTGGGGGTGTGTCTTGTGTTTGTGTGGGTTGTAGAGGGGGTTGGGGTGGTGTGGCTGCCTTCTGAGCTTGGGACTCAAAGCGGGCGAAGAAGCTGTTGAGCTCCTCCACCAGTGCTGCGTCTAAGTCCCCAGGTGTCACAGCACAGCCCCTGTAGTTGGTCAGGGACTGTATGCTCTGCCACACCTGCCGGGGGTTGTTGAGTTGACCTTCAATCTTCCGTTTGTAGTCTGCTTTGGCGGCCTTGATGCCTCTCCTCAGGTTGGCACGAGCTGTGCTGTACAGCTCTCTGTCACCAGATCTGAAGGCTGCATCGCGGGCCCGGAGGAGAGAGCGGACCTGGCTGGTCATCCACGGTTTCTGGTTGGGGTATACTCGGACTGACTTTTCTACAGTGACCATGCCCATGCAGTACTTGATGTATGATAGCACTGTGTCTGTGTATGTAGCCAGATCATCATGTTGGAAAGTCTCCCATTGTGTCAGTTCAAAGCAGTCTTGGAGTTGGGGGAGAAATCATTTCCACACCAGAAGAAGTCAGGCCACAGCAAAGTTTAAACACAACTAAAGAGTGGCCACAAGTAAGGACAGGCTGGTGAAGGATCCTAACAGACATTGAGAAAGATGGATGATAATAGTTCTAGGGTCTGTAATGCCCACGGTGCGCATATTGCACGCTGCCGTGTGCATGGAATTATACCATCAGCATTTGTGTCTTTGTAAGTGTGTATGTTTCTGCACAAGTATGTTTCTTATATGGATGTACATATTGCACAAGATATTAGCAAACCAAGGGGGGAGCACACAATCCACTTTGCCTAAATGAGTCAGCAGACTATCAGATAGCTATTGTTTTGAATCCATACCTAGGGTACTTGCACCTCTCTGAACATTTTTATAGTAGCCTCTTTAGCTACAAGTGGATTGCTGGAAAAGATTATCTAACTCTGTGAGTGACTCAGGGGGGTAGTTTTTGTTTAGTTACACACAGTGTGGCTTACTGTGGTAAATCCATGTTATGTCTCACAAGCTGTTTTTGGCCAGCTTGAAAATGCCTATGGAGTTTGTGTGGTATACTGTAGCAGGACACTGGTCAGGTGGCAAACTAGCTAGCTGCCAAGTTACTAATTAGCCAGCAAAGGCTTAAAACATGAAATATTACCCAAACACAACACAAACAAGTGTGTTTTCAACTACACTTCAGACAGTGGTGTAGTAAAGGCTAACCACACATGTAAGCCATTTACGCACCTTTTCAAGTTACAAAACAGTGTTTCGTACCTACTCTTTCATGATATCTTATGTCAAAGACATGGTAGGTACATAATACTACTGCGCGTATTATGTACCTACCCTTTTTTAGCAGTACAGCTCAGTTATCTGGCATCCTCATGTGCTGTGTGTCATGGGCCCGATGTGCTCTGGATGTTGCGTGGCATGTCTGTGCCTCTGCGTGTCTGGCACTAATCTAAATGGAGGAGAACGCGTTCTGTGGGAAGCCAGCCAGTTTATGGCGGCGCGCTAAAACTGTTGTTGGAAGCCTGGTGTAATAGCTTCAGGTAATGTAGCCTACTAGCGGATACATGCTCTGGTTATCATAATTGGATTGTGTGTGTGTGTGTGTGTAATTATATGTGCATGAGTTTGAGAGGGAGTGTGTGTGTGGGTGTGTTGGATGCTGGATGTCTCTATGTGGGTGTGCACTTTAATGTGTGCGTATCTGAATGTCTAATGTCACAGGTCCCTGTGTATGAGTGTGTGTGGGTGTATGTGTGTGTGTGAGGGGGGAGTATTTGTGTAAGCCAGCCAGCATGAAATGACTCAGAGAGCTTATTGACTGTGTAATTTTTACTCTGAAGAGAAACTGGTGAAAAGGCAGAGTAACTGAGTAATGGTGTCATGGCCCACAGCACCACTGTGCATAGAGCATGTGTGTGTGTCTCTCTCTTTCAAAGCAAAGAGAGATTAGAGAGAGTGAAGGATACCTAAAAAGAGAAAGAAATCGAATGTCTGTAAGAAAGACTGATGGAGAGATGGAGTGAAAGAGAGAGAGAGTGCCCAGGCAGAGAGGTAGAGTAAGCACAACAAGAATGCCTGAGTTAATAAGTCAGGGGTGCGTTTCCCAAACAACGACGGAGGTTAGCATTAAACCACCGTTGTACAACGTAGGTTTAAACTACTCAGCACCCCACAACCGACTGTTTCCCGAAAATCTCCAACCACCAAAGTACGATGGAAGTCTGAACTGTTGTTAGTTTGGACTTAGGTGGTTCAAACTGCAAAGTACCCAGATGTTTCGAAGTGCTCGGAGAGTATATGGAGGCATTCGTTGCGGATAACGACAGAAACGATTGATCTACATAAGGACATAAACGTAGTCTCATTTCATTTTAGCCGGTATGACAGCTCTAGAAACTCTGGGATATATCCGTCAACACAACTATGCGCCCTACTCATTAAAAGCAACGACTGAATGCCAGTTTGTATCATATGTCTGTGTATTTAATTTATACT
>CM050206.1:23999077-24004077 GCA_027475355.1 Coilia nasus | reverse complement strand
TGTCCAGCCGGATGCGTGTGTGTGTGAGTGATTGTGTGTTTGTGCTCTATGTCTGTGTTGCTTGTGATTGGGTGTACACAAACGTTCACGTGCTTGTTTGTACATTTGTATATGGGCTTTCAATGTGTGTGCACACATTAGTGTGTAGTTTGCTATTGTCTTTGGTTGTGTGTTCAGCAGTTCAGCAGTCTCACGGGTGAGGAGGGGAGAGAGTTCAGCAGTCTCACGGCCTGGTGGATGAAGCTGTTCGTGAGTCTGGTGGTGCAGGAGCGGAGACTCCTGTACCTCTTTCTGGAGGGCAGGAGGCTGAACAGACTGTGTGCAGGGTGACTTGTATCGTTGTGATGGCTTTGCGGGTGAGGCGGGTGGTGTAGAGGTCTTGCAGGGATGGGAGTGGTACACCAATTATCCTCTCAGCTGTTCTCACGATGCGTTGTAGAGCCTTCCTGTTGTAGTCAGTGCAGCTTCCGCCCCACACGGTGATACAGCTGGTGAGGATGCTTTCAATGGTTCCTCTGTAAAACGTGGTCATGATGGGTGGTTGAGCACTTGCCCGCTTCAGTTTGCGCAGGAAGTAGAGACGCTGCTGTGCTTTCTTGGCCAGTGATGCAGTGTTGGTGGTCCATGAGAGGTCATCACTGATGTGCACCCCCAGGAACTTGGTGCTGCTCACCCTCTCCACTGCAGCACCCTGTGTCAGCAGGGTGAAGAGGAGGGGACTGAGCACACAGCCTTGTGGGGCCCCTGTGCTCAGGGTGATGCTGCTTGAGATGTTGTTGCCAACACGCAGCGCTTGGGGCCTCTGGCTGAGGAAATCCAGCAGCCAGTTGCAGAGGGAGGTGCTGAGGCCCAGTTGTGTATTCTTCAACATCTATGAGTCTGTTGTAGGTGGCTGCTTCCTTGAACATTTCCCAGTCCGTTGTCTCAAAGCAGTCCTATAAGGCTGAGGTCGCCTCCTGTGGCCACACTCTTACTTCTTTCAGAACAGGTTTGATGGCTTTCACTCTCTGTCTGTATGCAGGCATTAGCATAATGGTGAGGTGATCAGAGGTGCCGATGTGGGGGAGGGGGGTGGCTTTGTATGCTCCTTTGTGCTGAGTGTAAACACAGTCCAAAGTGTTGTGTCCTCTTGTTGGAAAATGGATTTGTTGATGAAACTTGGGAAGTACAGTTTTGAGATCAGCATGGTTGAAATCTCCCGCAAGGATGATGAAACCGTCTGGTTGTGCTGTTTGTTGTTCACTGATAGCCTGGTACAGTTCATTCAGCGCCGCACTTCTGTTGCTGTTGTTAGTTGGGGGGATATAAGTAGCAATCAGCAGGATCGAACTTATCTCCCTTGGCAAGTAGAAAGGGCGACACTTCACGATCATGAACTCCGCCAGAGGTGAGCAGTGTTTGTATACTACAGTGGCATCTCGGCACCACTCTTCGCGGATGTAAACACACACGCCGCCACCGTGCGTCTTCCCTCCTTCTACGAGAGCCCTGTCGGATCTGTTGCATGTTAGCTGCTCCAGTTGTATCGCGGAGTCAGGAATGTTGTTGTTAAGCCATGTTTCAGTGAACTAGCACACAACAGTCACTCACTTTTCGGTTTGCTGATCTCAGAAGTCGAATGTCATCCATTTTATTGTCCAGTGATCGTACGTTCGCCAGAAGGATAGATGGTATGGCTGGACGAGTTGGCTTAGCCTCTAGCCTAGCTCGGACACCTCCATGCTTACCTCGCTTCCTCGTCCTAGCACACCGCTTCTGACGCCTCCTTTCCGGGGGAGGGGTAGCAGGCGAGTCCGGTGAGTTAGCAGGCCAGCGTAGCAGTCCCAGTTCCCTTAGCGAGTTCTCCAATTCCGTGTTCAAAACTTGGCAGATCTGGCTTCTCCGAATGTGTAAGAAAGCCTGTCGACTGTACACATATTCCGACGTAGACTGACAGGAAAAACACTTGTTTGACGAACAAAACAACGCATTGTCGGGAGAGCGTGAGGTCGCTGCGTCTACACGCGCCGCCATCTTGAACTAAACATCTGACTTTGACTTGACTTTGACTTGTGTGTCAATGTCTATGTGTTTGTGTGTATGACTATATTTTGGGGAATTGCATTTGCTGTAGTCAATGTGGCTCACTTTTTTCCCTCTTGTTTTTCTTTGCAAGCAGAAATCACTGATCACGTATTGATTAAACTACTACAAAATATATGCACATGTATGCATATTCACAGCAGCACACACACTCACAGGAGCATCTGCACATGCATATAAACTTGCCCTCTCTCTTTCCTCCTCTTTCTTTCTTTCTTTCTTTCTTTCTTTCTTTCTTTCTTTCTTTCTTTCTTTCTTTCTTTCTTTCTTTCTTTCTTTCTCTCTCTCACACACACAAACACACTACCCCAAAAACCATCAGTCATGCTAGGACAGCAGTATCATGAATTTACAACAGATTATGATAACCTTTCTCTATTCCCTGTTTTTTTCCCCACCAGTCTTTGCTTGGTGCAGTGCCGCGTGCCCCATGTCTGTGTGTTTGAACAGCAAGGGCATCTTTGCTGACCTACATGTGTTTACAGGGCTGGAGGAAAGTGTCACAAAGCACTTTTTCCATTGTGTTGATGCGGCAGCATCCCGGCAGCTCAGCAGCGCCTCGTTTGACAATATTAATTTCAGCCCGTGGCATGCGGCTGATGACTCAGGCCTTACTGGGGCCCCTGGGGACGTGGGCTTGGCAGGGGCCACGGTCCTGGATGCCCAGACTGTCCTCTGGGCCAGCTGTGCATAGCCGTCTTTGTATGTATGTGTGTGTGTGTGTGTGTGGGCATCAGAGGAATTGAGCAGGAGAAAGAAAGAAAGAAAGAAAGAAAGAAAGAAAGAAAGAAAGAAAGAAAGAAAGAAAAAGAAGAAAAAGAGTGAAATTAAATAAGTGAGAATGAGAGAAGGAGAGAGAGAGAGAGAATAAGAGAGAATAAGGGAGAGAGAGAGTAGTAGGGAGCAGTGTTGATGTTTCAGCTTTCAGACCTCCTCTGGGGTCAGTGGCAATCCATCAGCAACAGGACACTGCCAAGGTTGGGCAGTGGGGTGGACTAAAGTGCTTGTGCCTGGCCCTGCCTGCTAGGGGTGCACTTGGCACCCCTCCCTGACCGTGTGTGGTCTTTGGTCTCAGGACAAATCTCACTTTTCTGCCAAAAGAACTGAGTCAACCTCTAAACTGCAAGTTCACACATATTGTTAGTCACTCAGACACAGTCTGCTGTGCGAATAGCTATGTCCATGGAGTGGAGCATGGCTGTTTTATTGTGAGTCGCCCATCTCGCTCTTGTGCTATGTTCCCGCTGGATCGTGGCGTGGAAGCATGGTGGAGATTGTCCTCATGAAGTGGAGCGCTGCTCAAGTGCATTTCTGCCATTTTGCCTCACGAGAATAGCAAAGCACGAGACAGCTGCTCTTTATTTTAGTCGGCCATTCCCAGGCAGTGCGGCAGGGACTGCTGTCCTGGGCCCTCCTGTGGTAGTCAATAATGCATATTCACTCACCACCCCCCCACCCCCACCCCTCCGCCATCCATCCCTGCCTCTCTCCTTACATCCCTTTATCCTTCCTTTCCTCACCCCATATCACCATCCTTTCATCCCCCCACCCATTCCACACCATTTCTGCATTCCTTTACATTCCTGTGCTAGCAGTTAGCATAGGTCAGCTTTATTTGCGAGCTGCAGTAGGGCTTACCCCCCCTCCCATCCCTCCCTTTTTAGTGTTAATAATTGATGTACCCTTTTGAGGTCATTTGATTTCACTCAGAGGGCTGCGTTTGCCAATAACTTTGTGCTAGTTTTCCAAGCGGTGTCACAAGACCCACTGTCAAAGACAAGTCAATAAGTGTTGCCTACAAAGGATCATCCAGGAATCATCCAGGAATATATCTATATCATAACCAGGAAAATGTCACAGAACCTTTTTGACATTTCACAATAATTTTTTAGTGTGAACATCAGAAAAGCATAAAATCATCAAAAGTCATATGTGGAGAAAGAAAGAATATTGCTGACATGAACTTTGTGGATAAGAGAGAAGTTGCTAGCAATCCTTGCACTGTAAGGAAAATAAAGTTTTAAGGCAAGAGGAGTGCAGTAAAAAAACACAGTGCTTTTCACCATACATGCCACAGACTGCTTTTCAGCGAAGAAAAATGGAAGAAAGAAGTAGACTGTATAACTGAAAAGCACACAGTGTCCCTCTCTATTCATTGAACTTACCAGTCAAAAGGCTTTGTTGAAGACATGGATGGGTTGGATGCATGATTGACAACCAGAGGTTCTGCAGGGTTTTTTTTTTTCTTTCACATTTTTCATAAAACTTTGAAACACTTTTTATCATGTCACGTTTTTTATTTCATTCTTTCATTTTTCCCTTTCTTTCAAGGGAAGCAGGAAATGCCTAGCGATTGTTGTGTGCAGGTGTGGATTGGGGAAGATGGCGGTTGAGGGATTGTCATTCCGCGTGCATGAATGTAATTACTGCTATCTTTTCACATGAAGCCGACTCCTGTGAAAATTGCTTTGACAAAGGAGAGCGCGAGAGTGCGTGTGTGTGAGTGTGTGTGTGTGTGTGTGAGCAAGCGATAAAGAGAGAGGAGGAAAAAAACCCTGAAAACTAATTTTCCTCGCGCTTTTAAACTGCAATCATTTACTTTGTCAATACCACCCACCCAGGGCCCCTGCACGTCAGGAACCTTGCTCAGCCGCTGGTAAATGTACCCAGCTAGTCGCAGAGAGAGTGCATTTTTTCCGCTTAATTGTGTAATCAGGAGGTCTCCATTATTTTTAATGGGTTTTTGTTTAGTCGTGTTTCGGTACACTAGGTGTCGATAATGAAGCTCCTGCTTGTGCTGAAGCCAGTGCAGAGACACTTTAAAATGACCAGTGAGGTGAGTGCTAAAATGTGCCGCTGTCGATAGCTACGGTCCCTGCATCACGATATTTGGCACTCGACACAAAGTTTTCATTTGC
>CM050206.1:23986577-23989077 GCA_027475355.1 Coilia nasus | reverse complement strand
ACACACACACACACACACACACACCACACACACACACACACACACACACACACACACACACACACGTACATACACACACACACACATACATGTGCATGCCAGCACAAACAGCCATGTGGCTGTACAGTGATACCAAAAAGTAATTTTCTCAATAACAATATTGGCCATCTTTCCAGACTTGAGTAAATGCAGCCCCTGGACATGAAAGTTGAACTTGTGGCATCTGTGAGCATTTTACAGTGATGAGTGAGGGGAATTCATTTAAAGGAGACACGCACCCCCCCACCCCCCACCACCCAGCTCCATTCCAAACCTGTTTATATGCGGGCAATAGGGCCAGGCTAATGTGCTGCAGATAGCACACCATGATCTTGCTAGAAATGACGCTTGATTTGCTAGAGGACCATATAAACTTGTGACTGGGATTGAGAAATTTGATTTTGAAATTGGCAACCAGTCCTGGCTGTAGTAGCATTTAAAAGCAAATTTGACATGAGTAAAATCTGTCCAAATGGTAGGCTTCTAGGAATCAAACGCTCAATATTGATAAGGCTGCTTAAGTAGCATCTGAATTCATATTAAGGTGGGCTTTTTACAGTTTTTGCCCATTGCTAGAATGCAATAAACATATGCTTAAACCAGAAGTAACATAACTTGAAGTTGTGTTACCATGCCTTAAACACAGTGTAACCATACCTTAAAAAAAAGCGCTGCTTTACACTTTAGTTGCAATTCTGCAACACACTTGCTCCTTTTTGCAACACACTTGCTCCTGCACACTACACACTATTTCATACATAAGACACTTCGTTCAAAATGAAATACAGATGTATCATTTGCAAAACACATCTATTCAAAATACAATAAAACAGTGTTTTATATAGACTAGTGTGTTGCTGCTGATGTGACAGTGTTTTTATAAGATGCAAGTGTGTGCAATTTTGTCATCAGAGTGACATTTTGACAAAGGATTGTTAGGTTTTGATTGCAGAGTTTCAATTTTGACACAGATGTGAATGGTTATTTCCAAGTGTTGTGTCCTATGTGCTTGTGTGTAGAGTTTTGGCACAGCGATCCAAATTTTGCAAAATGTGTTTAAGCAATGGGCAAAAACTGTTATCAACCAGAAGTTTGTATATGCCATAGCTATGACTGACTTGAAATAGTCATTGTCAAATAAAAATTGGGTCAATGAGAGTGTCATATTAGTATAAATAGGAGTGATGAGTGTCAAATCACTTTACTAATGTCTTGGAGAAGAGTTCATAATCAACTATGCTGACTGAAAGTGGACGTGTAGACCTCTCCTGTCCAAGTGGATGGAGACTGAAGCTGATTGGTGGAGATTGCTGTGGAAATCAGGGCTTTGTGTCGTCGCTAATCTCCACTCGTCCTTGATCTGTGCAGGTACAGTAAGATGGCTGCCAGTCTTTCTCGCGTCTGCCTGTCTGTTCCGTTAAGCCTCTCTCTCTGGGGGCCAGCGTGATTCAAGCAGACAGGGCTAGCACAGAACTGCAACACCATGGCCCACATTCATTTGGAAGCTGAATTATTGTCAAGCTATCTGGCTATCTGTTATGCAGTGCATGAGAGATAGGTGACAGTCATTTTATTCCTGTAGGGTGTAAAACTGATTTTGGTTTGAGCTGTTTGAGCTGTTATTAAGAAAAATCTTGTGTAAAGACTGCCATAACTTTTCACTTGTATGCTCCCCAGTTTGCTATAGAAAATATACGGCAAAAGTGAGTAGAAGAACTTGATATGTTTGATATTCAGTGGAAACTTTTAGTGATACTTTGCACAACTTGCTTTCAATGTTGATGCATTCTGAATTGTCTGTGTGTTTTGTGACATTTCGCTGTGTGTAATTGCGTCAGGAATTCTGCATGCTGTGGTCGGCCTGTGAAAATTTCAGCGTATGAAGGAATTCAGGAATTCTGTTCACTTCTATACTTTTTGTAAGCTCCCCTGAAATGTGCTGATAGACGCAGGCATGATCAGTGTTGGGAATCATGGCCTGGTTTCACCCACTTAAGCATTAAAAGATGGCTCCGCGAACCTCGGGGACGGCTTAAGTGAGTGATTCACAGGGAAATGGAAGAAGGCGCACAGCGGCGTCTCAGGTTTGTTGATGCCGGGTTCTGTTTGATGTCGTGTTTACATAGTGAATGCCGTTTGGCTTCCCTCCCTCTGCTTAAGCCCTAGGTTACAGGTTATAGGAAGGTTTTGGCTGGGCTCAGGCAATGTAGTTTTATGGCTTTTTCACTCTCAAAGGGCTCCATGCTGTTTGGTGCCAACAGCTGCAGGCTATCTTTACCTTTGCAGCAAGCATAGAGCAGTCTTATCCAAATTTAAAATGGGTTTTTTCCCCCTAGACTTACATTAAGGTAAAACTACATGGCATAATAATTTGACGCCACATAAATCCAAGGTTATTTGGATTTAGAAGATTAATGAGCAAGTTGTTTAAGTTGTTAACTAGTGTTTGCATTTCTGAATC
>CM050206.1:23964077-23981577 GCA_027475355.1 Coilia nasus | reverse complement strand
TGACGCCACACACTGACGAGGTCAATGAACTTTTTCAGCCAACCCCCCCCCCCCCCACCACAGAATCGCTTTTCTTATCACACGTCGCTCTGCCTAAATGGGGTGGACATGTGCATGCTGTTCAGAGTCTAATGTGTTTGCAGGTGGTGAAAGGTCAAGCATACAGTGGACCAGCGGATGTGGTGGGAAAGAAGCAGGCGGTGAAGGCTAATGAGGTCTGGGGGAGCTGTCGGTTGATTTGCCCCTTCACAAAGGGCACCTGGGGATTCAGTCAGGACATGCTTGACCTTTCGCCCATGGACGTCAATAGCTGATCTTTTTTTTTTACTTTAGTAGATAATTAATACGTGTAAACAAAGATTTCTGAAGAGAAACAGACACAAACACACAGACAGGTACACACACACACACACACACACACACACACACACACAATATGAATGCTAATGCCCATAGAGGTTATACAGTGTGCAGGTGTGTGGACCCACATAAAATTATGATGTATGATTAGCTTCCATACACACCAGGCTATACACCTAACACATTATGCTGTTAGCACTTTTACCTGAAAACTTAAAGCTGACCCCCATCACAGACAGTCTGTGAGCCCGTGTAATTCTCTGACCATGTGTCTCACCTCAGCAAACAATTGATGGAAGCAATTAAGTTGCCTAACCACCTCTCAGCAGCCTCTAGCAGACTTTAGCACCCCCTGATTTAGCAGGGTCAATTGAATTGCTACAGTGTAATTTAAGAGTGCAATACAACAGCGCACTCCTGGATAGTCATCCCCTCAGTCACAGTGCCCCGAAACAAGCCTGGCAGCCGCTTTACGTCCTGTGGTCGCCGGCCAAGGCAGTTAGTGCTGAGCTGATAAAACTGCGCGGAACGAACGAGAGGTGCTCCAACGCTGACGCTGCCCGACTCTCTACCCACTACACCTCCCCTGCCCTCCCCTCGTCTCGCCCCAGCCCTGTCTCTCCCCAACCCTGTCTCTCCCCTCCTCCCACCTATCGATCTCCTGTGTAGTTGACGAGCTCTTTAAGGCCATAATCAGCCTTAATTAGGCGTCTTTGTCTTCCTGGGGTTCGGGAGGAAGAAGACAGGAGGGTATACGGAGAGGTTGTGGGTGAAGGGGAGGAAAGGGGAAGACGAGCAGGGGAGCCAAGAGCACGGTGGAGAGGAAGCATGGAGAGGGTGGGGTGTGGGGCTGGGGGTGGCGCTTACACTTGAAATGGGAAGCGCTTTCATTTCTGCTGCTTATTTACATGTCTTTGCCTTAACAGCAGCATTTATCCATAATAAATTACAGCAGACCAAATTGAATTTGGCCTATGCCCAATGATTTCTTCCAACACTCAAACACTCAGTAGCGCACTATCAGGTGGACAATCTCCACAAATTTGGCCAAGGGATTGTCTTCTCCTGGTGTTTTTTGACCTTCCCTAATGAACCATCAAAGGCCCTGGAGCACCAGGAAGTGCCCAAGCGCAGCGCTTTATCTGTGTGCTTTTACAGATTGCAACTACAGCGCCTGCTATGGCAGTTTCTCATTTTATTGATTTTCCATGGTGAAGGCTTTGGCTCAATGGTCATTATTGTTACGGCTGTTTTATCCCACAAAGGCAACAGTCATTTAATCTGTTTAGTTAGTGGGCTGCAGTAATTGAAACTGCTGCCATGCTGAAGATGTCCTTTTTTCTCTTCTAACCTGAAGAAACGACGTGTGTCTGAAAATGTATGGGTGTTTCAACAAAGCTGCTTCAACAAGACAGAGATGGCCTACGCTGCTATTAAAGCCATCTTCCCCCTGCTGCGTGTGAATGTTCCCTGGGCCAGTGCAGGAGCGCGGCAATCGATAGTAATCATTAGATAAGCAACAGCGCCGTAAGCAGCCCGGTACTTTCAGGAGACATTAAAAACTCCAAAGGAGCAGCGTTAACCTCGGTTGTCAGCTGGCTGCCCAGAGATGGAGGGAGAGAGAGAGAGATGGAGAGAGAGAGAGACAGAGAGAGAGAGAAGGAGAGAGAGAAAAAGAGAGAGAGAGATAGAAAGAGAGAGAGGAGAGATGGAGAGAGAGACAGAAAGAGAGAAGGGGAGAGAGAAAGAGAGAGAGACAGAAAGAGAGAAGGAGAGGGAGAAAGAGAGCGAGATATAGAGAGAGGGAGAGAGAGAGAGAGAGAAACGATCAAGAGCAGATTGATCAGGAGAAGCAGGCTCTGCCCATGTCTTCCTTTTGTCACAGGATAAAGGCAGTATCTGTTTGCTAAAATGCCATCAGCAGCTGTTGCCTGCACATTGGAATCAGCACATCTTTGTCCGACTAAAAGAGACACGGGGTGCAGTAAAGTTTCAGCAAAGCAGTAACCTTCATGAAATAAATAAAAATATAAATTCTCTAAGTTCTCACCGGCAGGCACCCATGTGTTGTGTGTGTGTGTGTGTCTTTTATTTTTTGGGTTGTTATTTAGTTTTTTTTTGCCTTTTTAATCGCACGCTTGTTAAACAGCAAACGATGCAGTGGAGGCAGCCAGCAACAGAATGTGCTCGCAGACATAATGAGAGAGCAGGCTGTTCCTCTCTGAGCTCGGGCCATGTAAGCCCTGTAAGTGCTGAGCACCCTCGTTTGCACTCGTTTGGCGGCTTTGTTTTGGTAAGTTTTGCGTTCCCTGCGGTCCAGCCCAGGAGGGGAGCGTTGCCTTGCTTGTCACAATAAACCAAACTCCACCGCAAGCCAGTCACACTGAGAGCAACCTGCAGCATTAGGCTTTTTCTCTGGGATTGCTGAGAGCAGCACGCACGCACACACACAAACACACACACACACTTATGTATAAACACACACACATGCACACATGTATACACACTCAAAAACTTTGTTTCAGCTGTCAGAGTTTAATTTTCTTCTTTAGGCTCCTCCACCATGCCTGTGTGTGTGTGTGTGTGCGTGTGTGTGTTTAAAATATGTTTGTGTGTATTTGTGTGTGTGTGTGTTTATGTGCGTGTTTTAAATAATGTTTGTGTTTTTCTGTGTGTGTGTATTTGTGTAGTATGCATGTGTGTGTGTGTGTGTGTGTGTGCACTGTGCACAGTTGCACCTTCAGGGGGGTCTGATGAAGCACTAATCCCAGAGCTAATCAGTGCAGATTAATTGGACTGATAGGTGTCTTGTAGTCTGAGGCATAAGTGATGACTTCATTAGGGTGTGGCCTGCTCTGCTCTGCTGATGGAGCGAGTTGTGTAAGGTGGGAGAGATGAAGGGGGTAGAGGGCAGGAGGACTGGGAAGGATGGAGTGGAGGTACGATAGGAGGTGGTGGTGGTGGTGTGTGTGTGTGTGTGTGTGTGTGTGTGTGTGTGTGTATGTGTGTGTGTGTGTGTGTGTGCAGGCTGCTGTCGGTGTGAAATGGGGAAGATGAAGGTTACCAGCCTTACACCGTGCCAGAGGACGTGAGCACTCAGAAATGATGAACTGAAGCTCTCTGTATAGCCCTGATCTCGAGGATGTCTGCTTTCATGCGCTCGGATTGCACACACTCTCGCAGAATAGGCATTACACATGCAAACACACACACACAAACCCACACACACACACTCACACACACTCTGTAAGCAGGATCTATGCTCAGAACTCAAAACACGACCTGTATGCATAGAATTACATTACATTACACTTAATGCATAGATACAAATGCAAATATGCTAAGTCCTCATCACACCAAAAATATAGCAATAACGAAAAAAGATAAGTAAATACATATAATTCAACAGTGGACCTTCAGCTGATGCCCCGGCAGTCTGTATATTCTCCAGGCTCATCATTATGCATCCCGACACACAAAAACAAACAAAACAATATCCACCCTCAACCTTCCACTTAATTTTTAAACACGTCGTTACGCAGTTGCCACATCCGGCAGGTAATTTTAATTAAGAATCGGAGTGGTGTCTCACCGTCCTCGAGGAAAAAACTTGCGGTTCATCAGCAGGCAGACGGTGGCCAGCATTGTTTATTTAGGTCTGGAGCTGACGGCCTTGGACACTGGCCATGTGCCTTAAAGGCCTCTTTCTCACTTTCTCTTTCTCCCTCTCTCTTTCTCTCTCTCTCTCACTCCCTCTCTCTTTCTTGCTCTTTCCCTTTTTCTCTCTCTCCCTTTTACACACAGGACACAGGGGTCGCTCTGTACGTCTGGGTGTTTAGGCCGTGACACGTAGCAGAAGGGGCTGGGAGGCAGGCAGGCATGGAGGCAGGCATGGTGGCAGGCATGGTGGCAGGCATGGAAGCATGGAGGGAGAGATAAATTTAAAAAGTGCTGAATGATTTATTAATAGCCGGCCCCAGCTATGCGCAGTGCTAAAAATACGGACCCACTGCAATAGCGGTAATGGGTGAAGGGAGACAGTGTGCACTCATCTGTGTGTGTGTGTGTGTGTGTGTGTGTGTGTGTGTGTGTGTGTGTGTGTGTGTGTGTGTGTGTGTGTGTGTCTGTGGGCGCGTGCGGTGCACTACGTTCGTGTGTCTCATCTTAAATGTACTCTTGTTTGTAGCCATGTGTGACTGTGTATGGCCGACCACGTACACATGTCCTCCACATTAACACTACTAAGTGAGTGTGTGTGCTGTGGTTGTTGCTTGACAGCAGACATTTTTGAGAGTTTTTGGGAGATTTTGAGTGTGTCTGCTGTGGAGTTGGATGAATTTATTCAGGAGTGTGTCCTCCTCCCAGCTCTCGTGGAGGAACTCGGCAGACAGTCTGTCAGCGCCCACAGCACAGCTATGGGACAACCACAGAGGCCTGTCACTTTAGGCTCAGATGTGTGTGTATCTGTGTGTGTGTGTGTGTGTGTGTGTGGTTATTTAGTCTTTTTGGCCATCACATAGATAACTTTCTAACTTTCTTCAGTTCTTTCAGAACTTTGCTTTTCCTCTCTCCCCTACAGTATGAGTATTTAATTCGGTGTTTAAGGCTTGTGTGTGTATGTGTGTGTGTGTGTGTGTGGTTATTTTATACTTTTGGCCATCACACAGATAGCTTTCTCCAGTTCTTTAAGAACATTCTGTCTCTCTCTCCCCCTTCTAGTACGAGTACTTCAATGCGGTGCTGATTAACGAGGTGGATGACGAAGGCAACAGTGTGGAGCTGGGGGGAGAGTTCATCCTGCAGCCCAACGACCACTTCAACAACCTTTCCGTCAACCTCAGCCTCAGCGTGGTGCAGGTGCCCACCAACATGTACAACAAAGGTGAGTGCAGCCATCCTCACAGGCTCTGCCCACCACCTGACTCTTCCTTATTCTGAACCCCTCTCAAACAAAACTGTCCGCCTGCTGTGGCCTAATAGTTAAGGAGTTCCAGTCTTGGAACTGAGATTATGGCAGGTTTGATTCCTGTACTAGAAGGAACATTGTGTGAAGAGGTGATTCATTAGTGTCTTTCCATTCCCCCCAATTTTTTTTAATTTATTAAAGTCTGAATTGAAATGTGAGGGTGAGGGTTTATTATATGCAAAAAAAAAAGCATTACAGTTATTCTATGAGATAAAAGAAGAACAATAAACAACAACATTCTTTATAAATGAGGTTTATTATATATTATTAACAATATGTATGTGATATATAATAATAAAAATATAATATAATAAAGATTTTTATGTAAGCTATTATTTGTTTAAGAGCTAAAGCCACTGGAGGTCCACTGACTGCAGGCACATTGACCTGAGTCCCCCTCACTGTGGCAGGATGTTGTCTCCATCATGGCTGCCATTGCTAGTGCAGCTCTCTGCAGCCTGTGTGTCTGCTGCTTTCAGGGCAGTCAGGCCTCTCCTCTGAAACCAGGCCAGCAGCTGCAGCCTCCTCTCCTCCTCCAGTACATCCTTTTCCTGTGGAGTTAAATGCCTCCGCTGCTCACCCTGGTGGACTCTCAGCTGGTATTTCTTAGAGTCCAGCCTTGGACGGATCACAGCGCGCTCTCTGTCTTCGTCAGTGACCAGCTGAGATGGGCTCTTCCCGCCTCCCTCGGCCACCTGAGTTGGCTATCTTGGCTAGCATGGACCATGGCCTGGTGGATAATAATTTGGCCATTTTTAAGGCATTCCACTTTCTCTCCAGCTCTCTCCTTCCCCTCAGCTAGAGGTAGAGCCTCCATCGGTCCTTCCTGCACCTCTGAGATGGCCATCTTCACCTCCTTCTTCCTTCTGTCCGCCATCTCTTTTTTCAGGCGCTTAGCCTCTTTTCTCAGCTTCTTCCCACTGAGATTGGCTCTTTCACTCCTCTTCTTCTTCCTGGTGCTGTCCACCTCGATCCCTGATGACGCCATGACGCCATGGGAGGCCTTTTCAGGCACTGGCAGGCAGCAGCGGAATAAATCGCAGAGTCTCATTGTCAAACAGCTGTCCTCTTTGAAATCTCAATTCAGACTGAGCTGATCTTTGTAAATTACTGAAGATTCTAGTTTGAACATTCTACTCTAGAGTTCTGTAAGTAAACATTCCCTGCAAGTTGTCATGGCAATAAGTGTGTTCTTTCAAACCTGAGTCAGGAACAAAGGTTAGAATCTTCATTCTATGCTGTCCAGCTCACCATTTTTTTGCAGTTTATGTACCATACCAAGAACTGCTGACTGTTTCAGTAACATAAGCGACTTTATACACCAAAAACACTGAATATTCTACATCCTAAGGTGTAGAAGAAAAAAAAGTTGTTTATTTTAAAGAAAAGTCCAAACTTTATAATATTACTTCATTTTTTTCTAATATTACTCATTCCCCACCTCACCTAAATGAATCACTAAAATAAGTAGAAAAAAACATTCTAAAACTGTTTTCATGTTTTATTAAAACCCCTGTGTCTTCTTCATGACTGGAACAAGAATGTGTGAACATTAGTATAATATATTAGCATATTATTTTGGGCACATGTGGGTCATTCTCACTCCCACAGATCTCTTGCATCTCTCTCTCTCTCTCTCTCTCTCTCTCTCTCTCTCTCTCTCTCTCTCTCTCTCTCTCTCTCTCTCTTTCTCTCTCTCTCTCTCTCTCCTCGTCTGTCTGTTTGTCTCTCTATATGCTTTTCCGTCTCTGTCTATTCCCTCCCACCCACACACACACACACACACACTACATTTTTTTTCTGACACATATTTGCGTTTGTGTATTACTTCTGATCACTGTAATTCACATTACAGACATACTGTTGAAATGCTGCATATGTTGTGTCTCCATTCAAAAATGTCCAGCCTTTAATGAAATGTCTTTAAAATAATGCCCATTAATAGCAATAGTTAGACTTCATAACATTATTTAACAACCTCATGAACCCGTTAGTTACATCTTGTTCATAATTACCTTCCTTTCGTCACAGTTACTCAAGTCAGGTAGCCATCTTATGACTACGTAAGCTATATGCCTAAGATATGAAATAAAACCAGGTCATAACAACAAGACAGTTGTAATGTAAAGTTTAATACAAACCTTGTCTGTCTGTTTAGATCAGCAATTAGAATAAATGATTTCCTAAGTTTTAATTTTGCAGACGGATTATTGATGTCCTCCCGGCATGCATTCTCATTTTTTCTCTTCCTCCTGATTGAACGCCATCCTCGGCACACGTTCTGAGTTTAATTAGCTGTTTAACAATCAGTGATTATGCTAATGAAGCTGCCTCTGAAGTCAGAGATGAAGTCATATCCTTGTCCGCCACTGAGACATGGAGTGAATGTCATTTAGATAGTTATAGATGACAGTGGGGGAAAAAAGTAAAGACAAAAGTGGAGGTGGAACAAAAAAGAGAGAGGGAAAAAAGAAGAAAGAAAGAGAGAAACAGAGAGAGAGAGAGAGAGAGAGAGAGAGAGAGAGAAAGCAGAGAGAGATAGTGAGACAGAGAGAGTGGCGGAAGAGCTGAGAAGAGGGACTAAAGAAAGTGGGTTAAGTGAAAGTGGCTGGAGGATTGCAGAGAAGATTAATTACAGCTGGGTGAATGCATTGGTCTCTGAGAGAGAGAGAGAGAGAGAGAGAGAGAGAGAGAGAGAGAGCAAGAAAAGAGAGAGAGAGAGAGAGAGAGCGAAAGAGAGAGAGACGGGAGAGAAAGGAGTAAGTGAAGAGGGGCCACCAAGGATGAGAAAAAATGGTCTGAATATTGTGATAGCATTTTCAAACACAATACACTTTTATGTGGAAGAGGAAGGACCATGAAAGAGAGAGAAATAAAATAGAGAAGGGTGAAAGAGGCCTCCTGGGACTAAGACAAAAGGACTAATTCTGTATGGCATGAGACAATGGCCTCATCAAACAGCAAAGGGCAGCATAAGAGATAGTGATTGAGAGAACGAAATAGTGATTGAGTGAACGAGGGAGTAATTCAGAGAGATAAAGAGAGACATAGAGAGAGAGAGAGAGAGAGAGAGAGAGAGAGAAGCAGCTGTAAGTCTTTAGTCTCCCCCATGTTTGTGTTAACTGTGAATGTGTAGTAATTGGCAGGGCTTTAGATATGGCAGTATGAATGCAGGCATGTTGAAGTGGGCTTCAGTGTTCTCTCCATGAGTCTGACTGCAGCATCAGTGGCTATGGACAAACACTGCTTTGTGCAGTCAAAGGAACTAAGTTGTAAGCAACTGGACTTCCTGTTGGACCTTGAAGACGTTTCACCTTTCATCCAAAAGGCTTCTTCAGTTCTGACCTGATGACTGAGAACCAGGACCACTGAAGGTGGAAGTGTCAGCTGTAGATCACACCCCTCACCATGTGGCTCAAAGGGTCACATGGGTCAACAATTAACATAAGTCAATGTGTGAACTGGAGTTAGAGTCGTTATGATCACAGGATCCAGAGAGAAAGAACTGCTCTGATGGTGAAGAGCAGTTAAACTTCCGGGAATGAGATCTCAAGGCAGAATGGTATGTAGCAGATAGATGATGGGACCATAGAGCTGAATACAATACTAGAGTGGACACGGCATTGGCTGACCACACGGGAAAACGTCCGACGCGGCCGCCATCTTGCATGTGCTAGGCACTCAATGTAAATAAGCGTAGAATGGACCCACCTCTGTCAAAAACGGCTTTGTTCTGTGAAAATATCCACTGACACACTATACAATGATGATATTTGAAATGCCTGACTCTATATGTACGTAAATCGTATCAAAGAAAACGATAATTAACGATAATTAAAACGACATAATATGACCTGTCATTAGTATAAAATGACACGTACGGATCAACAATGAATATACTAGCTAATATAAAATATCAATTTATTATACAAATCGATATTTGTGTTCCTTACTCAGCACTGCGAGGGCTAGGATTGCCGGCCGGCAGTCGCAAGATGGCGGCCACGATTGCCATGAGCAGTGCGCCTGTGTCCACTCTAGTATTGTATTCAGCTCTATGGATTGGACAGCCTCCCTCCTCTGTTCAAAGTTTGTTGTTCCAGATGGACATAGATGGCCTCTTTCACTCCTCTCTCAAACCCCTGTCTTCGTTGCTCAAAAAAAATGTGCACATCAGTGTTGTTAAAGGAGCGTCCCTTCTCCTTTAGATGTAGATGTACTGCTGAATCCTGTCCTGATGAAGTCGCCCTCCTGTGTTGGGCCATGTGTCTGACACTCCTCATTGCATTGTACTGCAAGTGTGACTGCAGCACCATTAGCTATGGGCAAACACTGTCTGGTGGAGAACAGGGCAGGGAAAGGGTGCTGGTAGTGAAGTGCAATGAACAGAAGACCAGAGATAGGGGGCTAAGGAAGCAACATACACACACACACACACACACACACATGGTCTTACACATTAACACACCCATACACACATATTGACAAACCCCCCCATCACACACACATACACATACACATGCACAATGGTTCATGGAGAGAGCTTTGCCGGATGCATTAATTTGTCTGTCCAGTTTTTCAATTCACTTTTGATTATTTAAGACATAAGACACAAACAAAACATAATGAAGCTTGTAAATGGACATAATGAGCAACATTGCCTCTGACCTTCTCTGTTATATAACTTTCTGTCTCCCTTTCTTTCTCTCTCTCTCTCTCTCTCTCTCTCTGTCTCTCTCTCTCTGTCTCTCTCTCTCTCTCGCTCTCCCTCTCTCTCTCTCACTCTCTCTCTCTCTTCCCCTCTATCTCTTCCACCCTTTCTCACTCACACCCTTTCTCACTCACTCTTTCTCAATCTCTCTCTGTCTCTCTCTAATTTTCTCCCCCCCCCCCCACACACACACACACACATTGCAGATGCACAGATCACTGTTCTGTTTTTAGAGTGCAGTGTATTCCATAACGAATATGACAGCGCAGGTGATAGATGCTGTGGTAAATCCATAATAACACAAAGCTGGTTGTCACCGGAGACAAATTGTATCTGGGGTCCACACGAGGAGAGGATCGATCTCCCCCGCTGGATGCTCACACCACGACAGAAAACACAGCCTCCCGAGCACTCTACGGTCATGGAAATATACGGATCTGAGCATGACACACCAGCGATGCACATGTATGTTTAGAAACAATCCGCAGTCGCCCAACGTTGTCAACCAACCCAACCACAACTCAAACCACAAATATAAACACAAAATGATACCCGACCCTCTGCCTCACTTTTTTTTTTTCAAAAACAAACAATAATTAAACAAATGTATGCTGTTAATTAATCGTTGCCTTATTAGATTACATTAACAGCAAACACATAAAAATGTTATGGTGTCATTAGTGCCATTAAGCCTAGCACTTTATTGTGGGCTACAGGTGTGCTGGATTTTGTAGAGTAGGCTAGACTTTGGGCTACATCTTGAGCCAGCATTGTTGTCATAGGCCTCTAGCCTACAAACTGAAATGCACAGTCTTTGATAGGGCTTTCCCATCTGCTCGGCCAATTCTGAAAAATGTATAGATGCCTTTGTAAGAAGAATGAAGAATTGACCCAATATTTTACTGTCTGAGGTTTCTCAGTTTTCAGTTAAATGTAGACCTATTGTACATACTATTTTCAGTTATTTTTTAGAGCAGATGCTTGCATTTTGATTGCATGCAGTCACAGCCTCAAGTGCCTGTGTGTGTGGTGTGTGTGTGTGTGTGGTGTGAGCGTGAGTGTGTGTGTGTGTGTGTGTAGGCGCGTGTGTTTGTGCGTAGGTCAGTGTAGGTGAGTCTCACACAAGCACTTCCTCCCAAGCACTCAAACTACACTACCTGCAGCGTCCACATGTTTAAAGTGCCAAATTGAAATGCTAAAGACATTAAAGGACATCAGTGACAGAGTACCACACTTACTCTATTCATCTCTCAGTCACACACACACACACACACACACACACACACACACACACACACACACACACACACACACACACACACACACACACACACACACACACACACACGCACCACAGGCTGGCATTTTCTGCGTCTCAGCTGGACAGCCTTCAGAGCTCAGTCACTTGAAGTTGCCGTGTAATTACAGTAATCAAAGACATTCAGCGTCGCTCCCTCAGAGAGACACGCAATGGTTACGATGACACTTAAGGCTGAAAATGCCAAACACTTTAGCTGCCCAGGAATCTCACCCCATGTTTGCCCCCCAAAACACAAGTGGGAATTACAGGACCACACTCTGCGAAAAGAACAACACCCGGGGGAAGGAAAAATACCAAAAATATCGAACACATCTCTCTGACATTTCAGCAGCTATGCTATAAGAGCAGTCAGTAATCTGCAGGACATGGGAAATATGTAATCACATAAGGAGCGGTTATTTAGTCGTCCATTACCCAGGCTCTGAATTGAAGACTGAAAGGGGCAAATCACAGGCCGTCAGTGAGTAGGTTTCAGTGAGTGTAGGTAAGAAAGTGGAACTATAAGCCCACAATAGAACCACATCGAGTGGTGATAATGTTTTTACGTGTAGGTCTTTGTGAACATGCTACAGTTTAAGGAATGCTGGGCTCTTAAAAGTGGCATTTCCTTATTCCAGAGTGAGATGTGAAATGTAATTTGGTGGTTCATCATCATAAGATTGATCATTCAGATGGTCCAATATTTGCCTCTCCAAGCACATACTGTATGATGTAGTAGAGGGGAGGAGCTGCTTCATTCAAACAAAACCCTCATCATTCCATCACTCTGAATGAAGTCCGAACATAATGAAGGGCATCCTTGAGTGTGTTAACTTAGGGAGTTCATTTGTCATTAAGCGAATGAGGGGACTACTCCTTTAATTATAAAGTGATTCTCTCTCTCTCTCTCTCTCTCTCTCTCTCTCTCTCTCTCTCTCTCTCTCTTACACACACACACACACACACACACACACACACACACACACACTTTCATATCTAAAGTCCACCTCTTCATTATACTTCAGTAAAGTAAATAAAGTGCTTTTGTAAATTTCTTAACCAAGTCAATGCTGCTCATTGCTATAATGGTTCTTTAAAAGTGCTAATTTATGCTTCCTTGTCTATGCATGTCTGTTAGAGGTGCGGTGGTGTGATTCATTACAAATTTAAGTAGAGAGTTTAAGAGTTCTAGCGGTTTATTACGATCAACCACTGCTGAGCGCAATATAACAGAGTCGGACACAATTTTGCTCTTTTAAAACAATGGGTTTTGTTTTATTGTAACACAAGAAGGGGAAAAAAGTCAAAAAGAGGAAAAATAGAGTCCTTCAAAAACAACACATCTTGAAAACGCCAACTGACTCAAAAAGGTAACAAAAATAACCCAAGACAGAAATCTTCCAAGATCCCAGGGACGACTAGTTCACCACACGAGCAGAAGTGGACCACTCAGAAGGCAACGCGCTCCCGAACTGCAACCTCAGGGCTCCCTTTATGGCCAGCACGGGACTGAATAATTGGGCAGGTGATTAAGCACAGGTGAGGTGAACCAGGTACAACTGCACCACCAGCAGGGGGAGCCGACTATGGATAAGGCTATAGGGGTACACCAGGGATAGGGGACATAACGCGGTTATTTAGGGGAACAGCTGTACATGTGTACAGAATGTGTGTGAAAGTGAACCTGTTGTTGTTTTAACGCCTCAAGACTCATGGAATCTGACTCATGGGTACATGGGCAAATCAAATTAAATTCCACTTCATTGGCTTGAAGGTTGAAAGTCTTTGCTGTGAAAACTATTGTGATCCTATATAGGTTGTAAGTACCCTTTTTTAAATAAACAGTTTTCAGATATAGTATAATACAACTACAAAAAAACAACAAAAATCTGAATCCATTTACATACTATTCACAAAGTAGTTAAGGTACATATCTGAAACACCTTGGAATAAAGTGAAATTTATTTCTCTCCCACTTTCTGTCTTTGTCTCTTTCCTCCATTTGCATACTCTCTTTCCCTTTAACAGTTAACTAACGTGCTGTTATACTTATACTGATCGTCCTGGCCCAGCACCCATTCTCCTCTGCCCCCAATGAGATTCATAGCTCCTTCAACAGGGGAATTGAAAAGAAACAGGTTTCATCTTATTTTAATATCTGCCAGGAGTGACTGCTGGCGGCTCCTGTTCTCTGTCTCTGTACACACACACACGCACGCACACACACACACACACACACACACACACACAGAAAGAGAGAGAGAGAAAGACAGAGAGTGAGTGAAAGACAGAGAGAAATGGTCTCCTTTTGTCTCACAAGAAATGTATTGCTTGAAATTATTATTAGAGTTATTATAGCATGAGATGTCGCTGGTGGAATGTGTGTGTGTGTGTGTGTGTGTGTATTTATTTGCCTGCTTGTCTTCCCTCAGGCAGGCTTGCGTGGCACACAGGGGGATTGAGTAGGAGTCAGAATCTGAGGGCTTTTTTTTCCTCCCACGGTAACACCTGCAAGCTAAACTGCTTGGCTGCAAGCTCTTCCTAACATGCCAATCTTCCTTAACCACTGCAGCCCAAAATAATAATAATGTCGGGGTGAGAGTTTCCGTTGCATATCCAAACGGAGTGTTTGGTTAGAGCGTGTTGTGGTGGAATCCACCTGATCGCAGTTTTGTTAGCCTTTTGTTATTCCCACTGGAGCTTTAGCACCAGTGGCTCCTGACAGCCACTGAGCTGAGAGAAAATGGCTCCCATCCACTTTATGAAATCCCAGGATAATGGCTCACTGAAGCCACGACTTTGAATATAAATCCCTTACCTCCTGTCTTTATTTTCCTTTCTGTTCCTCTTGTCATTTTTTTATGCGCTTTCATTTCCTCTTCCTCTCGTCTTCCCCTCCACAGACTCAGCCATTGTGAATGGAGTGTACTGGTCTGAGGCCCTGAACAAGGTTTTTGTGGACAACTTTGAGAGGGACCCCTCTCTGATATGGCAGTACTTCGGCAGTGCAAAGGGATTCTTCAGGCAATATCCAGGTAACGTAGACATGTTTGTGTTTGTGTGTGTGTGTGTGTGTGTGTGTGTGTGTGCGTGCTTGTGCGTGCATTTGTGTGTGTGTGTTTGTGTGTTCAGCTAAGGGTAACACTGTGGGAGACGACGCACACACAGGCAGATTGTAATTAGTTTGGCTAGCCCTGTAGCCCTCAAGACAGAACAGTAGAGAAGGTGGAAGCTTGTAATCTGAGTGTTGATCAGGTAGAGCAAAGGCTTGGAGAAAAATAGAGAATAGAAAGACAGAGAGAGTGGATGGAGAGAACACCCTACTCGACTCGACCTTACCCCTTTCTTTTGTTTAGCTTTTTCCATCAGCCCTGGTGCCTGGTGCCAGGGGCCAGTTTTAGTCCCTGCTTTGGCAAGGTTCTAAGCTACAAATATGACATGACAGGCTGCTGGCCACTGATTGGAGAAAAACAAACTATTCAAGCCCGTGTAGCTAAATGACAACACTTTTTGTTGGCTGCTGACTAGTTAGCAATGCTAGTGAATGTAACCGAGGTCTTCCTGCGCAGTCCAGATCCAGTCTCGAACCCGCAACCTCACAGCAACTCCGGTATGGAAGACAGACACGCTACCAAGTGAGCTAAAAGCCGGGCTATTAGCTCAGTCAGTAGTGCATTAAGGTGTCGGAAGGGAGGTTTACTAACGTTCTAGGCCGAGCTATGCTAGCTGGCATCCGTTACATGAACATAATGTTTTGAGCTGGTTATTTTTCTGACATGAACATCAGGTCATAGTTTTACTGGCATAAGCTAAAATAGCAATTTTAGACACAAGTTATTTCTTACTTATAACTTTAATCAAAGTTGTTAGGTGCTAGCCCGAACATATTAGCCCCATTAGCACCCCCTGCATAGCTAGCTCACTAACTCAGTTAATATAATGTATACAGTACAATTAATTGCATGGTCAAAAGAGTGAACTACTGGACATTGAACAGTAATACAGCTTACCTTTGTCTGTTTTGTTGCTTATTAGAATTAAAGGCAGGCACTTTCAACTCCACTCACTCCACCAACTGTAGGAGGCACCAACTGTAATGGACAACAAACGGTACCTAAAGCAGTTAAAGTAGGGTAAAGGAGAATAGTGCTGGTTCTATGCAGTCAGAAAACGCTGTAAGGAGATCAGAAGATATTGGGGCTGAGCACTCATTCACACTGACTTGAGCGTGTACAGCACGTAATTACCGTAAAATACCTAATAATAGCCGAGTTCCAATCAATCGCCGGATTCCCTTTAATTGCCGGGTGCAGGTGTAAATTTTGATAAATAAAGGCCGGTTCCAAATAAATGCCCCGTGTAATTCATAAAAAAATCAAGGAAAAAGACGTGACCACTGTAGCTGCACATTGTTCTTTTTCGCCCGTTTTGTTTACTGTTCACATAGCTGTGGTTTCTTTCAGTAAGTCTTTACTACACAATCAGGGGAGATGTGTGAGAAAATGATCCTTCTTTCAGGTCGTGTTATCAAAAGAGTTTTGTTGTAAGCCATCATTTGCAATAACCTTTCATTCATATAGCAATGTTACGAGGGGTGCAGGGAGGGCCTATCGGCATTCCAAATCCGAAGTAACAATAATGTTTGTCAATCTCAAGTGTAGCCTACAATGCACATTTCATAGATGTAATCATTATCATCTATCGACTGTTTTAAGCACATCTACTAGCAAAGAAACACCATTATACACACACTGCCCATTTTAAACATCAAAGTTTATTGGTTTTTAGCATTTTAAAAGCACAACTGTGTTTCTGTTACTCACCAGCATGCAAACTCTCCGAACTTCCTGGTTTCCGTGGAGAAACCGAGGGACTGTACCACAGGCTGGATATGGGGGAGTTTCAACTATTATGATAGGGGTGTTTTACGGGTGAATGGGAAACGGGTATTTTATTCTGCACATAAGGCTTTTTGGTTAATGAAAATGATTTTGAATTATTGTGCATTTTGTATGTTTCCTTTAATTATTATTTTTGGTCACAATGTTATTTAGTTAATTTAAAACAGTGAAAGTTGTAGTTGTATTGATTAAAAGAATTTGAATACCATATTTTACCAGTTTTGTTTAGCAAGATTTTTGTGAGGAAGGAATTAATCGCCTGTCCCAAATAGTCGCCTGTTCTCAAATAAATGCCTGGTCTGTTAAGTGATTGAAACAAATAATAGCCTTGGCTACTATTTGGTATTTTACGGTATGTACAATATGTTTGTATGGTGACAGAATACGCCCAAATCACGTGTGTGGTGTGAATAGTCTAATTTGTTAACATGCATTCTAAACAAATACGGACAGAAAACGGGCACACGCTGTATATGGAGAGTGTTTGGTGTGAATGAGCCCTTAGTCAGAATATAGTCCTTTAGGCAATTTGACGTTGTTTATAATGAAGGTACTAGTGATCCCAGTGCATCACCTTATTCTCTGTCAAAGGAACTACATGCGCACGTGTGTGTGTGTGTGTGTGTGTGTGTGTGTGTGTGTGTGTGTGTGTGTGTGTGTGTGTGTGTGTGTGTGTGTGTGTGTGTGTGTGTGTGTTGTGTTTGTGTTTGTTATGTGTGCCAGATATGAATGCAGACGGCTAAGCAGTGTGTGGGCTTGCAGGCAAATAATTCTATCTGTGCCATTACACTTTCCATGGAGCCACAGAACAACTGTCTGTCTTATAGCTCTCTCCTTTTTTCCCTTTCATATGAATGCACACACCCACGCTTGCATACAGAACTCTCACGTCTACGTATAGGTGTGCAAACACACTCACACCCTCTATGTTTCTCTCTCTCTCTCTCTCTCTCTCTCTCTCTCTCACACACACACACAAACACACACACACACACACACACACACACACACACACACACAAGCTCTCACCCTCTCACTTTCAGAAATGAACTCACCCACACACACTCCTCACTCACACACAAGCCCACACCACCCCCCAGCGATGCAGTTACCCGTGCTCCTTATTTGGGTTAGGCACCATATTGCGTGATGCATTGATTAGCTCAGATGCCAGATTGCCCATCAGCTCCAGTGACAGACAGACACGGATACAGATATGGATACAGGCCAGGATGCTTCTTTCCTTCTTTCTGTTCACCTGC
>CM050206.1:23956577-23959077 GCA_027475355.1 Coilia nasus | reverse complement strand
GAAGGCTAACAATGGAAGTGGTAGGTGCCCTTAGACGAAGCATGACGACTACGCTATTTTTAAACCATTAAAACAGCTCGAAGAAACTCCACACTCCATCAGTAGTACAACAAAGGCTCTGGCATTCAAAACGAAGCACTGAGAATATTGTAAATGTACACAACGTTTATTTAAAAAACTGTTCTTACATGCAGTAGTTTGCAGTTGTTTCTCGTCGCCGCCATGATGAAAGTCCAAACAAGTCGATTGTACTACCTCTCCTCCTATTCTTCCCGCTGGTTCGTGTTCATCAATCGACTTGTGCGGACTTTCATCATGGCGGCGACGAGAAACTACAGCAAGGTACTGGCTGTCAAAACTGTTTTATTCATAAATGTTGTGTACACTTACAAAGTTCTCAGTGCCTTGTTTTTAATGTTGTGGCCTTTGTTGTGCTACTGATGGAGTGTGGAGTTTCTTTGAGCTGTTTTAATGGTTTAAAGATAGCATAGTCGTCATGCTTCGTCTAAGGGCACCTACCACTTCCATTGTTAGCCTTCTGGGACAAACGGTAAATAATAGTTAAACTCTGAATGCAACAGGCTAAATCAATGTTGCTCCTCAGTACACATACCAACTCGGTATGATGTTTTAACATGCCAATTTTCATTTTACACCGAAGTTCTCCTTTAACATGACTTTTCTGGAAATCTGGGTAAAGTGGTGTGTGCAGTCATTACAATTGGGATTCAATTCAACAAGTAACATCATCAGGCTAAAACACCCATGTCAACAGCCTACAAGACAGCTTGTAGATCTTGCTAAAACCTTACTAACACTAACAACAGCAGTCTGATACAGTCATTGGTAGCATGCAAAGACATGTCTTGAGGAAATAAAGTTGATGATGATGTTCTCCTGTGAAAATTTTCTGTTATGTTTTCAAAAGGTGGTCTGACCCTGACTACACAACAGCATAGTGCACAGCTGCTTGTTGGTATGACAGGTGACCTTTAACGTAACTTTAGTTTATCTCTGAGCCTAATGAAAAATTAGTGATGTCTTAACTAGTGTGTTAAACACGCCTTTAACATAACTTTTATTTATTTCTGAGCCTAATGAAAAATTAGTGATGGCTTAACTAGTGTTTTAAACCTGCCTTTAACGTAGCTTTTGTTTATTTCTGAGCTTGTTTGTTCTCTCTCTGCTGCCTCAGCCCCCAGTGGCGTAAATGCTGTGTGGGAGGAGATGATTGTTTGGCTCGTCCTTGTGTTCAGAGCTAGTCAGGTGTGAAATGACATGACAGAGAGCTCAGTGGCAGCCTGTGATTGGAGCGTCATGTCAAAAATTGAGAGATAAATAATGAATCGTGAATAAATAAAGTGTGTGGAGTTTCTCAACTAGGTGACTAAAAGTGGTGAAAAATGAAGCGAACAGTTTCAGTCCCACCGTTTGATGATGAAATGATTTGGAAAATTGGTGTCAGCTGGGTATGAGCAACTTTTCAAAAACTTCTAATACTCCTTCATCAATCTTGCTAGGTTTCTTTCTTTCTTTCTTGTTTTCTTTCTTTCCTTTTTTATGTCTTTCCACCTGTCTAAGTGTTTGTGTATTTGTGTGTGTGTGTGTTTTTCAGTACAACGAGGAACTGCACTACGTGGAACCTTGTTTGAATGGAACGCTGGTTCAGGCTGACGTCACCAACAAAGATGTAAGTTGAATTAATCTACAACATCGCTGTCAGTCTAATGGTATTTTTGTGTGATACCCGCACATATACTGCAGATCTGCTAATATTTGTCCTGTCACTTCCACTGTCACTTGCTTCCCATGGTGTGGGCAAATGCCCCGTTATCACACTGAGCTGTAGTTACTGAAAGCCAAATGGAGAATGGCAGGGGTAGGGTCTAATTATAGGCAAGAGACTCCACATCAGTTTATTTCTGCAAATGTTTTGCTTTTACTCCGTAATGAGGCTGTCCATCAGAGCCACGCGCTTTGCTCCGTGTCTCCACGGAGACAGGTTTCATTAAGATGGCCGCCCTGATAGTGCCCATAGGGGGCCTAGCCTCAGTGGGGCTGCACCTCAAGCCCACAGCTTCAGCTTATGCAGGAGAGAGAGAGAGAGAGACAGAGAGACAGAGAGACAGAGAGAGAGAGAATATCAGAGAGAGGGAGAGAGGAGAAAAAGACAGACAGAGTGAGAGAGAGAGAAAAGATAGAGGAGAGAAAGACAGAGACAGAGGAGACAGACAGAGACACACAGAGAGAGAGAGAGAGAGAGGAGACAGAGAGACAGAGACACACACACACACACACAGAAAGAGAGACAGAGAGAGAGAGAGAGAGATTTTAGCTTTCATCTACTCCCTAAAAGCTCCATATTTCTCAACCATATCAAAATATGCAAAAATTCACGTGTGAAATCAGAATCTTTTTAATACCTCTGCAGCAGTGAAAACTTTTACTATAGGAAGCATTCCTCTCTTGTATGGTTGGTTGAAAGTAATAGTAAGTAAAA
>CM050206.1:23949077-23951577 GCA_027475355.1 Coilia nasus | reverse complement strand
AACAAAGGCTTAGAATCGTCATTCTGTGCTGTCCAGCTAACCATTTTTGCAGTTTGCCAACTAATCCAAGAAGTTCTGACAGTTTAGGTAAAATAAAATGACAAAAAAGTGGCTTTGTACACCAAAAGCATAACATACTACACATCCTAAGGTGAAAGAGGAAAAAAGTGTTCATTTAAAACACACTGAAACATTCCTTGATATTTATCTTCTAAAATTCAACTCATTTCACACCCTACATGAATGTATAAAATGACTAGTAAATAAGTAGTTTTTTTAAGTCTTTTTATTTTCTGTCACAACCCCCTGTGTGTTACATAAAAGGTAATGATGGAACATGTGTCTGACAGTATCCAGCAGTGTGGGATGGAGTATGGGCTGTCAGGCAGAAGCTAATGTCCTTACATGTGGACTGCCCGGCAGGTGACTTTTCCATTATCCATGAAAGTCATGCATACCCAAATAGACACACATATTAATAATAACAAGTGATAACACATTTCATTTGTTACATGGTGGCTTTCAAAGAACCCAAAGCCACCATACAGATAAAAGTTAACATTACAAAATCAGTGATAAGAGCATTAAAATAGGAACATCTGAATGCCAATAAGACTCAAGTGCTAGTCGTCGGCTCTGAATCAGCTCTTGAAAAAAACGTATACATTCACCTTGTCCATTAATGGCCTCTGGACATGTTAATAGTGAAAGCATAAGGAATGAAATAGGAAATGCCTTTAGATATTTCAGTTCTTCAAAGTGAGTTAAAGTGCAAATGTCTGTGCTTGCCCCCCCTCCACTCACACACACACACACACACACACACACACACACACACACACACACACACACACACACACACACAGACTCATGCAGCCACAGCACACACCAAACACAGACAACATGAATGAAACGTTTACACCGTGTGTGTGTGTGTATGTGTGTGCGCGTGCACGAGTGTGTGTGGATGCGTGCATGTGTGTATGTGTGTGTGTGTGTGTGTGTGTGTGTGTGTGTATGTGTGCACGCGCACGAGTGTGTGTACGCGCCCATGTGTGTACGTATGTGTGTGTATGTGTGCGCATGCACGAGTGTGTGTGTAAGCGTCCGTGTGTGTGTGCGTGCGCGTGTGTGTGCGTGTGTGTTCAGATAAAGGCTGTTCGTCGGCGCTGCGGGGCTGTTTCAAAATAATGAGACACACAGACGGAACCCATCGGGTCGCCGTTAACATTAAACTCCATTAAACGCTTGGGAGAGTTGCAACACATTACACATGCACTCTCTCACTCACACACACACACACACTCTCTCTCTCTGACACACACACACACATGCACACAATCTACACACACCCATGAAAATACGTGTACAAGTGGACAAAAAGTGCCCGTAGAGGGAATTGTATTTAGTGCAGTTCACCAGAGGGATTGGAATGCAAAACAGTGTGTGTGTGTGTGTGTGTGTGTGTGTGTGTGTCTGTGTGTCTGTGTGTGTGTGTGTGTGTGTGTGTGTGTGTGTGTGTGTGTGTGTGTAAATCTATTCTAAACGACTGTGGCATTTCACTGTGTAAATTTTAATTTACTCCTTTATTTTCAACCTGTGCTCCCGGCCAAGTTTGAACAGCTTTCTAAGGCAATCTGCTTTTCCCATTTAGAGCACATGCTATGGTGGGACCCACTGCTGCAATCACTATGCACTGCCTTTACCATTGCAAATGTGTTTGTGAGTGTGTGTTTGTGTGTGTGTGTGTGTGTGTGTGTGTGTGTGCGCGCCACTGAGAGAGTGTGTGTGAATGCCATTTAATGGTATTTGTGTATGAGTGAGAGTAAAATCAGATGCAAGGTCAACAGGTTCAGTCACTGTGTTCGATCTGAAATTCAATGTGTGTGTTTTTATTGTTTTTGGTTTTTCCCTGAGGTGTTAGTGTGCTTTTGTGTTTATTTGCAAGAGAATCAGCATGCTCAGAGCTGAAGCGGGCGAAGAGAAGGGCAGAGTGAGAACGGTGGGGGAAGAATGGTGCTTTGAACAGTGGGCAAGTGAACATTAGTTCTCAGCCTCTGAACCTTGAAGTGTCACTGTTTTCCTGTCCCTCCCACAGCATTTCCGGGAGCATCTGAATAAGCTGTTTGCTAAAGGCATCGGCATGCTGGACATGGCCTTGACTGAGGCGTTTGAGCTTCTCAACGATGTAAGTTTGCCCCTCACACAGACAGACACACACACACAAACATGCATGCACATACATAAACACACTCTCACTCACTCCCACACACACACATACACACACACACACACACACGCTCGCACACACACACACTCACTCACACACACACACACACACACACACACACACACACACAATCACACAATCACATACATATTTATGTATTAAACATATACTGTACTCACATTATATTATAAACCCACTACCAAACACTCTCCTGTTACAACAATGACAGAAAGATTTATTATTATTTATAAAGACTGGAAGGAAGTGGAG
>CM050206.1:23929077-23944077 GCA_027475355.1 Coilia nasus | reverse complement strand
GAGGCATGGCAAAGTTAGTGCAGCTTAGGGTTCACACAAGAAGATAAATGTGCTTTACATAAGTCCCAGAGCAGGGACACTCCAGACACACACCCCCCTACACACACACACAAGGAGATAGATGTGCCTTAGCCAAATATCCCGGGGCAGGGACACTTCAGACACACACCTCTATCTACACACACACACACACACATACTGTACACACACACATGCACAAAGGCACTCAGATAAAGTGTTGGTTAGTGGAAGTTACTTTTGTTAGGAAGGGAAGCACTCTCGGAAAAGAAGAGTCTTTACAAGCTTCTTAAAAGTTGAGAGGGATGGACGTACTTTTGTAGCGACCGGTAGCTTGTTCCACCATTGAGGGACAACAACAGAGAACAGTTTAAAGTGAGGTCGCCTTTTCTGAGGAGAAGAGAGCCTGTGTGTAATGTGCTAGCATTCTACACCAACTCTTTCAGCTCGCCAATGTCTTCTAATGAATGTCCAAGTAAGCCAGCAGCCAGCCAGCCATTTCGAATGAGCTGACTGTGTCGGCTACATAATATGCAAACACTAGTATTAGGCTACTCTAAACAAAAGCAGTGGATGATACGACACAGATTATTGATTGAAAGTTAACATTTTGCAACAGGTACTTTACATGTACTGTGACTTATACACAGGTGTGGCTAATACACGATTTTGGTTTTTATAATTGCGTTATATCACATCCTGCAGTTTATTTACGGTGTATCTAATATACAGGAAATAACAGTACTAATATGATGTACATAGTGTTTGTTTTCCATGATAATAAAAGGAAAGTTAACCCTTATTATTTTTTGTTTAAATCTCTTTACATATATACATACAGTATATGCACTATGTAGTGGCTTTACATATTTAACATATTTACAATATGTAGTGTACTTAGGGCTGGACGATAACACGATAACGATATGTATCTCGATAGACACCTACTCAATAACAATAGAAAATGCGTTCGATAGAATGTTTTTTTTTTTTAAGAAAACGGCGTAAGTTTAGTCAGAGCCCTCTCTGATTTAGCGCCGCTTTAAATCTTTGTTGCGAAGCAAGCTTGGTTGCATGAGCAAAAGGCACTCGTCCTCTGTAGCCTAGCAACGTACTGTATGGGGAGTGACACGCTAATAGCCAATCATGTCACAGTATCGGGTTTGGTTGCGCCATGTCTTGTCTCGTAGTCGTTTTTTTTCCAGAAACAGCATGGTCAAGGAAGGAAGATGAGTGCCACTGCGACGAGCGAGGGAAATGTGGATAAGGGCTCATTCACACTAACTTGAGCGTGTACAGCGCGTATCAGTATACAATATGTTTGTATAGGGACAGAATACGCTCAGATCACGCGTGCGGTGTGAAGAGTCATTTGTTAACATGCATTCTAAACGAATACGGACAGAAAATGGCCACGCGCTGAATATGCAGAGTGTTTGTTGTGAATGAGTCCTAAGAACAGAAAGCTCTGCTCACCAGTATGGGAGCTTTTTTGGAGTTTACAAATCTCATCGTAGTCAGACAAATGTTGTCTGCAAAGTATGCAGTAAAACTATATACATATAAGATAGTTCTTCTCAGGTATCAGGTTTCGCTATGTTTACATAATTTAACACTTTGCACGTCTTTATAACACTTCAGCTTTGTTAAGCACTTTTTTAGCTTATTGATAATTGTTCAGTTTTCATTGTGATCGTAACATTGAACGTGTGTTGACAGTCATTTTGCCTGAATGCTTATTGCCTGTCAGAGGAAGGTTAAGTTAAAAATATAAATGTTTAAATTTAGATTTTTCCCCCTCCTGTTACTTATTTTAAATAGGTCACACAATGTTTCAATAATTATCGATATCGACCGATATGAAACACTTATATCGTGATACAGATTTCAGCCATATCGCCCAGCCCTAAGTGTACTACACATGTAGTTTAGCTGTAGTTGTAGCATGTAGTTTATTATTGTACAGCATATGTATGCTGTTATGCACTAGTAGTATACTATTAATTATATAGTAGTATGCTGTTAATTAAATATTAACAGAGCTTAATGCTTTATGTACAATACTTTCCAAATGCGGTAATGCATACTTCATTGAGTCTAAAGTTCACTCCAAATGCTAGCATAGAGTATCCATATTGTAGGATGATGCTTACGTGCTTAGCACTTTATGTTGTGCTATGCTGGGCTTTTAGACCATTCAGAGAGCACAGAGAAGCGTGCTCAGAGAGCAGGTTTTTATCTCATGAGGAGAATGTTAAAGTTACCCAGAGGGCACCTACAGACTTGCTGCATTGTATCAGACGATGAGAAGTGCCATTGCACTCACGGAAAAGGCTGTATTGTATTTTGCCTTCACAGTGTATCTTTTTGAAAAGGCCTGACAGAGGAATGGAAAGGGAGACAAAAGACAGAGAAAGAGAAAGAAAGAAAATGAGAGTGAATCCATGAGAGAGAGAGAGAGTGTGTGTGTGTGTGTGTGTGTGTATGCGTGCATGCGTGCGTGCGTGTGTGTGTGTGTGTGCATGCTTGTTTGTTTGTGTGCATGTGTTTGCATGTGTGTCAGAAGGTGTGTGTAGGAAGGTGTACAGTATGTGTGCATGCACGTAGTTTGTGTGTGTGTGTGTGTGTGTGTGTGTGTGTGTGTGTGTGTGTGTGTGTGTATTTGTGCTTGTTTAGTGAAAGATTTGCATTGTTTCATTGTTGCAGTGGGACAGCTCCATTGAAAAGGTGGAGAGAGAGAGAGGCCAATAGAAGAAGGGATATATTTAGCTGTGCTCACTCAGATTGCTCCCAAAGGCCTCATGCCCGCACACACACACACACTTAATGCTTAAAAGGCACAAAGCCATCTCCCTCAGGACACACACACACACACACACACACACACACACACACACACACACACACACACACACACACACACACACACACACATACCTATACATACAGTACACATACACGCACACACATGCACACACAGACTCTCTTTATCTCTTTCTTCCTTTTTCTTTTCCTTTCTTTTTCTCTCTCTCTCTTTCTCTTTCTCTGCACCCCCTGCCTCCCCGCACAGTCACACACTGCATTCACAAAGCTAAGAAATGGAGTCTCTAATTGACCCTGATGGAGTGGCTCCAAAGAACCACGAAGAATAGCAGTGCTGCTTCAACTCTGGCTTCTTCTCTCTTCTTCTCCCTCTCTCTCTTTCTGTTTCTGTCTCTGTCTGTTTCAGTCACTCTCTCACTTTCTTTCTCTCTCTCTCTTCCTCCCTCACACATACACACACACACTCACACCACAGGTTCACCACCACTGCTGACCTGCTCTGCATGCCAAAGGTTTCTCTGAAGGTTAGTGGGTTTGCCTGCGACACACCTCATGCTTAGATCCTCCACGGCCAAGCCAGGAGAGAGGATTCAGAAAAGCCCAAACTTCAGCATTCATGCCTGCTGTAGTCAGCTCTGTGATAGCCATAATCCATAAACCAATAGAGTAGCCATGGGCGACCATGAGCCAGCCTTGGAAGGGAAGGGAAGGGAAGAGAAGGGAAGAGAAGGGAAAGGGGAGGCTTAAGAAGGTCCCAGTGCTGATTAGCAGTTGGTGGGTGATTATCCAGTGGAGTGGCCTTGTGGGTGCTTCGAAGGATTCAGCATTCTGTCCTGCCCCGTGCCAGTCAGTTTCTTTGTGTCCGCTTGACTCGGAATGGGGGAATTTGGCAGGGTGGTGTCAGCAAGGATCACAGGGAAACTTATCCCGTAATGAGCTCAGACACGCAGGCAGGGCAGAACCTCATGCCGGGATGTATGCTGACAGTTTTGCCCTTGGTGGTCACTTTGGTGCTACATAGACAACTCACTGGCCAACTTTACTCTTTAGTTTGATTTTAACTGTCCCTGTTACAGTGTATCTACATCATAAAGTACAGTACAGTGTAAAAAGTGTAGCAAAAGTGTGTGTGCACTCCCACCCCATGGAAAAAAGTTCAGGCTTAGAATTTTGTTACTACCAGCCCTTGATTAGTGTTCGGTATGTACATTTTACGTACATATTTGTTCATGTTGCTACATGTAAGTAGATACACAGTAAAAGAAGGAATTAAAATAAAGTGATACTGATAGTGTTTCTCCCTTTGTTATTTATCAAGCTGGGAAAATAAAGCAAAGCAAAGATGCGAGAGTGGTGGTAATGACTGAAATTGGGTCTGCTACGGATAGTTAGGGTCAGCAGGAACTCGGTGTGATGGTTTGTTGAGACTTACGAATGGTTGTCGCTAAGGTGTGCGGCATTGTCACAGTGCCGCCTCAGAGCCATCTCAGAGCCGCATCGTAGCCGAAGCCGAGCGGGTGTTGGATTGCTCCATTTAAAGAAGAGCTGGTGTGATAATGGAACTCCTCTGTCTCTGTCACACACACACACGCATACTCACACACACTCGCACATACACTCACTACAGTCGCCTATAGGAAGTTAGGGACACAGTAATATTCACAAGCACATACACATTTGTGTAACACATTTGTGTACACATGTGTTGTGTAACACCTACACACCTGCACGTTCACACAAACACAAACACACACACACACTAGCTGGACACAGCTCCAGTTTCACCTAGGTTTCCTAATGAACAATTTAGGATTATGAATAACTATAAATAATAGACGGACACATTATAAATCATCCCACTATGCGGGTGCATTCAATTACCGTGCTAAACACATGCACTGCGAATATGCATTACCTCATTTTAGTGGTTAGCTCTTTGCATTTGAAAAGTGGAGCTATTCTGTGAAGCCAAATAAAATGGATCTACAAAAGGTCCACTCTCATAAATGCACTCCAGTTATTTACCCTATTAGTGCAGTTAGTGTGGGCAGTTGTTAGTAAATGACTGCACAAACATTCCTGGTAAAAGAATAAAAAGAGTGTCGTACGAAAGCATAAAAACAAAGTTTCTGGCTCCACCATTGTTTGGGTTTTGACAGCAGGAGCGAGTGAACCATGCTTACCCCCCTGTCAGTCCCCTCCTCCCCACCCATTTTCTGCTCTCTCTGGCTGCCAGCACCCACAGCACCTGTGTGCCATTATCTCCGCTAGCTTAGTGCTAATGGCTGGTCGTGGCTAATGGCTAGCAGCACGCTGCACTAGCCATGCACTTGTTTTCATTTTATGCCAGGTGTTTTCGTTTCACTGTGATGTGTTTCCCGACAAAGCAAAGGTGCTGTAATGAAAGTTTATATTACTGGAGCAGCTGAAGAGAGCCCTTCTTGCATTGCTGCGCATATGTTACTGTATTCAATTACAGTATTCCACATCCTGAATTTGGCGTTACTACAGCAGGGCTGATCTGATGAAGGAGATGTAGAGTCAAGACTGCACATCGAGCGTCTGTCCCTTTGTTTTATCTTGCGTGCATTTGTCTCTCTGTCTATTATTTGTTCTTACCATCACTGGGTGACAGGCAGACACATTGTTCTCTGCGTTGCCTCCTGGGAATTGTAGTCTTTTAATGAAAGATAATGTGTACAAGGCTGTGTGCCAGAGTGGAGGGAGATTTATTTAAGATCCTATTCTGTCTGAGGTTGTATTCTTTTCATGGTCTCTCTAATTCTTAAGACTTCTGGGATTCTGCTTTATTTCAGCTCCTGTTACAGCAATTACATTTTTGCAGATGTGTGTATGTGCCTGCGTGGTTCTGTCTTAGTGTGCGTATATGTGTGTGTGTGTGAGAGAGAGAGACAGAGCAAGAGAAAGAGAGGAGGGAAAGAGAGAAGAGGGAATGAAAGGAAAGAGAAAGGAATAGTGTTTAAGTGAGGAGGAGTTAAAGCTGATGAGAGAACACACAAGAGATGGGCAGGCAGAGAGGGGATTTTCGTACATCCTGCCTAAAAATATCCAAGGGAAACTGCTGTCTGTACCACTCTGTCCTCCCTCCGTAATCCTGGAAATTCAAGCCTTTTAGACACAGTTAAGAAACACTCAGATTCGTAACATAAATCCACCAAATCTAAATGACTGGTAATGCAGACCCCCTTTAGGCCTGAGGGAGTCCCACTGACTGGATTGTCCCCCCCAACTCCACCTGCACCACCACCACCACCACCACCACCACCAGCCCCTCCCACACACTTCCACCTGCTCATCCCCAACCCTCCCTAGGCACAGTGCTCGCTCACACACACAGCACCACCCGCCATCAGATCCAGACTCCTTCACGTCAGACCCCACTGGGGCGCCTCCCCCGGGACAGCGGCTCCCTGAGCCCTGCGCCTCCTCCCGTCCAGCTGGGGATAATGAGGCAGAGAGGGCCCATCTGGGCCGGCACTGTGGGGGGGAGCAGAGGAGGCGTGAGGGGAGGAGGAGTAGGAGTAGGAGGAGGAGGAGGAGGAGGAGGCACTGGGCTGGGATGGAGGGTCACCCTTACACACTGCTGCCAAGTGCTGATGGTGGTTGGGTGGGGCTGACGGTTGGGTGGGTGGCATAGGGAGACGAGGGTTGGAGACGTCCTCCTGATGCAGTACAGTAATTACCTGTCCTGCGGCTAGGTGTAAACCCCCAGTGGCCGCTCACGTTCTCTCCTCTCGCCACGCCAGTAATTTGTCTGGTCTTTCTTTCGGCGGTGCATTTTTCATCCCTTCATTGATTTTCATAATTTAAGATGAAGGTAAGAAGAACCCAGAGGTGAGAGAAACCAACAGCACTGGCCGTGGCACTAAAACAAACATAAGACGATAAGAAGGTTACAGAGGGCATCGGTTGTAATGCACAAGAAATAACATTTTGACAGCAAGTACAATGCGTGTCCTTGTGACTACTATATCTGATTCACCTTTGTTGACCGCAGCCATAGTGCGTCAACGTGAGTGTCTGGAGTAAGGAAATAAATCGATGTTTTAGCATTCCAGTTTTAGTATTTCAGAGTGCATTTATCATGGTAAAATCTGTAGCTCTGCCAAAGTCAACTTTGTTCTGCTGCAATGGCATTTGCATGTCATACCACTCCAGCCAGATAAGCTATATGTAAATACACATTTTAATCATTTCATTCATCCAACCAGGCATGTTTTTGACCAACTTTTAGGCAGTGTTTCAAAAAGGTTTATGGGACAGTCGGCCAAAGCCACATGTCTCACAGATGTCAAATCCTGATCTTTTTTGTTGTTTGCTTTTCTGTAAATTGCTCCTGGCCTGTGCAAATGAGGCAGCAGGACACCAGTGTTACAATTGACGCAAATGTTTGAATGGGTCAGCTGTAGGGCATGTAATGTAATGCATGAGAGGCCTTTTGTGTCAGTGTTTGACCTGATGACCTGTCGGGAAATGCATTGACACATTTTTTCCTGTTGTGTTGTCTTCCTTTTATGAATGAATTTTAATTGTCCCCAGACTTGACATTAATCTTTCTCACTTACCTAACACACCTGTACAAGGTTGACACCCTAGGAGGGACCCCCCCCCCCCCCACATACAACAATAAAAGTTAAATTCACACTGGCACTTAGTTGTCTCTCACTTCACTAACTGAAGAGAGCAACGTTTTTTTGCCAGAGTTCCTGTATAGACACAAACATGCTGAATTAATCATCGCACCACATGCTTAAGGAGACGAGATGCGGTGCAGCCGTCTGTGCGGAATATCGCATGCCAGTAACTCTGCTACTGGTCGCACCACACCACCACCCTTCACCAGACTACACTTCACAGCACTTAAGCTGAGGCTGAGTAACCTAACCTCCTCTCCTCTCCCCTCCCCTCCCCTCCCCTCCCCTCCCTAGCCTCCCTCTCATCTTGCTTACAGTACCTCACAGCTGCTTCTAGGTCACCAGTGAAAAGGAAGTAATGTGGGAGAGCTCTTAGCTTCTGGAAATGTTGGTAGCGGCAATCGAATGTACTGCAGCCTACATGGCAGCACAAATTGTGGTATTACGACTTCAGTCAGTGCCTATTGGTGCAATTTAGCCCATGATTGCTGTCTCGAAAAACAACAAAAAAACAACACATGGCTTTTTAAGGCTATTTGTAGTCATGATTGCCTTGGCCATCCCTTCCTGTATTGGCATTGAAATCTAAGGGGTGCTATAGAGCGCCTTCTCTTTCTATTGATGCTAAAGACATTGATTACCATTTTGCCACAGCAGCGTTTTTAATGGCCTCTGCAGTCATTCATATCCCCCAGTAACGTCTCATTATGGCCGCTCGGGCTATTGACGCATCGTCATTAGTGGGTGCGCGGCCCGCATCAATACATTCTGATGACGCCGCACTCAGCGGATGTGTGTCAGCCGTCATAAATGATGGATGAGGAGGCACATTTGCTGCTGGTGCTGCTGTGTGTGTGTGTGTGTGTGTGTGTGTGTGTGCGTGTGTGTGGGTGTGTGTGTGTGTGTGTGTGTGAAATGTGTTTGAGAGTGTGTGCGCACACTTGTGTGTGTGAGTACTGTATATGTATGTGTGAGCATGTGTGTGTGTGTGTGTGTATGAGTGTGTGTGTGTGGTGGAATGGAGGCCAGTGTGAACAGCTGTGGACATGTGAGGGAACAGCGCTGTTCTCCATCTTGCCACGAGGGGAAGGAAACGAAGGAACATCACCTGCACCCTGCACATGAGCACAAAACTAAACAGCCGGGGCTAAAAATACGCCCACCTGCCCCAGACTCTCTCTCCAGGCTGCCTGCAAAGACACACACATAGTAAATGTAGACACACACACACAGACACACGCAGGCATGCACACACACACACACACACACACACACACACACACACACACACAGTCAGATAGAAATAGCTTCTGTAAACTGACAAACACTAAGACACAGACAGAAAAACATACCTGAGCAGACAACACATACATACAGTACATACAGACACACACATACACACACACATACATACAGTACATACAGACACACATACACACACACATACATACAGTACATACACACATATACATACAGACACACACATACACACACACACACACACACACATACATACTGTACAGTACATACATACACATACACACACACATACATACTGTACAGTACATACATACACATACACACACACACACACACATACATACACACTTACAGACACACACATACACACACACATACATACAGTACATACAGACACACACATACATACAGTACATACAGACACACACATACACACACACACATACACACACACACACACACACACACATGCGTCCACGAACATAGGAATAGCCTACATAAACTGACCAACACAGAGACGGACACACACATAAGCATACATACACACACACATGCACACACACGCACACACACACACGCGCGCGCGCGTTTCACGCTCTGGGTGTTTGCCTGGCAGCTTGAGGGATAGAACTGGTGGGGAGGGCATCTGTGTGTCCCGGGGGCTTGCATCTGGGATCTGGTGCCACGCTTGACAGCGCAATCTGGCTAGCAACCGCACCCGCCTCACTTCGCCACGCCACACCACACCACTCCACTCCACACCACACCACACCACACCACTCTCCCCCAGACCAGCAGCAGCAATCTGGTAACCCACAGGCCCTCGGCCACCGGTCAGGCAGGAGGGCCAGATAGCACAGCTGAGGGCTGCAGCCCTGAAGGATGGCGATGGGGAGATAGGCGCTGCTGTTCCAGAGAGGAGGACAGCCAGGGCTATTTTTTTCAAGCCAAGATCTCTGTGAATGCACAGCTTCAGCATCTCAAACACCTTTACACAAATGTGACTTATGTCACATGTAAGGCTCCTGGTGTTAGTCTTGTGAATGGACAGGGACTAAAAATTTAGCTATTTGTGTGAATCACGCATAGTTGCTGTAGTAGTGGTCCCAGGAGAATGGACCATATCTGACCATTTTGCTTTCTCTCTGCAATCAGTAGATGCTGTGCTGTCCAAATAAACATATACCTGCTTACACATTCAAAATACCGAGATGTTCATGCTTGTTTCTCTCAATCCAAGTTTACTGGACTTTCAATACGATTTCATGACTATTTAGTCTCATATGGTCACCTACAGGAAGAGACAGTCTTTCTCTCTGTCTCTCTCTATCTCTTTATATCTCTGTCGCTCTGCCTGTTTGTCTCTCTCTGTTTCTCTCTCTCTCTTTCTTTCTCTCTCTCTCTCTCTGTTTGTACGTTTTAACACAAGTTCTAATCGTTGTTCGTTAGCACCTGTCATTGATGACACCTCTGTTATGAAATACTCATTGGGTGCTAGTTTAGCTAACACAGCAACTGTCCACTTCCACACATTCTACTTTGGGTTGTTAGTGAGTAAAACTTTATCATGACTTGCTCTTGCAGGCTGGCTGTACGAATGCTTAATCCTTGTTTCCAGTCTACAAACTAATGTTCATGTATGAAAACTAATTTTATCATGAACTCGATGCTGTTAAGGGGAAGATAAAGCTAATAGGTGGTGGTGAGCAGACCACGCTAATCAGAGCCTGGTTGTGTGTGTGTGTGTGTGTGTGTGTGTGTGTGTGTGTGCGTGCATGTGTGCTCACTGGTCTTGTGCCCAGTCATTGCCTTATCTTCAGTAGGATGTGTGTGCAGGAGTATCAGGGGGTGATTAAAAATGACTGACAGTTAATATCTGCCTGCTCTCTCTCTCGCGCTCTTTCTCTCTTTCCGCAGGTCCGCATATTCCCCTACCTGATTGGCCGCGAGTCTGCCTTCGCTGATAATCTGAAATGGATGGCCTGCGCCAACAAAGGTTTGGCCACAGCTGCTTTTCCCTCCCTCATTCAGATATGAAAACATTTAGACAAGCTTAGATGAAGTGTGTGTGTGTGTGTGTTTCTGTGTGTTTCTGTGTGTGGGTATTTGTGTGTGTGTGTGTGTATTTCTGTGTGTGTGTGTGTGTGTGTGTACTTATTCTGATAATAATAAAATTTTATGTCTATCCTTCAGCTGAGTGCCAACACTTTTTGTTGCGAGGATGTCCTGGAATCTTGCATATCACTGAGTGAATAAATCTTTCTGTGCTCGCCTATTAAAGGGTCATTTAAAGGGCCTGGCCAAGAGGACGGATGGACTCATGGAAATGTTTGGACTGTACGTTTAGGTTTCTAGTCGCATTTTATTTGTGTCTGACAAAAGGCCATAAAGGCATACTGAGATGAAATATTAGAATGAGAGGTAATATTTGCGTTTGTATGAATTGTAAGATTTTTGTAGGCTTGTGTGTGTGTGTGTGTGTGTGTGTGTGTATGTGTGTGTGTGTATGTGACTGCTATTGGGAGTCTGCACTTGTGCTAGGCCTTGGTCTGAGGTGTGTGTGTGTGTGTGTGTGTGTGTGTGTGTGTGTGTGTGTGTGTGTGTGTGTGTGTGTGTGTGTGTGACTGCCATTGTAAGCCTGCACTTCTGCTAGGCCTTGGTCTGAGGTGTGTTTATGTGTGTATGTCTGGGGGAAAGCCATTGCGCTGATGGGTGTCACCCCCCACCCCCATCCCCTCCTTCCCCTCCTTCCCACCAGCCCCATACCCACCACCCGCTTCTGTCACTACGGTGATGCCGCTGTTCGGCTGGGCTTCTAAAAGTAGTCTTGCCAGCGGGGGGCACCGGGGTGGGCGGGCAAGCGTAGGGTTCGGATGGTCTCATCTGCACTCCCACCACACACACAGACCCACACACGCACACACAAACAAGAGAGAAAGAGAGAATTACACACATCAGCTCTTTAGTTTGGTGGTTTTCCCAGCAGCCCACAGCAGATAAGACAGCCAGGCGAGAGGGGGTCATTTCTCTGCCAGCTGGAGGATTAGAGCGTGCCATGCCAGTGATTAGAGGAGACGGGCGGAAGGAAACACACTCACTCACACACACACACACACACACACACACACACACACACACTCACACACACACACACAGGTGCACACACACAAACAAATAGCAAAGTTTGCGATGAGTCAGGCAGGGTTAAAGAGGGACAGATTCCTGCAGAAGAGTCTCATCTCACAGAGAGATCCACAAACACACACACACACACACTGAATCCTGCAAGTGTTAGACTCAAAGTATTGGAGGAGGACGACTTAGCACGCTGATGCAACCAGGCAGCACAAAAGACAGACTCATTACACCTTTATATTTGCCTGTGATATGCAGCAGCTGCACACGTCACCCAGAATATAACTGTCTTTTTTATTCCCTTTTTTTAATCTGGCCATGACAGTTGTTGGCCTTCTGTGACCTTCACAAACTTTTTTTGGCAGTCAGTGTGGTGCAGCATTATTTCTGAGTTGCCGCAGCTGGCTGTTAGCACATCGGTATTTTGCTCTTGTCACAGCCTGCTCTGTGCAACACTGTCATATCACTGTAGATAACCGAGCAACAGCTCAGCAGTGCAACAACAACACCGTGACAGCCGTTGTGCGTAGTGTAGACACCTTATCAGGTAGAGGGAACCAAATGAAATTTAGCTTGTTGCGGTGTTGGCTTATGATCCAGCTTGCAATCAGCTCTGCCCATTGCAGTCTCCTTCGGCAGGTCAGAGGAAATCTCACAGAAGTTTCTGATGGATAGGTTAGATATTTAAGTCCATTTTTGTTCCCCAAGGAGATGTTTTTTTTTCCTCCCTTAAGCTTCACTGTGGTGTTAAAAGCATCCTGCAGTACTAGATCATGCTGTCATAAAGTCAGTACGGCTTCAATCCGATTATGATGAGCTTCACAGCAAAGCAAAGCAAAGCCTGCACCAGAGGCTTAACACAGCCCACAGGCTCACTGTAGCAATTATGCTACAGCTAATGTATTGACATCCATCCACATAAAGTGTTTTTAGTAATTAATTACGCTGCCTCAGAAGTTCAGACTATTTTTTTTTTGACTGCGGCATGAAGGTTATCACTGACGTGTCTGAAAAAGGAAGTCTGGACAGATACTGGAACGTTCTGTGCGTTGGTATGGGTAGTGATTTATGGGGTGAATCCTGAAGAGGGATCACTTTTTTTTCCTTGCTCTGACCCTGAATCCCTGTGTGTGTGTGTGTGTGTGTGTGTGTGTGTGTGTGTGTGTGTGTGTGTGTGTGTGTGTGTGTGTGTGTGTGTGTGTGCTTTTTTAGGGGTGAGAGTTACATCCTCAGTTCACACTGGTGATCAAGCAGGCAGTCATGCTCAAGGATGAGTTGACCATGAGCGGCTTTGCATGTCCTACAGTTTCAGCAAAGAGATGGAGAGACAGACACAAGTGCTTGTATGTGTGTATATGTTTGTGTGTGTGTGTGTGTATGTGTGTGTACACAAGCAATTGTGTGTGTGTATGTGTTTGTATGCGTGTGTACAAGAGCAAGTGTGTGTATGTGTATGTGTGGGTGAGTAAGCATGTCTGCACAATTGTGCATGTGTACATGCGTATGTGTGTGTGTGTGTGTGTGTGTGTGTGTGTGTGTGTGTGTGTGTGTGTGTGTGTGTGTGTGTGTGTGTGTGTGTAAGTGAGTGTGCAGATGTGTCAGTGAGCCTGGGCTCTGTGTCACTGTGGTGCGCGAGGTGTCAGAGAGGATGGCGACCTCCAAAATCAATTTCCCGAGGCGGTGATTTTCTTCTCGGATGCGCCGGCCCGACGGAGCCGCTTTTCTGCTTTTCCGGATGGATGACTTTTGGACAGGGAAGACCTTGTCTGGGAAATGGATCACAGGGGAATATCTATCTGATGTATTTTTATTCCTCTGTCCCTCCCTCCTTTCTTCGCCATCACCAGCCCACCGCCCGCCACCCTGCACCCCCCCTCGCCTTGCTTGTCGTCTGCTGATGACAAAAACAGATAACATGCAGCACCCTTGTTTCCACAGGGGCTGAATTACAATGCATTACTGCACAGCCCACTGCATTTGCGTCACACTTCAGCACGGTGGCATTTAACACCTCAGGACCTAGGTCCAGCACTATCAGTTCTGAAACACACATTTATATAATAACATAGGAAATAATACATAATAACATTTTCAAGTGCTGCTAAGTTATCCAAGTAGGCTACACTTGATTTCACTGTCCCTGTTACATCAATTAGGTACAGTGTAACAAAATGTGCAATAGTATAGAATAGAATAGAGTAGAATAGAATGCCTTTATTGTCATTATACAAGTATAATGAGATTACAAGCTTCCCCATAATGTGCACACATAAATAAACAAGGAGAGATATGTACAATAAAACTACTATAAAAACTACTAAGTACAAGAATTAAGTACAAGAATTAACATAGACTGTACAATAACTAATATGTAACATTATGTACTTACACTGTACCATAGGATTAGGGTTAGGGTTAGTGTTAGTGTTAGGGTTAGGGTTAGGGTTAGTGTTAGGTATGTACAGTGTATGTACATAATATTATATGTTACAAGTAGATACACTAAAAAAAGGAACCATACAATAAAGTGTTGCCTTTAACTAGTATTGGATTAGTAACTAATTCAATATTAGATCACACTTTACTTTACTGCCCCTGTTGTATGATGTTGTACAAAGTTTGTAACAACATGTAACCATATGTACAACCCAAGAAGCTAATGGCCAGCATGCTGTCCAAATCTGTCACATTTTAAGCATATTAAAAAGGAAAACATGACGAAGAAGACACCTACCAGTTGGGCTGCTGCAATCATGTCGAGGACTAGAAAGAAAGCCCTTTTTTAATACAAAATCATCTTGTCAGTTAACATAATTAACTGAAGTGTACTCCGTTGTTTTTTCTTTAATTCTACTCAACTTTTCCTGCCTTTAATTGACACTGTCACAATTTATTTGAAACATGTTGCTGGCCTCAAATTTGAAATGACCATAAATCTGTGGTTGAGTGTTGTACATTTTTGACACTGTATGCAAGTAAACCAACCTGGTTTGAGTTAATGAAGATGCCTTCTGCCTCACCTGAAATCCATACCACAGCAAAGTGCGGATAGGATTTCTGCCAAGAGGTCTGCTGTAGTCTTGTCAGACAAGCGATGCCTGTAGACATA
>CM050206.1:23906577-23919077 GCA_027475355.1 Coilia nasus | reverse complement strand
CACAAACACACACAAATGAACAACAGACCTGACCTGCAGTTCTGGCATCAGACCAATATGCAGAGCATCTTGTCCAGAAACAGACACATGCACAGTATACACTAGTGGTGTGAACCTTCACTCATCTCACGATTCGATTCGATTACGATTATTAAGTTAGCGATTCGATTCGATTCGATATCTCGATGCATCACGATGCATCACGATTATTCACATCACATTACTATTATTCACAACATATTACTTCACATGGCTTTGATTTCATCAACAAACACAAGCAGTCAGATATTACCTTCCTCTTTCATTTGATAAAATTTATCAATTGTCAGAACATCCTACCTGCACATCAGTGTAGAAGCATATTCTGACAGGGTCATTTGAACTGTCAAAACGTCCTATCTGCTATATCATTGTGGAAGCATACTCTGCCGAGGTAAATTTAATTGTCATAGGGTCCTACTTGCACTTACCAGTGTGGAAGCATATTCTAATTTGATAATTGGAATTGTCAAAACGTTATACATCTGTGTTTTATTTCCGACGACATCATTCTCTGTGTTTGAACGCACTTGCAAAAAAAAAAAAAAACATTAAAATAGCGAGCGTACAGTGACAAAAAAATGAAACTGAAAGTGCACGGTGGGATTTTCTGACAAGGTAGCACAGCTCGGCAGATGTCTGTCATTTCTTCCTACAGTAGGACATTTCACAGAAGTAGGACAACTCCGCATAACACCGGTGTTGTTAACAACTCTGGATGGAGACGGCTAACGGATTTCTTAAGTTGGTGGTGTTCCCGACATATTTATTTTTATGGTGCCGGTTCATGGTTCATGTTGTGTTGTGATGTATGCTACACGATGACGAATAGGTCACGTAGATGAGACAAAGACCATAGACACAGGTTGCCATAGACAAAACGGGTTACCGGGTGCTATTTTTAATACTTATGGCGAGAAAAAATGACTGTAAAAGGTACAACGTAGTTGCTGTTTAGCCACAACCCACGTGTATTCCACAAAACACTACAGCACAACAGTGCAGCAACTTTTCCTCTTACCCCACGCGCACCCACACACACATGCGCGCACACACACACTCAACTCCCTTTCCTTAAAGGCACAAACACATAAGGAATATCAGCAGAACAGAACACAATTAACACAGGTTATCACAATACATTATAATCGATTATGATATGCTGCTGCTATTGAAACGATTATTAATTGTTCACGTCTGCATTGCGATGCATCGATTATATGATTAATTTCAACACCCCTAGTATACACACACACACACGCATGTATATATGTACACATACACACACACACACACACACACACACACACACATGCTCCAGCACTGGAACCTCCCTGCCCTTCATGCTCCACGTTCTGCTTCCTAAGCACTGACCCACCAGATGCCCTGCCCACCCTACGCCTCTCCTAGTTCAGGCTGATGCCCTCGCTTTGGTTTTCTCTTTGTCTATGTTTTTCTCTATCTGTCTCTCTCTTTTTCTCTTTCTATCTCTCCCTGTTCCTATCTCTCTATCTCTCTTTTTCTCTCTCTCCCTCTCTGTCGCTTTCTCACTCTCACACATACACACAAAAATAGTCTGTGGTTACATAGTTCGTATCATGTGTATACTGTGCATCACAGGCTACTTTGTGTGTTGATTCTGTGTTTGTGTGTGTGTGTGTGTGTGTGTGTGTGTATGTTTGTGTGTGTGTGTGTAAGTGAGCGTGTGTGGTGTGCTTGTCTGCTTCTGTGTTGTCTGTTTTCATGGTTCAATTCATAAGCATTCTTGCACAAAATGCACAAACACACATTCACAGACACCAGACACACACAAACACATACTGTTTGGCAGCCTGTCGTGCTTGCATTCATCTCACGTTAGCTGTGTCTGCTATTGACAGTCAAGCACTAATTAGTCTTTCTCAGTCAATCCAGCTCATTCAATTAAGTTTAATGAATTTATACTGTTCCCCATTGGCCCTTTTTTCAGTTGTAATGGAGGAAAATTATGGATGGATGGATGGATGAAAGGAGCGTAGTGGTTTTGCAGTTTCAAAAGGAGCAGTACAATGCCAAATGCATGAGTTATGGCTTCTTCCTGATGTTTTAAAATACTGCCGTTTTATCTGTCAGACACACCTTCAAACACATGCACATGATAGGGTGTTGTTAAAACAGCCATCTGTTCACAGGTGTATAATATTTGTGAGTGTGTGTGTGTGTGTGTGTGTGTGTGGTGTGAGTGAATCCAGCAGGCGCTCTCTCCCGTTTCGATCAGAGAGAGATAATGAATCTCTTTACCCCAGCCGCTTTTGTCATCAGCTGCTAATTACTCGTTTCTTCAACAGCTGTGTGTCTGGGCTCCTCCTCACCTGAGCACCCCCGCTGAGCCAAACCAAGCGTTCTACACACACACACACACACACACACACACAAACACACACATTCTCACAGTGCAGCATGTAAACAACCTCTCAGTGCCTACACACTAACCAGCATTGTCATCAACTTCTGGACGGCTTTTTTTCCCCCTCCATTCGCTTCTAGCCCATCGGCACACATAGAACTGAACATTTTTTAAGTAACTGTGTCACAGAAGCCAACAGCCCACAGTTTTACTTTAATTACATCACGGCTTAGTTAAATTTCCCATTATAATGGGTTCTTTACAGTGTCAATTCACTTTTAAGATCTGCACACCTATGAAGTACTGTAGTTCTTTTTTTTCCTGACCATAGCACACTTGCCATGGTCACATTTTCACCTCAAACGTGCTTTAACTTTTAAAACAACAATGAAATGTCGTCCGTTACCCCTTACTTATTTGTCGTTGCCTAGAGTTTTAGTTCATTTATTTATCAGCCTCGAAAACGCGCCAACCTTGGCCAGCGAGGGCCATTCCAGGTCAGCCTTGCCGGTAACTGCGGCGCATTAAACCCTTATCAGTGACAATACGGTGGAGTCGGATACCCTTGGTAAAAACCCCCTGTGCACTACATATACATAGAAAGGTGCAATGCGATAGCGTCGAAAAACGGAGACGTTTATAGCGTCTTATTTATGGAAGAGAGGGGGCCGTCTCGTCTGACTGTCCGGGGGCCGTATTGATCCATGGGCCCCTCCAGAGGCTACCAGATGGGCTACTGCTGTTACGGCCGTCTGCAGATGGAGCTGCAAATCAGGGGTGTACCTCTGCACACAACACCAGATTAGAGGTCAGATGTGTACAGTCTCACAAGGAGGACAGGAGGAGAGAGAGAGGAATAGAGGGAGAGAGAGAAAGAGGGAGAGAGAGAGGGAGAGACAGAGAGCTGTGGGTTTAGATGTGCTGTGCTGGTCGGGAACAGGTCAGGTGAAGAGGGGATGTGTCCTATTAGGAAGATGAATGTACACAGGGTACATGGTGTATGTCTCCTGCTAATATAAAGTCCAGTAAAGTTGACAGGGTACATGGTGTATGTCTCCTGCTAATATAAAGTCCAGTAAAGTTGAGTACATATGAACCAGGGAGACAGTTCCAAGCACAAACATAGCACTTGTGCCCAACAGCAGTGGGAAGGTTTAGTGTTTAAGGGCCAGGATACACTGTTTTAGGTCTTCACATTATCCAAATTCAGTCTCGGGAGTTTTAAAATATCCTTCATGTTTGTGATCCTGGCCTGTTCGAATTACAAGCTTTTGTTAAACTGAACCTGGTTAACAAGGATTCCTTTTTTAAAACACCTACACAGATGTTTTTAAAACAACCTTTAAAAAGCCTTGTGTTAACTTTTAGTAGCTGTAATCCCCCTTGTGTCCAGAATTTATGTTCACGCGTTCTATAAAACGGTGAATCAGTGGTCGGTCCATCAGAGGATGTCAAGTGAGAACAAAATTACTGAGCTTTTAATAGACCCATCACGGACACCTAAAGGTAGCAGCTTTTAAAGTGTCCTAAATCTGTACACACTGCTTTCAGAGCGCACATACTGTAGCATAGAGGTTCAAGAGTTGGGGTTATGTTGAGCATCGTAGACTCTCTGCCTATACTGTATATTTTATACAGGGAGCATTTGAGGTCTGTTTGGGGGCCTGTGCCTGCATTGACCTGTGCCATCGTACCATATGTTTCCATCTTTCCACCCCTGATCTGTCCATCCCCTCCACCCTCTGTGTTTTTTTGCTTTTTTTCTTTCACTTCAGCTGGAGGACAACCAGGGGCCTGTGTTGATGACCACCGTAGCCATGCCGGTGTTCAGCACCAAAAACGAGACGGTGAGTCACTGTCTGCACTCTGGCCGCAATCACAGAAGATAAAAGTGGCCTCCGCCGCGTTCTTCTTTTTCTTTCCCGCAGAGGAGGGTGATGGCAGCAATCATTCCTGCTCCTGAAAGCTTCCTCGGGCGCCTGCAGGCGATTGTTCATCAAAACACCCACGCCAAATGTTTGTGGGGACGCGGGTTCTGATATGTATGTGTGTGTCGCCGCCTCTGCTATTCTGCTAAAATGTGTTCGGTGTGTCCTGTAATTTTGCAGAGGAACCAAGGCATCCTGCTCGGAGTGGTTGGCACTGACGTTCCTGTCTCAGAGCTTCTGAAGGCCATCCCCAAATGGAAGGTAATGACCCCACATAAACCCTTCAAAACCAGGCAATACACTGCCCCACAAAGCCAAAAAGCAGTAACCACATATTTTGTCAAATTGAGAATTGATTGACTGGAAATGGACTTTATAACACCCCATTTAGTCTTGTGACTAAATGTCTTGCTTCTTCCTATTGAGAAAGTACATTAAAGAATCACCACTAGTATATGTACAGCATGTTTGAGTGGGCAGTATGACAACATTAAAGGCATTTTTCTCAGTTTCTATGGTCACGTAGTGACTGCAAGGGGCAGTACACCACACCATACCACATCACACCACACAAGAAAGCCAAAGTACAAATACACACACAACAGTTGCAAGGCAGCTCTCTGTTGAGCTAAATAAAATGTTAAAATGTACCCCATCAATTTATTTTCCACTTTGATACGGCAAGTGACTTCAATTGTCAGTCCCAAAAAAAACTTCAATGTTGTTCAGACAAGGCTTTTAATAGCTGAATTTAAAATTCAGTGTCTCCATATCAACCTGTCTCAGACACATATATCACGAACCCAAAATTATGGTTGCAGACTGATTTCTGGTAAATCTACATATTTATGGCTCTGGTAGCTCAATATTGATTTTTCTGTGTTGGAGTCTTCATCCTGCACCCTGGAAGCGTGTCGCCTGTCAGCAGTAGCGTTTTGTTTTCCCCTTCCGTTTGATTGCTTTCAGGTCTCTGTTGAGTGCACACAGAGTGGCAGCAGAATTACAGCGTTGATGCCTACCTCCCAGCCCCGCCTTACCCCCCCCTTTTCCAAGTGCGGCCCACACACAGAGCAGCAGAGGAGTTCATCTTTTCCTGAAATATCATTAAGAGGAAATGAGCCGGCTCCCAGCCACAGTCTGTCTGTGACATTTTGGAGCGTGCTATTCGGCGAAGCGCTCCCTGATGAAGCCGTGTGTCAGGAAATGATTGTCGCGCTCTGCTTGGCACCTCTTACGACTGCCACCGAGAGGTCGTCACCCCCCCATTCCCACAATTCCTCAGTGCGCTCCCAGCTCAAAATTGAAATGAGCTTGATTGGGGCTCTTATATCAGATTGATAATCAAAAACAAAACAAAAAATTGCGAAGACATGTTGACGTGATGTCTGGATTAGGGTGTGTATTAGCGGCAGGTAGACTGTGTTTTTTTGCTGCTCCACCTTTTTGTGACTGTGTTTCTTCGTGTGTTGTTGCATCTTTTCAGCTGGGCATCCATGGATATGCTTTTGCCATCACCAACAACGGCTACATCCTTACCCACCCAGACATGAGGCCACTGGTAAATGTTTTCATCTGATTACTGACTGTGCATATCACGATATGTGTGTAGGAGTGAAACTGTTGTTTTTGTTTGGAAATTTCTCACTCCAGAGATATGATTCAATACTATGTCCTCCTTGTGCCTTATGGGTGATTTGTGTGTGTGATTTTGTGTGTGTGTAATTCAGTATGTGTAAGTGTATGTGTACACATCTCCACATGTACTGCTATTCAAACAGGTGACTGATTAGCCCTCTTTCCTAAACTCTCTGAGATGGATGTGAGCCCCCTGTCTCTTGAATGGCAGTGATTAGAGCTATTGTCTTCTCAGCATTGCTGTGTTTTCCCCCCAGACTGGAGAAACAGGGCTAGAGGGAGAGTCTGCCAGCCTCAGCCTCCAGTGCCAGCTTTTAATTGCAATCTAATTAGGAGCCCAAATGAGATATGTTTAAGCGATAATGAAAGGTCTCCTGCCCGTACTTTGCACGCTTCGATAAATGGTTTTGGAAGTTTGTTGGGGTGAAATCATAGTTCCGTCTAGCCCCACAGACCCCTCCAGCTGCCCCCCTCACCACACATACACACACACACACACACGCGCACGCACACACACACTCACACACAGCCTTCCATCCCTGGTTACCACAAAACATTTACTTTAGCCTTCCTTGCCAACAAAAGACTCTTGTCTTACTCACACTGAAAGAATAGAATTATTATTTTAAATTTTAAATAAACTAAAACATATCACATATTTCCTGGATATTACTCTGAAGAGTAGATTGTATAGAACAAATATGTGTTTGTTGGAAGATTATATAGTATTATGAGTATGATCAACCCAGTCCAAGCTATATGAACTAATACAATAACTTTACATACACTTAACATGACTCAGTAGTCATTATAATAAGGTATTGTAAAAACAAAAACAAAAAATAGATGGTCGCTTTAGTGTAATAGAAACAGTAGCTTTGCTAAGTATTGTTCTAAGACTACAGAAGTTGATGGCATTGACATTTCAAAACACTCAAATCAGACAGTAACAATAACACATAACACAACAAGTTATCCTCACGTCTGAGAGAGACAGAAAGTGTAGGCAGCGTAAAGAGATGCCAACAGGAGAGCGAGTGTGTCAGGCGAGCGAGTGTGTCCCACTGTGTGAGCACAGCATGCACAGGCTTGCCCCATCCCCATAGGGGTGTCTGATTCCACCCACCTGCTAGTAGCAGGATGCACACTGGAGGATGAGACGAGTAGGTCTGCTCAGACAACAAGCACAGTGGGCTGAGGTGACACAGACAAAGCCATAAAGACAGAGAGAGAGAGAGAGAGAGAGAGAGAGAGAGACAGAGACAGAGAGAGAGAGATGCAGAAAAACAGCCACAAAAGGTAAGTTGCTGTCTATCCAGACATAAAAGCAGGAGAAAAAGATGAAGTAGACTGGATAGAGAGAGTGGGGACAGAGAGAGTGGGGACAGAGAGAGGGAGAGAGAGCAAGAGAAGGATGAGAGTACACAAAAGTGGAGAGAGAGGGCAATTGAAAAAGAAATAGGAGGTAGAGAGTAATAGAATCGCTGAGATAACAAGCCATCCTTATGAGAGGACTGGATGGGCAGCAGCAAAACCCAGAGCCAGTGAGAGCACAGCCAAGAGAGAAAGAGAGACAGAGGGCGGGAAAAACAGAGAAAGAGAGAGAGAGAGGGCAGCTGAGAAAGAGAGACAGACAGACAGGCAGACAGGTAGACAGACAGACAGAAAGAGAGGGTGGCTGAGAAAGAGAGACAGACAGGCAGACAGGTAGACAGACAGACAGAAAGAGAGGGTGGCTGAGAAAGGCAGGCAGACAGGTAGACAGACAGACAGAAAGAGAGGGTGGCTGAGAAAGAGAGGCAGACAGGTAGACAGACAGACAGAAAGAGAGGGTGGCTGAGAAAGACAGAAAGGCAAGATTGGCAGGAGAGAGGGATAGAGACAGAGAGTGGCCAAGAGATGGAGAGAGGGTGGCTGAGAGGGAGAGATGGCCTCTTCCAGATGTCACAGCAGGCTGACGGCAGAGCCAGCTGGGTGGTGGCTTGGGTGACGAGGAGGCCTGCTGTGAGCAAAGATGACTGGGGGGGGGGTGGGGGGGGGGGTGGCCCGAAATGATAAAAGCATTAGAAAAGAGGCGATACGAGCAACAAATTACAGGGTGAAAAGACTGAGGGATTGATTCTGGCCAGGAGGTGTGGAGAAACGGATGGATGGATGGATGGATGGATGGATGGATGGATGGATGGATGGATGGATGGATGGATGGATGGATGGATGGATGGATAGAAAAGGCATGGAGGTGAAAGACAGCACTTGATTGAGGCCGGGAGGTGATACGAGCATTGAGTTCAGAGTGTCACAGTCATCCTGCCCTGGTTGACAGGGAGATAAATTGGTCCTCCTTTGCACAGTCCAGGATATTAGGCAAGGGAGATGTTTTGCATGTGCACCTTAAAGGAGAACTTCGGTGTAAAATGAAAATTGGCATGTTAAAACATCATACCGAGTTGGTATGTGTACGGAGGAGCAAAATTGATTTAACCTGTTGCATTCAGAGTTTAACTATTTTTCATAGTTTGACCCAGAAGGCTAACAATAGAAGTGGTAGGTGCCCTTAGACGAAGCATGACGACTACGCTATTTTTAAACCATTAAAACAGCTCGAAGAAACTCCACATTCCATTGGTAGTACAACAAAGGCTCTGGCATTCAAAACGAACCACTGAGAATACACAGTGTACACAATGTATACAACGTTTATTTAAAAAGCTATTCTTACATGCAGTCGTTTGCAGTTGTTTCTTGTTGCCGCCATGATGAAAGTCCAAACAAGTTGATTGTTCTACCTCTCCTCCTATTCTTCCTGCTGGTGTTCGTCAATCGACCTGTGCAGATTTTCATCATGGCGGCGACGAGAAACTACAGCAAGGTACTGCTTGTCAAAACTGTTTTATTAATAAATGTTGTGTACACTTACAAAGTTCTCAGTGCCTCGTTTTTAATGTCAGGGCCTTTGTTGTACTACCGATGGGGTGTGGAGTTTCTTCGAGCTGTTTTAATGGTTTAAAAATAGCGTAGCCATCATGCTTCGTCTAAGGGCACCTACCACTTCCATTGTTAGCCTTCTGGGACAAACGATAAAAAAATAGTTAAACTCTGAATGCAACAGGCTAAATCAATTTTGCTCCTCCGTACACATACCAACTCGGTATGATGTTTTAACATGCCAATTTTCATTTTACACCGAAGTTCTCCTTTAAGGATGAGTTTGAAGACGAGTCAGGACATATAGGAACACAGACAGATAGATAGGTAAGACAGAAAGATAGGCATTCACTCACACACACACACACAGACATGCTCACACTGCCCCCCACACACACACACTTGCACGCAGACGCACCCACGCCCACACACACACACACACACACACATACACACACACGCATACACACACACATACACATACACACATGCACAGGTAAGCATACACACATGCACAGGTAAGCATACTTACACACGTATATACTGTGCATACTGTACATAAGAAACATGCATACAGTAATCCTAATAGCTATGTAGGTAAAGTGTATACAAACCTACAGTATGCATTCACCCATCGCATGTGTGCTGTTGCTGTGCCTCAGTCTAACAGCAGCTGATGGAGCAGACCCTCTGGAGAGCCCACCTAGTAGTGCCCAGCTCTGTGAGTCTGTCCGCAGCAGGTGTCCCATTGTTTGGACAGTGTTATACAGTGTGTGAGAGAGACGCCTTGCTGTAACAATACCTACTTTGCTGAGTGGTGCTGTATTTCTCTCTCAACGGCCCCACAGAGGCCTGGGCTTTCGCATGGCTTTATTCCAGCGCGTTGGCCACAGCTGTAGTAATGTTGTCAACCCGGCACACGATAGCATAAAACAATGCACCTGCTGGCACTGTGCACAAGAAACTGCAGCGGCACAGCTCTACATGCCCCCCCTCCCCCCCCCTTAGGGTCTAACAAAGGTGTGTGTCAGGTAGCGGTGGTCAGGATTTGTGCTTTTTACCCACTCCAGCTCAGAGCTTTGTGGCACTTTAAGTGCCCGGTTTAATGTATGTATTGCCTACGCAGCCTTGTGTACAATAGTAATGGTAACTTGTGACCTTTTGAAAGTCGTCTTTCAATCCATTCTTGCCGTGTGTTTAAGTGTGTGTTTCTTTTTGTGTATGTTACTGTTTGTTTGTTTGTGTGTGTGTGCGTGTGCTTGTGCGTGTGTGTGTGTGTGTGTTCATGTGCGTGCATGTGTGTGCATGTATGCTTGTGTGTGTGTTTTGTCTGTCTGTGTGTGATAGTATGTGATAGTGTAGTTCACCCATGAGAATCATTTATTTTAAACAATCCTGATGTTCACCCCAGTGGACACTAGATGGCAGTATGAGTCTGAGCAGAAAGCTCACTCCGGCCTCCTTCTGCAGGATGGGCGGCCTGTTCGGTAACGGTGTGATTTTTAACAGCTGTCCCCCTCACTGGGCCTTTTTCCCCACTTCTCTCAAGTGTAAATAGTGGGGGGCGAAGCAGCTACAAGTGATGCAAACAACATTTCATGATTAACGCAGTATGATCCTCAAACCACTGGATGAATGAGTTTCCAACGTGCTGTACTCTCTAAGCTCACGCTGACAAGGTCAGACAGATCGGTGGTGATAAGCTCACCTAGAGAGACGTCTTCATTAAGATCTCCTCCTGGGGTTAGCCCGTGAGCGAAGGTGTCGACGGAGTGTGTGTGTGTTCTATGCTCCCACCGGCAGTATGAAGAGGGGAAGAAGAGGAAGAAGCCCAACTACAGCAGTGTGGATCTGTCCGAGGTGGAGTGGGAGGACAAGGAGCATCTGGTGAGTTCCCCCTCGCTGCGCGCTCTCCACAAGCACAAGGGTTTACACGCACACACACACACACACACACCCACACACAAATACACACACACATACGCACACACACACATACACACACCAACGCACGCACACACACACACTCATGTACACACGCTCACACACAAATACACACACACATACAGTACACAGACCAACGCACGCACACGCACACTCACACATACATACACTCACACACATATACACACTCGCGCGCACACAAACAGCAGTGGGTGTTAGGAGCAGAGATATCCTTCCTTTCCAGACATCCATCTCCTCTTATCGCTACTGTGTTACACTCCAGTGACTTGATATATTTCCACAGGCTGCGTGCTTGCTAGCTTCAAGCCCTTTGAATTGTGCTGTGTGGAGATGAAGGGAGGGTGAAGGTGTTTTTGTTGTATTTTTTCTGGGGTAAATGACGCACAGCTTGTCATTTTTCAGTTGCGCAATGCCATGGTGAACCGCAAGACCGGAACATTCTCCATGGAGGTCAAGAAAACCATTGATAAAGGGGTAAGCGGAGTAAATGTAATTGGCATAAAAAGCAGAGGCAAATAATTGTAGCCAAACAACATGACAGACAGCACACTTAATTTCTTGTCAGCTTCATATTGCTAAGTGCTTCAGAGTGGCTGTGAAATGCTTTGGTTGGAGGAGTTGAGATGGCGAAGAGTTAGGGAGCGTGTTTGTGCGGCTGTCCGAGAGAGCTATTCAAAGACTCCCCATCTCTCCCCATCTCAAAGCTCTGCCTGCTGTCACCATTTGAATATGCCCTTACATCAACCCTCAGATGATATTTTAATGAGATGTGTGTGTGTGTGTGTGTGTGTGTGTGTGTTTGTGTTTGTGTGTGTGTGTGTGTGTGTTTGTGTTTGTGTGTGTATGTGTTTGTGTGTGTGTGTGTTTGTGTGCGTGTGTATGTCTGCATGTGTGTGTGTGCGTGTGTGTGTCCGCATGTGTGTGTGTGTGTGTCTATGTCTGCATGTGTGGGTGTGTTTTTCAGAGACGTGTGCTTGTCCTGCACAACGACTATTACTACACAGACATAGAGGAGACCCCTTTCAGGTAAGGTCCACAGGTGTGTGGTGGCATGTTAATAAGAGGAAATGTCTGAAATCAGCAAACTTTAGGTTTTATATATTTCAGTGGGTAGGTTTTTCTTGACAGTAAATTCAGAATCCATCTTTAAGATGAACATCCCATTTTAGCACACTGCGAAAACAGGCGCTATTAGTTCTGAATGGTACAGAACACCAGAAAGCAAAAGGATCCTAAAAAAACAACTCCTACTGTTGTTAACTTAGCAAGGCGCCCTGTTGGAGTCCTCCTGTGGCTGCTGGGGCCAAACTTTTGCTTAATCGAGCCCTCCTGCACCTCTCTGAGCCACTTGTGTGAACGCCCCCCCTCTGTTCTACCTTTAGGCTGCCGCTCATAACGGCCAGATGAGGCTCTGATGAGTGCTTAGTCTGCCTTAGGGGTGGACCGTTGGGAAGGATTGCCTACACCTAGATAGATGTAGGTTCATAAGGACACCTCATCCCTCAACCTTGTGCGGGCCCCTTCTGTAGTGGCACTAGCTGCATTGGCCAAGCAGTGGAGCTATGAGGGGCTGGGGGTGGTCAGACAACAGCAGTGTTGGTCAGTGTTGGACTTGACTTTTT
>CM050206.1:23866577-23896577 GCA_027475355.1 Coilia nasus | reverse complement strand
CGCTTCAAAGGGCTCTGTCTTATGCTAATATGACATTTTCATGTTTTTTTCCAAACAGTGCCATTCCAGACATAATTGTGGCACGCCGTGAGACTTTGAGCTCGCTTGGAGTTTTCTCCAAACCTCTGGGCCCGGGTTCGGCTCGCCAGCTGGGCCTCTGATGCTCATGTTACTCACAGAATGCTAGCGTGCTGGAGAAACTAAGCTGACCTTTTAAATTGAAGCTAGGTGTGTTTCCATTCGGGTTTTGTATTGTTGCATTTTCCCCGCAGTTAGTGTAATGAATTGTTGAAGAGGGCCAAGAATTGGATTTTTATTTTATTTTATTTTTCAAACTTACGTTGTTATTATTCTATGCAGATATTTATGCAAATATTTGGCACTGAGGTAACGAAGTGTGAAATTCCCAGTAACTCCTATTCCTACTGTTGACGGGAGCCTATTCAGCATCCAGCTTGTTCATTGTACATTTATATCCAAAAAATTATATTCAAACCTTTTCTTCTTTTTTTTCCTCTGCATTTCCTTGTTGTGGTGTTTATCTTGCACTGTATTTTTCCACATTTTGCTTTTTTTCTGTTTCTGTTTCTTACTTTCATTCTCTCCCACCTGTTTTTTTCCCCTCAGTGCATTTGCTGTGTCTTTGACTTGATGTTAGGACTGAGGGAAAGTAATTATGTTTTTTTGCTTTATGCATTTTATCCTTTGCAAAGCTCCCTTGTCCTCTTTGGTGATTTAATAAAAGAGCATCAAAGCTTTTTGTCTTTTTTTTATGTTGTTCCCCCTTTCCACCCACCAGCCCTCCTTTGTCTTTTTTTTCCCTCTCTCTTTCTCCTGATCTCTCATTCTGTCACCCTGCTACCCCAACCCCCACCCCCAACTTTCTCTGATTAGTGCTGGACAGTGTTTTGGCCCACATAGTTGGTTTCTGAGGTTTGAAATGGGATCTCTTGGGGTGAGGGCTCTCTGTCTTTCTTTCTCTCTTTCTCCTCTTCTCCTCTTTCTCTCTCCTTCTCTCTCTGTCTTTAAGACACAGCTGCCTCCTGCATGCAGCCCTCACTCAGAGAGTTAAGCCCATTGGTTGCAGATGGGAGACAGGGCTTTATTGAAATGGCATGTATTTTGCAGAGCCACGCACCCGCAGGCTATCTCTCTCTCTCTCTCTCTCTCTCTCTCTCTCTCTCTCTCTCTCTCTCTCTCTCTCTCTCTCTCTCTCTCTCTCTCTCTCTCTCTCTCCCCCCCCTCTAGTAATGGCACTGGTAGAGCATGCTTTCCTTTTCTCAGAATTTGAAAAGCTCAGCTTTACTCATATTAAGAGCCAATTTAATAAAAACACACTAACCCCTGTGCATATGTGTGTGTATGTGTGCGTGTGCGTGTGTGTGTGTGTGTGTGTGTGTGTGTGTGTAGGTGTGTGCGCACGCTAGGGTGTGTGGGGTCACCCGCTGGGAATGTTAATGAGGACCTAATGGTCGTTAGATATGGTAGGCACAGTGGTGAGGCTCTCTCCTGGTTGTGGTGTTTGCGGCTGTGGTCTGTTCTCAGTGTGTGTGTGTTTGTGTGTGCGTGTGTGTCTTGTGTGTGTGTGTGTGTTGTGTGTGTGCACCACCCTGCTGTGGTTTTTGGAGATTGCAGTAGACTTGCTGTCGTGTTCACAGGTCAGCAGGGGGTGTTGGTTAATTCAGAGGGTTACCGAGGGATCAGTTCGAATTTTTAACTGTAAGCGCAATACATGCTGAAATGTTTTTCTTTCTTTCTTGTGTGTGTGTGTGTGTGCGTGTGTGTGGTTGGGTGGGTGTGTGCGTGTTTACCAGGAAATGAAAACAAGAGCGTGGTTCTGGCTAGCACAGCTATTCAGCTCCTGGACGAGAGAAAGTCCCCCATCGCTGCAGGTAAGGCCTCACTTCCTCTTCTTGTAAAACAAGGTTGTCATGGAGACCAGTCATGGCAGTCTATACGAGGCGAATGGGTTTAGGGGTGGAGACATATCATGCTTGCATGCTGGCTTGCTCTTCCAATTTGCATATGAGGACATTTCATGGGCTTGTGCTCAAATGTGTAGGTTTTGAAAAGGTGTTTGATCTCAGGATTAAAAAATGCTCATACTTTCTCTCTTGCTCATGCACTCTCTCTCACTCTCTGTCTCTCTATCTATCTCTCTATCTATCTCTGTCGCACACACACACGCACACGCACACACACACACTTACAGTACACATGTACACACAGAGACAAATGTGTCCAGGCTTTTGCCTTTCTTTTATGCACTTGTGAGTTGGGAGGTCAGCAAACTCAGCAGGCCACCTCTCTCCCTCTCCCTCTCTTTCCCTTTCTCTCTCCCTCTCTTTCCCTTTCTCTCTCTCTCTCTCTCTCTCTCTCTCTCTCTCTCTCTCTCTTTCTCTGACACAGTTTTAGTCTCCGCGTGCCTTTCTTCCTCTCCCTTCCACAAGAGCCCGTTTTTAACTGGGCGATCATTAGATGCCTCTGGGCTGGCCCTCCTTGCCATTGGTGCTGTGTGCAAAGGGCCTAGTGGACAGGCAGGGAGGGTGAAGGGAGAAGGAGAACATGGCCGTAGTTTGGACACAGCTTCTTTGCTCATTCAGCGACAGAGACAGGTCTATGCTCGAGATGGCTAGCTGGCTGGCTTAAAGCAGTGGGCTACACTTCATTTTACTGCCCCTGTTACATCAATTAATGAGGCGACAGTGGCTCAGAGAGGAGAGGAGTCGACCAGCAACTGAAGGGTCGCTGGTTCGATTCCACATTCTCCTGGCTAGGTCAAAGTGTCCTTGAGCAAGACACTGAACCCCATACTGCACCTGGTTTGCCGATTGGTGCCTTGCATGACAACCTTCACAACTGGTGTGTGTGAATGGGTGAATGTGAGGCATTCAGTGTAAAGCGCTTCGGGTACTCTACCGAGTACAGCACTATATAAATGCAGTCCAATTTTTCCATTTACCAGTTAGGTATAGGGTAACAAAGTGTGTAACGATGTGTAATGTTATGTACTTACACTGTACTATGGGGTTAGGGTTAGTGTTGGCCAGATAGGCCGCTATCTAGCACTAACCCACTGGCTCACGCTCGTGTGGCCTTTCGGTTATTTACACGGCTACCGATCTGAAAAGATGTCACGGATGGTTGACTCCAAAAATATCTAAGATGCACGCTATAAGACGTGTAACAAGATCAGAATTGCTTGCATGCCACTTTTAAGGTTTGTGTGAAACAAATGTGATGGAATCTATGTTCTATAAGTCTGGGGAAAGTCATAGATTTTGTGTGTGTGCGTGTGTGTGTGTGTGTGTGTGTGTGTGTGTGTGTGTGTGTGTGTGTGTGTGTGTGTGTTTGTGAGTGTTTGTGTGTGTGTCTGTGTGTGTGTGTGTGTGTGTGTGTGTGTTTGCCTGTGTGTGTGTGTGTGTGTGTGTGTGTGTGTGTGTGTGTGTGTGTGTGTGTGTGTGTTTGTGGGGGTTGCGGTCAGTAGTTAGTTTATTTGTGTATGTTTTGTGTATTTGTATGTGTTACACTGGTATGGATCCAGCTCACACACTGTGCCCTGTTAAATTACTAACAAGGGGACAAACACACACAGACACATACAAACACACACACGCGTGCACACACACACACACACACACGTACACACACACACACACACACACACTCGCGCCCTCACACACACCGCACACCAGCTTTAAGTTTACTCCACATTTTGTTTCTCCATTTCTGATGCTGAAAAAAGGACAAAAGAGAAAGTGTGGCCTGGGACACTGCCGGTTATTTTCATTCTTCACTTCCCTGGGCATGCTTTACCACATGATAGAATCACTCAGTTGTTCTCGAACACCCTGGAAGGTTATTTTAGTCCTTGAGGTATCGCAGGCTGCCAACGCCTGCAGCTGACTCGTCTTTTGATAGGAGTATTTTAGTATGTGCATATTTGTTTGGTGTGTGTGTGTGTGTGTGTGTGTGTGTGTGTGTGTGTGTGTGTGTGTGCGTGTTTAATTCTTTTCTCAGGGATGTGGCCTTGTGTGAGAAAAACAGTGTGGGGCAAGAAAGAGAGAGAGAATGAGGGATGAGAGAGAGAGAGAGAGAGAGAGAGAGTGTGTGTGTCAGAGAGAGAGAGAGATTGCGTGCATTCTGAAGCCTTAAAGCAGAGCTGACAGCTGTGCTCCAATTGCAAAGCTTGTTATTATATTGCTTATTATTAACAGTGCAGCGGTGGCTGTCCCTTTCAGAGTGTGTGCGCATTTCCCCGTGTGTGTGTCCGTGTGCATGTGTGTATGTGTGTGTATGTAGGCTATGTGTGTGGGCATGCGTGCATGCATGTGTAACTATGTGTGCATGCATGTGTGTTTCTGTGTGTGTGTTTATTTGTGGGGGTAGGAATACAGTGGTTGCTGGCTAAAAACAGATTCCATGAGCTACCAGGATTGAACACAGAAAAGCTGTTCTGAAAAAGACATGCTGGCATGGTGGAGATTGATCATTCAGGCAGAATTAAAATCAAGTAAATTAGATCAATGAAGATGGAACATTTTTTACAGCATAGTGGCAATACATTTGGATATTTCTTCTATATCACTCAGTTTTGTTGTATGTGTGTGTGTGTGTGTGTGTGTGTGTGTGTGTGTGTGTGTGTGTGTGTGTGTGTGTGTGTGTGTGTGTCTTTCTGTTAGTGAGTTATTTTTAAGTCAGCATTGTAAAAGGGTGCAAATAGGTGAATTGGCATAAATAAATAAACATCTCACCCTTATTAATATGGGGAAAGCACAGGAGGCTAAGAAAGCTGCTTCCCACTGCCGCAGAACACACATGTATACACACAGACCTTGACATTCAGTAAGAAAGTCTCTACACACACACACACCTGCGCACACACACAGTATTCAACAGATGGATCCCTAAGACACATATGGTACTCTAATTCACACAGCCTACATTAATTCAGGCATGAGAATACTAAGATTTACTGATAGGCATAGCTTATGTCTTAAAATAGCTTATAGTTAGCTTGTAGCTGAAAAATGCTTAAAATGTTGAATAAAAAACTCTGCCTTTAAAAAATCTGCATGCAACTCATGATGTAATATCTGCTCCAATAATTTATTCTGAGTTATTCAAGTGGATAACTTACAGTATGATACACCAACAAACAGAACATGACAGAACAGTGTTTTCACTAAGAACGGACCTTCCTCTTGCACTTGCTATGTCTTATTCCACACAGTGGCCTGTCATTGTCTGCCCAAGGATATTTTCCTCACTGCCTTTTACTTAGGAAAGGCAGACCACTGCAATCGAGCTATTATGGTAGATATACATTTGCCAACACAACTTTGCATAGAAACACCATTTTTGATTGTTACCCATTGTGTCCATAATTTGCCGTTTTTCAATGGAGAAACCCAGCCAGTTTCACAATAGGTATAATGCAGGTGCGCTCACCTTGTACACAACACAATGGTTTTCCCTCCCCCTAATCGGCCATTTTGTTTTGTATTTGGCGTAATAGTGGCTATCTGCCTGTGCTGGCTGCGCTGTGCATGTAATGGTGCTTGGACTTAGGCAAGTCAGGTTGCTTTCTCTTCCTGCTCCACCAAGCTACATGTGATGCATGTGAGTGGGTCTTGGTGCTAACCTGACTAGACAGCTCGATGACATCACATGCCCTGGGCTATGGGGATGTGTGTGTGTGTGTGTGTATGTGTGTGTGTGTGTGTGTGTGTGTGTGTGTGTGTGTGTGTGTGTGTGGGTGATTAAATGGATGGACAGATAGATAAAAAAAGATGGGTAGACGGACAGACGTACAGCTGATCTGTAGTGTGAGCAGCACTTGTTCCAGGCTGTTCGGACCTCACATTGTCCAACGTGTGACTGAATGCAGTGTGTCTGGCAGGAGGATGGGTTTGAGGGTGGGCAACACTCTCTGTGTGTGTGTGTGTGTGAGAGAGAGAGAGAATGTGGGTGTGTGTGCATGTCACTGTGTGTGTGTGTGTGTGTGTGTGTGTGTGTGTGTGTGTGTGTGTGTGTGTGTGTGTGTGTGTGTGTGTGTGCGTCTGTGTGTATTAAAGGAAAAAAGGGTGTGTGATCCCCTGGGGTTATCCCCTGATGTGTATTTGTGATAAAAATATAACAGCCAGATCTGTGTGTGTGTGTGTGTGTGTGTGTGTGTGTGTGTGTGTGTGTGTGTGTGTGTGTGTGTATGTGGTGTAAGGGCCGGAAACAGAGAGAGAGAGAGACAGAGAGAGAGAGAGTGTGTGTGTGTGTGTGTGTGTGGTGTAAGGGTCAGAAACAGCCTCAGTACATGGACATGAAAAGCGTCCTCTCTTTCCTTTCCACTCCCCTCCTCCTCTTCCCTCTCATCTCTCTCTCCTCTCCTCTCCTCGCCTCTTCCCTCCTCCGCCCCTCTCTTCTCCGCTGCTGCTCTGTTCATCCTTCGCTCTCTATAATCTGTTGCTGGGCTTTTCGTTTCCTTCGTTATGTAAGCTGGCTAGGGCTTCTGTCCATCACGACAGCACAAACTCTGTGTCCTTCATAACATTTCACTTTTTGTATGAATGCGTGTTTGTTTGTGTATGTCTGTGTGTATGTATGTGTGTGTGTGTGTGTGTCTATTTTTTCAAGCTTTTCAAAGCTGTGTAGCACATCTTCCTGTTGGCCTGTTTGGCAGAATGAGCATTTCATAGAGAGATTTGACGTGTGTCCAGATGGATTTGTCAAATGTTTACCAGACGAGCACATATTGGGCAGGTCCTGTTTTACTCTCTGAGGACAACTCCACCCGAAATGTGTTGTGAAAATGCCACATTAGAAAATTCCAGATAAAATTTTCCTCCCATTTTCCTCATCTTATGTAACTCACTTTCTCGTATTGCTTAAAGACACACATAGAATGATAGGCTATAGATGTTATTGCTTAAACAGGCAGTCCAAACAAATAAAATAAATAAATAATCTTTTTACACACACACACACACACACACACACACACACACACACACACACACACACACAGATCAATGCATACACATCCTGGTTAATGCAAGAAATGCCCAGTCTTGCACGTACACCCCAAATATCACAAGAGGCTGAGACGGGGCCAGATAGACACAACTTACAGAACCCTAAAATATACACACAACCTCTGCTCTGGACACACACACACACACACACACACACACACACACACACACACACAAGAATACAAGATATGCACGATTAGCAGCTGCCTACTTTCCCAGTCAAACCCTGATAGGCTCATTTTACACACACAATAAAAAAACTCCACCTGACTAACACATATTGACACTCAGAAGTCAAACAAACAATTTCATAAACAAACAGACCCATACACAAACAAACAAACAAACAAACAGTCTGGCCACTACTACAGCAGATATGTACATAATGCCATTTGTGCTTTAGAATTGAACCCGCTTATCTTTTTTGGGTCCATCCTCATGGAAGAGTCACTGATATGTTTTTCTAACGTTATCTTTGGCCTACACCGCACACAACAAACGAACGTCAACAAAGCTCACAACGTCCACAACGTTCCCACAACGTCAGTCTCACGCAGGTCCAAGTTATCCCTGCATCTCCGGAGTCCACCAGAGGCCTGGCTGTATGGGGTGGAAGGGGGCGAAGACTAGGAGCGGAGGGGACTAAAGGGCCATGTTTACTTGTGTGCAAAGGTTTGGTTTTGTTCCATAGTTGCCAGAGGAGACAGCTCAGCACCAATGTCATTTCTTTGTGCAGTCTCTGAGGAACTGTATGGCTAGATGAGTGCCTTCTGTGTGTGTGTGTGTTTGTGTGTGTGTGCGTGCGTGTGTGTGCATGTGTGTGTGGAGGTTTCAAAAGTTGTTGCATATGTGCAATGTTTTTTTGTTTGTCATATGATTATTTGCATTTTTTGTGAGTCTATACCCAGAGAAAAAGGGAGATTTTTTTGTAATGTACATGTGTGTGTGTGTGTGTGTGTTTGTGTGTGGTGTGCGCATTGCTTTGGTCAAGTCTTAGCATCTGTTAGTATTTATGTGTGCATGTGTGAGTGTGTGTATCAGTATTGTGTGAGTTGGTGCTTTAGTGCACGTGATGGCAACAGCTCTCACGTTTGTGTCAGTGTCTCAGTATGACCCGCAGACAGGACTCCTGTCACATCCGAGGGCCCCTCTGCACCCTTGCGGTACTTGCACACACACACACACACACACACACACACACACACACACACATGCCCAACCGTCGTCCGTCACGCTATGGTGTTCTCCAGCGGCTCCTTCTCGTCGGCCGTGCCCATGGTCTCCCTCTCCCTCTCTCCGGGCAGCTGCACCGCCGCCGCCGCCGCCCTCTGCTCAGCCTTCTTCAGGTCGCGCTGGTAGTGCGCCATGATAGCGGCGTAGGCGCACCCGTAGACGGCCGCCGCCAGCATCATCAGGCACACAATGCCACACACCACCCCCGTGATCACCACCGTCGCGATGGCGTGCCGCAGGTTGACCGGCCGCGGCCGCTGCTTGGGCTCGCACTCCGGCAGGGAGCCTCCTGCTCCTCCTCCTCCACCTCCTCCACCTCCACCTCCTCCTCCTCCAGCAGCCCCCAGCTCAGGCAGGTGCTGGAGGTCTCCTCCCCGATGCCGGTGCTCCGACTCCAGATGGCGCAGGTTGGCGAACAGGTAGTGGTAGCTGGTGGCCATGCAGGAGTGGAAGAGCTCATAGGGGACCTGCTGCAGCTCCCTGTCCTTCATGCTCTCGGGCTGCGCGCAGATGACCTCGTCCACCATGCCACCTGCCGCGTCGGTCCAGGGAGGGGAGAGATCAAACGAATCCAGATATGAGAACTATGTCAAAGCAACGCGGTATGACATTAACACAACTGGAAATGAACACAACTGGTTATTTTTACCTCCGCCAGTGGAAGTTATGTAATGGTCGGATTGTTTGTTAGTTAGCAACATAAATCAAAAAGTTACAGATGGATTTTGATTAAATTTTCAGGGTAGGTCAAAAATTAGCTAACTTTAAAGTAGATTTTTGTGGTGATCTGAGCTGCCCTGGCGGAGGTCTGCGCTCTCTGAGTGCTTTTCTAGTATTGCTTGTTATAAAAATCGGAAATTTAAAAATAATTTAAATTCTTTTAAGTATTATGATGAGATGAGTTCTGCTCATTCAGTGTACAATCACACAACCTATATTCAGTGGGTACTTAAATGTATACATGGAATATTTTAGACTATGGCACAAAATTCATACCAACAACCAGATTTCGGATACAAAATAATAATTTACCGTTGAGTGGCTGGTATTTTTTTTTTTTTTCCTTTTTTCAGTATCTGGTAGAAATGTACATTTTGCAAAGTTAATTTCCACCCCTATTTTCCATTTCAAATAAGCCATTTCAAGACCATTGTTTTAGACCATGTCACATGTATTATTGTGGAGTATTGTGGATGGCAAGAGGCACTCACATGTAGGCAATGCATTGCCATCACTAGCTACCTTTGCTGAAGGGGGTTTTCCACAGACACAGCAGCAGTGTCGTCACACCTGAGCACCGTGGCTAAGCACAGTTGTGCAGGCTACACTAATAGCCACATGCTGCATTGTTTGTATGCTAGCTGTTAGCCCCCTGCCATGCCCCTGCTGAGCGCTGACGCACGAGCAGGCAGATGAGGTAACCCGACAGGTATTTCATGCCTCCCCCCCAGATGGCACGCGCACCACCACAGCTGCTCCAGTGTGTGTGTGTGTGTGTGTGTCTATGTACAGTATATATATGTATGTGTTTGTGTGTGCCTGTGTGCGTGTGTATCTATGTGTATGTATGCATTTGTGTGTGTGTGTGTGTGTGTGTGTGTGTGTGTGTGTGTGTGTGTGTGTGTGAGTGGGTGGGTGAGCGGGTGTACCATTGTGCAGTCTCATTTGTAATTAGGCCTGAATGGGGCAGAGACACATGCAGCTGTTTAGCGCCTCGCCGATCTATTCCTGATGCTAATAAATGGCAATTACCTGAGGAGCGCTAACGAGACGCTAATATCTACAGGTCACGTTAGCGGCCATGAGGAGATCGTGCTCTGCAAGGCAAATTATATTGTGGAGCTGAAAGGACAGTCATGTACTGTAACTACTGTTTTTTGTCTGTCTCTACCTTTCTTTATCTCTTTGAAAACACTGTTGCATGCTCTTTCTGCCTCCCACCCGTATTTCCCTCTGTCTGTGTCTCTGTGTGTCCTCCTCATGCTGCCAGTCTGAGCGTATTCAAATATTCAAACACGTCGTTTGAATTTGAGATGGTGAGAGGCGGTGGCACTGTGAATCTAGGTCTGTGATGTGTGTGTTAGGAGCATGAGATTTGGTGTGTGTTGGTGTGTGTGCTAGGAACAGGAGCAGGAGCTGTGGTGTGTGTTGGTGTGTGTGGTGTTGGAAACAAGAGCAGGAGCTGTGGTGTGTGTGTTAGGAGCAGGAACAGAAACAGGAGCAGGAGCTGTGGTGTGTGTTGGTGTGTGTGTTAGGAGCAGGAGCTGTGGTGTGTGTTAGTGTGTGTGGTAGGAACAGGAACAGTAGCTGTGGTGTGTGTTAGTGTGTGTGGTAGGAACAGGAGCTGTGGTGTGTGTTAGTGTGTGTGGTAGGAACAGGAACAGTAGCTGTGGTGTGTGTTGGTGTGTGAGTTAGGAACAGGAACAGTAGCTGTGGTGTGTGTTAGTGTGTGTGGTAGGAACAGGAGCAGGAGCTGTGGTGTGTGTTGGTGTGTGAGTTAGGAACAGGAACAGGAGCTGTGTGTGTGTTGGTGTGTGAGTTAGGAACAGGAACAGTAGCTGTGGTGTGTGTTAGTGTGTGTGGTAGGAACAGGAGCAGGAGCTGTGGTGTGTGTTCTGTTCTCTGCTCTAAGCAGGGCACTGCTGCTGCCGGGGAGGCTTGTCAAGTGAAGGGAACAGCCCCAAAGAGGTCACAAGGGGAGAATTTAGTTTTCTCTCTCTGATGACACACACACACACACACACACAAACACGTGCATGCTGGCATGCACACATGCAGACACGCATGCACACATGCAAACACGCATGCATGCACATATATACACACATGCATACACACACACCCACACACACACACACGCAGGCATGCACACAGACACACGCACGCTCACACAAACACACACCCATGCACACACGCACACAGCTAATTCGGTGAATTCATGAATTTTACTCTAGTCAATTTCTCAGCCCCCAATTGGTTCACGGTCTGCTTGCTGGTAACGATTTAAAGCAGCCATGGGATGTTCTCTCCCTGCTGTCTGTCACATGGGTCTATTTATACGTATGCGGAGACAAATGAACATGGCTTGTCTCGAGATTAAGCTGCCAGGCACATGGAGTTGTTTTGGCTTTGGACCGGCTCTGTAGTTCCATCTGTCACTTTGTGTGAGCTCTGTACCTATCACATATGCTTACAGAGTATGCCTGAAAAGAGTCCTGTTTGGGTTTCAGTTAATCTGCATATAATGATAGGGTCCAAGTGTGTTATTTTCTATTTTATTATTTGTTGAATTTGAGTTGAGGGTTCGTTTGTGTGTGTGTGTGTGTGTGTGTGTGTGTGTGTGTGTGTGTGTGTGTGTGTGTGTATGAATGCTTAAGTGTATGTGTTTGTGTGGTGTTTGTATCATTGGAAAAAACAGCTGTGCCAAAGTGTTCATATTACTCCACGCATAACAGTAATATTAATAATGTTGCAGCCCCAACCTCTATCCCCATTTCTTTTATTCAGTCACTCGTCCCTCGTTCCATCTCTCTTTCTGCTTTCTTCTCTACCTCTCCTCCTCCCTCAGGTAATTGGACAACATTTTTAGCTGGTTTAATCCCGATGCTGTGGGGGCTGGCACCAAAGCCACTGCATGACAAGCTCACATGGCATTACATTGCCTGGATGTAACAGGATGTCCTTTCTGTTGCTCTCTTTCTCTGTCTGTGTGTGTCTCCCTCTCTCTCCTTCTCTTCCTCTCTCCCTCTTTCTTTCTCTCTTCTCTCTCTCTCACTCTCTCTCTCTCTCTTTCTCTCATGCACACTCTCATTTATTCTCTCTTTCTGCCTCGGCCCCTCTTCCCTCACCCTCCTTATTCTGTGTTTATGTTTTTGCCCTCCATTTAATGAGGGGTCTGCCTGGGACTTTCTCTTTGAGCTACATTGGCTCTTTCTCCTCCTCTAGTGTAGCTGTGACTGATGACATTCACACTTCGGTGCCCCCCAAACACACACACACACACACACACACAGCCCATCACGGCATGTACCTCTCACACTCCTCCCATACACACCCGCCATCTTGGCTCTCATTTCCCTCAGAGGTGAGCTGTAGCAGCAGCAGGGCCACTGAAACCAGGTCATCGTTCCAGAGCCACTTCAGCGAGCAGCGTGGAGGAAAAGCACCACTGCTAAAGTGGCAGGCAATGTAGGCCAGGATGCCTGACGCCTGAGCAGCAGTGTCTCTCAGTGTCTCAGCAAGATGCTGATTAAGACTGATCCGCTTGCAAAATGGAGGACAGCAATCTCACCTCAGTTATGAGAGAGACATTTAGCAGCAACTTAGGGGCCAGTTTATGTGGTCTCGGGGCCAACGTGACACCATAGGGGTCTGATCGCTGATCATAACATTAATCAAATTAAACTTTAATTTATGAATATTCTGCAACAGTAATTCATTCTGAACTCTTAAGGGAGTCGTTTAGGGGAAGGGAAATGATTAATGGCTTTCTCTAAGAATCAGGAGGACCAGCTGACGTTCTATGAAGCTTGTATTCATAAGATTATAACCATATTCATAAAGGCTTATAATGCTTTCATAAAACTTAATAATGGTTGGAATTACTATTCGTTCGTAATGATTTATACATAGTCATGACAGTATGCACTAATAGGCAGGTGAAGCTGTATAACCTATAATGCAGTGTGCCACTTGAAGTTGGAATAGGGCTTATGACATTATGCCTTATGAGTACAGTGTTATACATGAATATGTATAAATATTTATGTATACTTCACAAACTTTGCATATGCATATAACCCTTTATAAAGTCTTATGAATACAAGCTTCCTAGAAAGTGTTACCAAATGCACAATATTCAACAACTGGCCCATGTTTTGTTTCTGCTCTGTGGCTTATGCTCGTGTCATTTTTGTGCCACTAGTTTGAGCAGCCTGTGATGAGAGACTGCTGTCGGCAATGTAGTGAAATCCATCAGACGATGGCAACCTGTTTTGTTTTTGCCCAGACATACGTAGAACACCAACGGTGCTTGAGCGAGAGGAAAGCCACCTCTTCAGATTTCAAGTTTCAAGATTTCAAGGATGACTAACCGCTGCCAGTGGATAATTGACGTGTCGGTGCTAGCATGCTCGAGTGTCCGTTCTCCTTCACACATAGCTTTCGCCACTCTCAGGCTATCCCCCGCTTTGCCTGTCAGCTCCTCTCTCTCACCTTTGACGTGAGTGGGTCTATTTTAGAAAAGGGGAGCAGCAAACGCTAGCCCTGACCCCTGCTGTAATCCAAGCCCGCTCTGCCTCCACACGCATGTCTGTGCTGCTGCTGCAGAGCCAGCGTCCTCGCCCTGAAGAGGAGGATTTCTCTCGGCCTCTCCAGGGGCCCTCAGCAGCACTGCCCAGCTAGCAGCAGACCCAGAGTCTGACTCACATGCTTCAAGACTAGTGCTGGACAAGTGCTCTCCCTCTCTCTCCCTCTCTCTCCCTCTCTTCTCTCTCTCTCTCTCTCTCTCTCTCTCTCTCTCTCTGTCTCTTGCTCTCTCGCTCTCGCTCTCTCTGTTTTTCTGTCTTTCCATCTTTCCCTATCTCTCTCTTTCTTTTTATGTCTTACTTTCTGTCTGTCTCTCTCACTTTCTCTGTGTTTCTCTATCTCGGTCTCTTTCTTTTTCTGTCTTTGTCTCTCTTTCTCTTTCTTCAGTTTTTATTCTCCCCCTTTCTCTGACACGCACAGCATTCCCTCATTCTTTCACTCTTTCTAGGACTGCCAGCAAGTTACCTTTTTAGAACATGGCATCACGTGTCTTTTAATAAAGCAGGAAGTTTCGCACAGAGATGAATATATTCATACATATTGCCCTTTTGTGCCTCTCTTACTCTTTGTTCTATCTTGAGGCTGTGGGTCAAAGCTCACACCCACAATCTCACTCATGACAAAGCGATCGATTCCACCTACGGCCTGAGAGAGCCTGACAGACAGACGGATTCTTCAGGAGCTGTGTGTGTGTGTGTGTGTGTGTGTGTGTGTGTGTGTGTGTTCTCCACTTCAGTACTGCTGGACTGGAGAGAGAGAGAGAGAGAGAGAGAGAGAGAGAAAGAAAGAGAGAGATGGGCTCTAGTTTGCTGCTGCTGCTGCTCCTCCCTGGGAGACAGCCACTGACACCGGCTAATTGGAGCAAATTTTGACCTTGCACAAAACACTAGAAAACTTCCCTCATGAAAAAATTCAGCCGGCACAAAACAGAGCCAAACTTTGAGTCAGCACCACACACACTTTGCGGAATGTACACATGCACACAGGAATACCCTCCAATGACTACATGCTGAGTACTACTTTAGCTCAGTATGCTCACAACTCAGTGTACTTACAGGTTAGTAAACCAGGGTTTGCACAAGACAGGGTCTCAGTCAGTTAATTTAGTATGTCACTAGTGTAAGCAAGACTATTACCAGTCAGTTAGTTTAGTATGTCACTAGTGTAAGCAAGTCTATTACCAGTCAGTTAGTTTAGTATGTCACTAGTGTGAGCAAGTCTATTACCAGTCAGTTAGTTTAGTATGTCACTAGTGTGAGCAAGTCTTTTATCGGCCAGGTGGTAAAAAAAAATGGATGTGAAATCAGTTTAAAATAAACGAATACATGAATAAAGTTCACTCAAACCAAAAGTGTATGTGTATGGGAGCTGACTTGGTCTGTTTTCACTGTAATAACCTCTTTTTCACCAAGTGAAATATTGTTTGAGGTGGAACAGCAGGGAATTGGTTGATAATAGGCGATATGCCGATAATGGGATCTCCTCCGCTATATATCTTCTACTTGTTGCTCCCAGTCTGGTTTCCTGTTATTTAGGCTCCATATCCATTCCCACAATGCTCTAAGTCATTTAAATAGTGAGCCCTATTTTCCACAATCCACCCACCAAAAAATCCCCCGCTAGGACCACCTACCCCTGAAGAGGAAGGACTCCAGCCAGAGCTTGAGCGCGATCATGTGGCAGTCGCAGCGCCAGGGGTTTCCCCGCAGCTGCAGCTCCTCCAGGCTCTCCAGCGCCTCCAGGTGGGTGCGGTCCAGCTTCTGCAGCCGGTTGTGGCTGAGCGACAGGCGGCGCAGCTGGTGCATGCTGTCGGCCAGCGCGCCGGGCATCCCCGCGATGGCGTTGTGCGACAGGTCCAGCAGCGTCAGGTTGCGCACCGAGCCCAGCAGCCGGCGGTCCAGCTCGCGGATGCCGTTGTGGGCCAGGCTGAGGCTGCGCAGCCCCCGCAGGCCCAGCAGCGCGCTGGGCGACACCGAGGTGATGGAGTTGTTGGAGACGTCCAGCACGCGCAGCTGCGGCGTCTCGCGGAAGGCCATGGAGCCTAGGCCGCGGAGGCGGTTATCCTGCAGGTGCAGCTCCAGGGTGTCCGGCTGCAGGTGGCGCGGCACGTCGTACAGGCCCCTCCCCCGGCAGTCCACCGACTTGGCGTGGGCGTCGCACGAGCACTCCTTGGGGCAGGCCGAAGCCACGTGGACCAATAGGAGGAAGGCAAATGCCGTGACCACGCCCCCTGTGAAGGTGCAGAGTAAACAAACGGCCGAATAAATAAATCAGCCTTTTTTTGGGCAACACACGTTTCGGTGTTGAGAGGTCATAAAGGACGGCATGCAGAGAACAGCTCACACACCACATAAATCCCAGCATGCAGCTGGACACTACTGAGGAAGCTCTGTTCGTCTCTACCTCTTGTCGTGCCAGCAGGGACGAGTGGAAACATGCAACTGCTCCAACAGGCAGAGGTCTGCCTCGCATGAGTCTTCCATCCTGCCATTTCTCAGAGCGTATCTGCCATAATTACTGACAACTCTGCCAAAAGGCGCCTGAGTTTTGGGCCCTGTACTGTGTTTCATGGCTCTCTGGCTGTTGGAGCTGGGGCTGCGTGGAGCGCTTCTTAGGACTTCCTCTGTTTATGTCAAGGTCAGGGCTCTGTCGCTAGCGCTTTAAAATCGCTCCTTTCTTAGACCGGTGCTGTATTTATAGCAGCCATGAGTCGCCGCTGCCACCAGAGACTCTGGACATTCTGCACAAACAGCGCCAAACTACTCTGGCACTAACCTCGGGACATAGTCAACAAGCATGCAGGCACGCGGACACAGACAAACACACACACACACAAAAAAACAAATACACACACACACACACACAAAGACACAGACATACACACACACCGTGGGCTTAGTTCAGAAAAGCACTGACCCTGTAAACAGATGCACAAAAGGCAATCACAGACGTGCACATATGCATGCACATACACACATACACACACACACACATACACACACACACACCTCTGGCCCCACCATAACCCCTCCAATGTTCCCTACTCCTGTCCACTGAGCAGATTTGAGACAGCTCATCCTCTTTTGGTTAGAGCATGGCATCTGCCAGAGGACTGCTGTTAGGTAACTAATGCCAAAGTGGGATTGGGGGGGGTAGTGTAGGTCTGTGGTTAAAGCTTTACTTTGCAGGCATTTTCTGTCTCAATCACACACACACAAATACACACACACAGGGTCCCCTTCTCTCTTCGCTTTCTCATGATGACATGCAACCTTTGTGTACTGTAGGACAAGGTCCAAATAAACACATACATTTCCAGAGCATTATATTACATCATTGAATTAAAGGTTATGTCTCACAACAATGTAAAATGTGACATTTCTTGCCCTTCACAACAAACATGTTATCTGATGGTATCCAAACATTGTGATCTTGATCAAATCATAGATATCTTTTTGTCATGGTACAGTCAGAATTTATCGTTATCTAGAGTTGGAACACAAACGATTGCCATTCCAGACATCCACTTGATAGACAGTAACAGCGATCAGCGTAGGTGTAGCAGTGTACACATAACATGATCACACACATGCCCATGGTGCCCTGTTAAGCCTGCTCCTGTCCGTGCTCTGTAGCATTGCCACTTCATTGCCACTTTGTACTAATCACACAAAATCACAGCACTTGTCAAGAGGCTCATGGTGCCAAGTTACAGCAGAAAGCGCTGGTCCCTGCTGACATGAGAAGCAGGGATTATTATGGGATAGAGATGAGCTTTTGATCTTACCTGTCATGGCTGACAGACCACTCCTCTTTCGCTTTGAAGATTTTGTTGGAGATGAAGAAGAGTACTCCCCCACTCTGTGTGTTTGTGTGCGTGTGTGTGTGTGCTGGTGAGAGTGTGTTTGCTGTGGCTCAGTGTCAAACCCCGCTTATGTCCGCTGGATGCTGGTCCTCATCGCTGGTCTCAGTGGCTGACCCCATCTCTGCGGCCAGTCCAGAGAGAGCGTTGTTCACGAGTGTGTCTGTGTGTGTGTGTGAGAGAGAGAGAGAGAGAGAGAGAGAGAGGGAGAAAGAGAGAGGGAGAAAAGAGAGAGAGAAGGAGAAAGGCTGTGAGCCAGCAAGAGCAAGTGCACTGTGGAGTAGTTCCTGTGGAGTGGTACCACTCTACCCGCTCAGCCACTTTCCTGGTCGTCTCTCTTTCACCCTCTTCCGCTCTCACTCACTCACTCACTCACTCACTCACTCACTCACTCATTATCTCACTAATTCTCTCTTCCCCTCTCTCTCTCCCTCTCTCTAGAGTGCAGCTCTCCCACTCGCCTCTGCTCTTTTTTCCTCTCTGTCTCCTGCTTGCTCTTTTTACACCCACCACTATTTACTTATCCTATCTCTCCTCATCTCTCCGTATCTCTGCCTTGTGCCTATCTCTCTTTCCTTCTCTCTATCTGTTTTCCTCTCCTTCCCTCTCCCTAGCTCTCTTTTACTCTCTCCTTCTATTGCTCTATCACTGCTTCTATTTCTGTTTGTCTGTCCTGCTTTCTGCCCTATCCTTCTTAATGTCCACGCTTCACTTCACTCCTCTCCTCTACTCCCTGGCTCCCTTTCCGCTTTTCTCTCCCTCTCTCTCTCTCTCGTCTCTCTCTATCTCTCTATCTCACTCTCTCTCTTTCTCTATGTTTCTATCCTTTGTGTCTGACTGTCTCTCTTTGATGCCACGGACGGGTGCGAATGACGGTGTGTCAGCGTGACCTAGACAGCTGTGTCTTTTAAACCACACTGGAAAGGCTGGAGCTTTTCCATTTTCCCAGGATTAATCTGTCTCAACAGCCTCCCCACCCCCAGCCCTGTACACACACACACACACACACATACAAATACATGCACACACACACATACAAATACATGCACACACACACATGCATGCATAATACACTAACGTTCACAGATATTTGGATATTTCCTCTTGGCACAGTGCTTCTTATTAGCTTGCTCGCTCCAGTAACAGCACATTTCAAGAGCAGGCAGAGAACATGCCCAGAGCAAAGCAACACAGCACACGCAGGCACACACACATACACACACACGAGCACAAGCACACACACACACACACACATGAGCACAAGCACACACACATACACACACATGAGCACAAGCACACACACACACAGTCTCCCACTTGCTCCAAGCTAATGAGTACCGACATACACACACATGCAGCAATCACACACACACACACATGCTCACACACACATACACACACTCACATGCACACACAAAATGGCAAATGCGTACATGCCAAGAGCAAATTAGTGCTTCGATACACACCAAGACTCGCATACACACAGACTCGCTACAAAATGATCACGGGTAGCACATTTAGTGACAAACACGTACTTTGCTGTCATGTTAACACACACACACACAAACACACTCAGCAGCCTTTGCCAGTGGCCACTTATACAAATCATGTTATCATATTGTCACACCATATGACAGTGACTTTACTTTCATCACACACTCACTCACGTGCACGCACACACACATTCACTCACTCACTCACACAGCCATACACTCTCTCTCTCTCTCTCTCTCTCTCTCACACAGACACACACATACACACACACACACAGGAATAAATGCATGTGTCATCCAGGCTTAGTAGATTAATGTGAAAGCATTCAAAAAGAGCTTCAGCAAAAAAGTGACTGAAGACTGAAGGGAGCCGGGTGAAAGGAGGATGCCGTCTTTAAAGATTATTAATGACGTGAAAATATGAAAACATCTTTAGGCTTTAGTTTATATAACAGGATGATAATCAGCTGAATTCCCCGGAGCAAATGCTTCACCATGATCCACCATTCTTTTAATCACATGCATGTTTGTCATACACATGCTGTGCACACATACTGAGAGAGAGTGAGAGAGAGACAGAGAGAGAGATAGAGAGTCACACATACAAACAGTCTGCCCCTTTGCACACAAACGCATTGGAGCAGGCACCCTTTAAACTGAGAGGTGGTTTGAGTTTAGCTGTGGGTACCTGAAAAGTGGGTGCTATGTTTTGCAGCGACAGCAGCAGTAGAGGCACCCAGAGAGAGAGAGAGAGAGAGAGACAGAGAGGGAGAGAGAGAGAGAGAGAGGGCTATGGCTGTAGTGTGCCTGTGGTGGTTTCTGCTCCACGGGCCATGATGGGCTTATCTGTGCTGGCACACAGGAGCGGAGCGGAGTGGAGTGGAGCGCACCAACGCTGGCGGCACAACTCACGCGGCTCAGAGCTGCCAGCCCCCCGCTTCTCACCAACACACCCACCCTGTCCTATCCCCTCACAGAGGAAGATGAAGAGAGATGGGAGAGGGAGAGAGAGAGATGGAGAGAGATGAGAGAGGGGAGGGGGCAGGGATGGAGAGATGATAGAGACAAAGAAAGATGAGAGGGAGAAGGAGTGAGGGAGAGTGAAACAGGAGGGTGAGAAAAAGAGAGAGAGACATAGTGATGAAGAAATGAGAGAGAGAAACAGTAATGTACAGAGATGAGAGAGAGAGGGATGAGAGAAAGAGAGAGAGCGACAGAAAGAGAGGGATGAAGAGAGAGAGAGAGAGAGAGGCAGGCCCAGGCTCTGGAGAGTGAACATGTGTGGGTGTGTGTGGGTGCGTTGTGAGGGATGTGTGATTCTGTGCGATTGCGTACTCTGCATGTGTGTGTCTGCACATGCATGCCTGTTTGTGTGTGGATGTTACTGAGTGAGTATGTGTGTGTCTATGTGCATGCATTTATCCATGTGTGTGCGTATTTATGTGCATGCATGCGTGAAATGATGTGCATGCCTATCTGTGTGCAGCTACAGTAGTCAGGAAGAATACACATGGTACTGTTCGTGTTTTCTCATATATACTGCCTGCACAATTTAGTTACTCTGTGAAATATCTACAGGAGAAATGAAAATAGGTTGCCTAATCTCAGCGGTAGCATAAGCTGTCTACTTGAGCTCATCCGTAACGGAACGGATTTGGGGGGGGCTGGGGGTTGGTATGGGGCGGGGGGCATGTTCTACCTGTCCACAACACAGCGTCTCCCTAAACCCAATCTCACTGCCTTCCGATCTGTTTGAGGATTTGTCTGTAGGAAATATGTTTATATAAATGGACGAAATCCCAGCAGATTAAGTCGCATCGTGCTGGTTAGCTGGATGTCAACTGTGCCCTGCTGATGTCAGAGTGCTGAGGTGAGGTGGCCCAGGGACAATGAGGAGTGACAAAGTGACAAGTCAGGAGTGACACATGCTGGGTAATATTGTGTGAGAGTGCGCTTTACTCTGTGTGAAACTCTTGCAAGGGTGGCCTTACTTTTTCCAGTTGTGAATGAAAACGAACAAATGAATTACTACTCAGGTGCACAGACGTACACCCACACAGGCACATATAAACTCTCTCTCTCTCTCTCTTCTCTCTCTCTCTCTCTCTCTCTCTCTCTCTCTCTCTCTCTCTCTCTCTCTCTCTCTCTCCCTCACACTCAGACACACATACACACACACACACACACTTCAGTTCTATAAAGCTTATTACGATACCACTGGACCTGCCACAGGATGAGATGCCGTAAAAAGGATTATTACCATCCTATCCATATAAACACTCCTCCTGACCTACTTTCAGCATGTTTAAAAGTATGTGAAAATGTGTGTGTATGTGTATATGTGTGTGCCTGTGTCTGTGTTCATGTGTTGTGTGTCGGTGTGCTTTTTAGTGTACTGTATGTTAGTTGATTTGTGTTTGTGTGGATAGCTGTTAGTACATCATTTTGTAGTTCATGAGGGAAGGCAAGAACATTCTACATCTTTCTAAGCCATGGCCACCATTATCCATTATGTCAGGTAAATGCATACAGAAATTACACAAAGTAATAAATAATATCAATATATCATCATATCATCAAAATATCACAGATGTAAGCCATGTTATCCCAAGAAGTGTATGTGAAATGAGGTTGAAATAAGTAACATAAATACATAACAAAAACGCATACTAAGGTAAGATTGCACTATGCACTAAAACTAAATGCCACTCCATAGACAAATCCCTGCCACCTTCACAGCAAATCCACGCTCTGCCGGTGAGCCCTGAGGAAACTTACTAGCCGGAGACTAGTTCTTCCGGACCTGACCTCTGCAGATTTCAAACCCTTTTTTCCCCCCAATCTTTCCTCCCATGATTCATGGACGAACGTCTCACGCTTCAACAGAGGGAGATTTACATCACTGTTCTCTCTTTAAGATGAGGCCCTTCGTACAAAACATAGCCACGCACTGAAAATCCCAGCAGCGACATTTTGTGTGTCCCCCCCATGGAAATCCACTGTATGGAAAAGTAATATCCATAGTGATGGGAAAGAAATCTGCTTAAGGGGGAAACCCTGGCTGAACGAGGCTACGTGATCACAGCATTCTACTGTCTAACACTGACATTGTTTACGGGGCGAGAAATGCATCCCTGCAGTCTGACAGATGCATTTGGCATCCTTGATGAAGACATATATACACAAACATCCTACACATACACATATATACACACATCACACATGCACATTCTTATGGGTGTGGTGCTATGGAAATTAACATGACTGCTTTGAATGCAAGCTGTAAAAGGTTCTGCTAAATACAAGACCTTAATGTTTATTTTCACACACGCACACACGCACATAATATGCACGCATAAGCTGAAGACCCTCAAGTCGGCTGTGCTAAGCATCTGTTGCTGTGGTCATACCCATCGTAAATGAAAATCTCTAATCCACTTGATTGGATCACCATAATCTATATAATCCATATGAGCGTTTAAGTACCAAGGATCAAGGGATCTTTTTAACATTCATTCAGTCAGTCATATTTCCTCTGCATTTTTAATGCTACTCTTTGTGAGCCAACACACCACCCTTTGGTATTACCTACTCGATTCTTTAGTTTTGAGTTTGACTGCGAGATGTTTTTGTCTTGTTTTCTTCCTAGTGTTTGATGCCATTCCCCCTTCCCACATCAAGGGGGTGTGGGGGAGGCAATACCCCCCCCCCTGCCATCCGGCCTCAGAGAGCCTCTCCTCCTCGACTCTTCCTGAATTAGCAATTGGCCCTGGCATTTCCGCTCTTTAAAATACTCCCGCTGAAAGTAGCTGGCCCTCGCCCCTGACCAGCTAATCCGCACCTGTTGCCTTGGCGCGAGAGGCTAAATGCGGACAAAAACACACGGCGCCCCTGGGCGCGCATGGCCAGAATGCCGCCGTGTCAGCGCGCGGCACCCACCCCACCCCACCCCCACCCCCACCCCGGGTGATTTATCCCGAGAGCCGTCCGAACGTCTTGATGGACGTCGCCGCACTTTCTCGCGGCAAGGTATGCAGGTGGGGCAACGGGAGAGAAGCCGGAGAGTCATGGTGACAGCGCGTTAAGTCCGTCATGCTACAGCACCCTCTCCCCTGTCCCCACCCGTGGCGCGCAATGGCAGGGGCCAAGAGTGTCTCTGCATTCCCTGGCCGCGGGAGAATGTTAAGGAGCTGGTCGCAGAGTGTTGGCTTTCCACACACTAATGCGTTTTTTTTATTTTCCCCTCGTTGCGCTCTCATCTCAGGAGCCCACCGTTCGGGGCTGTAGTGTTTACGGCGTCCATCAGCACTGGGTGTGAAGGGATCGACCCCTCGGCATTTCCTAACTTTAAAGTGCACTCGTGCTCGGAAGTCAGCCTAAGCCCGGTCAGAGTCCCGTGTGAGATGGGAAGAGGCGTTGGATGGGCCTAGAGATGGCAGCGATTCAGCTGAAGCAGGTGACAGCCAGGAAACGCCGTTCCACTCCCTTCTCATTTTCCTCTCCCCATGTGCTTCCGCCCCTGTCCATCTGTCAAGGAGTTCTTTTTTATTAGTCTGTCCAAGGTTCGATGTCTTCACTGAGTTGGATAGCATCTTACTGTGGCCAGTCATTGTGTGTTGACTTAAGGATGCACTTTCCGTGAAGTCGAGAGTTGAGAGTATATCTGTGCTGATGTATTTCTGTGTAAGGAATTGACTAAAGCCAGTCATAAAGTCTTTAAGATTTCTCCGCACTAAAAACCTTGCTTTGCTGAAGGCAGCAACCAACTTGGGCTGACATGGCATTGTCTGTCTTCTGCCACATGGGTAATTGGCTACAGTTTCTTTACAGGTCATAACATTTCTCTAAAGGTAATCAAAACTATATAATTCAACCTCATCCTTTTCTTTATAGCTGAGTTGTGAACTCTGCTGTGCACTAAAGTAAGACCAATCTATAAACACACAGTGTTACAGTTATCATTTCAGCTATAATTCTTGGTGTGAATGAGCCTTAAATTGATCTTACAGTCAGGTTTTTCTGCACTGAAGACTTTGTTTTTCTGGAGGCAGCAAGCTTGCTCAGGCTCACATGGCGGTGTCAGTCTCTCGCCGCACAGGCGCCTGAGGGCCTGTTAGCGGACAGGCGCGCACTGGGAGCCCCAGGCAGGCGTGAGTGTTAGCCGATCCGTTTCTGACAGTCCTGCAGGGAGCCAGGTGTGTTCCCAGGCACAGGATCTGAGCCCTGGGCCCTGTGTTGTTTGGACGCGAATCAAATCGCCCTGTTTGCCCAGAGTGAGAAGGTGCGCTCTTGCTCTCTTTCTCTCTCTCTCTCTCTCTCTCTCTCTCTCTCTCTCTCTCTCTCTCTCTCTCTCTCTCTCTCTCTCTCTCTCTCTCACTCAAAGAGTCAGCCGCGCCTGTTTGCCCCCAAATAACAAACGGTGCCATTTAGAAGGCGGCGGCTCTTCCGTCTAGCCTGTTTTTGGAAGCCAACGGCTCAGAGCACTGAAATTTCATGCCCACGGTCACCCTTGGATATCTGTTCATATAAATTAAGGCAAATGGTGAGCGACCTTCCCCTTGCACGCAGGAAGCAGACGACCTCATCACTATCAGAACCACTGCCTCACAGACGACACCGTAAATCAACAGCTCATATTTCCACTGTGGCTTTGACCCCTCTGGTATTGCGGCCAAAGGTGCAGTGGTTTTAGATGTTATAATCGAGGGCGGGGGGTGGGAGGTGGTGAGGGGCGGGGCAGTGTTACACAGAGACAGCTGTGTCCTAATACTGGACAGAGCGGACTACCATCTGAAATGGGCAACGTGATTAGATTAAGGGCAGGCATGACCCATTTAATAGTGTGATCACACACACATACACACACACACACACACACACACACACACCTCGCCAGTTTCGGACCCACATAGATACATACTTTTCCATGTACACGTACACCGTTGCTGGTACGGTATATAAATCAGTGTGAATCATTTGGAGCTATGGATGTGTTTATTTTTAAGTGTGAGTAGGTGGTACCCCTTCTCTCAGATGTATAGAGAAAGTGTGTGTCTGTATGTGACTATGTATGTGAACATGGGGGTTGCTAAGAAATAAGAGCCAGTGTTTTTATTCCAGTCCCCTATATTTAGATGAAAAATTGATGTGTTTTGTCTTATGTGTTTGTATTTGTGTGTGTGTGTGTGTGTGTGTGTGTGTGTGTATGTGTGTATATGTGTCTGTGTGTGTTATTTTATTGTAAGAACATTGTTAGTTGCTGATTACCTTACATACAACAACAGACACATACAACCAATAGCAAAGCCCAACAACGTTTTTGTCTCACTGTCCTTTAAGCATAACACTATTGTCTTACTCCTGAGGGCCTGTTGACTGCAGTCTTTTCTGAGGCTGGAGTGCATGGCTGTGAAGCAGGCCGAGCACAGAGGGCATGTGTTGCTGGCGCGTGTGCGAAAGCGTGAAATCCTGAGACCGTATGTGCTCTGGGGCTGCTTCTCTGCTTCTCTGGCTCCAGCCTCGTGCCAGAGCCCTGCCTGCTCGACTCTCCGCGGCGGTGGAGGTGAGCGTGGTGCAGAGCGAGCGGTGTGGTGTGGTGTGGTGCGGCACGTACGGGCTCCCCCGCACCGCCTGGGTAAAAGGGGTGGAGGGCGGAGGACGAGGCAGGAGGGAAAGGGAGCGCACCCTTGGGGTCTCAGCTCTCTGGGCGGGCGGGCAGGCTGGCTGGCTCGCTGGCTGGCTGGCTGGCAGGCTGGCGTGCGGAAACAGCCGGCCGACTGGAGCTGGCCCTGGAGCTGGAAAGGTATGGGGTGGAGTGGGGTGGATTGGGGTGGGGTGGGGCAGGTGTGGGGTTGTGTAGGGTGGGGTGGAGTGGGCAGTGACTGGGAGCAGGGCCCTTAGTAAACATTTGCTGTGAGAGCCAGAGCCACGGGCAGCCCTCACGCTCAGCAGCCGCCAGCCGCCAGCCAGCCAAACAAGCCCCGACCTGACCGCGGTATAGGATGACTCCAACAGCAGGGGGCAGTGTGTGAGTTTCTGTCTGCGTGTGTGTGTGTGTTTTTGTTTGTTTCTGTAGATATGTTTTTGTGTGTGCATAGGGCCGTGTGTGTGTAAACTGATCCATATTTGGGGGTGTTGTATTAGTTTGTACTATACTTGTGTGTGCTTCCATATAAATCAGATAAATTCATATCTATATTTCTGAGTGCGTCTAAACAGGAGGCATTGGTGTGTGTGTGTGTGAGAGAGAGAGAGAGAGAGAGAGACTGTGGTAAGTTTATATATCCCTCTTTGGCTCCTAGTGAAAAAGGCCTCTCATGTCACGTAGAGGGGCTTTTTGAAGGCTGAACTCCCTCCAAGATCGCAATGCTTACCTGCTGGACAGGCATGTGTGTGCTGCTCTGTCCTTACTCGGCCCCACAGCGTTCAACATAGAGGCAGAGAAAGAGAGAGAGAGAAAGAGAGAGGGGGGAAAAATAAAGGGAGAAAGGGAGAAAATGAGAGCCAGTAAAAGACATATACATTTTATTTGATTTGTTCTTTCTTAAATCGCAACTTTATGACATGAAGCAAATTTTCATTTCTATCTGTCACGCTCACCTTTTTGAAATACAGCCTGAGTCTGCTTTCTGTTTAAATCGTTACTGTGCTGGACGCCACAGTTGCCGTGGTGGACGAGGGGCTCGATTTAACTATTACACGGCTGTCTGTGGGGACGCGGGTTAATATACTGCCTTTAAGACCTGAAAATTACAATTTCTGCAGTATACACACTCACACACCCACACACACACTTACACACATACACACAGACCTACACACACACACGCACGCTTACTGGCTTTTCCACCTGTGCCCCATTCAATTACTGCATATGTCTGTGTCTTGTACAGCTGTCGGCATCCAGATGAAGCTGGACTTCTTCCAGAGAAAGTTCTGGACTGCTAGCAGACAGGTAAACACATTATAGACACTTACTGACAAACAAACAGAGAGTGAGAAGAGGAAAAAGGGTGAATGGTGACAGTACGTGTGTGTGTGTGTGTGTGTGTGTGTGTGTGTGTGTGTGTGTGTACGTGTGTGTGTGTGTGTGTGTGTGTGCGCGTGTGTGTGTGCGCGTGCGCATGCGTGTGTGCGGCTGCGTGTGTGCCTATTTGTGTATGTTTCGTTTGTGTGTGTTACGTGCATATGTGTGTAAGCATCTATGTGTATCTATGTGTGTGTCTATTCCCGTGTGTGTGTTTATGTGTGCATGCATGTGTATGTGTGTGTGTGTGTGCTTGTATACGTGTGTTTGTGCATGTGTGTGTGTGTGTGTGTGTGTGTGTGTGTGTGTGTGTGAGCTGTAGTGGTACAGCAGATAGAGGCAGCTGCTGAGTGCTAGGCTCTTAGACAGAGGTGCACTATATCAGTGGACGTGTTCACCGTCGCTAGGGAGTCATGAAGCATCAAACACACATCCGTATGCGCACAGGAACAAGACAGCTGGAGACCCCCCCACCCCCCCCACCCCCCCATTCATGTGTGTATGAATGTGTGTGTGTGTCCACATGTGTGTATGTGTGTGTGTCTGTGTGTGTGTGTGTGTGCGTGCGTGGTTGTGTTTGTGTGTGTATTTTCTGTTTTCAGTGCGCTGCTCTCGATGGGAAGTGCTCTATCAGCTGCGATAACGATGTAAGTTCACACTCTGCATTTTAAAGCGCTCCACCTTTTCCCTCTTCTCACCTTCTCTGCAATCCCTCATGTTCCCCTCTTTCTCCTGCGCTCTTTCATCTGCTCCTCAAATCACTCCACAAATCACTCCCCTTGGGCCCCAATACACTCTTGACTCCACCAGCACATGTGGCCGGCCTGGCTCTGCTTTTTAAAAGCTTTTTGCGTTCTATTCTGGCCAAGGGATATATGATCTTGCCCTATTCTCATGTCTTCGGTTTGATTTCTCTCTTTCCCATCTCCCCCCTTCTTAGCAGCTTTGCATCTCTTATCACCCCGAACCACCCCGCTTTCTTTTTTTCTCCCCCCCGCTTTCTCTTTCTCTGTTTTTTTATTAATCTACCCATTAATCTATCGCTTCTCTTCCTCTCTAACTCTCTGTCTTTCTGCAGGACGTCGGCTGCTACCTCATAGACAACAATGGTTTCATTCTGGTGGCAGAAGAAAATTCTTTGGTGAGACTTGCTCTCCATCTCCATCTCTACCTCTATCTCTGTGTCTCTCTGTGTCTCTCTCTGTCTCTCCCTCTGTCTCTCTCTTTGTCTCTCCCTCTGTCTCTCCTTCTCTGTCTCTCCCTCTGTCTCTCTCTCTGTCTCTCTCTCTCTCTCGCTCTCGCTCACTGTCTCCCCCTCCTCTGACCACCTAAACTCACTCTTGCCTGAGATGCTCAGACAAGACGATCTTCTAATAAAGGAGACACCTGCCGGCCCCAGACTGTGGGCAAATGTGCGTAGTTACCAAGTGTTATGTAAGAGGCATCTGACGGAAATGGAGACTGCGACTGAGGTGAGGGCATGAACAGATGGGGGAGTCCTCGGGGAATGTCTTTAAGATGGAGAACACAAACACACACATAGACATATGCGCCTGTGATCACAGGCACGCACACACACACACACACACACACACATGCGCGCACACACACACACACACACACACACACACACACACACACACAAAAGCAAACAAATTCAGATATTAAGAGATAAACATAAAAACACACACACTTGCCTTCACAGAAACAATTAACTATGAGTACAGACTATGAGTACAGACTTTTGTAAGGCTCTTGTGCATCTTTGTTGTTCTCTTTTCACTGGGATGGATGCAATTTTACTGTTATGTTCTTTGCCACTAAACTCAGTTGTCAGGCTCCTGTCCCATGTACTTGCATATTGTACAAGGCACCAGAGAGCTAAGTGTTTGTGCAATGCTTTGCTGCTGCTGTTGTTGTTGTTGTTGTTGTTGTTGATGATGATGACAGCGAGAGCAATGAAGGCATCTTATATAAGGCACCTCCTTCCAGCTCTGGCTCTTCTCTGCGGTGACAATCAGGCCAACATCTCTCATCAGCTGCTTAGTCACATGCCACAGCGTGCACACACACACATACACGCAAACACACACACACACACACACACACACACACATACACGCAAACACACACACACACACACACACACACACACACACACACACATACACGCAAGCACACACACACACACACACACACACACCACACATAGCATTTATACACAGAGAGAGTGTAGACAGGACTGACTCACAAACACATGCACACACAAACACATGCACACACAAACACATACACACACAAACACATACACACACAAACACATGCACACACAAACACATACACACACAGAGTCATGCAGACACACACAGGCACAGATACAGGGGTGAGCACATGTACACACAAACATACACATACAGCAGGCTTGGACACAAGCACAAGATTAAATACATGTGCACCATATACACAAACGCACATGTGTAAACATTAGTTTAAACACACGTCACACACACAAACACACATATATTCACACTTACAATACATGCATACACAAATATACACACACACACACACACACACACACACATACACACACACACACACACACACACACACACACACACACATACACACACACACACACACACACACACACACACACACATACATACACACACACACACACACACACACACACACACACACACACACACACACACACACGTACACACACGTACACACACACACTCCATGACCCTTAAGGTGTGCACGTCACCGTAGATCTCGTCACAGGCGGGGCCGTGTCACTTGCTGTTTTTGCTTCACGCATGATGCGTTCCTCTCCTCCCTGCCGTCTGTCTCTTATTCCTCCCCCATCTCTCCATCTTTCCCTCCCTCCCTCCCTCTTCCCTCAATCCCTCCCTCTCTCCATTTACCTCTCCCTCTGCTCTCTCTCTCTCTCTCTCTCCCTCCCTCTCTCCAGACGGGCATGTTCTTCGGTGAGGTGGAGGGGGCCGTCATGAGCAGATTGCTCGCCATGGACTCCTTCAAGAG
>CM050206.1:23829077-23841577 GCA_027475355.1 Coilia nasus | reverse complement strand
ACACCCCTTGTTTCTCATTACACAATATTAACTGGATGTGCGCCTCATTCATAACACCAGGCACTCAAACAAGGCGGGATCCAATAGCAAATAGTTAGCATGAATTATCAGGCCATTTACAACGTGTCTCATAACCCTTGCAGAACATGCCGTCACCCAGATTTTTAGTTGAAAAACACACAGCTCTGCCATCATCTGCGGTTTGACCTGTGGCTACATATTCACACGTGGCTCAGAAAACTGGGTCACCACTAGAATGTGACTTCAGCTGACCCCTTCCTACTCAGAGTCTTCAGTTGGCTCCATCCCTGACTGAAAAGCCATCAGTCCGAGCATTGCTGTAGTAAGGAGTGCAATAGGTTTGGGTTATTTTTGGGTGACCTGAGGTGTTACTGGTTATTAGCTTAGCTTTGTATAGTGCATGGCATGGTGTATACACAGTTCTTAAAGACCATGGTTTGTTGACATCTTTCGTTTATATTGTGTTCTACCTTGAGGCTCTGTGCAATTAGGGTTCTGCTAAATCCTAATTATAATAGTACAACATGGATTGTAATGTAAACTGCAAAATCCCCATTCCTTTACTTATTTAACACACCACATTTTGGTGCTTAGATCGTTGTCAGGTTATTTCAGTCTTAGAACCGAAACGCTGTGTGTTAAGTCAAAAAAGTTGTTTGCAGAATGGATAGTGTGCATTCATTTAAACTACAATCTGAGCTATAGAGCGTACGGTTACCTCCAATAAACCTGTTTATAAAGAGGTGTGCAGAAGGTTTAATCTCCTAAATTTTCCACCCTGGAAATGCATCTTGCAGCTCAAAATACTACTCAAGTTTTATTACTGAACCAAACGTACAGAGTCACTGCTCCAGTTCAGCTCTGAATTTTGCACAGCGCTGATGCATATGTCACACCGCATTGTATTGTTGCAGCTTGTGGCACTGCAGTGTTTTTTAAAAGAAGGGTAAGGGTCCTGTTTGGCCCCCATTCCCAACATGCTTTTCCACAAGCCCATCTTCCAGCCATCCCTTAGCCCTGACAAGATCAGACATCTGGGTTTGTGACTTGGCCTTGGCCAGCATGCCTGACTCCAATGGAATAAGGCCCCTCTGTGTCGAGTTAGTCTGGTGTGTGTGACTACTGTCCACAGAGTTTGCTGTGGGTGACTGTGCCCTTGGACTGAGCTCACCCCCCCCCCCTCCCCCCATCCCAAAAAGATGTTTTTTGTGTGCATTTATATACAGTAGGGGGTTCCAGAGAGCAGGGTTAGGTGGGGGTAGGGTAGGGTTGGGGGATAGGAAAGGTGGGGTGGGTCCTGGAGTGAGTGGGTGAGGATCTGGATCATATTGAGTTGGCCACAGCTTTCACAAGAGAGGAGGAGAGATGAGGAGCAGAGAGAAGAGACGAGCGGAGGAGAGAAGCATGGAGGATCCACTGCCGAGTGTGATGAATGCATCACGACGAGAGCCATAAATCACCCGTTGCAGAGAAGAGAGGGGGAATGGAGATGGAGAGAGGGAATGAGAGAGACAGAGGACAGTTTAAGTGTGTATCCATGTGTATTTTGTATGTGTGTGTGTGATAGAGAGAGAGAGAGTGAGTGAAAGAGAGAGAGAGATTTTAAATCTGTGGGTGAAAGAGAGCAGAAAAGGAGAGATTATATATACGTGTATGTATGGGTTTGTGTGTGTGTGTGTGTGTGTGTGTGTTAATGAAAGAGACAAAGAGAGAGAGATCTAGAATGTGTGTGTGTGAGTGAGAGAGAAAGGAAAAGAGAGGTTATATATACGTGTGTGTATTAGTTTGTGTGTGTATGTATGTGTGTGTGTGTGTATGAGAGAGAGAGTGTGTGTGAGAATGAGAGAGATCATCCTCTCTACTCCTCTTCATAAGTCTGTAGCAAAGACACATAAATCAGGAGGCCAGACTTAGAACTCAAAGTCCATCTCCCAGAGCTGTATAAAATAAGGCATGGAGAGAATGTCATAAAGCACACTGGAATTTGAGTGTGCTTCCAATTTGTTTTCCCCTCTCTCGAATGGTTTATGTTTTGCAACACTTCATTGCTAAGGAGCAGGGCTTGCTTGCTTGTGAGCATGATAAAAGTGGTGATTGAAGATGAAACGGACACGAGTACATCTACTAGAGTGTCTGGGCTTGCCGCTCTAGACTGCACCACACCGTCATCTGTCTTGGCCCGTGAGGTTTGTCTGGGAGCGATACATTTGGTACACACCCGCTCATTAATGCATATAAACACTCTCGCTCATTCTGTGTGTGTGTGTAGATGTGCCTGTGTATGTGTGTTCAAAAGTGTGTGTATGTATGCGAATGTGTGTCAAAGAGAGAAAGACTGACTTGTCTGAAGATATCAGTTATTTTTCTGGTATATTAGCCTAGTTCTGTCAAACTGTCAAGGAAATCCGTCTCGTCTCCCCCAGCTTCTCCTTTTTGGAATGTGTGTGTGTGTATGTGTGTGTGTGTGTGTGTACGTGTGTGTGTGTGCGCTCCAAATTCAGACACATGCCTACTGTGCTCTTGTCTCCCGCCTGTCCACTGCAGGTCGTTTGTCATCCAGCAGATTCCCAGCAGCAACCTCTTCATGGTGGTGGTGGACAACAAGTGTGACTGCCGAGACGCTGGCCCAGTCACCATGGACCCCATCGAGATCATGTATATCCTTTACCAGAGGAGAGAGGGATGGAGGAGAGGAGAAGAGAAGAGGGGAGAGGGAAGAAGGGAAGAGAGGAGAGGAGACAGGGGGGTGGAGGAGGGGAGAACAGAAGAGAGGCAAAGAGAAGAGAAGAGAGGAGGGGAGAGGGGGGTGGAGGAGAGGAGAAGAGAGGAGAGGGAAGAAGAGAAGAGAGGAGGGGAGAGGGGTGTGGAGGAGAGGAGAAGAGAGGAGAGGGAAAGAGGGAAGAAGAGGGGAGAGGAGAGAGGGATGAAGGAGAGAAGAAGAGAGGAGAGGAAAAGAGGGAAGAGGAGAGGAGAGGGGGATGAAGGAGGAGAGGGAAAGAGGGAAGAAGAGGGGAGAGGAGAGAGGGATGAAGGAGAGAAGAAGAGAGGAGAGGAAAAGAGGGAAGAGGAGAGGAGAGGGGGATGAAGGAGGAGAGGGAACGAGGGAAGAAGAGAGGAGAGGAGAAGGAAGATGGAGGAAGGAGAGGAGCGATAAAGGATGATGAGGCTGGGCAGGCAGGAGGAAGAACATGAAGCAGAGAGAACAATAGAGAAGGAAAAAAAGAAAAGGAACAAGAAAGAGGAGGGCGAGAGGAGGGGAATGGAGTGGGTGTGAGATGACTAAGGAGGGACAGAGAGAAGAATAGGGGGAAGAATGCGAAAAAGAAGCGGAGAGGTGGAAGAGCAATGAGAGGAATGAAGAAGGAAAGAGGACTGGAGAGAGAGAGGGCCCGTCCACACGACAACGTTTTCAGGTCAAAACGGTAAAGTTTGTTTGCATTTTGGCCTTCCGTCCACACGGCGCCGGCGTTTTGGGTGACCGAAAACGATACTTTTTGAAAACGGGTTCCAAAGTGAGAAAGTCTGACAACGCCGCCGTTTTGTTCTCATGTGGACAGGCAAAACGCATCCTTTTGAAAACGATGACTTCGTCGCCCATTCACCTTGCGCTGCACATATAACAACTTCAAACTTTTACAAGCTGGTTGCTGTCGAATAAATTGTGATTTGATTAGCTTGTAGTGTAGGCTGGCTGTTGTGCAATTGTTTCTATCCTTTGCCATTAAACTGTCTGTATGGCTAGTAGGCTATAACAAATACTTCTTGTAGGCTTTCATTATTTTTAATTAATTAAAGAGCAACTGTCGCTGCTTTCAGCTCCCCTCAGTAACAACACACATTGCTAAAATCAACATATGACATGTTTTAAGCGAATAATTGCGCAGTTGTCTCAAGTTTATTTGCAGCTCCTTCTATTTTTTTAAATGGGTCAATTTAACGACGTGACATCTCACAACAGCGTCAAACTTTTACAAACAGGTTGTTGTGGGATACTTTGGGGTAAAAATCGTCTGCAATGTAGGCTATGTGTAATGCAACTGTTTCTACTTTCTGACATTGAACTACAGGATGTTTTTTGTATACATCGCTAGTTCAGCCCAACAAACGCTTTTCATGTTATGCTTTTTAAATAGGGCAACTGTTGCTGCATCCGACCCATCTAAACTAGAACGCACATTGCTAAAATCAACATACATTACATGTTTAAATTGAATAATTGCGCTTCTGATCATGCCCCTCAAGCTGGGACAGCACACCTTCTGCAATGAAAACGCAATGAAAATGTTCCCGTGTGGACGTAAATATTTACTGCTCCATTGTCGTGTGGACGCGACTTTTTTTTTAACCCGCAAAGAGAAAAATCCAGGAACGTTGTCATGTGGACGGGGCCAGAGAGAGGGGATGCTGAGGAAGACGGGAGACAGCATTTCAGTGTTTTTCCATTCTAACATAAATTGCTCAAGACACTGGTAACCCATCAGTCAGTGTGGTTTATGTGATCTCTGATCCCCCTGTTAGAGAGACAGACTCAAGCAAGGCCTACAAGGACTTATGGGGTACGCTTGACATTTGTGTTGGTTTTAATTTATTTGTCTGGTGTCATTATTTGGGCTGCAAACCGCCAACCTTCTTTCTCTCACCCTTTTCTCTCTCTCTCTCTCTCTCTCTCTCTCTCTCTCTCTCTCTCTCTCTCTCTTTCTCTCTCTCTCTCTTTCTCTCTCTCTCTCTCTCTTACTGTCTCTCTCATTCTCCCTCTCTCTCTCTCTTTCCGTCCCACGCCCACATTCACTGAAATTCTCAAAGACACACACACAAACACACACACTCCCATTCACACTTAACGGCTGGGCGCTCGCACCGCTCGCTGTGTGTGTAATAAAAGGGTAATAAGAGTGTAATAAGGCCGCTCGTGTGTGCCAGCGATGGATGGCCGACCCGACAGGGCAGGTTTTCATTAGAACATCTTATTGCTCCAGCATGGGCCCAACTATTTGGTTTACCCCTTTTTCTTTCTTTCTTTTCTTTTCTCTTCTCTTCTCTTCTTTTCTTTTCTCTTTCTCTCACAAGCAAAGGGGATCAGGCGGAGGGGAAAATAAAGAGAGAATGACAGCATTGCAGCGGGGCAATTTCATGTATTAATTTTACACGCCAAAGCTACTTCTTCTCTCCCTTTTTTCCACCTCATAGACGTCAAGGGTGCCGGGGACATAATGGCCACTGGGTTATTGTTTTGACCTCCTTTTGCACAGAGCCGTGGTGTAAATTTAAGAGCATTCAGAAAAAGAAAGAGAAAAAAACAGCCATTTTTAATGTAATTTGTGGTTTGTGTTTTTAAGTTGTGTTGTTGTTGAACTGTATTTGCCTCTTTGTTTGTTTTTGAGTTTTCACTGGGAGATGAAAACAATGTGAAGTGTTTGTAGAAATGTTGAAATCTTATTGCAAAGGACTTTTTTTGCTTTTCTTCTTTTTCCTCTCATTTTGGGTCTTTTCTCTTATTTTCTCCCTCTCTCTTTTTTTAACATCACTCTCTTTCGCTCTCAAAGGAGGCGGAACAGATGGTGCGTTTCACAACAGGGCTAGGATGGGGAAATGATCAATAACAGACACCCCACTACAGAAGAACACAACATATAGAGCCCACTAGCCAGGGTGGCTTCCCCGCTCTCTCTCTCTCTCTCTCTCTCTCTCTCTCTCTCTCTCTCTCTCTCTCTCTCTCTCTCTCACTCACACACACACACACACTCCCTCTCTCTCTCTCACACACACACACACTCTCTCTCTTTCTCTCTCTCTCACACACACATACATACTCTGCTTTGATTTTCTTAGCCTCTTTCTGTGTGTGTGTCTGTGTCTGTGTCTGTCTGTGTGTGTGTGTGTGAGTTGAGGAGCAGTCACAAAGGGGCTATGGATTTCAGCAGAGCTTTGCTGCGCACGTTTTGTATGTTTAAGGTGAGTTATTGTGGCCTTGTGTTGTTCTAGTCACTGCAACTCCTTTCCCAGAGTGAACAAACTTAGCGCTGTGCGTAAATTGTGTAACTTGGACGTAGCGGACACTGGCGTGTCACTCAGTATGTGTGTCTGTGTTGTGTGGTTGCCACGGCGATTGGGCGTTGGTGCTGAGTCAGGCTGCTGGGATGTGTCTCTCTCCTTAACCTCTGTGCACATAACGAGTCTTTGAAATGCGACCGGCTGAGGTTTCAGAAGGACAGGAGACGGCCAGACACCTGCCACCCCTTCCACCCTGAGGTGAGTACACCAGGCGCTCAGCGTGAGAGAGACCCATAAGTCAGACACACAGCCGCTCCGCCTGGCATCACTGCCTGCTCACAGGCACACTGACAGCACAAACATCATGTCAGGTCAGTAAGGTCATATGACTGAGTTTTTTTTATCCCACCTCATAACATGATGGTGGATCACAGTGTTAATGTGTTACTAATCAGCTATGTTGATGCATACAGCATCATACCACAGCTTGGATGAAATCCCTATTATGATTCATTGTTTGGAACACATGTTACATTTTGGTATTTGCATTTGTATTTGTACGGGTAAAGTAGTTAGGTTCCAAAGACATTTGGCTGGTACAAATGCAAAAGAGGAAAGATATATGTACAGAGAGCAGCAACATGTTAAAGATGTCAGAAGGAGTTTTGGCGTCATAACCCTACATTTGGCCTGATGAACACTGTGTTTTTTTTATAAACTAAGGCCCTACAGAATCGTAGGATATATTACAGCAATGGAACTAACAACTCATGATGAAGTGTAAGAATTTGTGAAGAAAAGAGAAATGTGGCGGAAAGAATTGACACAACGGAAGAGTGGCAACTGTGATATTATATGCACCGAATGGACTTTATGGCTTTTGGGCCGCAGTTATTCATGGGCCTTGAGGTCTAGGTCTGGCATCATCGCTTTTCACGTCCATTAAGTCCTGCTACCCAGGCACTGTTGAGTCCATTATCCCTTATTTGCACATCAGTAAGTACACCACACCACGCCCCTCCCTACTTACTACACGCCACTAACCCCAGGTGTACAGTATCTCTTAGCAACACAGACAAACATAAAGATACTGCGCAGTAGAAGTCTTGTGAAAATTGTGCAGTGTGGACTCAGAAACACAAAGGCAGTGTTTGTCCCTTCCCTCTCCCCGTAGGAAAACTCCATGGAGTGCGGTGGAGCCCATAGCGTAACCCCGTCTCTCACGGCGACGCTGCTCGCCCTTCTGGCCACCCTGTTTCCCAGGTGACGACAGATGACGCCACCCCACCGACCTCAAGCTTGGCTCAGCACAGTCCAGCTTGGCTAGGCATGCAAAAAAAGGATACAAAAATAAATAAACAAGATAAAAACAGATTTAAAGATTTAGTTATGTCCCACGAAGCAACAAAAAAAAAAAAAAGTGATTCCAGACTAACGAGTTTCACCTGGACTCAGACACAGATCTCCTGCAGCGCAACGAGTCACACCTTCCCCCTCTTACGAAGACATTTTTATGGACGTTCATGACTTTAAGAATAAATGTGTTAACATAAAAAATGTATGAGTCATCGGCTGGTGTAATACTGCCATGTTTGTTGATTTTTCTGAAGTAAGTAAAAAAAAGTGAGATGGTAAGTGGATAGATATACATATTAATAAAACATATTTAAGTATATGAAAATATAATTATGAATATGTAAGTATGTTTAAAAAAGAGAAAGTTTATCTTTGATTTGCAAGTGGTAACCATACAACTGTGACCCCAGGCCATCTGAGTCTGCTGACATGAGTGGTTATTCTATTTGAGCTTTGCCTTATTCTGAACGATATTGGTCCTGTTTGTGTACTTTTGAAATAAAAAATGAGAAACTGTCTTTGAATCGCCACGGCAAACTGCTGGGCTCACTCTTTCTTGCTTGTGTGCAGAAACAATAGTGAGTTTTAATGGGGGTCTGAGGCCTGCTGCTTTTGTCAAAGTCAAAGTCAGAGTCAAAGGGAGACATCCAGCTGATAAAGAGATGTGGGGTCTTTTTCTCTCTCTCTTTCACACATACACACACACAAGCACAGCAAGAGTCCAGCAGAATGAGACCAAGCTTCCCTTCGCCAGTATCCTCATCTGCACTCCATCAGGACACCGACAAAGACAGGAAGAGAAAGAGAGAGAGAGAGGGAAAGAAAGAAAGAGAGGAAAAGAGAGAGAGAGCAAACAGAAAGCTGAACTGACCCCGCGTCACACACGTATTTGCTTTAGCACTAAGCCACATGCAATTGTGGCAGTGGCAGCGGCTAGGGGGTTCACCAGAGAAAAGGCAGCCGAGGGGGTTGGCCGTCACCGGGCGAGAACACGCGCAGGCTGATGGGCCCTGAGGAAATGGATGTGCTCACCCAGGGGGAACGCGGTGGACTTGGATGTGTCACAGGTCTCCACTAATGACCGTTTAAAACAACAGCCCAAAAACCCCAACCCTGCCCTGCGGCGAAGGGCACGGACATCCAGTTAGAGGGCGGTGGGAGAAATGAGCACTTGTGAATGGTCTGATAGCGAAGGTCAGGCCAACTGTATGACTTCGTATAATTTTTTTTTTTTTAGCAGTGAAATAAAAGGCTGTGCATTCAGCTGTGTCCATGAAGTCATTTCCGTGGCAACATGTGTTTTGACGTGTTTTGTTTGGCAGCACATTGATTGATGGTTCATTTGTGGCCCGAGTCAGACACTTCGGATCACTGTTTCTGGTTCTTAATGACAAACGATCGAGCTGCCATCTTAGTTCCCCTGTGCGGGCCCGTAATAAACCACACATGTTTTTGTCGTCGCTGCTCCCTCGTTCCCCTTTCAATAGTTTTTTTTCTCTTTTTATGAGAAGGAGAGAAATAGTGCTGGTGGTTCTTTTGTCTCGTCTCTCAGCGTGCCGTCTCCCTCACGAGACGAGTGTGTGACTGTCACTCTCATGTCAAGTCTCCACAGTGACAGTGGGGGGCTGTGTCGCTTGGCAGCCCACCACAAAATGGCTTCTCCACTGCCTCGGTTCCTTGCGAAGAGGCTGGGGGTCAGCCGTGAAAGAATGTTCCAGAATGAAGCGCATCACTTAATGTCAGACATGCTAAGAATTTTCTTTTTTGCGGTCGGAAAAAAAAGAGGGACAGAATTGGGACGGAATGGATAAATAAACCGGCCGCTGTTTTTTCGAGACGCAACCAATGCTTTCAATTTTAGTCGGTCTCGTGTGTTTGTTTTCTTGTCTTGGCGCTGACTGCCGTGGCTCTGTTCTCGTGTTTTTGAGGCTCCTCACACAGAAGCTGTGCGCACCAGGAGGCTGGGATCGGGACCCCGTCATCGGGCCATGGCCAAAGGCAACGCAGGGACACAATTGGGAGCGGAAGGGGAGGGGGCTGGCTGGGAGGCAGACGAGTATAGTGTAACAGAACACAACAGAGGAGACAATGGGGTAAGCCACCAAGAATAGAGTAGGATAGTAGGACTTTTTTGGGGGCCTCGAGTTACTAATATTATTATTCCAAACAGCCCACCTTCGAACAGGCCCCTTTCCACCACCCCTCGTCTCTCCTCTCAAATATCTCTCACTCATCATCTGAGGTATTTCTGTGTCATGCACCCTTCTCAGCCCAATATCATATCTTTCTCGCTCTTGTCCTCTCCTCTCCTCATGTCCCCGCACCCATTCTCCCCTGGTTGTTTTGGTTTTGAAGGTGTTACCGTAGACACCTGGGTGCCATGTTTCTGTGAAGGTGGACACAGTTGACCTCTCGCAAGGAGGGGTGGGGGCACGTGAAAGATGGGAGGTCACGCAGTGCGCTGCTCCTTTCCATCCACACTCACTCCTCCTGCTACTCTCTTCTCCTCTTCTCATCTCTGCTGCTTGCTCATCGATCAACTCCCTAATGGCACAGTGGAGTGGAGGCCCAGGATGTTTTGGACTTGAGGGGGTGATGGAGGGAGGGAGGGAGAGAGAGAGGGAGGCTTGCATGTGCTCATGTCAGCCCGTGAGTGATGAAAATAGACATCTCCACACAAAGGGCCTCTGCTGGGGGCCCCAATCTGCAAAGTGAGTGCACTGGGGTTTGGAGCGAGGATGGTGGACTTTGTGTGTGTGGGTGTGGGGTTGGGGGCCTGGGGGAGCTATTTGGGAAGTGCCACTCCCTTGCTGTGTGTTCTGTGGAGAGCCACAGATGGCACCATGGAAGACGGATGTGTTCCTCTTTTGTTTCCTCTTCTCCTGTCATGCTCGTCTCTCTGCCCCCCGTCATGGACAACAGAGCAGGGGTACAAAAAGCTGCACTCACGGACATGGACATGGACATGAACACACATGATGAGCTCATAGATGACATGTCCTGCAGAGAAACACACACACACACACACACGACACACACATGGCACACAAACACACACACACATCCAAACACACACACGAGACACACATGGCACACAAACACACACACACACACACACCCAAACACATACACGTGGCACACACACATGCATACACACCTTCACACACACACACGCACACACACCCTCAAGCACATACACGTGGCACATGCAGATGCATACACACCTTCACACACACACACACACACACACACCCAAGCACATACACGTGGCACACACACAGATGCATACACATCTTCATACACACACACACACACATACTGTAAACACATAGTAAAAAAAAAGACGATGGTAAGAATAGACCTCCGTCACCCCACTCTGCTCTCATTTCGCCTCAGGCTCGCGACCCTGGGCCTCCCCAGACTTGCCTTGCGGTCTCCATGATTGGCTGAAATTGTGCAAATTTCGCTGCGCGTCCTTCCTGCGATTGGCCGCGCCTGGCTCGGTTTTGTCTTGGCACCAGACCATGGTGCTCTGCTCTGCTCTGCTCTGCTCTGCTCTGCTCTGCTCTGCTCTGCTCTGCTCTGCTTTGCTTTGCGCTGTGCTGTGGTGCGCAGATAGGCCAGACCCCAGTACTGCGAGTACACTTTCAGGGGAAATTATGCAGAACCAAAAACAGAGTGCACGCACATGCACACACACACATCCATACAGACAGACCCACTCTATCACTCACACACACACACACACACACACACACGCATTCCCAGTTGAGGGAGATCCCTTCACATGCCAAAGTTAAAACACTGATGGTATAAGAACAAAAAACACTGACATTCCTCTCGTTCGCCTGTTCCAGTGATCCTGACATTTGAAATGTTTGTGGTGGGGATCTCACAGTCAGAGGCACACAAAGAGAGAGGAGGATAGAGAGAAGGACAAGAAAGAATGAACGAAAGAAAGTAAAAAAGAACGAAAAAGAACAAAGGAAGGAAAGAGAAAAAAGAAACAATACCTATAATCTTTTGCTGTTTTAGTTTCTTGGAGGCATCAATTGTTTCAAAATGCTCACAATCAGTCCACAAATTGATTTGATGTTCTAACTGTCCCTATGCATTTCCAATGAAGTGGTGAAAATACACAGAGACTCGATGTGAAATATCAAATGTTTCCACAGTTGTCCGGCATGGAGATTTTTCCACAAGCCTTAGGTGGGGAGTGTCAATGGAAAAGGAAGAACTTGGGGTGAGGTTGTGGTGGTGGGGGGTGGGGGTGGGGGGTGGGGTTGGCGTGGGTTGAGGGTGCAGCTCCGCTGACCCCTGATGCGCTGGTTGCGAGACCCGTGAAAAGCGCGCCCAGGCAAAGGTCAGCCGCAGGCGCCGTGGTTAGCGCAGTCTACATGACATCATGGGCCGAAAGGTTCGCTCCAAGGATCACAGGCGGGGCGGGGGTGGGGGGGGTGGAAACCCAAAGTGCCGCGCGACTCACAGCAGAGAGTGACCACAGCACACCACAACAGCCCTCATTACCACAGCTAGGAGGACAGAGAGGGTGAACAGAGGCCGCTACAACGTATCATTGCTAAAGAGCCTAATCACCAAACATCCATATTTTTTGGTTGTCCCTCATTCTCACTCCTTTGGACTCTCCCTCTTTTCCCACTTGTACAGTCTCCTTTTCCCTCACTCACTCGCTTTATGTTTCATCCTGCTATTTTCAGGCCTGTTTTCACTGGATTCTCTACAAAGTTCAAACTCATTACCCGAGCATTTGTTGCCATGGCTTCTGGCCCCGGTTGCGCTTACATAAGCTACCCAGATTCATTTTTAAAGCAAAGCCACGGTTTTTACGCATACCTTACACTGAACCATTGTTCATCAACAGACCGTCTGGAGAACATCCAGCAGGTATTCTTCATCAGTGATCATTTTTTAACTGCTTTCACTGATTTGACAGGGTTTTCTTTTTTTGTTTTTCTTTTTTTCAAACTCAGAATCAACACTGAACGGCTTTATTCAACAGGGATCAAAGTGCAGCAGTTTCAGGAAAAGTCTGTAAAGTTTGACGAAAAGCAGCAAGCCTTCAATTACACTTCCATTCATTTTGTTTTTTTCTGATTCATTCAGTATAGCTC
>CM050206.1:23811577-23821577 GCA_027475355.1 Coilia nasus | reverse complement strand
TGCTCAGTGTAACCAATCGCTTGAAAAACCTGCTTGTTTGCAAAAATATCTACTCTAAGATGTAGGAATTTAATCAAAATATGATCAGATACTGGATAAGGTAAACTTACTGAATGGCATTAAAAATTAAAAATGTAACAAATGCACGTCAAGAACTGGTAAATATACTTACTAAATAATAATGCCACTTTTACAGACTGTCTTTTTTCTCTATGAATTTGCTCAAAAACGATATTTAATTGAAGACATGTCTTGCCAGTGTTTTGTATTGTTTTATTTTGATATATCTGATGGGCACATATTTTTAATTTGTAACAAGATGATTTTTAATGTATTTTTGCCTCTGGTCTCAGGACACATATTTACACACAAACACACACACAAAGAGCCACTGACACAAACACACTCACACAAACACACACACACGCAAAGAGAAAAAGTTGGGGGGGTGGGGTGGGGGGAGACAGACAGAGAGTATTTGCACACACGCTTGTCTGTTGAAGCTGTAAGGTTCAAGGTTTTCTGTAATCTTATGCGAATTGGGTAACATGAGCCTGGAGCGTTGGTCTGAGAGGCATGCAGGTCGCACAAGTAGAGGTTAACGTGTTCATTATGGCTCTGAAGGGGCACTCGGGTCGGAGAGATGGATGGAGGGACAGCGGCGATCACTCCAGCACGCCTGACGTCTAATTGGCAGCTGAGCCTCTTTCCCAGAACCAGAGGGCTTCTAAATTGGAACAGCTGCTGGCACAGTTTGTAAAAGCCACCCCCCCCCCTTCCTGAAGATAAGGACAAACAAATAAATAAATGAAATAAACCAAATAAATAAAGAAATAGTAGGTAAGTGCTCATTTGTAAATGCTCATTTTTATGCAGTCAAGGCTTTTAAAAAATCAATTTGATTATTTTCGGTAAGAACTTCAGGTGACCTTTCCCTCTTGTCATGCTAAAAGACATGGAAAGTGCGGTTGCCAGAGCTGCGATCCAAACGAACGCGATGTTTGTGCATTTGCCCTCTTCCACTCCTGCTCCCTCTGCCACCACTCCTTCAGACAAGCTCAAAGTGCAGGCTTCACCTCCCTCTCCCCCCAAAACACATTCATCATCATTCACCTCGCTCAACTAGCAACTGCTAAAGCTATTCTTAAATAAGGCTAAAGGAATTTTGATAGACCTGGACCTCAGCTTCTTCCTTCAATCAATCCCTTTTTTCAAGTTCAAGATTGTACAAAGGTTAGAGTGAGGCCAAGTTTTTAAAAAACGAACCACTTATACTGAAGCAACAGTAACTTAGTGTCGTATAATAATAAATTGTAAGTAATGAATAAAACATGCGCTAATCAGTGCAATATTTTTCTTTTTCTTTAACACCCTCCAGTCATCAGTTAATTTAAAACATTCATTCCTTCTATTGTCAGCTGGAGAAATTGCATATAATTCATGCATATTTCCTTTCATCAGTCCCTTTAATATTATATTTAGTAATCACAAAAACATTTTTACAGAGTAGCTATTGATGGTGCTGTGTACAAAAACCATATTGTTCCTTTTGTGACATTTAGTCATAGATGTATTGGTAAAGATTCTCGCTTTAAAACCACTTAAAATTATTTTGTTGTTGTTGGACATGTTCTCAGAATCTAAAAGTAGTATTTAATTATTCTTTGAAAAAATATATAAGACAGGTTAAGTGTTTCTGAGATAAGATTGATTCAGGAGCTCTACATATATATAAATGGCAGTGTTTCATTGCTAAGGTCTGGAGACAGACAAGGAGTAAGGGACAGATTAAAATGAAATACTATCACTCAAAATAACTTAAAAATATTGTTCTGCTTAGGGTTTTTTTTCATATGTTATTTCCTGTAATTTTATTCCAATCATTTCTTGACATACCCCCTTGACAGAAGAAACTCATTGGCTCTTTTTTTTCCTGAATGTCTTTCTTACTTTTATCCCAGTCTTGGCTTGGTTGCGCAGTGGCAAACAATGCTACCTTGCCATGGCGCTCTCCTGCCTCAATAACAGGGCAGAGGACGGTAGCGTCAGATTTCAGCAAGTCTTGGCGGATGTGTTAGAGAGGAATGTCTTTGCAGAGAAAACACTGTCTTGGCACCCGTCACAAAGCTCATTTTGGGTTGTCAAGCCGCGACCCAAATTGTTTAAAACTCTTTCAAACAATGAAGACTTTTCCCCCCCTTACCTTCATCTTCAAGCGTCTCATTTTTCCTCTGTCATTCTTTTCCTCTTTTCTTCTACCTTTTTTTTTCATCGGCGATCTGACTGCCTAGCACCAGACGCACACACACACACCTACACACACACCCACACACACTCACACACACACACACCTGGAATCACAGCACATCACCGCTACTGAGTCACGGATAGTCTCCCCTCTTTCAATAACAAGCCTAAGCCTTTTCTGAAGCCCTTTTTTCAGAGCAGAAGGGGTCACCAGGTCTGTCTTAAATCACTGGCAGAGTAGTCACTGAGAGCAATTGACATGCAATGTCCTACCACTGTCCAAACCACCACAGCGCTAGCTTCCCAAGCTACAAAACGTGCCTCCGTTCTGGGATTTATTGGGATCCATTTGCAAAATTTATTTCCATGTCATTGAAATATGTACGCTGTCAACTCCCGACATACAGATAGGGAAGCAGCCAAAATAAGGTCAAAAGCTTTACGACTGTGTTTGCTTTATTTGGTACTCTGCTTGTATTTATTTACTTTTATATTCGAAGCACTCTGTGTCAGCAGTTCTCAATGTGCTTGTGTGATTATCCTATTTATTTGATCATATTATTTTGTCATACATTGCCCAGAGGAGCCTATTTTCCAGAACATTCTGTGGGTGAAGCCAAAGGTCAAACACATTCCCACTAGCATGGGCAGTCAAAGTAAAGAGCCACCCAGGGTAACTCTTCTGACTCAGTACAGTAGCCTAGACCTGTCTATTTTCATCCTCTGACTTTTTTTTCTCCCCTACTTATGCATTTTCTCCATTTTTGTAGGATCCTCTTTGTAATGTAAGTGGTTGGGGCTAATGTTAGGTGTTCTGCATTTAGAAACCAAACAAATAGCTTTCCCCCTCGTAGGCAGCAGACTCTCGCCCTCAGTCAGTTTACACAAGGAGATAACTTCAGGTCAAATGCGCCACGCTGCCAGATTGCCGGCGCTTGTGTTTAGCCGTACGCCAGGAGGCCCATGGTTTGAAATCATCTGTTTATAGAGGCCAAATAATAAACACAGGAGGCCGTCCTGCCGCGGAGCACTGTTTGTAAGCCTGACTGATTGGGAGAGTGGGAGGCGAGAAGTGAGGGGAACAGATTTTTCAAAACGGACAGAGAGAGCAAGAACATATGAGAGAGAGAAAGAGAGAGAGAGAGAGAAAGAGAGAAAGGGAGAGAAGGAGCTGCAGAGGCGTGGAGAGTGCCTTCGGCAGAATGGTTGTGCGCAGCAGGCACCAGAAGAACTGTGTGTAAATACTCGCTCGGCTTCTTGGGGGTGTCTATTTTAAATGGCCGGCGGCTTGATTTCCCCAATGGTTCGGCCCTGTGTTTTCCTACTGCGGTAGGGCAACGTGGCAGACAAACATTCGCCGTCACGCAGTTTGAGTTTCGCTTTTTAATTGTGTTTTTCACCATAGTGTTAGTGTTCGCTGTTTTTTACCACTCTGGGCCCTTTTTTAAGCAAATGTCCACAATAGACAAAAGGAAGTGGTGGTGGGTAGGTGCGTGTGTTTGTGTGTGTGTGAGTGTGTGTGTGTGTGAGTGTGTGTGTGCGCAAATGTGTGTATGCACATATGTGTGTGTGGGTGTGCGAATGTGTGTGAGTGTGTGTGTGCGCACATGTGTGTATGCACGTGTGTGTGTGTGTGTGTGTGTGTGTGTGTGTGTGTGTGTGTATGTGGTGGGGGTAGTGTAAGGGAAACCAGAGCAATGTGAGGGAGGGCGAGAGACCTTGACGGTGTCCTAGGTGAGCCAGTGTTCCTGCGCAAGCCCTGTGGGTTTGATTTAAGAGCCGAGTGAATGTTTTAACGGAGCTGCACTGCCGCGCTGCATTAAATAGACTCTGCTTCACAAATTTGATTCCCTCTCCATGATTACTCTCAGATGTCGTTTTTCGGGAGTGTGTGTGTGTGTGTACATGTGTGTATGTGTGTATGTGTGTTTAGGGATTGTGGGGGGTGCAGGGGAATTATAAATGTTGCCCCGATCGTCTGGCTTTTCTCTACATGACGCGTTCAGTGCGCTCCCCTTCCAAGCTCTCTTCACATGAAGGATTGCCACTCTCCTGTCCTCTCTTCCCCTCGTCCTCACCTCCCCAACTCCTCGTTTCTCCTCTCCTCTGCTCTCCTTTTCTCTGCTTTTTTCTCCTCTCTCTCATCATCATCACTTTCTCATGTTTATCTCCCCATCTCCCTCTCTCCTCTTGCCTTTTCCTATTTTCTTTTTCTCCAGAAAAACTGTACAACAACTCACCACTTTCTTAGACATGTTTTTGTGAGCAACTACTTTTTTCGGTAACTTTGGTAAATGTTGATGGCAAATGATAGTGCAAATGAGAAACAAACACAGCTTTCTCTTCCACTAGTCGTCCAGACTATGCATTATGTAGATATTTAGTTTAGGACAGAACACCTGGAACTGTTCAGAAAAGCTTTCACACCAACAATGTTACAAAAAAAGCTAGTTAGCATGTTGGCAAGCTTTAAGCAGTAGCCCAGACAAACGAAAGATGACACAGAGACACTGTTGTTAAGGGGAGGGGAGGTAAGTGGTTCAGCCAAGGCTTTAAAGCCATGGAGGAGGAGAAAGACAATAGACGGCCCCCACAGACAACAAACGGGTGATCTTGGACTTCCACAAGACACTGTCTCAGTGCTAATTTTCCACATCCCTGCAGGACCCAAGAGGAATAAAGGCTGAGAAGGAAGGAGAGGACGGTGGTCAATGGTCATCAAATCATACCTGCCAACGTTTGAGTAGCAGAATCTGGAAGATTTTTGTGGATTCTCATTTTGATAATATTAGGCATTCATTTATAACATTACATTGCGTACCCCACTAATAAAATCCCCACTGCACCTCTTACAGAGTTATAGAACAGTATTTATACATTATTACTTGACTAAAACCAGCAGATATATTTGACCTTCTTCACTAGACCACCGTTGCCTTTAGCCAATTTTCACCTGCAGCGCTAATGCCCTGTGTAGTTTCAACTTTGCGCATGTCTGTGGCCTGCTCAGAGATCAACTATGCAATTATGTATGGGTTGCCAGGTAGTCGAGAAATTGGTTGGAAATACAGGGCATTTATTGTGTAAGACAAAATTACATTTCATACATGATCTCTGGCAACCAGAAAACATCAGCCAAAATGATTTCATTATTCATGTCTTTAGAATTATTATTTGATGTTTAAACCTTTTAAATTAGGGCTTACGGGAGATTACCAGGAGATATAACAAAACAAAACAGCGGCAGGAGATGGGTCTGAAATACGGGAGTGTTGGCAGCTATGCATTAAATATTACAACAGATTCACGCACCCCTGTATAGGGGGGTGTTTGCTGCTCAGTGTGAGGAACATAGAGCGCTTCATGATAGATTTAATGATGCAGATATCAGAGATGAGCATTCGCACAGTATTTAGATCTAAGGGTGGGTAGAGGTTTTGGGAGAGGCTGCAGAGAGAGAGGCACAGGGCTGCTAGATTAGACTCAGCTACAGGTTCAGCTCCCCAGCTAATAAATTAGACCATTTCAACACGGTCTCATCCCCTCCCATCCCTCCCCGAGCACTTAGCGAGCTCGCCGAATGCAAAAATGTCTATTTTTAGGTGGGGCCCAGGATCTATCACTCAGGGCTCGTTGACCCCTACCCTCACGATTCCACAGGCGCGCTTGGCCAAAGGCTGTTGGGTTTCATGGTTTGGTCATGCTGAGAATTTCATCATCTGTGAAAAAAGTGAGAGAAACACAACGAGTTGCCGCCATCTCCATATCACTCCATCCAAGTATTGCTTTATCAACTTTTTTTGTTTGCCTATGGTGTTATCATAGCCTGCAAGTGAAATCGTAACCATTTTGTGCCACGTATTTTCCTCATTCTTAACTGAATACAGGTCACCAAGTAGGAAACTCTAGCAGCATAATACAGTTTCGGTCTAAAAATGGTGACCTACATTCCAACTTAACAATTTTAAACTTTGCAGCCGCAACCAACAGCCTAGCTGACCAATGGCAAAAAAAGGTGTGGTAGTGGTATGTAAAACAGGCAAGCAGGTGGAAAAATGAGTCAGTCAGGGATTAGAAAGGTCATAAGAAAAGAGCAGAGAAGAAGATACAGGAAGAGAATATAACAGAGAGAAAAGGGACGAGAAGGAGATGAGAGGAGAGCAGAAGAGAAGAGAATAGAGGAGAGGAGCAGAGAGGAAAAAGGAGAGGTACATTCGATGTTTGGTGTCGGGGAAACAGGAGCTGGAGGCTGTGCAGTGTGGCCTGGGCTGACACATGTGCTGATTAACACTGACACCTCTGTGGGCCTGAGGCCTCACCCGCACCGCTAGGCTGGGCTGGGCTGGGCTGGACTGGAGGCACTGAGTCAGGGCGGCGGTGAGCCAGCCTTCAGACTGCCGCCAGACTGCGGCCACTTCCTCATGAGTCAGTGGGCTCAGGTATGATGTGGGGTCTTAGCCGCTCTGGCTTCTGTCCAGGAAACAAAGTGCAGTGCTAGCTAGTTTGTGAAGGTGTTAACCTTCAGGCTAATGCACCGCTAATACTCACCAAAAAGGTTGGTGTGGTTGCTCTTTTTCCTCCTAATATGACTTGTGTTGAGTACAGATGGTGGATAAGGGGTAAGAAACCGCAGCTGGCTGCTAACAACAGCATTATTTATGAGTCCCCATCAAGACAACCTTCGTAGAGTTTTCTCACGGGTCAGTGGAAAACACAAGCCTTTTTTTTCCACTCCACTGACCTATTATTATTTACATTCAAATGACTTTCTTGCCTCAGCACTTTTGGATATAAAGTATATCATGTTAAAAAAATGTCATCAATCACTTTTTACCAAACGTTTGGCTCGTGTGCTGTCTTGTCAGGGCTGGCTTGAGTTCCTGTCGTTAGTGGAGGAGCTGTGGAGAGGAGAGCAGGCCTGGACAGAGCGCAGCGAGAGGCAGGAGCAAAAGAGGATCCGAGAAACATCGGGTGGATCTTCACAGCCCATTGGCAGCTGTGACACTTTGCCAATCAAACACCTCTGTGACTTATAGGGCCAGATAGAGCTAGAGTATGATGTAATATGCATGTACAGTAATGTGCAAAAGTTTTAGGCAGGTGTGAAAAAAATGCGGTGAAGTAGGAATGCCTTCAAAAATGGAAGTGTTTTGAATTTATGCTCATCAATTGACAGCATGCATGTTGCATGGCCTTCTACTAAATGACTAAACAACAAAATTAGGGATCTTGCAGGATTATAGTCAGGTATGTGATCAGCAATTGGTTGTATATATCAGGAAGCCTACATCCACAGAGGATCTGTGGTTAGTTCTTCAAGGTGTTTGGTGCAAGCTACCACCCGAGTTCCTTAAAAAACTCTATGCAAGTATACCTAGAAGAATCGATGCTCTTTTGAAGGCAAAGGGTGGTCACACCAAATATTGATTTGATTTAGGTTTCTATTTTTTTCATTCACTGCATTTTGTTAATTGATGAACATAAATGATTAACACTTCCATTTTTGAAGGCAGTCACCCCTGCCTAAAACTTTTGCACATTACTGTAATGCAATGCAATCTAATCAGTGTGAATTGGGTGTCTATGCTACAGTTTATTTGTGAACAGGAGTGGGCACAAAGGGTTTCATAGGTCTGTTCAGTGTAGGGCCATTTCATCTGAGAACTGTTGTAGCGTTCAGATTTCTTCACTTTGCCAGAGATGCAAATTGGTTCTGGAAGAAAAATTGAGGCTCTGTATGTTTTTTGCCCTTTTTTGTACGATTTAACTCTACACCTGACCTGTAGTTTTTTAGCTTGGATGGAAAAATGTATACATATACCTCAGTCACTTAGCCCTTGACCGGATTATGTCAGTAATTTATGAAACACATCAGTTCACATACATCACCGTGGCAGGTGTGTGATTTGTAGATCTTGACACATTTTAGATTTTCTTTTTTTTTTTCTTATTTGAGTCAGGTCCAGTGTGTTACAGTGATTTGTGGTCATGTCATGTTTTTCGTTTTGAGAGCATGTTGTTGTAGGAGGCTCAGTCATGCTCCGACCCCCAACCCCACCCCCAGCTCCACACCAGCCCCCCTCTCCCACTCCCCCCAAAGCTCAACCCCCCGTGCAGAACGGTGACAGCCACAGACCTGTCACACACTCTCTGGCCCCGGACCGAATTGCCTACTCCGGTGACATCACAGAGCTCCCGCTAGGTATGACCTATGTTAGCCTGGAGCTACAACCCCCCCGACCCTCCTCCCCCTCCTATCCTGGAGCCTCTGGCACAGTGTAAGCTGAATTTTTGTAGAGTGTGTCTGGGTGCGACTTAATGAAGCTTTAAAATTAGTGAAATAACTCATAACTCTGACGCTAACGAGGGCCTTATTTGCTGAGCAGTATACTGGATATTTTATAACCCATAAAAGTAATGCATTTTGAAGATATGGCTGGCACTGCTGTATGGGGAAATGGTGACAGCTTGTTCCATTATTAATCACTATTAATTAATTCTGTTTGATAATTAATGTAAATAAATATAGGCAGCACACAGGGGTTGGTGCTGGAAAACATTTGTGACTTGGCTCAGAATAGAATCAGAACATTATTATTATTATTATTATTATTATTATTATTATTATTAATAATAATAATAATAATAATAATAATTATTATTATTATTATTGTTGTTGTTATTATTATTATTATTTCTGTTGTTGTGATTATTACTGTTATTCAGAGGTCTGGAGAAACTTTTTAAACTCCAAACGATCAGACCTAATAGTACCCATGGCAGCACACATAACTCACATAAAATATATTGTCACACAAAAAGCTGTGTTATACGTGTTATATCCAAACAGACTATAAATGCACACTATTGAAATGAAAGAAACTTGGACATATTCCCCTCCTACTAAATGTTCGGTATACTTCAATCGCCCCTCCAGAGCTAAACATGTGAAAGACAAACAGGAAGTATATTAAATAGCTTGGCTTTTTTTTTCTCTTGGCCTATATTTCATACTTGCACTTGTAAAAGGCCAGAGGGGGGAAATGTAGTGTGCGTTTAGAGGGATTTGGAGTCCAGGCACTCTTTCCCGCTTAAAGCTCGAAACCCGGTCCAGTGATTTATATTGGGCAGGAAAGAGACGTACTGGCCCCATAAATCACAAGCACTTTATACGAAGAGAAATAATACCCTGTTGCATATGGTACTTTTTGGGCTACATTCTGAGCATTTCGACATTAAAATAGCAAATGGAATTTTCACTTCAGGTCTCAATCTTTTGGAGGAATGTGTATTTATGCGCAGTGTATTCGCTTATACATATAAAATATATTTTGGCATTCGCCTAAGTTGATTTGTTACTGTACACGCTGGAGTCGTTGTATGAAATACAGACAGGCTTGTGTAAGAAGGCTTTTGCTTTTACTCTCTCTGTCCCCGCCTCCCACCCACTTTTTTCTGTTTAAAAAAGAGGCAGAATTATGTCGAAACAAGTGAGAGATAATTCTTATAGGGGGAGATATACGGTTTGCAACTCGATGTGGTCTCGTTTCCCCAGCATGCCGTTGTGTGCCCTTTGACCCACTTTAAATCATATCGCAGGGGTGCTTGCCCGTTGCCTTGATCTTTAGCTTTCCGTCGAATTAAGGCATGGGGCGAGTGCCCCCTTGTCACCCGCACGTGTGTGTGCAGGGGGGGTGAAGGGGGCTTGGGCTTGTTGAATGGGTAAGTGAGAACCTTCATGGAGGCACCCTGT
>CM050206.1:23801577-23804077 GCA_027475355.1 Coilia nasus | reverse complement strand
AAGAAGGCAGCATTACTTGGCAAAGTAGATCCGAATACTAATACTACATACTAATGTGCCACTACCAGCCCCTTACCATCAGCTTAGTAGGAGGTGAAGGTAAATACACACACATGCAGACACACACACACACACACACACAAACACACACACACACACATGCAGACACACATGCACATGCACACACTGCAAAACATATTCCAGGAAAACTTTCCAGAAGGTTGTGAAACTCTTAAATAAATGTCAGTGGATTGTCACATTATGAGGAATAATATTTTTGGGGGAGGGGAGAGAAAGGCTCTTTTCTTTCACTGGAGTGGATGACCTTCAACAACAGTTGAGTTAGGGCCCACCCTCCTTCTCTCCGCTTAGAAACCTACTCTGTGTTTCCATTCGTCAGCGCTTGCCAGAAAATTCCTGACTGTCAACCATCCCTGCATCCCCCATGCTATGCCATCACCTCCCTTCCATCTCCCTCTCCATCTCTTTCTCTCTCTTGCTCTCTCTCTCTCTCGCTCTCTCTCTCTCTCCCGTTTGGCTGTCGTTAGTTTTTCCTGTCTTCTTCCCGTGTTGTGAATGTCCCTTTCTGTAAGCCGCCAGTCCCTCTCTATCGTTCAGTCTTTACTCGCGCTGAGTTTTTAATCTCTTCTTCTTCTCTCTTTCAGTAGCCCCAACACCACACACACACACACACACACACACACACACACACACACACACACAGAGACAGGTTGATGCTCAGAGTATTTCATAATGTCCTTTATTTTAATATGTAATAGCCCCAACACCACACAGACACACACACACACAGACACACACACACACAGACACAGACACACACACACAGACATACACACACACACACACATACAGACACACAGACACACACACACATACACACACACACACACACACACACACACACACACACACACACACACACACACACACACACACACACACACACACAATGTCTTTTGTTTTAGCATATTCCCCTTTTTTCTCCTTTAAGACGTTTTACTAAATGACGTCTTACATTGTGACAAGCCTGGGAAGCAAGTCAGGTCTTTTTTTTTAAATGTGTGTGTGTGTGTGTGGGGGGGGTGATGGGGGAAGAGCCTGAATCAATTAGTCATGACCTCCAAACGATGCTGGGGATTCTCACAGTGGGGACATGGACGCCTTGAGCCGCCACCTGCACGTCATTTGTCATATTTCACAAGGCTGTTGATCTGCTCAACAAAACCCCTGGTTTTCCCAGACTCCTGCATGCATGACAAAACCTAAATAAGTGACACCAACAAATAATAGCAGATGAGCTGTATGGTAATAGCTGTCTGAACCATGATTCTTCGGGGTGGAGGCGTATTATTCATCCTCTACTGCTGTGGGTATGGTGTAAATTTTGCGGACCGCGCTGCCGATAATTCAAAAGTCATAAATAATTGTGCGAAACGAGCTGTGGGGAGCTGATGCCGAACATTTTGCTCGAGCGGGGGAAAGCCTCTGTGACCACCTCTGGCATGCAGGAGATGCTTGTTGCGCGAGGGAAACAAATGACGCAGGCGCTATCACGTGGCGTTATGAATCTTGAATGCAGACAGATATGGACAGAGACCAAAAAAATGTAGACCATGACGGATGAAAAAAAAAAAAAAAAGATTTGGAACGAGGTGTTGGCTAGAGGAAGTGAGGAAGTCGGGGGAAGGAAGAAGAGTAATGAAGAGAGAGAGATATCATAGCAAATAAAGATATCGCTGAGGACTGAGAGCTTATTCCAGCTATCCACTTCGATAGGCGTGACCTGAACTGCTTGTTGTCTGTTGTGCAAATGATAGAGGGGTGGGGGGGGGGGTGGGGGTGTAATTGCAGTGTCTGCATCCGATTACCAAAAAAAAAAAAAAAAAGATGGGCCCAGAAGCCCCTGCAACACACAGAGACACAGTCATGCTGCGGTTGGATCCAGACTCTCCCTCAACCTCTCCATTCTTCTGCCTTACTCTTCCCAAGGCAGACAGACAGTCCCCCTGTCTCACAGAGGACAAGGAAGATTACTTCAGTCCCTCCACATCAAGGGCAGAATGACTGAGCAGGTCGTTTTTGTGGCAGACAAAAACAAACGCGTTGCTCATTCAGGATACTGGGACGGAAAAGGGCGAAACGTCAACTTCCTGCCTGTGTGCCACTCAGACACATAGGAGATGGTTCCGGAAAGAGACTCATCTGCAGTCATCATCTCCATTTTCATGGGCCCTAACTGGAAAAAAAAACATATAAAAAAAACACCCTTGTAACTCTAAGTGCGTCTTGCAGATCTCCGATGAGATTTCTCAGATCGCATTGCTGCCAGGCCTCTTTTTCATGAGCCTTAATTGTAAAAACGTAACACTTTGCAGCTGGCCGAGGTTTAGGTGGAAAGGAGTCTGACTTCCAGAAAGAATGACTTTAGCCTGAGCCGAATGCCAGACGGCCTCAAAGGCTACCAGTGGATAGGAATACT
>CM050206.1:23784077-23796577 GCA_027475355.1 Coilia nasus | reverse complement strand
AAAAACTGGGGATTTAACGGTCGCTTTTTATCAACACTCGTGGCAGGGAGAGGGGGAAAAAAAGCGAGCAATTCTCACCTCTAATTCAAATCATTACTCAAAAAGAGTGACTGCCAAAACCACAAATAGTCTGTTATGAGAGAGCAGCTTCAAACCCTCATAAAACATAACGACTGTTATGACAAACTATTTATTTGTTATTCCTCTCATGTTTTATGGCTCCTTTTTACATTAATAGACTATTTCAAGGACAGGTACTTTACATGTAACCTCTTAGCCAAGCTCCACTGTGTGAGAAGGAAAGAGAGGCAGAGAGAGAGAGGAGAGCGAGACGGAGAGAGAGGCAGAGAGAGAGACGGACAGAGGCAGAGAGAGAGAGAGAGAGAGAGAGAGGTGGGGGGGGCAGAGAGAGAAAGGAGAAAGAGACAGCTGAGCAGACATCAAACAGGGATTAAAGTCATCAGATGGCATGCCTGGAGATGTCTTCCTATGAGATAAAACCCCTCTCAGGGCGTCCTTGATGTTCGGGAGAGTGTTCTTAATTTGAACTCTTCAGGCTCCCGTGTAGCCCGCTGCGTGTGTGCGCTATCGTGGCGGGAACAGTGAGAAGAATGAAAGTGTTGTTCTTTTCTTTGAGTCTACCTGCATGAGCGCCAGATCCCATGACGACAGATGACAGAACAAGTGTGTGTGTGTGTAAATACTAGCTTGACAGTATGACAGCACAGCATTAAGCAGTTGTTTAGCACTGCTGGCTTACTGATTTGATGATAGTTATGGTGTTAATTCTTCAGTATGCCCATTGTGGTAAATTTTAACAATTATTTCAAAACAAAAAATATTTGTAACATTTCTTTTAAAAAAGACACAAAACAATTCTTTAAAACAATCACCACAAACTTACAGTACTATGAAATAAAAAATAACATAACTGATTTTGAAAGGAAAAACATATTTTGAGAAAACAGCCTTGACTAAGTTTTGAAGCCGGACAAGTTCTGAATTGTAGCTATTGGAAAATAGTTCTTAAGATCAGAGGTCAAAACCCAAAGAAGCAATGAATCACAACTATTACACACCACAGCGGTTAAGTCTGTTGAGATTTGTTTAGTCATTACCTCTTTCACATTCAGCTCTGCAGTTATAAATGAACAAAAAATAACTCAGAAAGATTTCATAGAAGTCCATAGGATAGCCAGACACCATAGAAGATTCCAGATAAATTTATTTGTTGAAGATGTTTGATTCAAATTTGTTGATACTAAAGTTGGAGAATCACTGTCTCAGAGATGGTCACTGGCAGACACTTCATAACTCAAAAAATTAAAGGATATAAAAATACAGACAAATCTTAACGTAATCATTTCTGTACAAACATAGAAAATGTCAAATTCATTACCTGGGATTCAGTAAAATATACACACATTTATTTATTTTTTTTAAAAACAAGCTTTCAAGGCTGGACATTTAATAGCAGAGCAAAGGCCACTTTGATGCATGATAAGGGTGAGCATAACAGCCAGTTTCCTCTGTACTCACTGTCAATGAAACAATGGTGAGCATTTTTACTTATTCATTTATTTTCCTAATTATTGTGGTGTAAAATTTATTGAAGCATTAGCGCACAATGTCTCGCCTAAAAAAAGGAAAAAGAAAATAAAACCAGTTATAAGAAAATAACTTCTTCCAAGTCTCAATAAAAATCATAAAGAATAATAAATATACAGGTTGGATTGATAATGACTAGTTAGCATTGCTGATTAAAAGACAGGATGGTGGGGCATGTGAGAAGTGTTTAATAGAAAAAAAAAAAAAAACAGAAGTTCTTGAAACTGTTTGGCTGCCATTGTTATTTAAATTTGACTTTAACCCCTTTAAAAAAAAGTGAGATGCCACACTGGTGACCCCGCGTTACCTTTAAAGGAAAACTACATTACTGGGGTAAAAAAAAAAGAACTTAGCTAAAGCTTGTGTGTGAACGAAGACAATCTCCAAGAGGAAATGGTGCGATTCCCTTTAACAAAACACCAGAAAAGGACACCAGAGAGTAAATTGCATAGAAAGTGGGTTTCTCCAGCTTGACTGTCACCAGCACATTAAAAATAATCCTATGGGGTTATTAACAGAGGAGAATAAGCTGCGAAATAAATATGGTACATACAATTTAATGATTGCATGGTTAGACGAAGTATATACAGAACATGGGATACTTCACCCACAACAAGAACCAAGATACTGCCCATATATATTTAAAACCATTTTAACTATGATCTTATATGTTCCTTGGATATCTGCGATAATATGGAGATTAGAGTAAAATATGCTATATTATGATCAACTTGGAAAAAGGTCTACAGAGCTGATGGAATCTTGTGAATCTTTGAAAGTGCATATGTACTTAAAAACTTTGTCTGGAAAAAAAAAATCAGTGGGCATTTTTGGTATTTTTATATTAAAAAAATGGTTGATCTTAAAGCCAAAAATTCTTTTTTTTTCAGCCATTTGCATACAACGTATGGCATTAAAACTGTCCTCAAAAGAGTATCGGCAAAAAGAAGGGATTACTTGACATGGAGTGTGAAGTTAGATATATCTGGAGTTAGAGGGTTTACAGTATTTCAAGAGCGTGTGCATTTTTTTTTTTTTTTTAAGGCAAAAAGACTTCATCTGCTGTCCAGTGTAGTAACATTACTGATCCATACTATTTACTGATCCATACTATTTACTGATCCATACTATTTGCAGTGACTTAGCTGAAGACCAACAAACCAGCTTGTCTGCTGAGCAGATCAACAGATGCTGACCCGGAATGGGTTAAGGGCAGCAGTGGAGGAGGTGGATGCACTGGACGGCGAGTCCGAGCAAGTACAGTACCTGCGCTTGGGCTAATGGAGGGGGGGGGGGGGGATCTGCCTCCAGTGTCTGTGTGCACTGGGAGCTCCTGGAAACTGGCTGCGCACCAGGGCTTGTCCCGTTTACTGACGAGCACCATGGGACAAGTGGGCCCTCTCTCTCTCTCTCTCTCTCTCTCTCTTTCTCTCTCTACAACATGTGTAGGCTCTCATTACTCTGCAAGATGGAGCCATTCGACTCATGGAAAGCATAACTTGAAGGCACATTTTAAAACAGCCTGGTCAATTCTATATATGCACTACTGTGTTTTTAAACTCCACTTTGAAAAGCCAGAAGAGAATGAAAAAAAAATCTTAGAAAATAAATATTCAATGATACTCCCAGTTTTTGGAAGACACTTAGATTTCTTGTACCTATTACTTAGAAGGAAAAAAACAAACTGTCAGTCTTTTTGAAAATGGTATAATTGTTTAAATCTATAAATATAATTTATATAGTTTATTTTTTTATCTCTCCGCTACGTGTTTTTTTTGTTATTTCCTCCTCCCATCCCCATTCCACTCCTCCTCCTCCTCCTCCTCTTCTTCTTTCTGTCCATCTCTCCATTGTCTCACTCGGCCTCTCTCTCTCACACGGTTAATCCCGCTCTCTCGTTCATTCGCTCACGTCACGCTCGCCCGTCGTGGTGTGTGCGTGCGTGCGTGCGTGCGCGCGCTGGCGAGCGAGTGCGTTATTTGCAGACGAACTGGTCCACGACTCGGGAGCAGCGCTTGCACTTGACGTAGCAGCACCAGTGGAACTTGCAGTGGCAGCGCTCCACCAGCGTGGCTTTGAACTGGTCGTAGCCGCGGCCGCAGCACATGAGCGCGCAGCCGTCCATGCCCTCCGACGTCTTGTTGCACAGGCGGCCCTGCGTGCCCAGCGAGCCGGTGGTCTTGTTGACCATGCAGTAGTCCGGGCTGGGGTCGATGTAGAGCAGGTCCTGGCCGGTGGGCGGGTTGAACTTGTTGTTCATCTGCACCAGCTTCCCGCGCGAGTTGAGCTTCATGGCCGCCGCGCTGTCGTACTTCTCCTTCAGCAGGTCGCCCACCTTCCGGAAGTCGGCCAGCTGCAGCCAGCACGTCTTCAGGCTGCACGAGCCTGACACGCCGTGACACTTGCAGGACACGTGCGCCAGGTCCGACACCGCCTGCAGAGAGGGAGAGAGACAGACAGCAAGAGAGAGAGAGAGAGGGAGAGGGAGAGGAAGAGAGAGAGACACAGCGAGAGAGAGAGAGAGAGAGAGGGAGAGGGAGAGGAAGAGAGAGAGAGAGAGAGAGCGCGCGCGTGAGAGAGAGAGAAACAGAGAGAGGCAGTGAGGGAGAGAGAGGGAGAGAAAAAAAGAGAGAAAGAGAGCGAGAAAGGAAGAGAGGGAGAGAGGGAGTGAAAAAGAGTAAAATACAGTGAGAGAGAGAGAGAGAGAGAGAGAGAGAGAGAGAGAGAGAGAGAGAGAGGTTAGTGACGGGCTGCCTCCTATGGAATTCACGATTTATGGCACAGCACACCTTACAAAACAGCATGACGTGCGCTATACATCACACACACAGACACTGAAAAGAAAAAAAAACACGGTTCATGGTCCATAAACATGTTGAACATCTTAAAGCTCTGACATGTGTTCACATCAACATGCACACTGACATGCCGCTTTAAAAAAAAGAAGTAAAAAAAGACAGTATTCATAAAGTATGCTGTAGAGAAGACACAGAGCAGGTCTGCCAAATCAATTTGCATCTGTATGTGAGATGCAATGCGGGCTATGTCGTGCATATGTCAGAGGACTTGTTTGATTGGTTGAGGTCCATTTACATCAAGCATGGGGAGAGAACATACGCATGGAAAAAAAGAGCCAAGTGTTTGGCTGTCTCCACATAGCCTTTTTTTTGTCTCGGCGTTACCCATATGATTGAAGCAACCTCAAAGGAGAGAGAGAGAGAGAGAGAGAGAGAGAGAGAGAGAGAGAGAGAGAGAGAGAGAGGGACAGAATGAGACAGAAAGAGAGAGACATCAAGATTGGATCTAGACCTTCCCAATCCTGCAGATCAAAGTACACTTAAAAAAAAAAAAAAAAAAAAAAAAAAAAAAAAAACAGGGCGAGACAGAGCTGTTAACCAGATGAGAAGCGATATGATGAAGATCAGACTGGCCTAAATCCCCCCCCCCCCCTTCATCCATTTCTTTTCTTTTTCTTTTCCCTCTCTCTCTCACATATACACTCATTCTTTCTCCCTCTTGTCTTCTGAGTGATGATAGCATCTCACACAGAGCTACGTGTCAAGCCATCACAGTCATTCAGCATGCTTGCCTGTAAGACAATGAGCTGCACCATACCGGCCTCTCTGTGACTGTATGCCTACCACAACGTTCTCTGCTACGCTTGGGCGGTATCCCAGTTTTTCATACCCCGATATTTTGTTTGTACATTATACCCCAGTATGTTGGTACTTAAGTTTTTTTTAAAATGTACAAATATGTTATGTCTGTAGGTATGACCAATTTCCATTGCCATAAATCCGACAAGTAGTGTCTATGAAGAATCCCTAAAGTATTTCATATATTGGAGTGTTGTTTCATTATTATAACTTTTCCTAAAATGCTTGTCTTGTATCAATCAGAGAATTTCTCTGCCATTCTGATGTTTGCAAACTACTTCAGTATGTCTCACTGTGACCTGTAGGAGGCCATGATATTAAAAGAAGCATTATATAAAAATACCTTCGGTACTTAAGAATACCCTGGTATACAATATTTCAAAATCCCGCCCAAGCCTATTCTTTACCAACTAAGCTGCAAAGAAACATTGTTCTTCACAAAGCGCACCACCACTGCAGAGACCGTTGGCCAAAGAAATGCACGCACGTACAGATTTCTGGCATGGCTCTTTCGCTCACTGTAGCTAAGACACAGAGTCTGTTTACAACGGGGCTGTTTGCTGATAGAGAGCAGCAGAAACAGGCACTGGGCCCTGGCTATGAAAAAAAAACACACAGCCTCAAAAAACTGAATAAATTAACAACTCTATCACACCAATGCAGTTAACCAGGGAGGGATGCTTGCCATGGACAGCTAAATGAGTTTGATGAATTAGAAACATGCATCGGAGACAGTGCACCAGCCCTGGAGCCGTTTCTCATGAATAATGAGGCCTTGTTGTGCACCAAATGTCATATCTAAATAGGCTCTTTTGAAGGGATAATGCAGTCCAGAGCTTAATTCTCGGACTCCACACAGTCCCTCGGGAACACCTTCACCACACTTTGTTTTTCTGGATGCTTGAAGATGCCTGGTGTGAATGGCGTAATGTTCAATCAAAATGCTTTCTTAACAAAAACAAGGCTCTGACTGTGGAATATGCGTGTAAATCCACATTTATGGGGAGACATCTTTTTGTCAGTAGGGGGGAAAAAAAAACACGTTAACTGTATAAATGTCACATATGGAAAGATTAAAAAAGCGGTAATTGGACACACACCCGTCGTCCGGCCTCGTTGTTGTGGATGTTCATCAGGATGCGGGCGCTCTCTATGGAGCCCTTGGCGTAGGTCTTCTCGCGCTCGCGCGCGTCCACGAACTCCTTGGAGAAGCGGTAGCCGTAGTTGAGGTTGTCGCCGCAGCCGCCCCACAGCCAGTCGCGGGGCAGGTCCTTGGGCCGGGCCGCTCGGCTGCAGCCGCAACTGGAGAGCTCGCCCTCCCGGCAGGCGCGGCTCACCGCGTTCACCACCCCGGCCGCGCTGATGGCGTACGTGAACGCCGTCTCCCGGCTACCTGTAGAAACAAACAAACAAACACACGCACACACACACAGGGGAGAGAGAGGGAGGGAGGGAAGGAGAGAGAGAGGGGCCCGAGCCCCAAGTCAAACAAATCAGCCAATGGAAGCAGGGAGGGGATACAGATGCACGCCCTGGCTGAGCGTCAAGGGCTTTCAAACTCAATCAGCCTCAGCGAGGTCAGATGGAAACCTTGAGTCGCTCCGGAGAGCAGCCTTATGGCTGTGGGGTACGGCGAGCAGGAGGGGGAGGGGGGAGGGGGGAGGGGAGGGGGCCGGTTGGAGGTAGTGATTTACTGGGTAATGGTAATGTATGAGGCTGTGTCATACGGGACGTACAGTTGAACTATGGCGGACCCACTGGGCACGGGCAAGCAGGAGAGAGCAAGAGCGAGAGCGAGAGACAGAACAAATGCAAAACACAGAGAGGGAGAGAGAGAGAGAGAGAGAGAGAGAGAGAGAGAGAGAGAGAGAGAGAGAGAGAGAGAGAGGGGGGAGAAAAAACAAGGAAAAAAGAAAGTACATGTATGAAAGTAAGGAAGAAAGACGAAAAAAAGAGGGAGCACCTTGGCAGTGTTTACCACAATTACAGATGCATGAGCAAGCAGGACAGAGTGAGAGCAAATGCAAAAGACAGAGAGAGAGAGAGAGGGAGAGAGAGAGAGAGAGAAAGAAAAAATAAGAGTGAGAGAGGGAGCACCTTGGCAGCGTATGCTGCACTTACAGATGCATGCATGTTCGGCTGCCCTCACGCTGAGCTGACCCGTGCTCCAGCGACACGAGAGGCAGAGCCAGGTCTGGCAGCGCGCTGGGGATGCATGGCTGGGGATGCAGGGCTGGGAATGCAGGGCTGGGAATGCAGGGCTGGGAATGCAGGGCTGGGAATGCAGGGCTGGCAGCGCGCTGGGGACGCAGGGCTGGGGATGCAGGGTGGCAGCGCGCTGGGGACGCAGGGCTGGGGACGCAGGGCTGGGGACGCAGGGCTGGGGACGCAGGGCTGGGGACGCAGGGCTGGGGACGCAGGGCTGGGGACGCAGGGCTGGGGACGCAGGGCTGGGGACGCAGGGCTGGGGATGCTGGGGATGCAGGGCTGGGGGTGCAGGGCTGGGGATGCTGGGAATGCAGGGCTGGGGATGCAGGTCTGCCAGCGCGCTGGGGACGCAGGGCTGGGGATGCAGGGCTGGGAATGCAGGGGACGCAGGGCTGGGGATGCATGGCTGGGGATGCAGGGCTGGGGATGCAGGGCTGGGGATGCAGGGGACGCAGGGCTGGGGACGCAGGGCTGGGGATGCATGGCTGGGGACGCAGGGCTGGGGACGCAGGGCTGGGGACGCAGGGCTGGGGACGCAGGTCTGGCAGCGCGCTGGGGACGCAGGGCTGGGGATGCAGGGCTGGCAGCGCGCTGGGGATGCAGGGCTGGGGATGCAGGGCGGCAGAGACCTGTGGCCCATAAATCCAGCGGGCCGCTGGCCACGGAGCACTACAGCATGCTAACCCACAACACCTGGAGCAGGGCCTCTGTTAGCCCCCCTCAGCCTCGAGCCACCCCCAACCCTACTCCCTCCCTCTCCCCCTCCCTCTCTCCCTCCCTCTCTCTCTCTCCCTCTCTCTCTCCCTCTCTCTCTCCCTCTCTCTCTCCCTCTCTCCCTCCCTCTCTCCCTCCCTCTCTCCCTCCCTCTCTCTCTCTCTCTCTCCCTCACCGTCTCACAGCCCTGAGGGGGGCACCGCCGCTACATGCCTTAGGTGAAACTTTGCCCCCTGGTGGTGAAGGTCTGATACTGCAGAACATAATCCTGACACACTTCGTTCCCCCTACTGCTGTAGTTTAATACCTTTTCATAAAGAGAAAAAAGGACTGACGAATACAGTAACAAAAAAAAAACAAAAAAAAAACATACTGTTGCTACTACGATCCTCACTGAATTAAAGGTCAATAGTCTCACGTCTGAACCCCATATGTTGTCCCACTCATCACACTGCGGCAGATAGGAGGTCGGAGGGGGGTGGCCAAGTGGAGGGGAAATATGAAACAGGGGGAGGGGGGCTCGAATGGAAGCAGTGCAGAGACATTAGTCCAGTCAGCAGGCAACAAAGGTCAACACTGCCAAAGAGGGGAACAAAATAAACAGACTGAAAACCTGTCTCTTAAATTTAGTACGCTTCTCCCTGGAAACCAGACTCCAGATGAAAATACCAGAATAAGGAGTACGCCTGAATGAGTGAGCGAGAGAGAGAGAGAGAGACAGAGAGAGAGAGAAGGAGAGGGAGTGAGTGTGAGTGAGAGGAGAGGAGAGGAGGAGAGAGAGAGAGTGCAAAAGAGTGAGCGGGATCGAGTGAATGAATCTTATCCAGATGGGAAGGGTTTTTTCGTGCGGGAGGGCCGGCCAAAGGGAAGAGAACGAGGTTATTACTTTCTTTTACCGTTTGGGATTCGTCGGAGGAGACAGGCCTAATAGCGGAGCTGTCGACAGACAAGCTGTCCTCGGCCCGCTCTGACGCTGCACCCATTTCCCCACCCCCAGACCCGCGTCTCCTCCCCTTCCACCAGCCAAGGAGTCCACGCATCCTATCCTCCCCGGCAGCGGGGCCTGCCAACCTGGCCAAACGCTGCCGGATCCCCCAGCCTCTTCCCTGGACATCGCCTATCCATCACGCCGACAAGTGGAGATGGATGAGCCCTGTACTATTAGGGCAAATAGATTCTTGGCGCTACATCGGCCAACATGAGCTCTCGCTCTCCCCCCTTTTATGAAGATGCATTTACAACAAGAGCCAAACACACACAAGACACACACTTTGCATCTCCAGGAGGGACCGAGCGAAGGAACTCATTTTCTAAAGCAGGCCCCCCTAATCCTACACCTAGAACGGCGCTGAACCTAACAGCTCGACAGCCTTTTAAATACAGTCAACTATGTGCCCTCAGGAGGAATTTCCAAATGTAAACATGGGTGTTCTTAAAGGGGAAGGGTGGACCAAGCTTGAGAAAGTGCCATGGCACAGTAACCTTTAGCGAGGAGAGCGGACCTTTAAGCGTAAGACTGTGTATATTACCAACATCATGGGCACCAGCAGGCCAAGCCAGAATTTCCATCCTCATTTACACAGGAGTTCATTAAGGTTTGAAAAGCATGTGTTTGGGACATGAACACATACACACACACACACACACACACACACAGTCTATAGTATAGTATAATATATAGACTAATACATTTATCAGCTCAAGATGTTGTCAACCTGCATTAATTTAAAACGTCTAACAGCCACAATAACCTGAGCTTGAAAAAGAGTAGTCAATGTCCCATTTATAGAAAAATATATATATACACATAAGCTGCAGGGGTGGGGTACGCTCTCAAAATTTGCTCGGAGTCTATAAGGTTTTGCTACCACTTAACCAAAACCCCTCTGAATGGAAAGAAAAAAAGCCTCTAATACTCCCAGCGAAAATGCTCCAGTTATTTACAGGAGCAGGAGTGTATAGGACTGCAGACTTGAAAGAAAAACAGCTATAAATGCCAACACTAAGCTGCCTTTACAAGAGCCAATCTGGTAGTATTAAACGTTTGACAGCGCCCATAGAAAACACATTTACCGCAACGCCAATAACCAGATCCTCCCGGCCACCAATAAAAAGCGCCGCTCCGTAAGGTAGTCTACCTTGGCGTGTGGCGTTGGGCGGACTGTAGTTTACACCAGCCGCATAACGCGGCAATGTTGATTCAGTCTCGGCAAGAACCCTGGGAAATCAGTGTGTGTGTGTGTGTGTGTGTGTGTGTGTGTGTGTGTGTGTGTGTGTGTGTGTGTGTGCTGCCCTGTCCTGCCCGTGGCCGGACGAGGCGCGTTGGATGTGCTTGCATTAACTCTAAATACAGGGCAGGCATAAATTTGGGGGAAACGCAATTACTCACCATTCTCAGTGTCAGGCACGAGCCATTTCGAGGGAGCCCGCACTTGATTTATTCGCAAGACCTCACCATAAAACTATTTCTTAACCACAGCTGCTAAAAATGAGCAGTTCCATGTGCGCCCCTATGCATTAAACAAGGGAGGCTGGGGGAGAGAAGGGGAGGCCGAGGATTCGCCTGGGCCCTGCTCTGCGCCTCCCTCGGACGAGGGCCGGGAGTGGCGTGCCGTGCCTCCCTGGGCTTTTGGGACGCACCGCGAGCTGGGGAACTATGCGTGCGAGCATACGCCGGTCACACACTCGCACGCACACACACACACATACTTGATAGCCGCACGCAAGCGCACACACACATACTCACACGCACACACACACACGCATGCGCATGAACACACACACACACACACACACTGAGGAGACTGTGCAGGGACATTTGTTGGCCGCTGCCGCGTAGCAATTTTCTCCCATTAATCTCCCTTTAAATCCTGCTGACCACAGTCGGCCTGGTCCCAGAGCAGCCATCGCGACACGCCACTGCCAAACCTCAGGTCCTTTAAGCAGCGAGGATGATGCGGGTCAAAAGGACCCAAACGGCTGCTCTACTCTCCTACCCTGCTCTCTGCTCTGCTCCACTCTGCTCTTGGCTCAATCACGTGCCAGAGCCAAAGATTGGTATTGTACGGGATCTGCATTCCGAGCCATGATGGAACCCCAGACAAATAGGAGGGTACTGGCAGGAGAAGAGCCGTAATGAGGGGAGGGAGGGGGAGGGGGAGAGGAGGATGGGGGAGGGAGGGGGTGCTCCAACTCACACTGGGCTCGTAATCTCACCCCTGTGAAAAGGGGAGGTTGTGGTGTGTGCGGAGGAGGATACACGCAGGGGGATGCTGCCAGACAAAAGAGATAGACAGGCCTAACGACCAATGAGAAGATAGCAGTACAGGACGCAAACATGTGGTTGCATTTTAAAAGCAAAATGGGCGGGAGATGGGAGGGTGGGGGAGGCCCTAAGACAGAAAATGTGCTAAAAAAAGAAATGCCCAGCCCCGTAACATAAACATGAAAGAGGGAGATTTTGGCTATGGCTGGCTATGCCTCAGAAACAGCCTACGGTGCTAATTGAGTATGAAAACCTTTGTCAGACCTCTGTCAGAAAGTCAAACGGCTAATCTGTGTGGTGTATAAAGGTGCCTCTCAAACTCTACTTGTGTCAGTCATCATCTGTCTGTGTGTAAGTGTGTGTGTGTGTGTGTGAGTAAGTGTGTGAGAGTAAGTGTGTGTGACTAAGTGTGTGTGTGGGTGTGAGTAAGTGTGTGTGTGTGAGTAAGTGTGTGAGAGTAAGTGTGTGTGACTAAGTGTGTGTGAGGTGAGTGAGTGAGTGAGTGAGTGAGTTAGTGAGTTAGTGTGAGTGTGCCAACCAAGGACTAGTCCACCTACCTATCTGCATGACGCGGCCGAAGACGGAGGAGTTGTCTACGGTGCTGCAGTTCCAGCGTCGGTGGCGGAACTGGAACTGGCACTCGCGGATGCCCGTCTTGGCGCCCTCGCCGATGTACTGCATGTGGTCCTGGTAGAGCTGGCACAGCTTCTTCTGGCCCTTGGACAGGCCGGCCAGCTGACTGCAGAGGGGCTGCGCGCCGATGATGTAAGCCTCGGGGATCAGCAGAGGGTTCATGGCCAGGGACCTGCGTGACGGGAAACAGCCCCACACACACACACACACACACACACACACACACACACACACACAAGCGTACATGCGTGTGTATACGTATACACACACAGACACACACACACACACACACACACATACGGACACACACAACCCCCCACCCCACAGCAGCTCAATTAGTCCCCTCCGAAATCTGATCCACTGTGGAAATTACTGGGGGGGTTAGGAGGAGGTGTGTGTGTGTGTGTGTGTGTGTG
>CM050206.1:23736577-23779077 GCA_027475355.1 Coilia nasus | reverse complement strand
AAGGAAGATAACACTTACTTATAAACCGTCCAGTGGCAGAATCATTCCAGATATATTTTGAAATGAATTTCTGAGTATCTCATAACTCAAAAAAGTAGGACTTGTCGGAGCATTTCTTTAAAACGATTAAGAACTGCGTTAATACCACGACACAGTATTTTATATTATGCACATTAAATGTAGCCTCAGTGAAATACTTGTATGTCGACAGTCCGTACTAGTTTTACCCCTTTCCAGATATCCATTGCTTCCACAGCAAATGACGGGGCCCATGAAAATTCCATAAAATGTATATCTGAATTTTCTGTGACCACTGCTTTGGACACAAGTAAAGGTAATTGGTGGCGTTCATAAAAAAAAAGCAAAAACATTAAAGGTCCAAAAAAATATCAGTATAAGAAATGTCATACATTTTAATACAATACCTCCCACCCCTCTAAAAAACACAAGACTTCAAATAATACACAACATTCAATGTTTGCATTTTCATGCTGCCCATACACACAATTACAATGCAATAATTGAAGTAACAAATAAAAAAGTACTTTGCCACGAATTCCAACGTACGAGCTGTGTCAAAACAGTGTTCACTGTCAGTGTGACGGTGACCCCGTTCTTCGACGTCTGAGAACACACATATGAATACTCATTGTTCTAAAGAGGGTTCCGACGGCAAAACCTCGGACGACATTCCACCAGAGGGAGCCAGCCCAATAAAGTTGGGCAAAATATAGACCGCTTGTATGTATGGAGCTGACGAGCGTGGGGGACCCCGCAAAAAAAGTTTTCTTTTAAGAATTCTTGCTCGATTATACAAGCTAGGATGTACTTTTTTAGCAAACTTAATGCAGATGCAAAAGTTTAAAATTAAATTAATCAAACCTTAAATATTTTGCTCAGACAGATGGATGCATAAACTACTAGCCTGCATAAAGCAATAATTAAAACCCAGAATGATGGAACAACCTCGGATAGAGGAAAACTTACCAGGAGGAATGTGTGTTTCTGCGATGCAGTAATCCACTCTCAGAGATGGCTATCAAACGATAAATTCCAATGCAGCAGCAAAAGTTAAAGATCCCAAAATGTGTGTGGCTATTCTCCCCCCAAAAATGCAATCCAGGGCGCAGTGAAGAGGGGGGAATTTATAGGAAAGACCCCGTTCCTTAGGAGGTAGAGGTTACCAGCCGTCTGTCGTCGTCTTGCCTTTCTTGGTGTGGGTAAGCTGACATGAGACGGACTGAGAAGGGAGTGTGGAGGGGGAGGCTATTTACAATGTCCAAAAGCAATCGAAATAATTAGTGACTCTAACAAACCGTGGGCGTGATGGTGCGGAAACGCTTAATGACAAATAAAATATTCACGACTGACTAAAAGTATTGTTGGCTGATGCCTCAGTGATGAACTTCTACCGGTGCTTTAATTTTTTTTCTCTGTTCTCAAAATTTCAGTGAGCAAGCCTCCTGATTTTAGTTACAAAACGGAATGCAACGAAACCAATGATGGTAGACGAAATATATCCAAGTACTCGGGACTCTGTAGGCTATTCAATATGCTCTCTACCTGCTGAAACATCCATACGGGTATCTTCGCCCCAAACATGAAGCAGCTATTCCAACCTCCATTCTGAGTAGAACGTCAAGAACTCTCCGTGGATTGCTCAGGTTCTGGGTAACTTGTTTGTGGAAGTTTGTAGTACCTTGAAAACAAAGATACCTTTCCAATATCCACGCCTGAGATTCGAAAAAAGTGCCGAATGACAGTTACGGTCTTCCAAAAACCTAGTGCAATGGTGTTACGTCCAGCTCTACCGGGGAGGAAAGTTGCTGGTCGAGGTGAAGGACGGAAAGGTGCGCTATCGGAGATCCTCCTGAACACCGGTGAAATGAAGTGTTCTGCACCACAGAGCTTTGGTCTTCAGCTTTGTCACCTGCCCTCTTGCCTTCCTCTCGCAACTAGAAGATCCTGCCACTGATGCACGCCGGAAAAACCTACCCGCTGGCGCATGCGCTTAAGGGGACTTTTTTCTTCAAAACTTTGCCACAAACTTCCCAGAGTATTAACAACCGAGAGAAGTCGGATTCCAATTCTCTCAATCTTTAAAGCGGAACTGACATTAGCCTATTTACAAAGGAGACATATCAAGAAAACGACAGTAAGGTTGATATTTTACTATGCCAGAATGGGACCAAATCAACTTTAAATGAACATTTTACATTCCATGTATTTTGTCTTGAATAGTTCTGCAGGCGAGCGTACGTGCTTGCAGTAGAAGTCTTAAAAGGAAACGGTACATTTTATGTGCTTATCAGAGTCAAAGAAAAATACTTGAAGTAGTTGTCGCTATTCTGCCTACAAACTGACAACCTAGAGTGGTTATATCATGCCTAGTCATTTTATACGGGTTAGAATGTTAACATATAGGTGAGGTCTGTAGGACACAAGCAGACGCTGACTTTGCAATATACTGCAATACAAATAGATTTCAGCGACTTCACCGACGGAATTGTCTTTCTTTGATGAACAACAATTACCGTGTCAAAGGTCTGCACTGCCGCCGAGTCTCCCCGACCTGAGAATTAGGCGAAATTGTAAAAATGGGCGGAACGGCCTATAACAAAACAAGCCTCTCTATTACCTAAAATAAACTCATAAAGTACCTGGGGCTATTGCGCCATCCGTGCCAAACCGGAGTTTTGATTTTCGAGTGCACAGTATCAAGTTACACCTCACTTAAACCTGAAGAACTTGGGCGAGACAGTTTGCTTATGCAAACCAATCTTCTAAATCGCATATATGTATGCTTAAGTATTATGGCAATTTCTCTTACTAATATTCTATTGCTGAACACGTTGGAAAACATGTATTGAAAGAATATGGGCTAAGATTGAGAGAAAATTGCATGCTGTATGTGTCGCTCGTGCTTGTAAAGCTTTCTTTGATTCTGAGTTCTGACAGCACGGTTTAAATGTGGGCTATCTAAACCAGTTTTTACTTGTCGACAGGAAGCTTACAACCAGTACCCCTAAGTAATTATTCCACTTTGGTGAAATGGCAGCACTGTGAGGAGAAATATAGCATATTTGGAATTTAATGAACAGTTTTCTAAAGTAAAGCGCTGGAAAATAGCCCCATCACCAATCATAATAATAGTTTGATTTACGTTGTTCTTGTATGATTTCAATATTCATTTAAAATTGCAGTTAAAAGCGTAATTAGAGACAGCTCTAAAATGAAGCTCGTCACACAAATCGGGGTTGACATTTATTCAGTTATTTTGTTCCCCATTGAGTGACTCACATGCCATCTTCTAATGCTAACAAACCATTTCCTTGCTCCATAAAATGTGTTTTGAATAATTAGTAATTAGTTCTCAAGATTCAAGATGCAGTACATGTTATGTATTCATATGCACTTTAAAGTGCCTGTAAAATGCTCTAAAAGGAAAACACACACACGCGCACACACACGCGCGCACGCACACACACACACACACACACACACACACACACACACACACACACACACACACACACACACACACACACACACACACACCTCACAGAGTTGCCCGTGCCTGTTCAAGGTTACAATCTACATGCCATAAGTTAAGAGTAGGACTCCAGAGCACTCTGTGTTTTTTTTTTCGTTCCCTGAGCGCAGCCTTGACTTAGTTTTGGACATAAATCTACTTGAGTACACTGCACTGATTGCACAGCACTCTGCATCAATTTCAAGGAGGATAACTACCTGATATTACCTGAAGAGTCTGAGGCCACCTGGACGTGACCCAGGCTCAGACCCACACACAAAAACAATCCCAGAATGCCCCGATTGTGCACAAGAGGAGCCCTGGAGGAGGTCCACAGGGTACCTCTCTGAGCCCAACAGATCCCCCCCCCTCTCTCAGCTCTCCAACTCCTCTTTTGTTTCAGATTCCTTGAAAATGGGACACTGTCATCTCTCCGTAGAGCACTAGCCAAGCCTTACAGAGGCCAATGAAACGTGAGCAGCCTGCGTATTCTGACGGAGAGCATTTTTTTTTATTATCGGACTAAGAGGAGAGATGTTGTGATAGCATCCTGTCTCTTCCATCCCCGGAGGCATGCCCAGGCCACTCGCCTCTCTGTCATGTGCGCGTACACTCTGCTGGAGGCAACATGACTCAGACAAACCCCCTCGGGATGTGTCAAGGAAAAATAGGGGTTTGTTTGGACAATGTATTAAATTCAAGTGCTTAGTGCTCGGTGACCTATGAACCCGGGCACTTTACTCTGGAGGGCTCGACTTTGAGGTGGTTGTTGACTAGCCGGCGAGGGTTGTCGCTCTGCGGTTGCCTGAGTATGTTTTTTTGTGAGCCGGAGAAGTTTGCTGTAAAGCTCCTTGAGAATCCTGGCTCCTTGTGGTTTGTTATGATGCGAGAGATGGTTATGATTGCTCACTCTCTGAATTCTTGTCTTTGTTTCAGGGTGTGTGTGTATCTCTCTCCTCTTTCTAGCTGTGTGTACGTGTGTGGATGTGTCTGTCTGTATGTGTGAGTGTGTGTGTGTGTGTGTGTGTGTGTGTTTGCGTGTGTGTAACAGATGCCACTGGAGCAGATTCTGAGGAGATTGCCATTGTGTTGTACCAGAGAAGACGGGAGCAGTTGTCTAAAGGCGTTAGGTGAAAGAAAAGCCCTGAAGGGGTTATCAGTTACTACAGCGAGCGATAGAGCAGTGGAGACTGCAGAAGGGGAAGAGAGAGGTATAGATCAAGATGAAGCGATGCAGAGGAATGTAAACAGCTGAGTGCCATGAGGAGTACACCTTATATATACTGTAATTTCTCTCTCTCATTTTTACTCACTGCTTCAAAGAAAAAAAAATCACATGCAATGACAATGACACTGCCACTTTTTAATCTGCCTTCACCCAACTTCTCATTTCATTTTCAGCTCTGCTTTTGGAATCACCTTTGACACATTTCAGTTTTGGTTTTGTACTGTTCAGCACACCAGTGTGCAATTACACATTGGCCCATCGGTGCACAGAAATAAATCATGTTGTTCATATAATGAAGTGATTTGTGAACACTGACCATGAAATGATAAGATATGATTACCTTAGCTGTGTTATATCATATGCAACCTTTATTTACTTTTATAAATAGCTGCAACTGTGTGTGTGCACATGTGTGTTTGTGTGTGTGTGTGTGTGTGTGTGTGTGTGTGTGTGTGTGTGTGGAGGTTACATGTTTTCATGTGCTTCCACTGAGTGGCTGAAGTGTGATTAAGCATGGTAGATCTGTGGCTATTTAAGCCAGACTAGTGGCATAGCTGGACAGTGATCTCATCCCATTCTAACCACCCCCCTAACCACTGACCTCCCAGACCACATCCTAATCACAACCACACCATCACAGCCCGACCACCACCCCTACTACCCCCCCCCCCCCACCTCCCCCCACACACACATCATAAAGAGGAATCCCCTACTATAACTCCTAAACCATAATCCCCCCACCACACACACAGACACACACACATTCACATCACCACATCTTAATCACAAACATGCAACCGAAGACCCACGCCTCTCTCTCTCTCTCACACACACACACACACACACACACACTCCCAAAGAGATATGGTTCCAGCAAGAGTGAGAGTGGGAGAACTGAATCGAAGGACATTAAGGCCTGTGAAATAGGGGTGGATTGCAATGACTCACTTACAGCTTAATCACCACGTGTGTACAGCGCAATCCCCTCCTGTCGAACGATCCCCGGTCCTCTCGCAGGGCCATTCCAGGGGCGACCGCAGCAGAGTGCCTCTCGTAGCGGCCCCGACGAGTCCCCCCCATGCCCCTGCGATCTCGCTGCTATCACTCCACCGCAAACACTGGCTTTTTCCCAGAAGGCCTTGCTCTAATAGCTCATGTCCCATCAAGCCGTCAGGCAGTAAAACATGCTGTTCTCACTCTGACTGATCTATTTGTCCCCAATCAGCGGCATCTCCAGATGCCTCAAAGCTGACGGCCATGTTTTGCAGCAGCCGGGCGAATTCCCGAGAGCCTCGTCTCTGAGCTCGATGTGCTAAAGCGGGCTCCCACCCATATGGTCGGGGAGGAGGTTGCCCAAATGTGCAAGCGCTTCACGCGTCGGTGATTTCACTGCAGCTTTTGTCGCGGGCGTTGCTAATTGGGTGCAGTGTTACCAGTGCGCCATGAATGGGGCGCGGATATGAATGAGACATGACACGCGCCACATCCATAGCATCTCACCGAAAAACCGCCCTGCCACGTTGGCCACTAAAATCGACAGCAAAGTGATTGTGTCATCCTCCTGGTCTACCCCACCACCCGCCTGCGCCATCTCATTCAACACAGATGTAGCCGTCACACTTGATGCCCATCTCAACCAGCATCCTGACAGCCTTTGCAAACTGACTGCAATGAAGCAATTTTTTTTCCTCAATTCTTCGTCCAACTGGATCCCCCACCGATCCGATCCCAAGGCCCTCTGTTACCTCAGAGACAGGCAGAAGCCAGTGCCAGTTGGTGCTGCCCTGCACGAGAACCACTCACTCTCCCCGCAACCCCTGAGCACATCAAACCACAAATCTTCCCCATGCCACCCACCACCCTGTAAACCCCCCCCCCCACCCTCCACACACACACACACACAAACACCATCCCCATCACCCACCCCCCTCTCCTGCGGGTGCAAAGCTGGGCAACATCTGGGTGAGTTTATGAGGGACAGAGAAGGGGAGCTGGACCTGTTTCAACGAGAGAGCGAGAGCTCAAGAAAGATTGTGTTGCGTGCATATGTGTTTTTGTGTCTGTGTGTGAGGAGGGGGTGGGAGGGAACATATGTTATTCTTTTGTATTTTGTATCAATCACTTAACGGTGGGTGATTTCAAAGAAACAGCCATGTGCTCGTATTAGAGACGTGATAATGACTATTGTTCTGTTGCGCTGCGTGCATTTAAAAGCTGGTCGTTTCCATAACACAGAGTGGGCGAGCCAGACTCGGTGAATTAAAGAAAAGCAAACGTTTATTGAATGATCAGAAACAAGCAGAATGTTCCAGAATACCTCTCCAAGACTAAAATGCTTTAAGTATCTTGCAGATCTGTCAGTTGCACAAACACCTCAGTGAAATTACTAGAGGACAGTGACACATGCCCATAGCCCTGTTCTAGGGCGGAAAGTCCAGTTTGTACTGTATATTATCAATAACATGAGTCTGAACATGCCATACACACACACACACAGTCATACAGAAAATTCTGTCATAAACATGCACACATACATACACATACAGTACAATATCCACACACACTAACCCACACATACACAACATTACATGCATACACATACATACATGCACACACACACACACAACAAACAATGCCGGCCTTGTCAAGACTTGTCATCTTAATCTTGCCCATAATTTTCTTCTGTCGTAGCATGTTTTACCCACTAAATTTGCAGGTATGCCAATCTATAACCTGCACATACTGTAAGCCATGTGCAAACACTTCACTGATTTCCCATTTGTGTATTGGTGAAAAAAAGACATAAAATAATTCAGAACAGCATATTCTTATGAAGCCAATATATCTAAATGTAACAAACAATCATTTTCTTTATAACATCAAGTTATTGTGCTCAGAAGAAACTTTTTGTGAGGAAAAAAATAGTGTTTGGGCAATGTAGCAGATTGTCAAATATACAGAAATATGAGCTATGTCATTAAATTTCACGAGCCAAATGATACCTAATCATAAAGAGCGACATAAAAACAATGCCGTAAATGATGGTGTTAATGACCAGAGTGCTGCCAAGCAAGCTCAGAAAAATATACACTGCACAATCTATGATATATGATGGTGATATACAGAGAAGCACATTTGAATGTTAATGGTAAATGTATACAATCTGAACTCTGGTAAAAAAGTATGTATTTTCTGTAAAATGAATGTATTTTTAAATTACTATGATGTATTAAGTGAAAGTGCATGTACAAGATGAGAAGTCTTTATCAAAGTCAGCTGCAGGCACACAGATACACACACATGCGTGCACGGACACACATATACACTCACACACACTCTTGATCAACTTATTAAATGAGTGGATGTGTTCTGGACATGGGTTTTTGGATGTAATAATCCAGTTTAGCCATTGAAAATTCAAACCATGATGCATTCTACCTTCCTGTTTAGTATGAAGCTTTACCATAAGCCTGAGAAAACCTTAAGTATATGATAGAGGTCCATGTAAACAAACAAACACACACACACACACACACACACACACACACACACACACACACACACACACACACACACACACACACAGTTTAAATAAATAATTAAACAAGAAATGTTGAAAAATATATAAACAGAGCAATCCAATCATTAGAAACATTTGAATCACCGGACATAGAAAAGACTATGGACAAAAGAACAGCATTGGGTATATGGCAGACAACTCTTACAAAAGTACAAATATTACAGTAAGTTGAAAAAAGAGCAAAGTAAAATACATATGTAATCATTCACAGTGCAATCACATACAGCAAGTCCTGCACACAGAAAAGAGAGCATTCCTACAGGAGTGTTTTGTTCGTTTTTATATACACAACTCTGAGAACCTTTAGAGAAAGGGGATAAACAAGACTTCCTTTTAGTTTTTTTTTTAAGAAGCAGTCTGATGAAAACAGACGTCTTTAATCATTCACATCACGTATCATGACATCAATCCAAATCTGTTTTCAGTAAACATTCATTTGGCACAACACTGGAACAAGAGCATTTTTTTTTTCCAGTTCACAAGACTTGTACTTCAAGTACCAATAATAACATCACTTCCTGTGTGCAGAAGATTAAGGGTCATTACAAGGCTTCCTTGTGTCCTGTCTCTTGGTACGGTCCTTATAATGGCCTGTATGCTACAGTCATGACCAAAGATACTAAACATGTCTCACCATCTCACAAAAAACAATGTGTTTCTTCTTTTCTGCCCCCACAGGGGTTGGACAGATGCCAAAGGATTACTTAAGGAATATTTGTGATACAGGTGCACAGGGTACAGGTTCAGAAACGATTTTTGCCTTATATGGCAACTTCTATTCAGCAGATAGTGTTACTCATACACACCTGTCTGTACTACTAAAAAGGTGACTGGAAAACTCAATGGAGTCTTGCTTTCTCTGTGAAAGGGGAAACAGAAAGGAGGACTTGACTCTTGGGACTATTTTTTTTACCGTGTCCATTTTGACAACTAAGCATAAACACACACACACACACCTCAGTGGGCCACTTCTTACAGAGGCACGGTAGGAGAGGAATATTCTTCAGGAAATGCCGGGGTCAGTGTCAGACTTTATGTCATGTCAGTGTCCGGTGTCTGGGCAGAGGGCGGACCAGTCTCTGGAGGGCACACACCATGGCAGAAAATGGCCGCTCGTGAGGGGGAGGCACTGCCACAGGGACAGTCTCAAGCCTCTGCTCCATTATGGCGTTCTCCATGTCAGAAAAAAGTAAAGTAAAAAATGAAAAAGTAAAAGGCTTCGAAGATGTTGGAGATGTAGCCACTGAACATCTCAACACTTGACTTGTTAATGCATCATCCATTCAGATAAATAAATGCATCATACATAAATAAATACATACATACAGTACATACAAAACCAGGTCTTTTCCCTTTATGTAAGCTCTGTTGCTCTTACTGACTAAGGATAGACCTCCCCTGCATCTCTGAATACCCTGGATAAGAAACACAGATGTCATCCCAGATGAAGCTTGAAGCTTGTTTTTGCACAGCACTCCCTGTTCCTGCTGGGTTTTTATCGTGACATTCCTCCACGCTCCTGAGGAGATGTGTGTGCGTGTGTATGTGTATACATATATGTATGTGTGTGTGTGTGTGTGTGGGGGGTGGTGGTGGGGAGGTTTACATCAGTGAGTGGCTGGAGGAAGAGGAGGGAGGGAGCAGGTGAAGTTCAGGTCGAGGCCCATGCACAGGTGATGGGGGAAGGCCTGGCTCCTCGCGTAGTGCTCTGTGTGGATGGATGCTCCACGGCTTTCCATAAGCGCCAGCTACAGCTAGGGAAACATGAGCCCTGACCCCGTGTCGCCCCCACATCCCAAAAAAAAAAGGAAAAAAATCAACCAAGGAACTCCCTGCCAGGGTCCCAGAAATGCAGCGATGCGATCGTCAAACATTTCTGGACAGGCGGGTAATAGCACAGACTCTGCCATGGTAAAACAGGAAGGGAAGTGGAGGGAAATGATCTCCCCCAAGAACAGCAAAACTCCATTGAGTGAGAGAGCAAAAAAGAGACAGAGCGAGCGAGAGAAAGAGAGAAAGAAAAACAGATACATCTCCATACGTTTGTGTGGTTAGCAAAACAGGAAGTTCCAAATAACAGGCTTTAAGGCTGAAGAGTGTGCGAAAGGGTGGCTTTCGATTGCATTTTTACTCTTCAGCATTTGCTCCAGTCTGTGTGTGTGTGTGTGTGTGTGTGTGTGTGTGTGTGTGTGTGTGTGTGTATGTCTGACATGTTTGACTTAGAGTCTGTGGGCTCATTTTAAGGCAGACTCACTTACTGCCCTTGGGCATTAGTTGCCAGAGAGAACCCTCTTTTCCCCTCTCCTTCCCCTCTCCCCCCTCCCTTCTCTTGGTAATGTCTTTAACATTTATAAACATGTTCACGACACATTTATGACTTATCCATGGCACACGGTTGGTGAGAGAGAAGGCCTGGGTTCCACTCCAAGGGCTTGGGCACCCGTGCTGAACAGATCAGCTCCGGATTAGATTGGGCTGGGCCACTCTGGGCCTGGCTTGCTTTGTGGCTGGTGAGTGATGGGTGGCTTGCTTTTTACAGGTCCTGCTTTGGTTTGTCTGAGGTTTCGCCTGGCCCGCTGTGGTCGGCCGGTTGTGCTGTTCATGCCAGCTCGAGGAGTGTGTGAGTAGGTGTGTGTGTATATGTGTGTGTGTGTGTGTGTGTGTGTGTGAGAGAGAGAGAGAAGGTACCAGGCTGGAGGAGATACACCACAGGATGGTAGGTATGTGAAGGTCCAGTTGAGCCCTGCGAACACACACACACACACACACACACACACACACACACACACACACACACACACACACAAACATACAGAGTGACAGAGTTAGAGAACATAAATCTAATTGTGCCACTGTGCAAAATATATGCTCCTTAGCCAATGACACATACAATGTAAGGCAAACACGGCATCCAGACACAGACACATGCCAGACATTACACCTTAAACCACAACAAGCACACCAGAAACAACACGGCTTACAACCCACCCTCTCAAATAACACTACTTTGGCCACCACAACACACGCTAAATGCCCCCCCTTGACAAACACCAACACCCACAACACACGTAGGTACACACCAGGTAACACCCTGCAGACCACAACCCACATTCCATCATCACAAGCCCCCCCCTCACCACACACACATCACACACAACAGCCACCCCCACCCCCACCCCCTCCCCATCCCAACACCTTTGCCCACTGCCGGCCCCCACAAACACACCCAGCCCCCTCCCTCTCGCCCAGCCCCCTCCCTCACTTGCTCTGCCGGGCCTTATCCCCCTCATCTCACCCGCCCAGCCCCCACAGCCACCCTCCATAACTCACCACAAACCAGCCCCCCACCCGACCCCCACCCCGTACCCTCTTACCCCTCACTTACCCCCACACTCCCCCTCTCTCAGCCCCTGTGCCCCTCATTAGCTGAGGGCTGCAGGAAACCCCATGCCTGCCCCCGACTCCAGCCCTCTCTCTCTCTCTCTCTCTCTCTCTCTCTCTCTCTCTCTCTCTCTCTCTCTCTCTCTCTCTCTCTCTCTCTCTCTGCCTCTGGCTCGGGCCTTTGACTGTGTGCTCTGGTAATGGCTTTGGGATCCGGGCTCTGGCAGTGTTAGTGGCTGGGTGTGTGTGTGTGTGTGTGTGTGTGTGTGTGTGTGTGTGTGTGTGTGGACGGGCGCTCCTCAGTGGCGGCAGTAAAAGCGCTGCAGTAGAGTGGCTGCTCAGTAACAGCCGTAAAAGCGCTGCCAGCGTCTGACATGCAGGGGTGCGGGCCAGCCAGCGCCAGGGACCGCTTGCCGCCTCAACCATGTGCGCCCCAAATGTGGAGGAGGGAGCGTTGCAGGGCAGAAAGGCAGAGAGAGAGAGAGTGAGAGAGAGAGAGAGAGAGAGAGAGAGAGAGAGAGAGAGAGAGGGAAGAGACAAAGAGAGGGAAAGAAACTGGCATGGCTACTTCCCCTAAGGGAAAAAGAAAGAGAGAGGGAGATAAAGAAAGAGTGAAACTGGCATGGCTACTTCCCCTGAGGGTAAGAGAAAGAGAGAGAGGTGGGAGACAAAGGCAGAGAGAGAGAGAAGGAAAAGAGAGAGAGAGAGAGAAGGGGAAGGTGAAGAGAGAGGGAGGGAGAAGGGGAAGGAAGATAGGAGGGAAAGAGCAGCAGCCTTTGACCCCTCTTTAGACACTACCAGTCCGAAGGTCTGCCCTCCGCTGACCTCTGTAGCTCACAGCACCTGCAATGGCACTAGGCTAATTAGCCAGGTCCAGCTGTGGAGGTGTGTGCGCGTGCACGTACGTGTGTGTGTGTGTGTGTGTGTGTGTGTGTGTGTGTGTGTGTGTGTGTGTGTGTTACTACGCGCACATGTGTAAGTGTGTTTGAGAGTATGTGTGTGAGTGTGTACTGTCGGGACTCCAGCTGTGACACAGAATTAGGTTCTGAGAGCCTCAGCAGGCGGCGGAATTCCTCCGACAAAAAAAAAAGAAAGAAACAAGGCAAACATGCAGACCCATCATCCTTCACACTAACTCTCGCTTCTCTCCTCTTCCTTTCCGGCTTTCTTTTTCTTTTTCCATCTCTCCTCTGCCTCTTTTTGTAGCCCTCCCCACCACTTCATTTTCATCCTTCCAGCTCCCCTCTCTTTTCCTCATCTCATTCTACCTCCCTTTCCCACCCCCATCCCAACAACACCCCCCCCACCCCCCCCCAACAATCCTCTGTCTGCTCTGCCTTGCACATCAAAAGGCCTGCTGGCGTTTGACATGTTTAACCGATTTCCCCTTGAACAATGCGATTGGGTTACGGCTGCTGCCCAACGATGCTCGCGTCGTTTGAAAGTTATATTAGTTCTCCCACCCCCACCCCCAGGCCCAGGCCCAGCCCCAGCCCCAGCACACCCCCTACCCAACAAACCTCCCCCTCCTCCGCCTCCTCCTCTGCTCTAATGTCCCCTCCCTCACCATTCTGCTGGAGAGGACAATGCCAAAGGGCTGAGTAATCGGACACTAGGCGCCAGGTTTATTCAAGGTTCCTGCATATGACCCTGCCGAGATATTTCAGCATCTTTCGTTCTCTCTCTCTCTCTCCCTCTTTCTCTGTCTCTCTCTCTCTCTCTCTCTCTCTTTCTCGCTCCATCTCTCTGCAGGACAGCACTGGGTGAGTTATGTGTATGTGAGAAGAGATCTCAATTTTTCTATTGTCCTCGACCTAATGGGAGAATACTCCCTAAACAATAGGCCGCTTCACTGTCAATTTGCAGGAAAACAAAGGGCAATATTGTACAGACGTGGGGAGGAAGGACGGATCGATAAATCAGGGAGCAGCTCCTCCAGACCATCTCGGCACGGCACAGCGCAGCGTGACTGTTTTGCAGAGGCTGAAACGCGGGGAGCCACGGCCTGATGGCTCCCGCATATGCATATTTGGGAGCTGTTCTAGAATGTTCTCAGCAGGCAATACTCTGGAGCTTGGAAGGATTGAGTTAGGTGAAGCCTGGGATCTAAGTCTGTGTAAAAAGCACAAGGTGATTACGAAATGAATGAATGTGAAAGAAAGACGTTTGTCTTCTTTAAGGCAGAAAAAAGACGACGGGGGGGGGGGGGGGGGATTTTTTTTTTCAGTTACGGCATGACTGCTATGTCCCTACAGCACTCTGGCACCGTTCCAGTGGTTCTTTTTGAGAAAAAAAAGAAAAGGAAAAAAAAGAAAAGAGTTAACCATGTTTGGCATTAAGGCAAACATCGAACGTTCATTTGTAACAAAGTCTCATGATGCATGCTCCTTCCTTGGACGACGTGTCAGAGAGAAATCATCATTCAAACACTCGCCATTCTTCTCTCCCTTTCATTCTTCCTTCTTTCTTTCTTTTTCTGCAAGTTGGAAGGCTGTGTTTAAAAAGCCATGTATGCCCAACCATGTCATGGCGCCCCCTCCACTGTGCAAACAGCTTTCAAAATAACCAGCCCTTCACTGATGGCTTTAAAATCAGCCCGCTTGGTCTTAGGAGGGAGGGAGGGAGGGAGGGAAGGGAGAAGGACAAATAAAACCATTGTGTTTATGCTTTTTTCTTCTCTCTCTCTTTCTCTCTCTCTCCTTCACTCTCTGGCTTTTCTTTTTTGTTTCCACCAACCTTAAAAAAGAAAAAGAAAAAGAGAGAGAGCGAAAACTCTTATGGAATTCTGAGGAGACCGGGAGGCTGTCCGTTTCCTGTCCAGAGCTCTTTCGGGTGATTGGCTGCGACTCTGTTCTTCCAGAGCCATCCATTACGGGCTGTAAATAAATAAACAGCTGAGGTAATTAAACGGGGTGCCATCATTTGTTATGCAATGGGAAAAATACTCGACTTGAGAGAGAGAGAGAGAGAGAGAGAGAGAGAGAGAGAGAGAGAGAGAGAGAGATCAGGGGTTGGGGGTTGGGGAGAGGAGAGGAGCGAAGCAAATGAACAAGAGCGAAAGGTAGTGCTGAGGTGATTTTTTTCCTCAGGTTACCCTCCTGTCCGCTGTCTCCCACTTAAATTAATGATTTCGGGGGCCCAAGAATCAACAAATAAGGCGCGGGGGCCCCCCCTGTCGCCATAATGGAAAAGGCCCCGGGTCTGAGAGGAGGAGGGTGGGTGGAGCAAAGGGGATCTGCTCCAGTGCAGCTCCGTCAGCACCTCACCAACAGCAAACAAAAACCCCAGAGCATAGCAAAGCAGAGCACAGCAGCATAGTTTTAATCTGAACACTGCACTGCCCTGATAGTAAAGATCTTGAAAAATGTGCCTTGCATACAAACACACACACACACACACACACACACAAACACAGACTTACACACACAAATAAACACACACACACACACACACACATACGCACACACACATGCAGATGTGCACTTAACCTACACAGACACACACACACACACACACACATACATGCGTATGCCACGCAGGGGAGTTTCTTACAGGCAGAGACACTGGGGCACGACATGAAGTCAGATGGCTTGTGTACTGAATGTGTACCACAGGCTGGGAGTGGCAGTCAACATATGGAGCAGATCGTACAGTATTCTTCTTGTCATTTCTAAGGGCAAAAGATGTGTTCAGTTTGTCCTGTGTGTGTACATGTGTGTGTGCATGTTTGTTTCGACTCAATATGTATGTGCGCACAGTATGTCCACGCTGCATACCACAACCATGTGCATTGTGTACATGTCCGTGTCCAGCAAGCATGCTTACATTTATTAAATTATATGTCTGTTATCAGATTTATGCCACCTTGCAACTTCTCTCCAACTTGGGTTAGATGCCAGTAAAGCTTTCTCTCAGTAACTCTTGATAACATCTGGCTTCTATATACACACTCCGAAATACACTAGCTCTAAATTTAGACTGCTGCCCAGCTCGGAGCTCAGCTCGGAGTTTCACTGTATTCCTGGCTTTTAACCAGTGCTGGCCTGCTGACTTACTTAACTTAGCTAATGTAAGGGTTTGTGCTCACACTCTGGTCTAACCTTAAACCTGACCCTTATCTCTGCAACACCATAACTATCCTCTCATCACCATAAATCACAGCTCCCTGCGGCCAAACCCTTTCAGTGGAGGACACGAATACTAGTATGGTACCCTTATTGCTTTGAACAAACTAAGCTGTATAGAAAGAAAGCTGCTCTGAATGTTCCAGCATGCCAAGGTGATTCTTGGGTTTGGTATATATATATCTGAGATAATAAAGAACATACAATATGTTTTTGATAGAGAACATATGATAAAACTCATATTAGACCAAACACGACATGCATGCAAAGCTCGTATTAAAAAAGAAATGTAGTAAATCTGGCCTCCACTGGCGTACACAATCAGCCATTCAGTTCATCTGTCTGGGGCGGTCCCCGGCAATGTTTTGAAGAGTGCCTGGGCAGATCAAATGCAGCATACTTAAAGCCAGTTTTTTCCCTCATCTGCTGAAACCCATGACGTATGTTTCGCTTCTCACGGCTGCTCTGAGGTCAGTCCCTGCGGTCGGGTGGCAGCCGGGCTGGGCAGGGCAGGGCAGGGAGGGGGGAGGCCGTCAGCACTGACTCCGAAGCAGCCCTTTTTGGAGGAGGGCAGGCGAGCGGAGCGGGGGCCGACAGAGGTCTGTTTATCCCTGAGCTGTGGGGTAATTAGGGGCTGGAGCTGCTGGAAGATCAAGGTTGGTACATCTGAGCGTGTTAATCACAGGCTGTGGCCGCTGGCTAACAAACACCTGGGGAGAGGAGAGAGGTTTCCTCCTTTTCCTCCCCTCTCCGGTCCTCTGTGTCTCTCTGTCTCCCCCTCTCTCTCTCCACTTCCCTCCCTTCTTCCATCGCTCCCATTCTCTGTGCAGACTCCAGAAGATCTATTCTGCTTCTGTTCAGTGTTTCAATATTCTGCTACGTTCCTGGCACACATCACTGATCTGTGACCTTGACAATGCTTGTTTTTATCTCCCCTTGTTCCTCCCTCCCCTATCCCCATCTCCATCTGCCTACATCCACTCACTCTGATCTCAGGCCAGTTTGTCTCGTTGGGTCTCTCTCAGACGCGCAGGCGCTGGCAGGAGTTGGTTCTAGTGTTAGTTGGGCTTCTTTGTTCAGTCTGCTCGCGACTGAAGGAATGTCACATGTTTGAGTGACGCCAAGAGAAAACGAACATCTTCCCTGCACTGGCGGCCTTAATATTTGCTGGCTAATTGAGTGGAGCCTTTAATAGGCCAGTTAAAGTGGAGCCGTGGCTCTTCCCGTTCACTCAAAGCGCTCGCGTGTGAAGTGGAGAACTGAGCTCCGATCGCCTCCTCATTCCGTTGAAAAAATACCTATGAGCCCCCTCTGCTTGATGGACAACTGTTAAGTCAAGGGGCCTGTGAGGCGGTCATTCTTCCTCCTCCTTCCTCTCTCTCTCTCTCTCTATATCTCTATCTCTCTCTCTCTCCTTTGCGCTCTTTCTTGGCAACCATAGGTCCAAAGCAAGCCTCTGGTGAACATACTGTCATGGCCATCCTCCCCCAGTTCTTCCTGGCTGGATCTCCGCCTTTCGAGTCCAAATCGCCCAACTTTCATGGACGTCTCCTCGTCTAAACCCTTCCAATGATGCTCTGGGGTCAACAGTGGAAAGACAGTTCCCACGTTAGACATGTCAGCAGGCAACCCGCTGTTTGCCCCCCCCAACCATTTAATAAAATATCTTCATTATTAAATATGACTTCCTTGTGCCCTTTAAGGCAGAGAATGAGAGCACGGCATGTATGTGCTGGGTGGTTGAGGAAGGAAAATTGCTGATAGCCATAATTAACTGTTGAGTACAGTGCATATGAATACATGGCCTTCATAGAGACAGTGGCCAGATGGTATTTTGGTAGGCCTGTGTTTACGGTGCTTCCACTTGACTAAACTCAAGAGAATGTTAAAGTGGAGGTCAGAGGGTAAGTGAGTCAGTTCATTGCTTGCCTGTGAAGCCCCCACTTCTGCAATAACAGCTGGCTGGTTGATGGCCAGTCACAGGAAGTGCATGGGGGGAAAAAAGAAAGGATGCCAGGAGAGAAAGGGGCTCGGGGACGTATTCTTTTTACGAGGGCGCAGCGAATTCCACCTCAAAACGGAGCCGTACAGGAGGTGGGTGGGGACCTTTGCCTTGCCGAGGTTACGCATCTGGGCGCTGTCTGTGTCGGGCCGGCCATCAAACGGCCCAGCACTTATTAGCAAACACTTGCCCTGCGCGGGGTCTGGCACTGGGCCTTCAAAAGCCCCCCGCTGACAAGCAACTGCGAGTTTGGGAGGGGCGGGAGAAACGTCTGGAGAGCTAAAATGTGAGTGTGCTTATGTGTCTGTATATGTGAGTGTGTGTATGTTTCTGTACATGTGAGTGTGTGTGTATGTGTGTGTGTGTCTGTGTGTTTTAGGGGCGAACCCAGAAATCATAAAATAAGTGGGCCAAGAAAAAATCAGGTGGGCCTAGCCCAAAACACATAGGTCACTATTATTACTTAAACAGTCAATCAAACAAAAAGATCTTTCTGATTGGGTGGGCCTGATTGACAAGTGGGTGGGCACAGGCCCACCCCAGCCCACCTGTGGCTACGCCTATGGTGTTTGTGTGTGTACGTGTAAGTAGATATGGAGTCATCAACCAGAACTTGCAAAAGAAAAGCCATTAAAACATGCTCACAGTCACAGTCTAGACTTTTAGTTTGGGCTCACTGTAAGGTGGAAAGGAGATCCATTTTTCCCCCCTACCATCTTGAAACCCAAGTGCAAAAGTACACGCAAGCTTGAAGCTCACTTCACTGCAAGTAGACATCAGCCTACAAAGCTCTTGCCCGAGCTGGATATTGGATGGCAGCAAAGCGCACGCTAACTTGAGGTAAAGGATCCCTATCCATGCCATCCCCCACCCTCAGACTAAGCGGTAGTAATGTAAACTTGTAAAAGAATCTTTGCAAAAATCTTTGGGACCACCTATGCGTTTTTCGGTTGACGTGGGTCTTTCACTAGCAATTATACTGTAACTCCAACCCGGCCCCCCACCCCACTCCACCCTTCTCAGCCTCGGCCTTCTCAACTCTCCCTCCATTCTCCTGTTTAAGTCAGTAAATTCAATTACTGCTACAAAGTTTCCTCTACTCTACCTACCAAAAGACACGAAAGCGAAGACATTCTGTTGGGGGCTGAGGGCATGGGGGCAGTGGAGGGGTGGGTTTGAGCGGGTGGTTGTGGCATTTCAGCCTGGCAAAATTTAGAATTCTGAGGAAGACAGCTGAACCCAGCTCCCCACTCTGACAGAGTAGTCTGAGTTTTCTTCCTTCGTCAAGAAGCACTCTGTGTACAAGTAGGCTGGAGTGGAAACCTCAGGATATTTTCCCATTGACACAACACCAGCAATCAGATAAACAGTTTCAGTGAAGCACAATGCACATTGGACCAAACTAAGAAAAAAACAACAAAAAAACGTAGTGTCCACAGAAACACACGCAAATACACACGCACGCTTGCACGCACGCACACACACACACACACACACACACACAAGCCTTTCTCTGGCTAAATGGTGAGCTGGGTAAAAGCAAACATTGGACTGACAGACGGATGAGGTGAACTCTGATGCGCGAGTGAGCTAGTGACCGATGCTGCTTGGCTTCAAATGCTCGTTAGAAAAGGGAACACTCTATCAGGCAACGTCCAAACTGCTGCGGCCAGGACACGTGAAAGAGCAATGTGACATGACATGAGTTTGATGGGACGAACATGTAAGAGTTGGCGCTGTGTAGATAGGTCCCCTGGCCCGCCAGCCTACGTAAAAAGAAAATCGAGGAGGAAGAAAAAAAAAAAAAAAAAAAACGGCAAATGCCATCTCGCTGATGGTGGAGAAACAGCCCAGCGGGAGGCGAGGTGGCGGAGAGGGCGGGGGAGGGAGGGTGGGCTCTGGAGGGCAATGAAGCCCCTGGCACGCACTCAAAACGTGCCCGAAGAAAAACACTTCGACGCCACGGCCCTCTAGCACAGGGGAGTCGTTTGCAAAAACACATCGAAAGCTCTGTTTTCAAAATGGAGGAGGGCTCCACCCGAGAAATGGACCACTACCACCACCACCAACCAACCCCCCCCCCCACCAACCAACACCATCCACCCACCCACATATACCCACCCCAGGAGAAAATTCCTTTACATGGCCCATAGCCCTGCACACGTTCTATCTTCTGTGTGGCACGGTTCTCAAACTAGTACGCGCGTAGGAGCTCGATAAACGGCTTCATGTGAAAGGCACTGCTGCACCAGCATCATGCATGCTGTTGGGGAGGTGAAAACAGCTATGCGACACAAACCACAAAGTGCATGTTTAAGCAGTGGCTTGAATCTGCCGGCACAGCTACTGTAGTGATAAAAGCCTCGACCGCAGGAGAAATGATATTCTCCGCACTCATTTACATAGGAGCGCACGTGCAGCTTCATAAACACATGGTTGAGCCAACACAGCCACACATCCTCCACACACAGGCACATACACACATATGCACACACAAACACACACACATGCACAGACACACTTTCCTACATACATGCAAACACACACACATACCTGCACAGACACCCCCCCCCCCCCCCCCCCAAATGCATCCTCACAGACACACTCTCCCACACACACACATGCAAACACACGCATACATGCACGGACTCTCCCCCACAAACACACTCCCAAACATACACACACTCCGCCACATACACACACCTCCACACGTACACAGTGGTTTTGTGGTTTCCTGTCACTCTGTCCTATATGGGGTGCAACAGGTTCGGGCCCCTGCAGCAGGTGATGGAAGCTCTGCTTCGACCCTGGGGGATGAGGGAGGCAAACACACACACACACACACACACACACAGAAGCTACCCACACAAACATGGATGTGAGAGAGTTCATGCATGTGATGTATGTGTGTCTGTGCATGTTGGGGGATCTGAGAGTCTATATATGGGGGAGTCAGCACATGTTTGTATACTGTATATGTGAGAGGCATGATGGCTTAGGTGCGCTCATATGTGGGCTGTGTGGGCACATAGGGGTTTGTGTGATTATGTGTGCTAGTATATGTAGCTTGTGTATGTGTGTGTGCGCGCGCGAGAGAGTTTCAGTTTGACTGTGTGTGTGTGAGTTTCTGTGTGTGTGAGAGAGTTTCAGTGTCAGTGAGTGTGTGCACACATACACAGGCTTGTGTGTGTATGTGCATGCTAATGTGTGCATGTGTGAATTTGCATTGCAGGCACTAGACTTTCTTGATGTGCAGCCTACAATTAAGCATTTCCGACACGACCATGTGATCCTGCCTTAATGAGCAGCTCTTTAATTTAGCCTTTAATTCCTCTACCCCACTGAGCGAACACATCAAGTCCAACAATTACTTCAAGTGCTCTGTCTCTCTTTCATTCTCTCTCTCTCTCTCCACCTCCATTCTTCTCTCCACTTCTCTTTTCCACCCCTTCTCCCTTTCCTTGACTTTTACAACTTCCTCCTGGTTGGGACTGCAGTTCTAACCCAAACAAAACTCCATTTTTCAGTTATTGGCCCTCATGGCATGTAATGGAGAGTAAGGCTAATTATCCCTACAGCTGTTTTCACTCGTGCTTTATGTAAGCAATACCTGGCGGATCCTGGGAGCAACAGTGAGGGCCTTCTCTGTGCTCCAGGCCTCAAGGTCTACTGGCAGTGAGGGGAGCAGAATGCCTGCTTAGGCACCCCCACCCCCACCACCACCCCCCCTCCAACCTCCCAACCTCCCTCCCCACGACTGCCCACCCCAACCCTACTATTCCCTCCCCGTCGCCCCCAAAACTACCCCCATCCTCCTCTCTGCCAACCACCCCTCCCTGCTAAGGTATACTCACACACACACACAAAAAGATGCAAACACACACAGACGTGTGTCCAAAAAAGCACTCGAAAGTTGATACGGTGACAGGGCCATTTGACAATGCAAACAAGTTTGTGACAAAAAAGAAAAGAGAGAGAGAGAGAGAGAGAGAGAGAGAGAGAGAGCGAGAGAAAGAGAGAGTGGCTCTCTTTCTGTTTCGCTCTCCCGGAGCAGTGAAAATAAAAAGCAGTCTTGAGTCTGAGGCCGGATTAATGAGTCGGGCCCTGGCTGCAGGCGCGGCTCTGGCTCAAAATTGGAACCATCTCTGGCTGTCGCAGGGCCACAGGGCGGGGCACAGGGTACGGGGCCGGGGTGGGGAGTGGAGGTAGGGGGGTTAGCGTTGGCTTGGTTTGGGGGGTTTTTGGGACTGCTAGTGGTGGTGGTGGTGGTGGTGGTGGTAAGGGCAGGGGCAGGGGGAAAGCCCACACGGACTAATTACATAATTTCCTTCATCTGAGCAAACATTGGGCGAGCGAGGGGCAAACGGGAGACCACCGAACGCAAAGGGCCGGGCCAGCGCTGCCTCCCCTCGACTCGGCCCGACACCAGCCACATAGGGCCTGCTGCGTTTCCACACCGACAGACAGCAGGGAGAGAGAGACAGAGAGGGAGAGAGAGAGAGAGAAGGAGAGAGCAAGAGAGAAAGCGAAAGGGAGAGAGAGGGAAAGACAGACCGAGAAGAGAGAGCGAGAGAAAGAGAGAGAGAAAGGGAGCGAGAGAGAGAGAGGGAGAGGGGGGTGAAGTGACAGACAGAAATGGAGGGAGAGAGCGAGCGAGAGAGAGAGAGAGAGAGAGAGAAAGAGAGAGACCATAGACACAGGCCCCCGTGTGTCTCCCCAGTCCAGGCATCTGGCTCAGGGCTTGGGCTGTTTAACTGCTCACCATGGGGGTAAAAATGAAACATGCCTAGTGCCCCATTATATAACTCCATAGCTAACCTCTAAAACCTGGCCACTGACAGGCTAACAACAAAGACAACGCAAAAATGCCAGCCTTGGGGAAAAGACGAAAGAGTGAAAGAGACAAAGGAGTGAAAGCCAGGAACCCCATGGATAGAGGGATCCCAGGGCATAGTGAGAGAGTTTAGACTTTTCACAGTTTCAGCAGGAGAGGAAAAGTTTAGTAAGTGAGTGCTATCCCCTTCAGCATCTTAGTGGCTCGTGGGACTGGGCGATTATTTGATTGCAAATTGTGATTGTGATAAAAATCAGGTCAATCACGATGTGGCACCAACCCTTGTGGCATATTTAATCGCACAGAGTGCAGAAATGGTACAATAACTGCCAGTCTGTCAACCTTTTCCTGTGTCACTGCCAATTGTAAGTTGCTGGGGAGGATAAAACTAGAAAAGAGAAGAAGCCAGAAAGTAGAACCAGCAGAAGAAAGTGTGAGGCTGGACATGACATGGAGTTATTCCACAAACCTGATGTCATTGTTGATGATAAAAAAGTTTCACAATTTCAGTTGTGACATTGTGAATGTGTAGCAATATTTGGTTATGGCCAGAGTGACTTGAAGCAAATAAAGACGTGTGACGTATGTGAGATATGTCGGTACCTTTGAAGGGCCTAGTGGCTCATGTCCCTGTCCTCACTCTCAGCAGTCAGCGAACACACCACTAGGGGGAGATGACTATTGATCCAGACATCCCAGCCATCACACACATGTGACAAGAGATGAACTATGTTAAAAAATCAAACTAAACTCTCAACGCTCAATAAAAACCCACATGCCTGACGTTCAGGTTGGATTTATTCTTTCAATAGGGCCGCAGGACTGGTCGCCATGGAGATTGGCTGGTTCATTATAACAGCGCGGCAGGATTAAAAGCTGTCTTCCTCTGGCTCGGGCTTGTCTCGTTTGCTCCTCTCCCTCTTTCCTCTGGCATCTCCACTCACTCGCAGAGAAGCATGGAGTGATGGAAAATGTGTGCACACTACTATGAGTGTGTGTGTGTATGTGTGTGTATGGGGCTGTGCGTGTGTATGTGGAAGGGAGTATTTTATTGGCCTACAAATTTTCATTCGTTTTGTCATCTGAAAAGATGAGTGCATGATGATGGGGAGAAGGAAAGAGCATAATTACATCCAATCCATATCCCCTGCCTCTTCTTGAAGTCCTGAAAGAGAGAGAGTGAGAGAAGAAAGAGAGAGGGAGAGGAGTGAAAGAGAGACAGAGAGAGAGGGGGAGAAAGAAAGAGAAGAAGAGAAAGAGAGAAAAGAGAGGGAGAGGAGAGAGAGTGAGAAGAAGAAAGAGAGAGAAAGAGAGAGAGAGAGAAAGAGAGAGAGAGAAAGAGAGAATGTGAGAGAGAGAGTGAGAGAAAAAGAGAGAGAGAGAGAAAGAGAGAGAGAGAGAGAATAGCTGGCGGCTCCTGTGTGAAGTGCTGGTAGATTCCCTCTTGGTTGCCAAGGCATCCCAATTAATAAGTCCTAGGGGTGGAATCTGGAGATCTCACTTCTGTAGCGTGGGCTGCAGGTTGTTTTGACACTCGCATACACACATACTTCACACGGAAAAGAAAGGTGGTGGTTTTTTTTTTTACTGGCAAGGAAAAGCTTTCAAATATTCATTTATCACTAATAGTGCTTTAGGCAAAAAAAAGAAAACATGTCCAGAGAAGTGTGTAATGTTTATGCAGGCCTGTGTGTGTGTGTGTGTGTGTGTGTGTAAATATGGGTTTGTGCAACAGCAGTAAAACAGGAATCTTATCTGGGCAACCCACGCTTGCGGTCTTACTCGTTTCCACATCTTCCTTTAATATCCTCTACCCACCCATATTGATCTTTCTCTCCATCCTTCCTCAAAGCCAATGCCTCCATTTACCTTGTCAGATCCATTTTTTAATATCTCAGTACCTCACAGTAGCTGGCATATTACACATGGCAACACAAACATTATAAATGCATTTGGTATAAGTGGGTTTGTAGTGAATACTGTTTCCCCTACAATTTTGTTGTAGCGGCGGTGCTGTCAGTCGAGAAACGTTGCTAACCCAACCGTTTTAGGGGGGTTTCAGGGCGAATTTTGAAAATAACCCCATAAATGGTGACTTCTGGCAACTTCTGGGTTAGAAAATGAACAGACGGACACGTACAAAATAGGCCTTTGGCTGTACTGCTTACACAGTGTGCAAATGAAAGGCATAACTTCCATCATGATCTTATTGATCAGCAGTGGTGCTCATCGATTTGGAATGCATATAGGGGCAACACTGACATCTGGAGTTCTCCACCCCCTCCAATATGTGGGTCAATAACCGAAGCCAGCAGTGCAACTCAGGCAGCACCCCCACCCCACCCCTCTCTCACCTGCCCTCGAATCAAACGCACAGGTTTTGACTTTAAAGGTCCGGTCGCACCGGCATTCTGACACTCAGCCAGGCCTGGTGAGGGATTTGGGAAGGGAGGGGGTGGGGGGAGGCGGGTGAAATCTGAGCCCACATTAAAGCACCTCTTGGCAGGTACGGGATCAGAGAGTATCCCCCCCCCTCCCTCTTTCTCCCTCCACCCCTCATCCTCACCCCTATCCTCACAGTGTAGACCCCTCCACCGCCCTTCAAGGGGGTTCGTGGGGGTCTACACCCTGAGAGCTCCAGCATCTGGAAAGGGAATCTGAGGGTGCCCTGATGGGGAGGTGTGTTGGGGTTTGGGGTTTGGGGGGTGGGGTAGGGGGGGTAAGATAAGGGGCAACGGCCCTCTGAAATGCCGATGGACCCATGTGCGTTAGATGGATGGGGAGGGGGGGCTGGGGGCTCAGTGAAAAACAGCCTTCCAGGGGCATCCGGGGGCAGGAAGGGAGATGGGGTGCTGAATGCTGGGGAGGCATACAGTTGGAGCTTTGCAAACCTGCTAACATGACCTATGTGCGCACTCACGCACCCGTGCACATGCACACACACGCACACATACACACACACACACACACACACACACACACACACTTATACACACTTGCACACATACACACACTATCATACATGCCCTTCAACACACACACACACACACACACACACACACACACACACACACACACACACTTTAATACACGCACTACAACATAGACACACAGACACACTTGCACACATACACACACTCATGCATGCAATCACTGTTATATATGCACTATATAACACACACGCGCGCATACACAAAAAAAAGCCTTGCACAGACAGACATATGATGCACTGGAGGCATTATCTGCACAGGCACATTTTTAGCAAAACGCTCTGTAACACATTCCACAGACAGACACCCAAACACACATCGCGCAGATATATGGCTGCTGTGCATTAGCTGCGGAATGCTCTCGGTAACCGTCACAACCCCCCCGCCGGCACGGCGAGAGTTAAAAGATAAAGCCCGAACCGCCGCCGCTGCTGTCTGCCTGCGAGTCATAATTCATATTCATACAGCATTTCATATGGAGTCAGCCACTCTCTCCATAGCACACACGAGGCAGTGGAGAGAGGAAGAGAGAGAGAGTGAGAGAGAAGGAGAGAGAGAGACAGAGAGAGTCAAGGCTGCCCTCTTTTAGGAAAACGTAAAAAAAGCAGAGGCAAGAAGGGAGGGAGACGGAGGGGGGAGAGAGTAAGGGATCAGGGAAGGGAGGAAGAGAGAGAGGGAGGGGAAGGGAGGGAGAGAGGGAGGGGAAGGGAGGGAGAGAAAGAGGGGCGGAGGAGTTGCATGCTGGGATGTCTGTCTTGGGAAGCCGTTGCCATGTCGTAATCAAAATCACAGCGTCCACCATTTACATCTTGGCTGTCTGTGGCTGACATGAGCTGAAGATCAACCTCCTGTTTCCTGTTCTCAATGGTTCTGTCTGCCTCCATCACCCCCACCCTCCACACACATACACCTTTATTTCATCAACATTTCCCCCAAAGCAAATGTCTGTAGACTCTGGCTGATTAGCTGTTTGTTGCGATCTGGTCTCCAATGGTGAGATGCTTGTCCATTTTTCCCTCAACCTCTCTTCACCTCTCCTATGGTCTTCCCTCCTCTCCTTTTCTCTCCTCTAAACTTCTCTCCTATTTTCTACACCCCTCTCTTCTCTTCTCTGCACTTCTCTAGTCTTCGTCTAGTCCTCCCTTCTGTTCTCCACTTCCTTCTTTTCATTTCCCTTCTCCATCTCTCTCTCCTCAGGTCCTGTATGGTGTAAGTAAGTAAAGTTAATTTTTAAAGCACATTTAAACACAGCTTGCACTGACCAGGCTCTTGTATATAGTGCATTAGCTAAACAGTTGAATAATAAAATAATAATTAAAATATTGTATTTAGTAATAGAATAGAATAAAATAGATACACTAACAAAATCAGTGATGTAAGACAACATCAAGAGACAACACGTAATTACATAAGTAAGACAATTAAAGCACAGTTAAGGCTAGTGGTGTTGGGGTTCCTGGTGGAGCAGCAAGTCCCAGCACCAACCCCCCCCCCCCCCCCCCCCCCCCCAACCCCAGCTCCCACCCACCATCCACCACCCACTCCCACCCCCCGGCCGCTCGTCTCACCGTCCATAAAGCAGGAATTTTTATCAGCCGTGAAGACACGGCAGCCGCCCAGGGCTGCGCGAGATTCTATTTGGAGAAGTACAAATCTCTCAGTGAGCACAGGGCCCCGTGCCTGGGCCTGGCCAACAGCACCACTGGAGTCCGACGCCACCTTCTAGATGCTCCTGCACGTACACTTAGTTTCCTTTTTTTTTTTGTTCACAGAGAAGTGCTTTGACTGTACAGTTAAGGGATGGCAAAAACAGAGACTGTCTGTGTGTGTGGTATGTGTTTGGGAGAGAGAAAGAAAGAGAGAGAGAGAGAGAGTAAAAGAGAGAGAGGGGAAGGTGAGAGATCAGAATGAGAGAAATGGAGAGAAAGATGGAGAGCCAGAGTGAGTTAGAGAGGGGAGAATGTGTGTGTGTATATGTGTGTGTGTGTGTGTGTGTGTGCGCAATGGAGAGTGACAGAGAATGAGTGAGAAAATGGGAGGGTGGTGAGGGTGAGGGTGGGTCAGTTTGAAGAGTCAAGTGTAGGTTTTTGGAGTGTAGGTTTTTGGAGTGTGTGTCTGTGTGTGTGTGTATATGTATGTGTGTGTATGTGTACGTGCGCGTATGTATGTGTGTGCGCGTGTGTGACACAGAGAGTGTGTCTGTAGGAGTGGGGGGGGGGGGGGCTGTATTTACATTTAATCTCAAATCTATTTAGGATCATTTGAACCAGTTAAGAAAATAAATTTGATCCTTAAGATCCCAATCTAGTCCTGAGGAATAACAGAGCGAGAGAAGTGGAGGGGTTCACCTTTTTTACACGTGAACGCCAGGAGAGCTCACAGCAGCTTCCAGGGATGGACGGATGGGCAGGGGGGAAGGAAGGAGGGAAAAAGAAGGCCGGCCAAGAGGGCAGAAGAACTGAAAGAGAGAAAAAGAGAGGAGGGAGAAAACGGAGGTGTGTGTGTGTGTGTGTGTGTATGGGGGTTGGGGGGAAAGGGAGAGGGGCGAGAGTGCCCCTGGATTTAAAACAGGCTAGAGGCTGCTGTTAGCTCACCTCACCTCAGTAGCTGAGATAACACCACCCACCCACCCACACACACCGGCAACTTGCAAGGCCTGGAACAGAGTCTACGATTCATCGATCCCGGTGACGTCTTCCTCAGCATGGAAAATTCCGGCGTGCTGTTTTTTTTATTTGGAGGACTTAGGGTGGGAGGACAGATACGGATCTTTTATCGTCGGAGCGGCTTTCCCGGAGGATTCGGAGCGGAGTTTCCGACATGCGTTCTGCCGGGGAGCCGGGATGAGGAGAAGAGGGGAGGAGAGGGAGGGGAGGGGAGGGGAGGGGAGGGGAGGAGAGGGAGGGGACGGGAGGTGAGGGGAGAGGAGGAAGAGGGGGGAAGCCAGGGGGGTTGGGGGGGCTGAACACTGGGACAGAGTCATGCGCTGGCCGTCTCGTACTGTACGGGGGTTACACAAACGTGTTGGACGGTGGAGGTGGAGGTGGAGGTGAGCGGCATGATCGATGTAAAGCAGCCTGTTTCATGCTGTCATTTGGGAGCGCAGCGGCGTTTCATAAATAGCGAAGATAAACACAGGACATGAAGGAAGTAGTGTTCATCCACAGACACATCCCCTGTGATCCATTTTTAATGTTGTTATGCTCGATGTGTGTACATGTGTGTGTGAGTATGCATGCGAAGGTGTGTGTGTGTGTGTGTGTGTGGCAGGTGGTCTGCCCTTACTCTGCACTTCCTCTGTAGTCATGACAGCTGCTTACTCACAGAGGAGGGTAAAAAAAAATCTAACTGCATACAGCAGCTACCCACCCCTCCCATGTGTGTGCGTGTGTGTGCATGTGTGTGTGAGAGAGAGAGAGTGTGTATGTCTGGGTGTGTGTCTTTGAATGTGTTTGTGCGTACACGTAGGTGTGTGTGTGTGTGTGTGTGTGTGTGTGTGTGTGTGTAGCACATGCACTGAATAGGGACACCCTAATGTATCCCACACACAAGCCCTACATTTCAGACTGGCTCGTTCTGAGACATTTCTTCTGCCTGAGCCTGTTGCCGGTCTACAGCCCTTTCCCTCGACGTCTGACATCAGCTGGCAGCAAGGCTGAGAGAGAGAGAGAGAGAGAGAGAAAGAGAGAGAGAAAGAAGACTGTGGAGAAAGAGAGAGAGAAGACTGAGGAGAGAGAGAGGGAAAGAGAAAGGACAGCATAGAGAGAGAATGAGAGAGACAGAAAGAGAAAGAGAGAGAGATAGAGAGAGAGGACTGAGTAGAGAGAGGTCGGAGCGAGCGAGAGAGAGAGAGAGAGAGAGGACTGAGGAGAAAGAGAGAAAGAGAAACAGAGAGAACGAGGAAAAGAGCTGTGCAGCCTTTTTTTTGGAACCACCCTCCGCTCCGCTCCGCTCCTGTCTGAGTGCACGTCACTCCCCGCGCTCGCTGCCGCCCCGTGCCAATCTCCCCCTGCCCCGCTGATTGCATCCAGATTGGGAGCGCTGGACCGCGCTGCAAATGACCACTCAACGTAATGTCTCAGCTGACAGCAACCCCTTAGCCTCCACCCCAATCCATTTATACACACACACACACACACACACAAGTACACATACAACACACACATGAATGTACTCACACACACACACACAGACACGCACACATATGAATGTGCAACCACATATGTATACATACACACACACACACACACACACACACACGCACGCACACACACACACACACTTACAGTTCCCAGACAACAAATGACTTTAAAATATGGTTTCAGCTATTTGACTTCTACTGGCTGGGATTCTTAATGAACTATGTCAGAGTGTGCAGGTGTGTATGTCATGTATATATGTGTGTATGTGTATATGTGTGTGTGAGAGAGTGTGTGCGCGCGTATATGTGTATGTGTGAGTGTGTGTGTGTGTGTGTGTGTGTGTGCATGAACGCGTGAGCACGGACGTTTACAGCACCATGCCACAAATCAACTGCATGAATGCACCGAGTAGTGCTTAGCAATCAGTGTGAGGGGTGCTAAACAGCGGGTGGTGGGTCAGTGAGAGAGAGAGAGAGAGAGAAAGAGAGGATAGAAAGACAGGATAGAGAAAGGAAGACAAGGTAAGAAAGAAAGGTCCACTAGTGCATTGATAGAGATAAAAAAGGGGAGAGAGAGAGAATGGGAGAGAGAGAGAGAGAGAGAGAAAGAGGGGTCAACTAATGCATAGATAAAAAGAGGAGGGACAGAGAATGAGAGAGAGAGAGAGAGAGAAAGAGTGAAGAGAAAGGTCCACTACTGCAGAGATGGAGAGAAAAAGAAGACGGAAAGAGAGACAGAGAGAGAATGAGAAAGAGAAATAGAGAGAGAGAAAGAAAGAGAGGTCCGCTGGTGCAGAGATAGCATCCCCAGATGTGTGGATGTGCTGCTGTACAGCTGGGAGTGTGTGTGTATGTGTGTGTGTATGTGTGTGTGTCTGTGTGTGTGTGCTCCAAAAGCTGGCCAAAGGGAGTGTGGAGAGCACCATTCAGGATGCATGGCTCATTGGAGCGCTCGCTGGACTCCTGACAGGTGTGTGTGTGTCTGTGTGTCTGTGTCTGTGTGTGCGTGCGTGTGTTTGTGGAGTAGAGAGAGAGAGAAGTGGGGAGCAGTGAAAATCCATGGAGCCACACGCAAGCAAGTGGAAAGCATTAGGCTCATGTGTGGTGAGAATGAGGCAGAATGAATGAGACAAAAGATGAACAAGACAGAAGGGAGAGGAGGAAGTTTGTGTGTGAGTGTGAGTATGTGTGTGAGTGTGTGTGTGTGAGTGTGTGTGTGTGAGAGAGAGACAGAAAGAGAGAGCGAGCATGTGTGTGTCTGTGGAGAGGGCTGCTAAAAATGATGGGATGCCTAAAGACTAAAATTATCATTCAAACGGCGGTGCTTTTGGGATACAAAATAGTAGGCTGTGGGTTTAGGTTTTGGGTCTTTGCAACGCTGTCTTCTGTCAGAGGAGATATATAAAGGACTCAAGCCAATTGAATAGTACACATATGATGCTAATTGTGAATGATGCTAGAAGGTTGCTGGATACAGTATCATTCCTCCTTGAGTCGTTTCTGAGCGTCAATGTGAATTTATATATATGTGTGTGTGAATGTGTGAAACCATATGCAAGGCTGTGTGTGTTTGTGTCAGTGTGTACTTTGGTTTGAACACATGTGTATATGTGTGTGCATGCATGTGAGGTACCTAAGTGTATATGAATATGATTATGTATATATGTGTGTGTCAATGTATGTATATGTGTGTGTATATATGTCTGTGTGTGCATTTGTGTGTCTGTGTGTACCTGTGTATGTTTGCATGTGTGTGTATATGTGTGTGTATACATATCTGTGTGTATATGTGTGTCTGTGGATGCATATGTATATATGTGTATGTGTGTGTGTATGTGTGTGTGTGTGTAGCGCTGGGTCCTCTCAGCCGTCTTTAAGAGGAGGTGAAGTGTGTTTGGCAGGCCTCTCGGCGCTCTAAGCCTGCTGCCCGCAGCTGCAGCTGCTGCTCCGGGGCCGCGTCCGCCTCAATCTCCCCGCCACTCCATCAGCGTCCGCCGGCCTCGACAGCAGCAGGGCGGCCGGCTAAACAGCCACGGGAACCCCACGGCACTGTCCGTCCGAGGACACGGAACCCCAAAGCACACTCACCCGTAAAAGCTGACACACAGGCAAAAAAAACGGTTACACGCACAGCCCGGGCTGATTTGGACGGAAACATGCCTGTCTAGCACCTAGCTACAGTAATGGCTCGCTTACATGGTATTGTGCTTACAGTAAGAGGTTTATGCACACATAGTAACCCTGCCATAACAGCGGGGCGCACACTAAAACTCCCTCAGGCAACTGACATAAATAAGGACCCAAGGAGGCGTACACACAGCACGGAGCCTAAATATCTAGTGCGCTCGGTCGTATATCTAGCATACTTGGCTATCTGTGCAAGTTGGCCGTGTGTCAGCTACACAGTGTAATGAAGCTAAGTGCTATATTTTCGTTTTTATGAGGTACCATGGAAACCTGATGGATGTGGTCTGTAGTGCAACATTCTGCAAGAGTGCTCAAGAGCTCAGGAGAGGTTAAAAATTCGTCTGTTGCAACAGATTGAGATCTTTTGCTGCACAGATTGACAAAGCCAACAAGGCAGCGTGAGTGGATGGCTGAAAATGCAGATCAGTAGGGGCCTGTTTGGTCTCCTCAATCCTTACCCTCATTAACATGGAGCTGAACTGCAGGGGTACGAGATGTCAATAATTACTTTCATGCATGAACTTGTATTAACAAACGTCTGGCACGTTAGCCAGTATGTCAGAGCAGCAGCCATGCAGCGATTACAGATTTCACCATAAATCATGAACCGAACTTTTCTCTCCGTCTCTCTGTCTGTCTGTATGTGTGTGTGTGTGCGTGTGTGTGTTTATGACTGTCTGTGTCAAAGTGGTTTCTAATGCTCCGTCATTGAAACCATATGACAATGCTGTTCACTCATAGAGATTACAACAAGCTTGCCCAGGTCTGCATACCTCTGGATGTTTAACTTCACACGAAGAATAATACAGTTGGGTAATGATCCTTACAGTACAGTACTGTTGGCGTCACTCGACACACAGACCTGCATAGGTCAGTGCAAACACACACACACACAAACACACACACCTATACACACACACGTATGGAGGGTGCTTATGGGAACACAGTGACTTGTAAGGACAGCAGGCAGTGTCCCCTTGAAGCGCCACCGTAGTGTGCAGTCCATCCCTCTTAGTCCCCCTCAGACCCACACAGCTGTCAGAACGAGTGTCGGGGGACACAAAAACACAAACTTGCCCCCCTCGCACCAAAACCCCCATTTGTCCTAATTTTACTCCCTTCCTCTCTTTCACTCACACACTCACTCACTCAGTAGGTCACTCTCTATCTGCCACATTTTTTTCTCTCTTTCTGAAGACTGTGTTTAATTTCGCCCCTCTGGTTGTCCACTGAGAGAAAGAGAGAGCTTAAAACACAGATCGAGAGAGAGAGAGAGAGAGAGAGAGAGAGCAAGAGAGAGAGCGAGAGAGAGAGAGCAAGAGAGAGAGCGAGAGAGAGAGAGAGAGAGAGAGAGAGAGAGAGAGAAAGTGGGCCGAGCCAGGAACGCCGCAGTATGGTTCAGAACGGCAGGGCGCAGGGGACCTTGTGCCGAAAATGAAACCCCTTTTCTGGTTCCGTGACTCTGAATCCAATCAGGGGCTTGGCTGGGGAATAATTCCGGCTTATGGAATGAAGAATTCCCTCCATCGCGCCCCGGGTCATGTGCTAATGTTTAGTTTAAGCTTTTTGGAGGGATCGGGTGGGAGATTTGAGTGCACAATCTAATGACCTCTTTACCATTAGACCTATTTATCAGGCCCATAGGCTGCTGACATATCACTGAACAGCAGATATGGGTCAAGTGCACACTTCATATATCTGAGGTCCCCTTTGTTCACAGATGCATGTGAGAGTGTTGGGTGGAAAAACAAAAAGAAGAAGAAGAAGAAGAAGAAGAAGAAGAAGAAGAAGAAGAAGAAGAAGATGTCGGTAAAGAAAAAAGAAAAGATGAAAGAAAAAAAAAAACTTGGACGCCATATTGACAGCACCAAATAAATCATGCTGTGTAACCCATTAGCAAAACGATTGCTTCATTTGGAAGAAAACGAGGCCAATCATAAATTCTAATTAATCATGACAGGGTGAAGATTTTTTAAAGAATGAAACGACTGCAGTTTTGTGGCATATTTTTGTGTGTTTTATAGAATATGCTTATGTGTTGATGATGACTTCTCTGAAGTGATGAGGAAAGCCACCCAGGGATTGTGTTTTGTTTCCAGCTGACGCCTTCACACACCCACACACCCACAGACACACACACACACACACACACACACACACACCCTCAGACACACACACACACCCACACACACACACACACACACACCCACACAAACACACACACACACACACACACACACCCACACACACACACCCAGAAATATATTGGAATCTGAAGCAGCACATATCCCTCCCCAAAAAAAGCCAGTGTTTCTTGTCCTGGTTAGCATTCTTGATCAAAAGGAGATCAGATGTTTCAAAGGGACACCTGGCTGGCCTGGGAACTGCTGAGGGAGAGTGCCAACATGCAGGAGTGAGTGGCCTCGGATCAGATGTACCTGAACAAAGTGCCCTCTGGTAAGGACCCAGTGCCCTCTCTGGCTCTGACTACACGCACACGCACGCACACACACACACACACAGATTCATACATACACAATCACACACATAGACATATCAGCACAGATGTGCTCAAATGCACAAAAAACACATATAGACATAGGTTTGTACAAACACATATAAATATGGACACAAATTTGTACAAACACACACACATACACACTGTACAGACAGATGTACACAAACATACACATACATTCACACATATAGACAAATATTTTCACAAACACACACATACAAACAGATTTGTACAAACACACATGCAGACTCTCCCCTGTCTCTCTCTCTCTGTCTATCTGTCTGTCTGTCTGTCTCTCTCTCTCTCTTAAATATAACTGCAAGTGGCTTTACTGGAATGACTATTTGGATACAGTGTCACCTGAGCCAGTGTTAACAGAAACAATAACACAGCGAGAACATTAGACACAAATAAAACACTGCATGCTGCCAAAGCAGCTAAAGGCCTTTTACCAAGAAGTGTGGACATTTTCCCTGTCATCAAGATATTCACAGTTTTTTGGTCTTCTAGAAACAAATTTTGATCCCTTGTCCCAACCTCCGTTGCCTGACAGTGACCACATACTCTTTGATCTTGTGGTAGACAGATGTTTCTGTGTTTGTCTGTTTTCACTGTAAGGTTGTAGGTCTGCAAGATCTCTCTCTTTCTCTCTCTCTCTCCCCCTCTCCCTCTCCCTCTCGCACTCCCTCTCTCTCTGTGTCACACACACAGACAGACAGACGTAAATAGACACTTTGATCAAGCACTCATCCTGGTTTGAAACTGTTCCAAAAAGGCTCCTCTCCAAAACCTGCCTTCTCGGAACAAAGAACATTCCTTCCAATTACGCCAATTAAAAGCTCCTCTCCTCTGCGCCGTCCACCGCTGTCTTCCTCGTGGCTAACCCACCCCCTGCCTCTTCTTCCTCCTCTATCTCCTCTTCTTCTCCTCCGTGTCTGGCCTGCCAGGTTTTAGGAGCACGGTGCGCGCGTTTAGCATAGTTTCACTGACCACAGTAAATTAACATCAGTCCTGGCTCGCCCGTGTATGGATACAGTTTCACACACATAATTACAGCTTGTTGCTCTCCACCTGGTCTCTTATACGTGTGCTCTGAGAAACAGACAGACAGACAGACAGACAGACAGAGGTAGAGAGAAAGAGAAAGGGGGTAGAACTGGTGATTGAAGGTGTGTGTGTGTGTGTGTGTGTGGGGGGGGGGGGGGGGGCGTTACACATAATGACACCTGTGAAAGAGGACTTGAAATATGGAGAAGATTTCACAGATAGCTAAAAAAACGTTTGGCCTCAATCAATGATGACCAAGAAGAGTTGGCTGAAGAGCCTATAATAACTATAATAAGATAAGAGCAGAGAAGAGAAGAAAGCAGGAGAGAAGAGAAGAGAGAAAAGGAGAGGAGAGGAGAGTAGATGAGGAGAGAGGAGTAGAGAAAAGAAGAGAAGAGAAGAGAAGAGAGGAGAGAAGAGGAGAGGAGATGAGATGAGGGAAGCCCTCCCATAAGTCTCTCTCAGCCCTCAGACTATGGACTCAAGAGGAGGAGTGCTAGCTACCAACATCTCTGTGAAGGTGTCTCATTAGAAGGCCTTATAGCTACGCCCTGTAGAACATTTGGCGCGCTTGTAAGACTCAGACATTTCTTTTCCTAAAAAAAAAAAAAAAAAAACGGTGCAAAGAGAAAGGGGTTAAGGAGGTGGTGGTGGTGGTGGTGAGGGGGTGGGAGCTGACGTGGGGCGGTGTTCAGGTCTTTAGAAGTTCCCAGAAATATTGTGTTTCGTGGCGTTATTATTCCTAGGCCACCTCCTGACCGTGCATGAGTGCGAAGCGGCGAGCAGCACAAAGAGCGGAATAAATGTATAGCATATGAGAGGTGCGCGCTGAGGACCATCTGTCATACACACAGGCCCATTATAAACAGCGTTAATGCCTCCGCTGGCCAAAGAGCAGCGCTGAAGAAAGGACGCACACTCCAAACGCCGACAACCGATCTGCGCAGAGACGTGCTGGTGCTTGAGAACTGCTCGCCTTCACGCTCTGGATTCCAGAACAACTGCTGAGCAGCGTAAAGCCAACAATACCAAACTTTTGAGGATTTTTTCCTCCCAATAACCCAGTGATAGCATCTCTACAAATATTCTGTTGATATTTAGCTTGTTTATTATTTCTTTAACTAACATGGGATTTTTGTTTATTTATTATATGCTTAACTAATAAGGGCTTTTGCAACAGATCATATAAAGGCACGTCTTATTGCAATATGTGTGTGTGTGTGTGTGTTTGTGTGTATGATAGTGTGTGTGTGTCTGTGTATGTGCGTATGTATGCGTATGTATGTGTGTGTGTACACATGTGCACGTGTGTGTGTGTGTATGTGTGTGTGTGTGTGTGTGTGTGTGTGTGTGTGTGTGTGTGTGTGTGTGTGTGAAAGAGAGAGAGAGAGTAAGTGTGTGTGCACGCGTGTGTTCCCCTACCTCGGTGGAGTGGTCTGGGAGGGTGTGAAACAGTGGGTAGAGGCTCACGTGCACCGTCGCCGCAGGGAAAAAATTGCCCAGGAAGGAAGCTGTTTTTTCAGCAAGCAAACTGTCAAAGTGGAGCAAAGAGCTCCAGATTAAAACTATTAGTCTGAAATGGAGGGATTATTTGTGTGAACTCTCAGGGTGAAAGGAGGCCTTCTCTCTTTCACCTCCTTAAGTCAAACAGCCAGAGCTGTATGCATCTTTCTGTCTTTCTCTCTTTTTCTCCCTCCCTCCCTCCCTCCCTGTTTCTCTCTCTCTCTCTCTGTCCCTCTCTCTTTCTTTTTCTCCTTCTCTCTCTAACACATTTGCCGTGGGAAACACACACTCCTTAGCCCAAGCTGTAATTTCCCTGCTGTTTCCCAGGCTGTGGTGGCAGGATTAGGACATTGAACACACACACACACACAAAACACACCTTCGCCCACCTCCACACTCGTTTGCCTGGTGTGTCTCCTGGTGTGTGTGTGTGTGTGTGTGCGTGTCTGTATTTAAACGACTTTGTATTTGCTCTGGAGTAAGTGCCAGTCAATTTTAACTTAACGTGACTCCTTTAATGTGTAGGTGTAAAATGGACTTACAAAAGCACACACACACACACACACACACACACACACACACACACACACACACACACACACACACACAGAGTCAACGTATAGTACAATTGTGATGCATTTATGTTGGATAGGTTGAGTTTTCCCCCCCGCACTGGACAGATATACTCAGGAAACATGCAAAAAAGAGAAGCACACAAAGCACTGTTGTAGCAACGAGGTCGCTATCCTTGGCATCCATTACAAACGCTTCCAGCCTGGAGTAATGGCTTCCATACCGTCCCCACAACAAGAGCCATGGGCACAGGCTCTGCAAATAAGCTTGGAACATTTGCATACACTGTGGGGGACACAGAATAATCCATAACTTCTGACACTCAAACACAAACAACCCTGAATGAAGCACCACCCTCTCTCCCTTACGTCTGTGCACTGTGTGTGTGTGTGTGTTTGTGTTTTGAAAGGGAAAAAAAATATTGCCCTTTGTTTGTTGGCCTTATCATCAGAGAGAGAGAGGAAGAGAGAGAGACATATGGAGAGGTCAGAGGGCTCATGTTTAAAAAAAAAAAAAAAACCTCTAATGACAGTTCTTGCACGCTGCTCTTTCATTGAGAATGTTCCGGCAACCATTTCACACCTTAAGAATCTCATGGTGTTGCACGTCAGACATCAAAGGGACAAGGTGGAGGAGAGGGAGGAGAAAGAGGCTGACGCCAAGGTCCAACGTGTCTGAAAAGTAAAGCCCATCCCCTACTCAAACACACACACACTTTCTTACACACACACACACACACACAAGGCTTACACACAAGGCTTACACACACACACACACAAACAAGCACACACAGGCGGCTCACACACACAGCCCCTGGTGCAAGTGTGACAACTGTCCCTCCTTCTGGAAGACAGGAACTGCCTCAGGCAATGTCGAGGGCTCCTTAGAACATTCTAGACAAACTCCCCACAGCATTTCAGCAGGTACTTAAGCAGGGTAAACTCTGAGGGTCTGTATACTCAAACAGACAGACATATGCAGTCACAGTCACATGTACACATGGAGACACAATGCACGCACGTGGATGCCTCACAAACAGTATGTGGCCCGGAGACGAACAATCCTTGCACAGGAGAATGTAAATATACAGCATATACAACATATACATTAACAAAGGAGTAAAAATAGAAGCGCTGCTAAATAAACACAGAGAACTGAGAGTTTCTCTCTGTCTCTCTCTTCCTCTCTCTCTCTCTCTCTTCCTCATTCCTCCACTTTCTCTTTTGCTCTCTTATTCTTCCTACTTCTCTTTTTTGCTCTCTCCTTCTGTCATTCTCGTGCCTCTCCTTCTTTGTCTCTCTCTTTCTCTCATTCTTTCACTCCCTCTCTCTTTCTCATTTTGCTCTCAAACACACACAAACACGGAGTGAGGAAGAGAGGACAGCGACATGACCCACCCACATAACATAAATACACAGCAGATCCAATTACGGGCAAACAGCCTGAGAACTGTATGCTGGGAGCTTAAAGGAAGCTGTTCACACACAGACAGAGAGGGAGAATCAAAGGCAGTCACAGCGTGATACTGTTATTGTACGTCATAAACTGAACCCTTCCTGTGGACATGCCCTCCTCAGTCTTTTGCACTGGGAATGGACTTGTAATAAATTGATATTGTAAGAGTGCCTCTGAGTGTGTGTGTGTGTGTGTGCATACATCAGTAGATGTGTGACTGTGCATTTCTGTACGTGTTTGTGTGTGTCTTATCTATGTACTCATGTGTCTTCCTGCATGGGTATGTGTGTGTGTGTATCTGTGTCTAGTCCACATGTATACATATATGTGTCTTCCTCTGTGTGTGTGTGTGTGTGCGTGTGCGTGTGTGTGTGTGTGTGTGTGTGTGCGCGCGTGTGTGTGTGTGTGCGTGAGAAAGAGAGAGAGAGAGAGATATGAGGACATGTGGCTTTATCATTAAACAAGCGGTTTCCCTCGTCCTACCTGAGAGAGACAGAGAGAGAGAGAGAGCGAGAGTGAAATCATTCCTGTGCCCACAGGGAGCCCCTGTCACATCATAAAACTGTTCCTCTCAAGTTCATGTTCATAAACACACACACACACACACACACACACACACACACACACACACACACACACACACACAAAGGGCATGCATGTACATGAACACATATGCTAAACACCTACGCACGTCTACAGCTTTGCATTTGATTGCTCTCTCGCTTTCTCTCTCTCGTGTACATACACACACACAATTTAAGTTTCCACAATGTAAGCTGTACGCTCATCTAATGTTACAGAAAAGTGTCTGTTTTTCTCTGTCTCTCGCACTCAATCTCTCTCTCTCTCACACACACAAACCCCCATCGTAGCAGTTACTTGAACACACATGTAGGCAACATAAAAGACTTGTGAAGCGATCCCAAAAGGGTTGAGATAGAGAGATGCTTCCAGTAGGTTCAGCTTCTGCTTTTACAATCACCAGGCCCTATGCTCACAGACACAAATATCTGCCCCACTAGCGCGCACACACACACACACACACGGTACACACACGCACATGTACCCACTGCACACGTACGCACACATGTGCACATGTACTGACTGCACACATACACACACACACACACGTACGTACACACACAGACACACACACACACACACACACACACACGTACCCACTGCACACACACATATACACACATGTTCTAAACAGAGGCATAAATATAACTGCAGAGCCCCCCAATAATGGGCTGACGGAAAGGAAGAGAAGATACATAAAGAGGAGACAGTGGTGGACATGTTGTGGTTTGTGTGTAGTGTGTGGTGTGTAGTGTGTGCTGTGTGTGTGTGTGTGTGTGTGTGTCGTCTCACCGGGGGCCTGCCACTGGCCCTCAGCACCAGCCATGACTCTTGTCAGCGCAAGCGGCCGCACGCAAAACTAGCCGGCAAACAGCACTCTCAAAGCAACCATATAAAGCCCCCAGAGCACACACACAGCCATGAGATACTGTCAACAGCTCAGACCCATGCAAAAAACTCAAATACAACACACACACACACACACATTTGCAACCCCCCTCCACACACAGACAAACACACACACACAGACACAGAGACACATACACACACATACACACACAGAAAAGTACACTTGGGTTCTCTGTCTCCGGCCACCATTTCTTTCAGAATCTATAGCTTGAGTACCATAAGGTAGATCATGGTGAAGTCATAGAATATTCATCACACTGGGCAAAACATCTACTTCCATTAACAAAATAACAGCTCAGCATATTTTATGTTATAGAACAAGCATCAAATGTAGACGATTATGCCGGAGTACTTCACAATTCAGAAGATCTTCTATTACTTCCGTGGGCCAGGGGGAAGCTTTCAGACAGGACACAGACATCTAGACCAGTGTTTCTCAAGGACCACTCTGAGACTAACAGGGCTATGAAAATGAATAAATTGAATTGGTGCAGCATCACAGCCCTAACTAGGGAATGGCATGAAGATGATTTACATGTAATTTAAACACACTGTGCATAACATAGGTAGCTTAAGAAACATGAATAAAATATTATCACACATCTGCTCGAAGACCACTTGGGATTTCTTGCAGACCACAAGTGGTCCGAGGACCAGACTTTGAAAAGCACTGATCTAGACATACATCACCCAATCACGCTTACCTCTGCCTCCTCAATCTGGCCTCTTCCTCTCTCCTCTTCCTCATTGTTGAACAGTGTGTGTGTATGTGTGTGTGCGTGTATGAGGGGGGCTTGTCTCAGACAAATGTTAGGTCCTGAAAGCTTGGGAAAGGGGACAGACTCATGGGCTCTCAGATTCAGGGCTCCTCTTCAGAAATAACCAGTTCATCTGCAGCAGAATGATAGAAAGACGGGAAGCAATAGAGAAAATAACGACAAAGAGAGAGAGAGACAGAGAGAGAGAGAGAGAAAGCGAGAGACAGAGAGAGAGAGAGAGAGAGAGAGAGACAGAGAGGTAGGGGAAGAGAAAAAAATGGGTTAGCATGACAATAACTGTAAAATTAACTTGTGTTCACTGGACCATCTACAGAACAAGAGGTCCACTCACCCACCTCTGAATACACACACACACACACACACACACACAGTATAAAAGAACGCACGTCATCCAGTGGCTAGATCATTACAACAAATTTGCCCAGGCGGTTTGACCTTGCATACCGGTGCTCGTTAACTCCAAGTGCCATTTTCATTGTCCGCTCTATGAATCAGCTCACCCTGAGGTGAGCACAACATTTCACCTAGTCATACCACACACTTCACAAATACCACTCCGCATATCTGCATACAGTCGCAACCCACTGGCTTATGAACACCATAAACACGCGTGTGACACAAAGAAGTGTTTAAAGCAAAACTAAGTATGTTTTTTCAACCTTAAAATAATCCAAATATGTCCAAAATTGTTTCAGTGGTTCATCAACCTGTAACAGGGTGAAAGGCACTTCTGAATTTGCTTTTCTGCCCTCCATGGGCTATAACCGCACTAAGTAAGTCTGGAGGAGTGGACCGTCTCTCTGTGTTTCTCTATGACAGACAATTCCGCTTCCAATCCTGTAGGGCGACCGAAGACGAAAACTAATTAGTATTGGTTTAAGAAGTCATTGCAGCTTTACATTTTTACCTCATATCTTGGGTTCATTCAGACCAGAGAATTGCACTCAAGCACACACATTGCTCACACACATTTTTTTTTTAGGTGTGTGTTTGAGAAAAACGTGAAACTGGATCCTCCTGCATGAGTGCGGTCGGCTGGACCACAATGGGCTCCCTGTGGCGGGCCGAGCCCCCCGAAGCGGCGTGTGCTCTGGGCTGGAATCACAGCCTCGGCCCCGGGTCAGCGATGGATCAC
>CM050206.1:23719077-23731577 GCA_027475355.1 Coilia nasus | reverse complement strand
TCTTTGTTTCCTGACCTAATGCTATGAAACTTTGATGTCAAAAGCAGGTTAAAAATGATAACTATTAGAGTTATGTAGGTCTAAAAAAAAGGATAAGTCAAAAATAACAGTTCTTGGTATTCTAAAGCATTCCATTCACCGCTTTTTTTTCTCCAAATGATATTTCTTGTGCAGTGTAGAAAAACAAATGCCTGAAATGTCAACCGAATTATCTAAAAGAAACTTGATAGACTGGAAAACACACACAGCAGAAAAGCCCCTCATTTTTTACAGTGGTATTTCACAGTACACAAAACATAATCCACTACACCTTTCCGCCCTCCCCAACAGATGAGGGAGCGCTCTCCAGCAGCCTATCACCGTCTCTCATCAGCTATACATACGGGAGCAAAGACTACATATACATTGTGCTCTGTTTATGCACCTGTGATGTGCTGTGTGGATATGAACGCTTCCAGGGCCCGGAGAATAAGGGAGAGATAAACTGATCAAAGCCTCAGAGATTGTGCTAACGGGAAAGCCGCCTCATTGCACAGCTAATGGCATATTATAAGTCGATAAGTCAATTTTGACGTTTTGATACTAAGATTGAACACATGATATGGATAATAGCTAAGTATAGGATGTTATATCTTACATTACTCTATGTTATCGTACATTATCGTATACTATGCCTTGTATTATGTTTAATAAGTTTTTGTAACATCTTACTCTGGCTAATCTTAGTGTGGGTAAACTACTGTATAGTAGCCTACTTTGCCATATGTTGAACAAGCCTAGCTCTGGCCTACGCAATTTCAGAATGGCCTCGCGTAAGCTATCATACCCAACTCTCATCAGGCCTGGCCTGCAGTAACTGTTCCTATAGTGTGGCCTAGCATAACCTGCAGTATAGTACCCCAGTCAGGCAGGGCCTAGCATAACCTGCAGTATAGTATCCCAGTCAGGCAGGGCCTAGCATGGGCCTGCACCACCCCACCCAAACCTGTCACGGCCTCACACACATTCACACACACACACACAGTCACTCACTCACTCACACACACACACACAACACACACACACAGTCACTCACTCACACTCACACACACACACACACACACACACACACGTGTAGCTGAAATACCACAGGTGAGCGCTGCATGTCCATACACATCGCTCTTCAGACGCACGGAATCCTGGCGGCGTGAAAAAAGAAAACAAAAGGGCAGAGAGGAGTGTGAGGCAAAAGCTGCGGTGTGTGGATCAGTGGAGTGGAGTAGAGGTGGAGGTGGGGGTGGAGGAGGTGAGGAGGAGAGGTGAAGAGGGGGAACCCCGGCGCCCCACCCCACAATCAACCCCCCTCGCCCCCACCTGACCCAATCGACCCCCACAACCGCGCCGTAAGCCCTGCGTTTGGGGTGTGGGCGGGCAGGCTGGCGGCTTGGCGGGCGGGCGGGCGGGCGGCACGGGATGGCACACTCGCACGCGCGTGAAACAGGGCTCAGCGCCTGCCGTTTGATCCGCCCCGCTAATTGGGCCGGGCTGTTGTCTCATCTGTCAAGCCTGTTCAATTACGCCTAATCCCCCGGCCTGATACCAGTGATCCCCTCTGTCAACCCGGCCCGCAGACAAGCCCTTCTGCCCCTTTCACCTCTTCTCTTCACCACGTCGACAGATCCTTTTCTCTCTCTCTCTCTCTCTTGCTGTCTTTCTTATTCTCTCTTTCACACTTACTCTACCTTGCTCTCTCTCCCTCTCTTTCTTTCTCACTCTCTTCATCTCTCCCTTTCTCTCTTCCTTTGACACTCTCTCCTCCTCTCTCTCTCTTCCTTTCTCATTCTCTTCATATTTCTCCCTCTCTCTTGCTTACTTTGACGCTCTCTTTCTCGTCCTCTCTCTCTCTCGTCCTCTCTCTGTCTCTCTCCCTCTCTGTCTGTTTCTGACATCCCCAAATCTACCGCCGGGCTCTAAAAGCCGTGGCCCACCCCAGCGGAGGCCGACGGAGGAGAAGAAAGCATTTTTCCCTCCTCAGGAACAACAAATAGATCTGTGTGGGGCAGAGCGCCGGGCACGTCTGTTTGACAGGGGGAATGTGTGTGAATGAGCGCGAGAGATAAAGAACAAAATGAGAGAATTTGGCTGTGTGCATACGTGTGTGTGTGTGTGTGTGTGTGTGTGTGTGTGTGTGTGTGTGTGTGTGTGTGTGTGTGTGTGTGTGTGTCCGTGCATGTGTATGTGAGTGTGTGTGTGTGTGTGTGTGTGTGTATGTCAGAATGCATGCATACACTTGTATGCATGTGTGTGTGTGTGATTGGATGTGTGTGTGCACGCATGTGTGTGTGTGTGTGTGTGTCAGAATGCATGCATACACTTGTATGCATGTGTGTGTGTGTATGTTTGGATGTGTATGTGCATGTGTGTGCATGTGTGTGCACACGTGTGTGTGTGTGTGCCGTTGTGAGTCGTTGTGTCAGCGGGGACACCTGCCTCCCCTAGCCCCGATGAGGGCCTGGTGACCAAACAGAGGAGGTGCGAGTCACACATGGCACGTCCTAAAGGACGGCTTCCTGTTGGGAGAAATCTTAGACTGGAAACAAAGGCAGGATTGACCTCTCCCTCCAAACGCTGCTTACCCGGAGCAGCCCTCCCGCAAGCCACAGATACTTTTACACCCCCACACTTCCTCACTGTACTACTGCAACCCTTTTATTCCCTTCTTTCTCCCTCTCTCTCTTTCTTTCTCTTTCTCTTTGTTCATCTCTCTCTCTCTCTCTCGCTCTCTCTCTCTGTCTCTCTCTCTCTCTGTCTCTCGCTCTCTCATGGGGGAATGCAAGCAATGTGTGCAGAAGCATCTTTCAGCAGCTCTTAATACTCACTCTGTCTTAGTGGTCACGATGAAGCTAGCAAAGCAGTGCTTCATGAGGGGAGGGGATGAACAAACACACACACACACACACACACACACACACACACTTTTATCCCAACTCGACCCTTCACACACACAAAAAATCCACACAGACACGCACACACACTAAACAATAACATAACCTCCCTGTGCACCTGGCACTGGTTCCCCCGTGCTGAGCGTGGACTGAGGCCGGCCAGGCTCCGCGTGTCACTCGGCTGCCTATGTTTCCTCTCTGTCCAGACACACACACACACGTGCGCAAACGTGCACACAAACACACACGTGAAACACGCACACACACACACACACACAAACACACACACACACACACACACACACACACACACACACACACACAACCCATCACCACCACCACCCACCGACACCACCAGAGCCATTGCCACAGGCACTGCAGCCAGCCAAGCTGCCGACAGAGCGGCCTGCCACCGAGCTACTGGGGCCGCCCACGGGCCCGACATCGCTGATAAGCCCACCGCAGAGCACCGGGAGCCCCGACAGTGATGGAACGCAGCGATCTGGCCCAGGCAGCAGGCACAGCGGCCTTCCCCTGCAAGCGGCCCAGGAGAGGAGGAGCCGGGGAAGCGGTGTGTGGCACTTTACCATAAAACCCATCCAGGGTAAACAGGAATTCTGAGGGTGTTTATGTAGGTATGGGGGGCATCCTGTTGGTTACAGAATCAAACTTGAAATTGAAAGGGGTGGTCCGTTTGACTAGTGGGGGAGGGGGCGGGTCGGGATGGGTGGGTGTGGGTGGAAGAAGAGATTAAACAGCAACTTCTGCACATCCACGAACGAGGCAGCTAACCCACAACTGCTCCCCGGGCACTAGATTTAAGGACTGCCCACAGCGCCACGTGTGGTCTGTGTCCTCGCAGCATGTTGGTGTGTGTGTGTGTGTGTGTGTGTGTGTGTGTGTGTGGGTGTGCGCTCTCTTAGTGAGCTCACTGTTCCTACTGTGTTTGTGTGTTACACTAACCGCAGATGCAGATGGGTTAAATGAAGAGGAATAGCATCTCCCAAGGGAGACAGTAAACTGAGTAAGTAAATAAAGAGGTAAGTAAGTAGGGAAGTGGAGTAGGGTAGTGGAAGTGATTCTATTATCAGCATAGTGCATATTATGAGCCATTTCTGTTGCTGCTCCACTTAAAATGAGGCTTTACCCCGTGAAAAAGAGAAGTTATCACTGTGAAAATAGACAAATTCAGCTCCCGTACACCTTTGGTTTGAGTAAGTGAACTTATACAATTTATTTTAAACTAATTTCGCATCAAAATGTCTCTCACCACCCGACTGATAATAGACTTGCTTATGCTAAGTACGTAAAATTGACTTCTAAAGCACATCTGAACACACCTTTCATTGACTTTATATGGCGTACAAAGCTAATTTGAAGCCTAGCTCTAATGTAAATATGCATACAACTCTCTGTACCAGCTGCAGTGAGTCTATATGTCCTATGTATCAGCTGGAGTGCTGCTATAGTGTAGTCTAGCCTCAGCATGGCCGCTGATGGTTATAACTCACATACTACAGGCTGGTTGGAGCAAATACCAGTAGATCTGGGTGCCCCAGTCTTGGTAAATCAACTTAGGCTAGGCCTGAGAGACAGAGAGGGTCTGCAGGCTCTCGGGGTCTTAAGGTTGCCTGGATCACAAATCAAGTGTTGTGGTTATCTACAGAATGTCTGGTTGGACACGTCCTAGTACGCATTTTCAGCACTTGCATTCTGTAGCAGCTGAGAGGAGGTGAGAGATGGCTGGTAAATCCCTTCTCATCTCTCATATCTCTCACACTCACACACTCGCACCCTCTCTCTCTCACACACACACACACACTCATGTACACACATACACACTAACGCAGAGATTCATGCTTATGTGTGGACACACACACACATACACACTCACACACTGGGGCACACCATCTCTCATACACACACTCCCACTTACGTACACACGTACACACTAACACAGACATTCATACTTATGTGTGGACACACACACACACACACACACACACACACACACACTCGCGCACACCATCGCTCATACACACACTCCCACTTACGTACACACGTACACACTAACACAGAGATTCATACTTATGTGTGTACACATACATACACACACACACAAACACATAAAGACTCTCACACACACTGATGCACACACACAAACGCATTTCCACTCACATACACACATACTGTAGACACTAACACAGCCAGTCCCACATACACACATACAAACGCACGCACACACACACAAGCACAAACATACAGACACACACCCACACACGGACACACAGACACTACTATCTTCCTGCCATCAGTACCTGCTGACGGTTGAGGGTGGCCAGACAGCAGTGCGTCATGGTGAGTGCGGCGCCCAGAGCAAACAGTCATTAGCCCTAAGCCCAGGCCATTACCCACAGCAACAGAATTAGCATTCATGGCACTCTGCCTATGCACAAGCCATGACACAACACCACACAACACAACACCAAACAGCACAACATCACACAAACACACCACATCCAGCACTACAGGTTGGACGGGGGTTGCAGACTCTGACTGTGTGTGTGTGTGTGTGTGTGTGTGTGCGTCTGTGTGTGTGTGTGTGCGTGTTTGTGGGGTGGCATAGTTGGCCTGCAAATGAAATCTTCAGTAAAGTGCATGCGTGTTTGGTAATGTGTCTCATTTGTCTAATATTTGTGTGTATGTTAGTGTGCATGTGTACACGCCTAAGACTTGTTGGCTTGTAAATAAATTCCAAAGTAGTTGTGCTTGTGTTTGTCTGTGTGTGTGTGTGTGTGTGTGTGTGTGTATGTGTGTGTATATATGTGTGTGTGTGTATGTGTGTGTGTGTCTGTCTGTGGTGGGGCACTGAAGGAGCAGCAGAAATAGAGAGCTTAGTAAATGTGCAATTATAAACATAACAACAGACAGACCACATGTTTGAGTCTTGTTCTTTGGCTTAGCAATCGACTGTGCAGGCGAAAGGGGTGCTGGAGTTTTACAGGGCTGCACTCCACATGCATCGGCTGTGTGTGTGTGTGTGTGTGTGTGCACGTGTGTGTGTGTGTGTGTGTGTGTGTGTGTGTGTGTGTGTGTGTGTGAGTTTTTGTGTTTGTGTGTATGTGCATGTGTGTATGCATGTGTGTAAGGTTCTCTGTGTATTGCCAATGCACAGTACACTTGGCAAATTAGCGTGTGTAACCACTGTTTCTGTAAGCTTCATTTAACAAAAGGCATTTAGTGAGTGTATCAGTGTTGTATGCATGTGCAGCCTATATGCATGTTTATGTACGGTACATGGTATACCTACAGATAGGTAGATAATATATACATATATAAACGTAAGTATGTACTGTATGTAAGCACGTGTGTAAATGTGTGCTGTGTTTACATGGATCTACTGATACACAATTTCAAGTCAATGCATGTAGACATGTGTATGTGTGTGTGTATGTGTGTGTGTGTATGAAGTTGTGAATATTTATGCTATAGATGCTTATAGATTTATGCTATAGACATACACACACACACACCCACACACCCCTCCATATAGCAGGGCAGGAGGCAAAAGTGCTCATGCAGGGGGAAAACAAGGGCTGTGTTTTTTATGGGAGGGCTGGTGGCTCTGCTGTGTTCTGCTCAATGCGGGCCCTTTCCGAGCAGACTTTAACAAGTATGTGAAATCCAGATGCCCGTCTGCCGGTGCCTTAAACGTGCTCAGCTGATGGGTGACAGACAGAGAGTCGGGCCCTGAGGGGGCGTTGGGGGCGCACAGCTCTGGGTCTTAAACGCGACTAGAGCACTTTTATTTGCAGCGCCAGCAACTAACCCGCCCAACCCCACCAAATATGGGGGTGTACGCATTTGGGACCAGAGCCAGGGAATGTGATTGAGTGTGGTATTAAAAAAGGTGCAAGCCTAACTGTATTATGAGACTGACTACATAAAATGGAGACTGTGTGTATGTGTGTGTGTAATGCAGGCAGATGCAACATACACTGTGCTCATGCAGCCCATCACCCACCCAGCCCATCACTCATCATGGCAGCACACATACACACACACACACACACACACACACACACACAATACTCCAAATTACATTACATAGCATTTTTATATGACTAAAATGCATACAATATATGACTTAGATGAATAGAGAAAACTAAGCTACACACAGACACACACACACACACACACCACACCTTATCTCGAGCCAACCTCTAAACACCCCCACACACACACACACACACACACACACACACACACACACACACACACAAATATTCCACAAACAATCCATTCTGACATTCTCCACTAATGCCAATTAGGAGAATTACAGCGTGGGATCTCCATGCCTTGGCATGCATCCCTCCTCCCAGCTCAGCTCTTGGCTGCTGTGCTGCGGGGGGCCGTCACTCATGCGGGGCCCCTACAGCGGGGGCCCCTCGCCACAGGACGCTTCCGTGCGCCAGGTCACGTGACTCAGACGTGAGGTCAGAGCGTGTCACTGCTGTCATCGTCCCGTACAACTTCATCTTCATTACCGCGCAGGCACGCAAAACACATGCATGTGGGGACCAACACACACACGCGCACACACACACACACACACACACGCACGCACACACACACACACACACACACACACAGGCACAGACACACACACACACACACGCATGCACAAGCAGATGCACACAGACACACACACACACACACACACAGACACACACACACGCATGCACAAGCAGATGCACACACATACACACACACACACACACACGCTGTCTACACAAGGGTGAGAAGGCCAAGGCCCACACAACAAAGCCAAATGGGAGCAGGGGTGAGGGGAAGGGGGGCAGGAAAGAAGAGAGGAGAGAGAAAGAGAGAGAGAGAGAAAGAGAGAATGGCAGTATGACAGATAAAACGAGGGAGAGAGAGAATCAGGGAGGAAGGAGAAAAGAAAAGAGGCGGAAGAACAAAAAAGAAAGAGACAGCCTGAAAAAGCTTGGGGACAGGAAAAATTGATGACACAAGATCGCGAGAGAGAGAGAGAGAGAGAGAGAGAGAGAGAGAGAGAGAGAGAGAGGAGAGAGAGAGAGAGAGAGAGAGAGAGAGAGAGGGCTGGGACTGGGACAAGGGAGAGAGAGAAAAAAAAGAAAGAGTGCAATAGACAGAGAGGATGGCCTGAGAAAAAGGAAAAGAATGGAGCTAGAGTGGAATGAAGTGGTGCTGGAATGCCATCTTTACGATCAGTGCCTGGGCTTATGGAAAATTAAATTCAGGTGCTCAACACACACACAGACAGACACATGCGCACACACACACAACACACACACACACACACACACACACACACACACACACACCATCATCATTCCCCTTTCAGCTCAACGAACATTTCCCCATTAAAGTGCTATAATCCCATGCAAACAAATTACACAAAATACTTCACCCCGCAGAAAAGGAAGGACGTTTGAGGTTTTTTTCTATCTCCTTTTCAACCCTCTCTTTACTTTGCGGTCTCTGTGGCCCTCACTCACTCGTTCTGTCTTAGTGAAAAACACAGGCCAAAAAAAGACATGATGGCCATTTTCAGATACTCAGTGTGGCTGAGAGTGGAAGCGGAGTGCGCTTTTTCCTGCAGCATCCAGACGACTTGGCTCAGTCTGGAGGAGAAATGGCGCATGACAGAGTCAATAGTAGCCATTAATGACTCCGGGAGATCATTTTCAACTGGCGAATTGGATTGATTTGATTTCATTGGTTTTCAATGTCTTTTAATAAGAGCTTTTAAAAGTCAAAGGCTATGTTTCCATCTTCCCCTCTCTTCCTTGCCATCTCTGTCAACCGCACGCTGTGTCTTCCACTCTTCCACTCTGTGTCATTTTGGTCTCTCTCTGTCTCGCTCTCTCTGCATCTCTCTCTCTCTTTCTCTCTCTCTCTCTGTTTTCCCCTCTGTTCTTCGCGCTCTCTGCTTCTTTTGGAGTCAAGAGCATTGAGTAACCCGACTCGTGGGCTGTTTATGGGCCAGGGATGGGATGTTTATTTGCTTGTCATTTGCACAGGTTTGGCCTGTGAGTGCAGCGCTGGCTGACAGGAGTGACGAGAGAGAGAGAGAGAGAGAGAGAGAGAGAGAGAGAGAGAGAGAGAGAGAGAGAGAGAGAGAGAGAGAGAGAGAGAGAGAGAGAGAGAGAGAGAGAGAGCCATGCGGGCATCCCCGAGCACGCACTCTAATACAGACTGTCTGTTTGTTTGAAGTGCGTTATGTAGAACATGCCGGGGCAGACAGGGAACTTTATTGGAACCAGCGCAAACGAGTCGCTGGAGGATTTCAAAGCCTGATGAGGGAGAGCGGGAGGGAGAAAAGAGAGAGAAGAGGGTGAGTAAACAGACAGTGACAGAGAGAGAGAGAGAGAGAGAGAGAGAGAGAGAGAGGCAGAGAGAGAGAAAGACAGAGAGAAAGAGACAAAGTGAGACAGACAAGGACAGAGAGAGAGAGAAAGACAGAGAGAAAGAGAGACACAGTGAGACAAACAGACAAGGACAGAGAGAGAGAGAGAGAAAGAGAGAGTGAGAGAAAGAGAAAGACAGAAAGAGAGAGAGAAAGAAAGAGAGAGAGAGAAAGAGAGAGAGAGAGAGGCAGAGAAAGACAGAGAGAAAGAGAAAGAGACAAAGTGAGACAAACAGACAAGGACAGAAAGAGAGAGAGAGAAAGAGAGATAGAGAGAGAGAGAGAGAGAGAGAGAGAGAGAGAGAGAGAGAGAGAGAGAGAGAGAGAGAGAGAGAGAGAGAGAGAGGCAGAGAGAGAGAAAGACAGAAAGAAAGAGAAAGAGACACAGTGAGACAAACAGACAAGGACAGGGCGGGGAAATATATTGTGTAGGGCGCATATGTGCACAGCCCAAGCCAAGCCTGTGAAGGCTCTCTGAGTTGGAAGTGGAATCCGAGCAGCGTGGAGCGGGACCAGAGGAGCACTCAACACTCCGCGCTCCCGTCATGACCCTAAATCTCCCGGCCTGCTTTTGCTACAAGCAAAGCATCAGGCGCCGATGGGCTATGGCGAGCTGTCGTCTTAACAACGCCACCATAGCCTGCGAAAATCCCCCCGTCCTTCCAGCCCCCCCATCCCCCCCTCCCTGCCACCTTTACACCCCACCCCCACCCCACCCCACCCCTGCTCTCCGGCCCCCTCCCCCAAACCCGTGTGTGCGGGTCTGTTTGAACCCTCAGCCTGATCAAATACGGGCACATTACTGCTATGTAACATTAGATTATGCGGTGTGTTGGTTTATGTATGTGGGTGGGGTGTGTATGTGTGAGTGTACCTGTGTGCGTGTGTGCGTGTGAGTGTGTGTGAATGTTTGTACATGTACGTGTATAGACTACACGATAGAATCTTAATGGGCAGTTTGCCAGATACCCTCTTTAAAAAAGGAAAACAATGTCAAACTTGTCCTAACCATAAGAGTATGGAACGGTTTCCATGTATTTATGTTTTATCTGTGCATTTACATATATGGAGCGAATATGCTTAAGCTATGCTTAAGACATAGGAGTCTGTACCTTCAGTCCTCAATGGAATACCACTAGTGTGTCAATGGCATATCTGTATGTGTAAACTATTGGTATCTGTTTACTACATATAGGTCCCGCAGCATCCTTTTAACTGGTATTGCAGCCATATAGCTTCTGTGTTAGTAATTATTATCATCATATCATCGCTGGGAGTGCATAGCGGAGTTGATTCATGCTGCTGGCCGCATCCGCTAGGCCTCACCACGCAGAGTGCTGTCACACCACCGGGGCACATTCCTGGCCCGCCATCCCATAACTAACCACTTAAGTCCATTACGTCTCCCCCCCCCCCCCCCACCCCATCCCCTCTCCATCCCCCCCGGCAACAGCTCGCAGCGGGTCCCGGAAGGGGAGAAAATGCGACTCGCCTGTTTCTGCTTTGCACACGTCAAACAAAGCGCTGTCAAGGACCTGGCGGGAGACACCGAGGTAGAGGGAGGAGAGAAGGAGATGGATGAAGAAAACAAAAAAATAGGAAGAAGAAATTGTGTATGTGTATGTATGTTGCGTGTGTGTGTGTATGCGTGTGTGTTGTGTGTCCGTGTCCGTGAGTGTGTGTGTGTGCGTGTGTGCGTGTATGTGTGTCTGTTTTGCGTGTGTCCGTCCGTGAGAGTGTCTGCATGTCTGTGAGTGTGTGTGTGCGCATGCGTGTTTGTGCAAGCAGGCGTAAGTTTGCGTGCGTGCATGTGCGTGCGTGTTTGTGTCTGTGCAAGAAAGTAAACTTAAAGAAAGATTATGACAAGTAGGATTGAGAAAAAGAAAACAATAAAGGACAAATAAACAGACTGCTGGGGCTGGGAAGACCCTGGCACGACGTAGAGGCTTTCCCAAAGATAGACTCCTCCAACAGCTTCTGCAGGCCAGAGCATCGTGCATGGATCTCTTCACCTCCGACACAGTAATGCTCTCTCTCTCTTCTATCCTTCTTCTCATTCTAGCGCTCCCTCGCTCTTTTTATGCTCCCTTTCACGAGATCTCACTCACACTTTCCTAGATCCAAACACACTTCACTCAGGCATTCCATTTCTCTTTCCCTCTGTCTCTCTCCATCTCTCTCTCTCTCTCTGTCTCTGTCTCTCTCTCTACCACCTAGTATTTGACTGGCTTCCATCGTTTGGTCTGAATCATCCCTCAACTGTTTTGCTATATTTTCACTCCCCCATCTCTCTTGATTTTACCAAGATGCCTGTCCAACAGAAACAGCACCAGCAGCAGGAGCAAGGGGCAGAGCTCCTGTACTGCTCCTGACCTCTGTGGACCAGCTATACACACACCCACTCCACACCCACACCTACTTCATACACACACACAGACACACACACTCCACACACTCTTTACACACACACACACACACACTTACACACACACACACACTTACACACACACACACACACATACTTCATAAACACACAGACACACTCCACCCCCCACACACACACATACTGCATACAGAGACACACTCCGCCCCACCCCCCCCACACACATACTTCATACGCACACAGACACACTCCACCCCCCCCAACTCACACACACACACACACACTCTACACACACTCCACACACACACACAAACGCTCACACATGCACGCACACACAAACACACACACACACACACACACACTCCACAACCCACTTTACACACACGTGCAGACACGGGGCGCTGGCCCACACCCCACTCTGTCCCGCATTGCTGGCCAACCCACCCACCATCTCTCATGCTAGTTTGCAAAATCTCACGCTTTGAAGTAGCTCTCAGCACCTCAATCAGGGAGAAATCGCAGCCATCACTGCTCCATGTGATGTTGAGCAACTGTGATTGAGTTTGTTTTTTTCCTCTGGCACACCACTCTTCTCTCTCTCTTCTCTCTTTCCTTTCCACCCTCTCTCTCTCTCTCTCTCTCTCTATCTCTCTCTCTCTGTACTGTATGCCTCACTGTCTTTCCACCTCTTTCTCTTTCTCCCCCAACCCTTCTCTCTTTCACTCTTGGGAAACACTGC
>CM050206.1:23711577-23714077 GCA_027475355.1 Coilia nasus | reverse complement strand
ATAGTGTAGGGGTGTATGAACCTGGTGTGTGTGTGTGTGCGGTGAGGTCTGAATAGGCAGGATTGTTTTTCTAAACACATAAGCATAAACGTGCGTTTCCTCTCCATTCCAGAGCTGGGGTGATAGGATGCAGGAGCAGTAGCACAATGGCACTCACACACACACGTGCACGCACGCACACACACACACACACACACACACGTGCACGCACAACACACACAGACACACACACACGTGCATGCACACACAGACAAACCACACACACGCGCATGCACACACACACATGCACAAACCCACGCACACCGTGCACACACACACACACAAAACACACACGTACACACAGATGCTGTCCCACAAAGCCCCTCCCCAGCCCTGCTTCAAACACAGGGGGCCCTAGGCTCATTGGACATACCCTGAGTAACACTAACATTAACTACCACAGCCTTTAACACAGAAGCGTATAGGAATTCTATGAAAAAGGATTAAAAGTCACAGAAAAATACTCCCTACATACATACATACATACATAGATACATACATCCACTAAATGCACGCAACAGAAGCATATAGGACTCCTATTAAAAAGTATTAAAAGTCACAGAAAAAAATAGTCCCTGCATACATACAGATACAAACATACAGTACATGCACGCAAATCCACAGTTATGTACGAAGCAAAACTTGATCGCATATAGACAGACAAAAAAAACACTCACACAGACCATACAGTGTAAGTAAATGTCATGTGATTCTTGACTGACAGCAAAATCCTGCCAGGAATAGAAGGAGTTTAGGATTTCACACCAAACCTGCGTGTGTGAGTGCATTTATATGTGTGTGTGTGTGTGTGTGTGTGTGTGTGTGCGTGTGTGTGTGCATGTGCATGTGCATTTCTGTGTGCGTGTGTGTAACATTTGTTCATGTTTGTGGGACTCTGTGAACATCTGTGTGTGTGTGTGTGTGTGTGTGTGTGTGTGTGTGTGTGTGTGTGTGTGTGTGTGTGTGTGTGTGGTGTGTGTGTGTGTGTGCGTGCATGTGCATGTGTGTGTGAATGTGTGTATGTGCACATTTGTGATGTGCCGTGCGTGTGTGTGTGTGATCTTGTGCGTAAAAGGGTGTGATGGCCTCCTCCCTTTTCAGCCTGTTTTAAAGGGGGGATTTAAAGCAATATTATCAGTATCCGCTTCAGGAGCATCTCAGAGACTGTTCGGAAAGCCCGGGTGGCATCCACCTTTGTGTGCCAATGGGCCCCAGAGCCTCACATAATCGCTCCTGTAATCCCTCAAGTGTCACACACACCGCACACACACACACACACACACACACACACACACACACACACACACACATTCTACTTGCACTTTGTAACACCATTCAGCAAAGTCTGACAGGTCATGACATGAGTGTTTGACTACAGGGCTCACAAGCTCTTCTGAGACACCTGTGCCACTGGAGAAGGGGTGTGTGTGTGTGTGTGTGTGTGTGTGTGTGTGTGTGTGTGTGTGTGTGTGTGTGTGTGTGTGTGTGTGTGTGTGTTTCATAAGGATCCCAGGCAGTCTTCAATAGCACAAAATCCATGTCTGTATGTGTGTAGTGGAGAGAGTCTCTGTGTGTGGTTAGACAGAGAGAGAGAGAGAGAGAGAGAGAGAGAGAGAGAGAGAGAGAGAGAGAGAGAGAGAGAGAGAGAGAGAGAGAGAGAGAGAGAGAGAGAGGAATAGAGAAATAGAGAATGACACTGTGTGCATGTGTGTGTTGTGTGTGTATGCGTGTGTAGTGGGAGCTCTGATGTTCCCTCCAAAGCCTTCTCCGCATCTCTTCCATGATCCCAATATCAAATATCCGAGCAGTCAGAGCCAGCAACCCTAAGCAGAGCTGACAGCCTCCCCACTCAACACAGACAGACAGACAGACAGACAACAGCAGCAGTACATCACAACACAACACAACCACATCAGCAAAGCCCTTCGCTCCGCCACCCACACGCTCTGCAGCCACAGCTGCTTGATCTCTTTTTTCTTTCTGCGCTATTGAACACAGCCTGTGATCCTCATGGCAGTAAAGGATGGCTCACTGGAGTGTACAGATGTCTGGAGAGGTTGATGGTCTAGTTAAATGAATTAAGTTAAGTTAAGTTAATGAGTCACTTTATTTATATTTATTGATGTCTGTCTGTCACTCTGTCATTGTGTGTGTTCCACGCACAACTCTCGAACCATTCGTTCCACTTTTAGTAGGTGTTTTGCTAATGGCACGAGTGAGTGCAGTGCCAAGTTTCATGTTGTTAGGAAAAGAAACGGCAAATATATATATGTAATATATATATAATATATATAAAGCAAGCTTTAACTGCCTTTTGTCAGTGCGACTCTGTGTGGTGTCCGGTGTGCGACACCGTAGCCACTCCCCCTGTCACACAACATGGCTGCAATCAGTTGACCAAAAAAAAAAAAAAAAGCACTTGACCCAAACTGCTTCACAATAGAGGCTACACGGATATAAT
>CM050206.1:23686577-23704077 GCA_027475355.1 Coilia nasus | reverse complement strand
TACAGAACCCGCCGCTATAAGTGCAGACTGGAGCGCGCTAATTAATGACACCACACACACTCTCTTTAACCAGGCCAAAAATTGTTAGGTGTTAAAGTTTTACTGGTCTGTGTTTGTTTGTGTCTCTGTGAAAGTGTGTGGGAGCATGAATCTGAATGCGAGGCTGTGTGTTTGTGCCTTTTTTGTGAGAATTCAAGTGCCGTCCCCTGAAACTGGACTGGCTCCCTTGTGAAGAGTCCCTAGACTCTCCACAGTACTTTAAAGGCACACTGCACAACTTTGAGTGCTTTTTCTCAACGGAGCTCCCCCTAGTGTCTCCAAGTATATGTGTTTTCAATTCAAGTGATCAGAGTTACCGGCAAATATAAAAGTAGTGTCCAGCGAGGCAAGTCATTTCTTAAGAATTTAACGTGATTCTGCTTCTCGCAATATTCGAGACTTTGTGAGTTTGAGGATGCCGTGACGGACACACAGATATTGCAAGTGTGATATTCTGTCCACAGACAACAAGCATCTACCAACTCATGAAGATAATTAATTAACCTGAAAAAGTTGCGTAGTGCTGCTTTAAAAGGTCTTGTTTTTCTCTACTGTGTCTCTGTAATAGCTGCACAGCAAACATCACAGCATCCTCTCTTCAGCCGTTATGATAAACAATGGATTTCAATGAGCATTGCTGACAAACAGCTGGAATAGTAATCAAGACTGGCCTGGGTCCGCCCATACTGCTTGTGATGCTGCACAGAAATTCACGTTCAAGTCAGTCTGGCCAACCTACCTTATTCTCGGCTGCCTCATTTGCCCGAGGAATCGGGCACCAATGAAATACGAAGGCTACGCATATGGTCTGATTGGTTGTAGCTCTGTCTGTAGCTTTGATAGACACCAATTAATCCCGCCTCAGACAACTTTCTGTCTATGCGATCTTTGCCAGACCAAGCTCCATCTACGAGCTTGGTACAGTACGACAGCCAGGCTAAATTGAGATGCCATCTGCAGCAGAGTTGGATGCTGGTGTGCGGTGTATTCAAAACAAATGGAATCTAAACTAATAGAATGTTGGACGCACAGTGCCCCACGCTTGGCCAGTGCGCACAGCGCTTATGTGACGCCTGTCTGTTCCACCTGCAGGCTGCCTGAGCTCCTCATTATGGCCAGATGGAGATTACAGTAGGTTCCTAGTTTGGAGGCGGGGGGTGGAAGAGAGGGCATAATTGACAAGGATTGCCTACACTAGGACAGAGGTGGGTATATAAGGACACCTTAACTCCCTTAGTGTTAGTGCTTTGCCCCTCCCTCACTTTTTGCTCACAACCCAGACCATACTTAACAAACATTCCTACTTGCTAACATCTGACCCACACACATCCATATACCTACCCCTACACTTTTTTGTAAACCTATTTTCAGTAAACCTATTTTGATTGACTTGAACCCGTCTGTCTTACCTTTTTTAATGTTGTGCTTGTGATGAGCCAGCCAGGCGTAACAGCTTAACACATTACGAAACACAACACACATTTATCCCAATGTAGGCTGAGAATGCTGCCGCTATGGGAACAGAGGAGAGGCATGCCGCAGGTACTCACCCCTCCTCACAAAACTGGGGCGTTGGTTTCCGCGGCAACGGTCAAGCCCAGATGCCCTCCTCATCATCCTGAGAGAGAAAAAATGAAAGGAAAGAAGGGAAAAAAAGGCACAGAGGAAGAGGGACAGAAAGAGAGAAAGAGTGAGAAAGAGATAAAGACAGAGAGAGAGAGAAAGAAAGAGAGAGAGAGAGAACAGAGAGAAAAAAAACAGAAAGCATGGCAAGGGTTAGCATTCAGCACATTTCCTCCAGGCTTTCTGTTTAGCATCGCTCCTCTTCTGAGCTGTTAGTATTATTTTTCTGCGCTGGCTGCGGCAGCAAGCAGAACCAGGGAAGGCTCCAGAACAGCTGACAGATTAAGCCGGGCCTGGCACCATGCCGGGCCTGTCTGGAGATCACCTCTGAGGAGAACAAGGTCCCGTTCCAGATCTATTTCAACCCTTTTTAACAGACAGACACCAATATGGTAGCCTGGTAAACAGCCCCTCGTACTTCATTTCATTTTGTACAGAGGGCCTCTGGACCAGACACCGTCAGAAACGATTTCTTCCTGGAGGTGTGGACACTGCTGAATTTTAAAACAACTGCCTCTGCCTTTACCCAATCACTAACGCCTGGTAGTCACGTATGCAATTAGCCTACCTATGCACTACAATTCAAATGTAGCACCCAAGGTCAATGTCATGGCTAATGAACACACCCTCTGTTCGCTGATTGGCTTGGTCTTGCTGGGGCCGACTACATGACCCTCAAGAGATTCCGGTCCAAACCCTCTGTACAAAATGAAATGAAGTACGAGGGGCGGGTTTACCAGGCTACCAATATGGTTTCCAGTGCGGCTAGATTTCAGTGGATGGATGTGTGCGCGTGTGTTTCTGTGTGTGTGTGTGTGCATGTGTGTCTGTGTGTTTCTGTATGCGTGTAATGGAGAGTGTTTTGCTTCTGAGTGGATTGTCATTGGATGCTTGTCTGGTACTAAGGGGATCGGGGCATGGATGCTACTGAACTATTGCGCTACTGAGGTCTGGAAAACCGCTATGGGTACACTGTTGGCTCCACTAATTGCTAATCTTACCACTTGATCGATGGCCTGTCTTTTGAGATTACTGTGTCTGTAATTGTGTTTTTGTGTCTTTTATTAGTGTCTTTGTTAGTGTAAGTCTGAGTGGTCGAGAAAGAAATAATGTGTCTGTGTACTTGTGGGACTGTGTGTGTGTGTAAGAGTGTGTAAGAGTGTGTGTATCAGTATGTGTTTGTGTGCGTGCCTTTGTGCGTGCGTGTGTGTGTGTGTGGGCTTGCATGCTGGCGTGTGTCTGTGTGTGTGCACATTAATTTAGTGTGTGTGGCGGAGGCCAAACGCATCAACATCACTCGACCATCACTAGTGTATCTGTGGTCATTAATCACCGCGCGGCTCTTCTGACCTCAAAAACACAACCCGCGGGTCAGCCCCCCCCCCCCCCCGCAGACGTGCTGAAACGGGGCCTGATTAAGACACAATGCCAGCGCCCCCCCGCCACAGCCAGCTGCTCCCACACATCTAAGCCACGGACGGCAAACAATGGTGGAGAGAAAAACAGAGATCACAAAGGTCCTGGATAAACACTCTGGCTGGATGACTGGCTACTACAAAGACTAGCTCCACAGCTAACTCCCATGTGTGTGTGTGTGTGTTTGTGTGTGTGTGTGTGGGGGTGAGTGAGTAAGTGAACAAGCAAGTGAGCGACTGGTGACTGGGCAAGAGGCCCAGGATAGGGGAGGCTTGTTTGATAACACAGCCCACAGAGCAGACCACAGGCCTGCAGTTGAATGACTCCATTAGACCCAGCTCAAGGCAACCCACCACCCCTCCTCTCCTCTCCCCTCCCCACCACCACCTCCGCCACTCCAGGGGCCTGTTTTGTTAAATGGGCGAAAGCTATGCTAAAAAATGAAGCGTATGCTATGCTTAACGCATAAATAACTTAAGTGAATGAATGGAGTATTTGTATGTACTCCCTTCTTCCTTGCTCTTTTTCTACCTGACACTTTGATACTTCATCTTGCACTTTTGTGGCCTTGCTGTTTAGTTTGGTTGTACAGGCAACTGTACGATGACGATAAGAGTCTTGAGTATTAAGGCTCGTGAGATCGGTGCTATAGGTGCTGTTTGTCATGGAGACTGTTTCTGGCAATAGTGTGTGTGTATGTGTGTGTGTGTGTGTGTGTGTGTGTGTGTGTGTGTAGGCACCTCTACTTTTGCGTGGTGTGTGTCCATGCAAACCATACCCCAGGTTGGTGTGCAAATGTGTGTGTGTGTGTGTGGGTGGGTGTGTGTGAAGGAAGGATGTGTTTGTAATGGCTGCGAGAGTATCTTTCCATCTGACAGGCTTGGCCAGGTTGCGTCTCAAGGGTGAGAGAGGGGAACACTCTTCATCATCATCAATCACTCCTCCTCACCCCCCACCCCCTTCCTCCCTCTCTTTCACACTCCATCTCTCTCTCCTTCTCTCTCACTCCATCGCTCTTTCTCTCTCTCTCTCTCTACCTCTCACTCCATCTCCATCTCTCTCTTTCTTTCTGTCTTTGTGGCTGCCTCCCTTGCAAGCCTCACTCGTGGAAAAATAAATAGGGTGATTAATCATGCTAAGATAAAAGAGAGAGATAAAGAAGTGTGTGTATGTGAGTGTGTGTGTGTGTGTGGGTGTGTGTCTATGGGGGGGGGGGGGGGGGGGTGTTTGAAAGAAAAACAGTCGCACCTCGGGGGGCTCGGCCCTGACCTGGGCTCAACTTCCACGCGGTCAGAGGTCAAGGGTCACCCGTGAGGATGAGCTGGCAGACTATGACTGAGCAGATATACAAATTTCTGCTGAAATATACACACACACACACATACACAAATATACTTGCTCTCGTGTAGCTCAACTTACACAAGACACAAAACCGCACTCACACACACACACTCACACACACAAACACTCTTTCTCTCTCTCTCACACACACACACACGCACACGCGTCACTCGACTTGTTACACACACTCGCACACACAGACTGAAATACAATGCTTTGTAAAGAGGGATTTGTACTCTAATATATATCAATTTTATATGTATATACATGTATGTTTATAGTTATACATTGTCACACTGTAATTCACACACATTACAATATATAAATGTGTATTAATAGCAGCTGAACATGAATAACACTCAGGAAAACTACCTTATATGGAAAAAGAGCATTTTAGACATCCTCTTCACACATACACACACACGCAAACAGAAAATACAGACACAGATGTGGAGACAGACACTCAGTCACTCACCCCCCTCCACCCATCCTGTGACTGTTCATCTCAACACCTGACGTCTGGAAGGTGTGTGTGAGTATATATGAGTGTGCGTGTGTGTGTGTGTGTGTGTGTGTGTGTGTGTGTGTGTGTGTGTGTGTTAAAAGGACATGTGGAAGGAAGGCATCAAACCCCTGGCCTGTCATTAGGCCTGACTCATGGACAAGTCCAGAGTCAAGGTCAGGTAGGAAGCGAGTCCTGTGAAGCGCGCCGTTATCAAAGCCCCCCTGCATCCTGTCGGGCCCTGAGTTACGGCACAGTGACACACCAATTACACACGGGAGGAGTGCCCTGTTTCATCTTGACCTCGGCTCAGACCCAGATTACTCCGCCGTGACACGCACACACACACACACACACACACTCACGCAGACACACACACACACACACACACAGACAGACACACACACGCAGACACACAAACACACGCGCACACACAAAGACACACACAGACACACACAGACCCACACAAAGACACACACACACACAGATACACTCCACAAGGTACAAGGTGTGTTCTTCACGGTCCTCGCTGCTCTTGCACACTTATTTATTCAGCTTGCCCTGAGAACAGACACATTTTTTCCGACCCCTGTGTTTTAACGCCCGGCTTTAAATTTCAAAATTCCACCGCGGACAGTACTGCCTGAACCCTTTCCCCACAAAGTCCCCCCTCCTCCCCCTTTTTCCTATTTTTTTCCCTTTTTTAAACACATGTACTGTTAAAACGGCTCATTCTGAGCGAGCGTTCCCAGCGCTCTGGCTTGGTTTGGGGTTTACGAGTCGCACTGTTATTCTCCCCATGCCCTTAACAAGGGTTCCTGGCAGCCACAGTCCAGGCCCTCAGAGCGGGCCCCTTCTTAAGGCCTGAAAAGAGACTCGGGGCCCGCTGTCCTCCTTGCTCCTGGCCCCAGAGTCTATAAATGGTGTCTCCACTCACTCACTCACTCACTTAGCACAGCCACCCCTTTTTCTGAAACACACACACAGACACACACACTCTCTCCAAAAACACAAAAATGTCAAAGGCAGTGACATTTGGCGTAAGCGAACGAGGCAGGTTTATAATCGGGCACCGTGCCAAACAAGCGCGATCGAATCGGCTGCGCGCAACGGCGAGGTGAAAGCTTTACTGCTACGTCGGTCAGATGACCACCGACAAAACGAACGTGAATCCTGTTTTGTTGGCACCGCGGCGAACAGTATTAAGACAGGCCGATTTCTTATGGCATAAATGTTAGCGTTCGGCCTCTTAGATGTCGACGTTAATGCCGAGTGTGGAATGCTCGACGCTGCTTCAGCGGAAGCCCTCCATCCAGAGTTGTGTGTATCTTCCCGGTTGGCGGGCGCTTTTAACGACGTGCTGCTCAAGCAGGCCTAACGGGCGGCACAGACCACTGAGGGACCAGTGTTTACAGAGCGAGCCTGAGTCACCGCCCCAGTTCAGCTCTTAGGGGGGCCCTGCACTGATGGGAGGACAGCTTGGGAAAGTCACCGGCTACGCTGGTCCACCCTTATTGAGAGTTCCTGTAAAGGTTTATGTGCTGTTTGTGTGTGTATGTGTGTATGTGTGTGTGTGTGTGTGTGTGTTTGTGTGTGTGTGTGTACGTCTGCCCTGTGGTCTAGTCCTGATCGGAAAGTGTCCCAGATGCACAGCAGGTAGCATTCTTTACTGTATTGCAATAATATTCCCAAATTGCTCAGAGGGTGTCTGTGTTCCTGTGTATGTGTTTGTGTGTGCGCGTGCCTGTCTTTCTGTATGTGTGCGTCTATGTATAAGACTACACATTATATCACATGCTTACTCATTCTGTCAGTGTGGCTGTGAGTGTCAGCTTGTGTGTGTGAGAGAGTTTATAACTGTGTATGTTTGAGTGTATATGTCTTAAAGTGTGTGTGTGTGCCTGGGTGTGTGTGCGTGTGTGTGTGTGTGTGTGTGGGTGTGTCTGAGTCAGTGTCGGTGTGTGACTACATGTGTATGTTTCCATCTGTATGTGTGTGTCCCTGCCTCTGCGTGTGTGTGTATGTGTGTGTGTGTGTTTCCTGCTTGTGTGTGGGCAATCTCAACCCCAAACAGCAGTGTCCTGGCGTGAGTGACAGCTAATCGGCTGGGTGGGAGGTTTTGGCTGCGGGGATATTTGTACAAGTGCAACAGGAACACGCTCAGGAACATGTCGGGCTCGCCGCGATTACCGTGCCTTTGTCTCCACTGGAATCTCCCCAATGTCAGACCCCCCAACCCCAACATACTGCACACCAGCAGCAGCAGTGCACAGGAGCAGTCCTGTCCCAAAAACAGCGGCCACCCACACTTACACTAACACAAGCACTGGACACCTGTTTACGTTCCATGCGTACTATAGTGATTAACGACTCAGCTGACAGGTGGGTCTTTTTTTTTTAAGCCTTAGTGGGACATTATCAGGATATGAACTCAGTATCCCCAGATGATTCCCAAGCTTTTTTTTTTCTTTTTTCTCTCTTTTTTTTATCCCAAGTGCTGAGTGGTTACACTTTCGGCGCTAAGCTAACGCTTGTGCTTTGAAGTCGTTGATCTGACTGTTCAGCGAGGAATTCTTTTTTTTTTTAAACACCGCACCCTTAATGACGGATCGTTTTGTGCTCCTCTTCTCTGCTCCACTGTTGTTTCCTCATATAGAGTTGTCTTTGGGACACAAAGCCCTATCTGTGTCATCTACAAATTTACAGTCCCCTGATGGATTTATTAGGTTTGCCCCTGAGGGGTGGTTGGGGGGTGGGGGGTGGGAGGTGGGAGGTGGCGGGGGTGTGCGGGTGTACAGGCTGGGAGTTCCCTGGAGGTAACCATAGCGATGGGCACAGGTAAGGGGCTCTCCTGAACACTATCTACTTCCCCCAGGCACAATAAATCACATAGTTGCTAATGTCTTGAATGGTGTGTTTGTGAGGCCTGTTTTGGTGTGTGTGTGTGTGTGTGTGTGTCAAGTCAGGTGTGTTTGTGAGTGCGTGAATATGTGTGTGCGTGAATATGTGTGTGCGTGGTGTGTGTGTGTGTGTGTGTGTGTGTATGTGTGTGTGTGTGTGTATAAGGCTAAGTTCCAGACACCACACCTGACAGGTCATAATCATCTCTTTTATCAGGTGCTAGCAAGATTGATTACATATACACACCTCAGCATACACCAACAGACAGCTACAGAGCTATGCACACACACACACACACACACACACACACACACACACACACACACACACACACACACACACACACACACACACACACACACACTCAGCTTTAATAATGACAGCCAGCTCTCTCTGGACTTATTCTTTGCTCTCTGCCAAAGCATTTGTTTATCCTCAGGGAGACTGGATATGATACTCAGTACATGTATTGTGTGTGTGTGTTTGACTGAATGCTTGTGTGTTTAAATGAATGTGTGTGTGCGATCAGAACGGGAGTGCTCATGTCTGGGAGCATCTGTGAGGCCATGTACACACACCTCTGGAATGCAGCACGTAATTGTGAAATGCTGAAACAGTGGGAGAGTTTCTGTTCGTGTGTGTGTGTGTGTGTGAGAGAGAGAGTGTGTGCATGTGTGTGTGTGCGTGTATGTGTGTGGTTTGATTGATCAGAATCAGCCTACACAAACCACCCGGGCTAGTTTCAGACCTCGGCCCGTGGGCCAGCTCCTTAACAACATGAATTATCTGTGGGGATTTCTGGCCCACTGATGGGGGCCTCTAGAGCCCTGACTTTATCAACCCTCCACCCCCAGACACGCACACACACACACACACACACACACACACACACACACACACACACACACACACACACACACACGCACACGCACACGCACACACACACGCACAATCTCTATTCCCCACAGGCATTTCTCCATAATGACGTTTGGCTCTTTATAAAACACCATTGTAATTTTGTCATTTCACACAAATGCTTCTCTACTTAAAAGCAGGATGAAAGAGACTGGCGCATTACACGTGAAAGAAAGAAAGAAAGAAAGAAAGAAAGAAAGAAAGAAAGAAAGAAAGAAAGAAAGAAAGAAAGAAAGAAAGAAAGAAAGAAGGAAAGAAAGAAGGAAGGAAAGAAGCAAAGAAAGAATAGTGTAGGCTTTTGCCAGAGCCAGAGGACAGCTGGCCTGGTCTGAGAAACCTGTGTAATGTATGTAGTGACTGTGTATCACTTTGTTTGATTGATGTCTTTGTGGTGTTGTGTATGTATGTGTGTGCGTGCGTGTGTGTGTGAGCGTGCGCGTGTGTGTGTCTGTGTGTTTGTGCGTGCTTGCCTGCATGTATGCAAGTCTTGAGCAAACATTCTCCTCACACTTTTTTTCCAAGAAAATGTTCATCTAATTTTCTTCTCGTTTCCATACTGGTAGCTCACATGTGTTTGGAAATACAGCCAGCCTGACTGAAAGTATTTGCGACCTGCTGGTCATCAGATTTTGGAAGAAAAAAAAAAAAAATCACCAAAAAAAAAAAAACAGAATTCTTTCTTTCTGGCCAGTCCTACCAAACCCCTGAGCCCCTTCTTTTTATGGTCAAATGGTTGATGAAAAGTATGTGGAGTCAGTCCAATCGACCAGTGGCTTTCCTCAGCACAGTGCCTGGCCAACTCGCCGCTATCTCACTCAAAGTGAGGGTTGGCAGACGCCACAGCTGCTGCCCTGGCCACTTGCGAGGCACCGGAGCCCTTCTACCTGGATCCAAAGCATTACGGACATATCAAATGTGTCTGATGAGCAGTGCCTCCTGGACATAAAAGAATGTCTGTTTGTGGTGCTCTTTGGATTGGATGCTTCGAGCAACGAAACCAGAAGAAAACTCCAAGGCTTTCAAATAATATGAAAATGAGAGTGTCTTGGAGTTCCTCCTGATTTGTTATATTACAGAAACATTCTTTTGCTTTGGTCAAGTCATGCATTGCTTATGGACTGAGCAGGCACAGAGGCCAAAACACCGGGAATGTGCTGCTGATGATCACAGACGCACCATTAAACAAAAACTAGGGAAATTTTGAAGTGGGGCCTCTGGCTTGCTTATTTATACTGTTCAAAATAATCATACGTTGGGGTGTACTAAAATAGATTAGCATGATGATCTGAAACAGGCATGCTTTTTACTGCAGGCAAATTCTCTTCTGTTGTTCCTTCAATGGTAAAAAATGAGTTTGCACACTGAATAAGGATGGTAGCAGAAAGCAACGCCAACACCTTTGCTACAGTGTGTTTTTGGGGTAGTGAGAAAAAATAGGTACTGTTAAATACAGTTACCTTCTTTACTTGCATGTACTTTGCACACCATTCACACACACACAAAAAACAATATTTAACATAACATAAAAGAACACAATAACTATTTATTTTATTTATTACTCCTTTTTTTTGCATACCTTCATGTAATATTATGTACTTACACTGTACATACTTAACAGTAACCCTAACCCTATGGTACAGTGTAAGTACATAATGTTACATGTGACAGACTTTGTTACACTGTGCCTAATTGGGCAGTAAAATAAAGTGCAACCAAGAACACATTAAAGACATGGAGGCCTGCTTGAATACAGATGTAGGCTGGAGGTTCCCTGAGGGATGGAGGGGGGTTGACAGACCTGGTCTGGGGAGGGTCGGTGGTTGACGGCCTGGGGAGGTCCTCGCGGGGGGCCCCTGTGGTGACCCGGGTGGTGCGGAGGATGATGAGGGTGGTGGGGGTGAAGGTGGCCATCGTCGTAGTTGTCAGCCATGAGCTTCATCCTGCTCTGGGTCTGCACAACAAGAAGAAAAAAGCATAGAAAACTTCATCATCATCATCATCATCATCATCACTGTTCATTGCTCCATCATTAGCAGGTAACTGCCAAGCCAAGAAAAGGATCAAATTCACCATCGCAATCATCACAATCATCGTGACCACTATTCTAATGTCATCATCAACAAGTGCCACAGTTAGCTTGAAAGCTATCCAGCGGTTCACTCCAGCGGACCCCATCAGAGTCCCTGATTGCAGCCGAGACTAATGTGGACTGAGGGAATTCCTGAGGAGAAAGCTGAGCGACTAGGCAGTGGGGTGCTGTGTCGGAGCAGCCAAAATAACATAATTCTGTTGGACGTCACACTTTAGTCAAGATTGTGCTGTAATTGGATTAAAGTATTCCTGTCATGGGGAGGGGAAAGTGATGGACACTCGTTTAACACGAGACTCAGCCGCACAGCATTGTGGGAAGGCACTTTCAGGTTGATTAATGGGGGTAATTTTCTCTATCAATGATTAAAATTGATTAAAATTGCTCAGAAATATGCACTGGACTTGGGGGTTCTGGGTCACTTGTTCTGTGTGTGCCAGCATACTTTAGCAGGAGATAACCTTTTGACACACACACAGCCACACACACAGACACACATACACAAATACACACACCACACACAGAAACGCATACTGACACACACACACACACACACACACACACACACACACACACACACATACACAGTTATCACAGAGCAATCAACGGCTTAACTTTAATCATTAAGCCATCAACAAACCATCATGGAGCTATGCCTAGAAAGTATGTGCCTGAAACCTGCTCAGTCATAGAAAGATGAATGTGTAACCTAGTTTGGGCCATTATGTAACCCACTTTCTCAGAGGCGATGGAGCAGCTGTAACCGTCTAGTAAAAAAAATGCTGCGATATTACATTACAACAAGCCTGTTCTGCGCTCGTTATTGCAAACTCACTCACAACTGCCGACTACAGTTTACTGCACACCAAACACCTATGATATGCTGCACTATGCGCGGCACTCACAGTCATGTCCTCAACCAATGCCAGCCCGCACATCCACTGGTGGCTATTAAAGTCGTTGCTTTTAAACCTTATTACACACGACAATACCCAGGCCACCCCTGAAATATACTATAACACTACTCCTTGGCATAGCTTTTCAGGAGCATGAATGCGACGGAGAAGGAACCACTTACACGGAGGTGGGTGGGTGAGGGGGGGGGGGGGGGGGGGGGGGGGCTGCGGGAGAGATGAATTTGAAGAAAAGAGAGTCCATATGTGCACTGGACACTGCAATAGGGACCTCGGATAACTATTAAAGTTAATACTGCATGAATTGACATGACAGCTAAGTGCTAAATGACATGTTAAGTAGCGGTGCAGGAAAGTCATCTCGGTGTCGGAGGAATCCTGGAGCAACCCCAACCAGGCTAGTGGCTCAGCCCGTGGGGGAAAAAAACGACACTGGAAACCACAGCAGTGTCTCAAACTTTCTATGTGTGTGTGTGTGTGTGTGTGTCTGTGTGTGTGTGTGTGTGTGTGTGTGTGTGTGTGTGTGTGTGTGTGTGTGTGTGTGTGTGTGTCTGCGTGTGTGTGTGTCTGCGTGTGTGTGTGTCAGGAGTGCAGGAGACAGCTCACAGTAGGGTTTGGGTACTGGGCAAACACAACAGTGAATCAGTGAGACAGAAGGAGAGGCAGATAAAGACAGAGACAGAAAGAGAAAAAGAGAGAGAGAGAGAGAGACAGAAAGACAGACAGACAGACAGAGAGAGAGAGAGAGACTGCAAAAGACAGGGAGAGAGAGAGAGAGAGAGAGAGAGACAGACAGACAGACAGACAGAGGGACAGAGAGACTGCAAAAGAGAGAGAGAGAGACTGCAAAAGACAGAGAGAGAGAAAGAGGGGGAAAGAGAGAGAAAAGAGACAGGTCTTGACATCTTTGTGTAGTGACAATGTCAGTGTGTTATTGGTGCTCTGCTGTGATGAAATGTGCTGTTGCAGTAATGACAGAGTAGTCGTTATGGAGATGACAAGCCAGCCTGGAACTTCCTGACAGTCCGACGATGACGCACATAATTAACACTCCTGGGTGAAGATGTGCGAAAACCTGCTTTGAGACAACTTTTCATCGACTCCTCAGGTCTCCTAGTCAAATGTAAATAGACCATACACTTGAGACCCTTAGTCATATGCGTTGCTAAATGGAAACAATGTATGCCTACTGAGCTGAAATAACAAAAGAAAAAGATTGAATGTCTCAGTGGCTTCAGATGTTAAAATATCTAAGACTAAACTTTGACTAAATCTGTTTTAACTGGCATATACAAGCACTAATCACAAACTGATATCTCATAGATTATGTTACATTACATGTATTTGATGGCTAACTTACAATTATGTGCCATAGTTAAGCAGTCTGGCTAACCATGGTGTTATATAGCTTTACAGTGCTAGTGTCATTACCCAATCTATGCTGTCCATATTCATTACAGTATAATTACAATGTTATAGGGGTGACAAAAAAATTAAATAAAATAATACGACTATACACACCATAGGGGTTTCCGTCACATCTGCAAATGTCTGTTTCTGATAACTGTGACAACATACACACAGAGTCATATCATGACACTGTCCTAATGCCATTTGTTGGTAGAGTGGTCCCATTAGCAAGTCTGTGTGAGTGTGAAAGGCAGTATGTGTGACACAGTGTGCGTGTGTGTGTGTGTGTGTGTGTGTGTGTGTGTGTGTGTGTGTGTGTGTGTGTGTATGTGTGTGTGTGTGTGTGAGCGTGTACGTGCTGTGTGTGAGCAGCCGGTGGTGCTGAGGGTAGCTGGGAGAGCTTCCAAGTGGCCGCTCTGTTAGGTGGGTTAACGAGCAGAACCACAAACACGGCTGCAGGCGCACTGATGAATGAGCGGCGGGCTCAGCTGGATGTGTGGCCATCCTGTTTGCACACTGGCAGCTTCACACACCTGCAGACACACACACACACACTCACTCTCTCACACACACACTTGCACACAAGTCACAGTACTACATAGCTATTACATCCATACACAGTCAGGCCATAAGAGCATCACAATGAGCGTGTGTGTGTGTGTGTGTGTGTGTGTGTGTGTGTGTGTGTGTGTGTGTGTGTGTGTGTGTGTGTGTGTGTGTGTGTGTGTGTGTGTGTGTGTGTGTGTGTGTGTGTGTGTGTGTGTGTGTGTGTGTGTGTGTGTGTGTGTGTGTGTGTGTGTGTGTGTGTGTGTGTGTGTGTGCGCGCGTGTGAGTGTGTGTGCGTGTGTGTGTGCGTGCGTGTGTATGACAGAAGGAGAAGGGAGGTGTAAGGACTAGAAAGAATAGACAGAAAAAAGAGAGTCTTAAAGTGAGTGTGAGAGAAAGAGAGAGCGAGAGACACAGAGAGAAACAGAGAGAGAGAAAGACACTGAGAGAGGCAGTGAGAGAGAGACAGAGAGACAGAGAGAAAAAGGTAAAGTCTATTTTTTCTCTTTGGCTGCCTGGCTGATTGGGGTGCTTCTGAGGTCACTTTCTCCAGCGGACTTGTAGATCCCCCCCTCCTTGACAGACGAATAAAATACTGCCTCTTCCTCCACAAATGCTCCCTCTCCTCCTCCTCTTCCTCCTCCGCTGTGCATTCCTGTTGCAGCGAGGTCGGCACTCTGCCATTCATCTTCATCTGGCTGACCTCGAGATAAAATACTGCTCCACTAATACGCCGCATGAAGCCCCAACTGTGTGTGTGCTTGTGGGTGTGTGTGTGTTTTTGTGGCTGTGAATGTGTGTGTGTGTGTGGCTTTTAATGTGTGTGTATATGTGTGTGTGTGTGTGTGTGTGTGTGTGTGTGTGTGTGGTGGGGTGCACTTCTTTGTGTGTGAGCCAGCCAAAGTCACGTCACAGTGATGTAGGAGTCTGTGTGTGAACACAGCAGGACAGAGCGAGGACACTGTTCTGCTTATGTAGCTGTGGAGCTGCCTTCAAAGAAAGACTCAGGCCTTCTCAACGAGCCCCTGTGTTCATGGCCAAGTGTCTAAATGTGTGTGTGTGGGTGTGTATGTGTGTGTCTGTGCATATGTGTGTGTGTGTGCGTATGTGTGTGTGTGTGTGTGTGTCTGTGCATATGTGTGTGTGTGTGTGTGTCTGTGCATATGTGTGTGTGTGTGTCCGTGCATGTGTGTGTGTGTGTGTGTGTGTGTGTGTGTGTCTGTGCATATGTGTGTGTGTGTGTGTCTGTGCATATGTGTGTGTGTGTGTGTCTGTGCATGTGTGTGTGTGTGTCTGTGCATGTGTGTGTGTGTGTGTCTGTGCATATGTGTGTGTGTGCATATGTGTGTGTGTGTGAGTTTGTGTGCATATGTCCATGCGTGCATATATGTGTGTGTGTGTATGTATGTGTGTGTGTTTGTGTGCATACGTCCATGCGTGCATATGTGTGTGTCCGTGCCTGCATACAAGTGTGTGAGTATGTGTGTGTGACAGTGTGTTATCTGTGCTCATAGAAAGTGAGAAGTGTGTAGGTGGTAGCCACAGTACGGCTACTGTGGAAATTCAGACTGAGCTCCTGTGATATGGGCCAATTTTCATCAAGGTATCAAAACAGCGTCTAAATCTTCCCTGCCACTTACAAACACAAACACAAGGGCACAGAGCCACTCACAGAGCGGACAGACACACGTACGTACACACACACACACACACATACACACACGCACACACATACACACACACACGCACACATATGGCCCACGGATGTATGGATGAATCTGTGCTACTCTTTAAGTACATGTCAGCATATGTTACCCTGTGAGTGTGTTTGAGCCAATATACATATAAGTATATGAGTGTGTGTGTGTGTGTGTATGTGTGTGTGCAGGTGTGCATGTGTGTTACACCTCCCATAACGAGGTGTCAAGGATTAGACAGCTTGGGGAGAAGTACTGATGAAATGATGTCATATACTCTTACTCAAGGTCAAGAAGGATAAATAAACCTGCCACTTGCTGCATCTCTCCCTCCCTCCCCCTCTCTATCCCTCTCTCTCGCTCTCTTTCTCTCCATCTTTCATCTCCTTTCCTCCCATCCTTCCCCAACCCACTCGGGTGTGTTTAAGCAGTGGTGGTTGATCCAAAAGCACTGAGCTGGAGGGTTAGGGTCGTATATAATTTTTACACGCGCTCGTTTTAATGAATGGAAACAACACCAGGACTGCAGCTATGAAATCCTCATTCCCTCTCCAGTTGTGAGTGTGTGTGCGCGCACATCTGTGTGTGTATGTGTGTGTGTGTGTATACACATGTAGGTGTGTGCGTGTGTGTGTGTGTGTGCGTGTGTGTGTGTGTGTGTTTTTCCTCAGGACTTTTGCACCTGGTCCAGAGTAAGCGAGAGAGCAAATGAGAGTACAGTTGGACCGTGTGGCTCAGGCACTTTATTCTGCATTACTTAGCTAAGCGAGACACTTCGTTGGACGCCGCATGTGTGTGTGGGCCACTTGGATGTGCTCCGACCGTGATCTACGGTGAGCACTTAAAGGAACTCAGTCGCTCCCCCACCCCATCATGGAACGCTGGTCATGGACACAAAGAGAGTTTCATAGCAGGGCATTGTCATGAGCGTATGTGTTTATGCTTGTGTGTGTGTGCGCACGTGTGTGCATGTGAGTGAGTGTGAGTGTGCGGGTTTGAATGAGTGTGTGTGTGTGTGTGTGTGTGTGTATGTGCATGTGTGTGTGTATGTGCATGTGTGTGCGTGCATGCATGCGTGAATGTAAGCGAGTGTGTGTCTATATGTGCGTGTGAGAGTGTGTGTCTATATGTGTGTGTGTCTATGTGTGTATGTGTGTGTGTGTATGTGTGTGTGTGTGTGTGTGTGAGAGAGAGAGCCTGTCATCTGCTAGGGGTCTGAGGCATCCTCACGTGCCCCTGTGTGAGTTAAGGAATGCGGGCCTAATTAGTGTTAATTACTGCGAGCACTGGGTAAACACCTTTTTAATGACCCCGCCGCCCCCCGCTAACCCTCGCAAAAAACACACGTGCTCTCGCTTTCTTCTGCTCACATACACACATGTAAACACATACATATGTACAGTATCTACAGACACACAGAAGTATGCACACAGACACACACACACACCTGCTAACACTGTACACCAGTGGTGGACCGTCAGTAAACCTGTTTGTGCATCTGATGCCCATCATGATGAAGCATGCACAGTGACGACGATTCCGTAAATGGTTGATGTAGTAATCTGACTGGCTGTTAGGTAAATGTCTACGTCACTACAAGGTTAATCACCAAACCTTGTTAGTATAATGGGGTAGCTTGTGTGAACTTGGAAATAGCTTCAGTAATCTCGTTAATTTGAAGCTGTAAAATAGGGTGATTTAAACGAGAGTCACAATTGCTTTCATCTTAATGACTATCGAAGGCCAGCCAAAAACCCACTGCTACACACAAACTGTTACCAATTAAAGAAAACATACAGGTGGATCTGGGTTTTTGGAGTTGTGGCAGGAGAAGAGTGCATTACATTGTATGCAAGTCAGTGCGTGTGTATACTGTATGTCTAGGTGTGTGTATACAGTATACTGTATGTTAAGGTGTGTGTGTGTGTGTGTGTGTGTGTGTGTGTGTGCGCGTGTGTGTGTGTGTGTGTGTGTGAGTGTGTGTGTGTGTCCATGTGTTTGTGAGTATATGACTGTGAGTGTTTTTCTTTGAACATTTCTACCACAGGGACGATGGGCTTCTTTCACACGCCGCTGGAGGGCAGTGGGCATGCGAGCCGGCTTTACC
>CM050206.1:23654077-23681577 GCA_027475355.1 Coilia nasus | reverse complement strand
GAATTTGAACACTCATCCATCTCCATGTCACATGTCAACTTGTATTCAAACCTCAAACAAAAACTGCCAAGTGTAGCATGTCATAAGTGCCACCTCACAATTTGCATTAAATTAAGTGAGTGATGTAGTGTCAGGACACCATAGTTGATGTGCATCTAATTTGGAGGGACTACTTCAATCTTAGTGGGGTGGGTTCCAAGATATACCCTCGTGCACCAGACTCTTTCACTTCTGTTTCACTTTGTATACAAAGACTTTAGATGTTCCCCATAGTAATACATCTGCTTCCTGGTGGGTAGATACTTCCTGTGAATTTTAAATATATCGGGCCTGCTGCCTGCCTTATCACAACTAATCACACTAATAACTAATAACAAATGTCTAAATGCAGCAAGCATACTCAAACTTAATGCTGAAGTACAATGTCATTGCTTTCAAAAACAACCCATTAGTTTGTCCATGAAATTACACAAAACGTTAGTTGATCAGTATATGCTAAGCTATTAGTGTAAAATGATAAAAAGGGGGCACTTTCACTTTCTGAAATAGGCAGATAAGTGTAATACTAAACGTGTATGTAAAAAACTTCCTGTCTCATATGTTTTCCATGAAAATATTTTTCTCTTGGACCCAGGTACCCTGCTAATTAGCGGTGTGCATGTGTGTGTGTGTGTGTGTGTGTGTGTGCGTGATGAGTGCTGTGGAGATAACAATCTCTGGTGGTTGACCTTGAGTTTTTACACAGCTCTAGTCAGTGCCTCTTTCAACAGCTAGTCTAATGGCCATCAAAACAACAGTCCCAGATTTTTTTTTTTCAGTGTGTGTGTGTGCCTGTGTGTGTAAAAAATATGTGTGTATGTGTAGTGTGAAAGTGTGTGGCTAAATGGTTTCAAAAGCACATATACAGAGCCGCCTTATACTGTATTTTCTAACCTTAACACCCACCACAAATCCACTCTACCAAATCAGGGGACAAAAGGCTTTGTACTGTCACCGTATGCCCACCAGTTTCATAACCTGTTCCCGTAAGTTCACAAGAGAATAAGGAAGACTGTGTGTAAGTGTGTGTGTGTGTGTGTGTGTGTGTGTGGAGGGGGGGATTAGCTATGTGGTGAACAAAGGGACAGGCGGCCATCATTCCTCCAGACAAGCAGAGGAGAGTGCAGGCGGGGCGGCCTGAGATTTTCCACATCCCACCAAAGATTCCATTCCACTCTAATCCCTGTGGATTCAGTGCCGTCCTCCGTGGAGAAAGGAGATCTGGGAGATGTGTCAGGGTGTGTGTACGCCTTGCGTTTGAAGAAGAAGCGTTTGTGTGCCGTGAAAGTGCGTGTGTGTTTATCCCGCTTTTGATGAAGCATTTGTGTGTGTTAGAGCTTACATGTACCTGTGGTGGGGAAGGATGGTGGTAGTGGTGGTGAGGTTCTGAAGAGTGAAGAGCTTGTACTGAAAGCTAGAAGGGGCCCTTTTGTCTGGCTAAAAGGGTACAAGAGTTTATGGAAAGGTGTTGTGAGTATACAGTCATGTGTGTGCAAATCAGGTATTTGCCTCTGTGTGTGTGTCTGTGTTTCAGAAAGAGATACAGAGAAAGAGAGAGAGAGTGAGAAAGAGAGAGAGAGAGTGTGTAATAGAGAGAGAGAAAGAGAGAGAGAGAAAGCAAGTTTTCCATAAACTTTAGAACCTGATTAAGAGTTTGGATATGGTTGCATGTTTATGCATAGGTACAGTATACGTGTTCGATGAGTGTGTACAGAAATGATGTATGAGTGTACAGGATGATTTCTCCATCTGTCTTTAATAAAGTCAGTGTGCTCAGAAAAGACTGCCTGTGCCGTGTGTGTGTGTGTGTGTGTGTGTGTGTGTGTTTGTATGTGGGTGTGTACCCCGCTTGTTAAGGGCCCTACACAACAAGAAATTAACATGAAAGGCACTCTAATGTGCACTCTGCTTGTTCTGCTTGAGGTTTTAATGGTACAACAAGCCATCTGTGCCTCTGCACATTTGAGTGCATTTATATGGCCTTGTGCCTTTGTGAATGAGTGTGTGCAAGTGTGTGTGTGTGTGTGTGTACATGTTTGTGTCTGTGTGTGTACACGTCTGTGTGTGTTTGCACATCTATGTCTGTGTGTACATATGTGTGTGTGTGTGTGTTTGTGTGTGACTGGCTGGCTGTGAGTGATTGTGAGTGCACATCTACATTCATTTGTAATACGGAGGATGAATGAGAGTTCCATGTCCCATATGCCTATGTCAGTTTATGTTATAGTTCTCCTGATGTATGCTTTCTATAACACTCACAGTGAAGGTTAAGTCAGGGGGTGTCTGTGCAAACATCTGTATTTCAGCTCAAGGGGGTGAACATATGTCCATGATGAGTAGGTATGGATGGCGTGATTGTGTATACCATTCAATGTGAGTACATGTACATGTACACACACACACACACACACACACACACACACACACACACACACACACACACACACACACACACACACACACACACACACACACACACCATCTCAGACCTCTTCTGGCCATCGTCATCATTAAGGCAAGCAGACTCTCCCCGTGCCCTGTCACTGAACCATGTTTACTGATCAGGAAAGAGTGACGCAGGCAAAAGCGGTAAACATATAATGACTCTGACCCCCCCCCCGCCCCCTTTAGCCTCCCAAAATACCCCACATTCCCCGAAATGCCAGTGCGGCCCCCTCAACCAAAACAACTGTTTGTGTTTACGAGCCGTGAGCGAATGGCAGCGGCATCCCATCCTGACTTCTTCTTCTCTCCCCCTCCGTCCCCCACCCCCTCAGGCCCTAAGGCTTCCCAGAATTCCGAGTGAGTCAGGCGGGGAGACGGGCGGGCCGACGGCATGTCCAGCTCTGCGCTAACGCTACCGTTAGCCCTTAGCCAAGGCGTCTTGATGTGGTTTAGGTGATTTAATACACCTAGCTGAATCAGCCTGGGGAACGCGAGAGGTCTCCTCTCCCTGATGGAGCATCACGTGTAACTGGATATGCTGAGAATGCAGGGCTGCGCTGTGATAGCTGATCGCTAAGCCAGGGACCCCGCTGATGAAAATGATGGTTCACTGACTTGAGTCTGTCTCCTCTATCTGCCCACCTTGTTGACTCACCCGAATGTTTTCCAAATCACGTGAGCCCGCCCCCCAGACCACCCCCCCGCCCCCCGTGCCCGCCAAACAGATGATGTGATTGGCCCCGTGGGTATAATAGGCGCCGTGCTCACCCAATGGGAGAGGGGCGGGTGTAAGTGTAGCGTACCTGCTGCTTGAGCTGGTGCATGAGGCGGTCCTTCTCCCTCTTCAGCGCCATCACCTCCTCCTGGCTCTTCTTCTTCTTGGAGGCAGACAGCTCCAGCAGGGCAATGTTTGCATCTTTCTCACTAATGGCTGCCAACAGGGCTTGCTGCCTGAGGGGATGAATGAGGAGAGAGAAAGAGGAGAGGAGAGAAGGAGGAGGAGGAGGAGGGTTAGAGGTACGGTAAGTCGTTAGCCTAATCCGCACCAGATACAACTCAGACGAAGCACAAACCGCATACACAAAGCGCCCAGTGGAGAAAACACACTCACATACTTACGCACATTTACAGTCAGTCGCAAAGCAGGGGGGGGCGAAGAGGGCAGGTGCGCACCGCCGCGTAATGGCTCACATACCGACCGAACCGCAATACCCACAACCCCCTGCTCTCTTCCTGTCATCAGATAGATTCTTTGGTAATGGCGGTAATTTTTGCCGGGATCAGGCCATTAAGGACAGGGCACAGCGAGCCACCACGTCATGCTGGCGGCGCTAGTCATTCGGCAGGATGCCCATAACTCGCCCTGTGTCAGACGGACACACACAAATATGCAGACACGTACACACATGTGCACGCAGCACACCCACATACACACGTGTACACACACACACTCAATTATACTGCATACAGACTCTGACACACACCCATAGATACACACCCACACGTGTGTTTGATCGAGCCGGGCTTTACAGCGCTGCAGATGAGAGGAGGAACATGAAAGTCGGCAGAGGGTTTAATATGTCCTCCATATCAGAGGTATCTCCTGAGTTATAGCCCAGAGACCGAACTCAGAGAGGGTTCTGTATATATGATAGGGACCATACCCCGTCAGAGAGGACACTAACTGCATTCCTCGCCTCCAAAGAGAGGCCATATTTATGGTAACAGCGAGACTGGAGTCGCTCGCAACGGCTTAAAACAAAGCAGTGATGCTGACAGTGCATGGGGAGCGAGCACTGGAAGGCTCAAGTGCAGACTGCGGGCTGACGTGCTTGTCCAGACCTTAGCACCCTACACAAAAATAACTGTACGTACTGTATACTTCGCCTTTGAGTTTGCCAAAGGGTATTTCTTGAATGGATGGTTCAGTTCTAACAGTCAAGATTGATGTGCATGCCTGTGTGTGCGTGTGTGTGACAGAGAGCGCCACTATCATTTAAACTAGCTTAAATAATTAGTTTCTTTTCAATTACAGTACAGTGCCGTACTTTATGAAGGGGGTAAGTGTACGACACAGCGAAAGGTAAGCAGGTAGGCCGGATTCTCAGTAGACGCTTTTCAATTAAAAGCATTTCTGTGTTCACCAGGGCGAAAAGTGAGAAAGCAAGCGAGAGAGATGTTTTCGTTCCATGATTTAAGTCCCTTTAGTAATAACTCCATTCCGAAAATAAACACCACTCGGAGAATAAAGTCCTATTGCCGTGGAATTCCGACGCTATGTTTTCTGTACAATTATCTGAGCGAAACATCTGGATTCTCCCATTCGCTCTGGCTAATGGCGCCGTGACCCGCGCAGAGTGCTGACGTGGACTTCAAACTTTAATCGCTCAATTAATCAAAGTGCCCCAGCCGTCTGACGCGAGTATCCCCCCGTCTCCCGACACCTTGCGTGTTATTCCTCTGCGCGCTCGCTAAGAGCCGGGAGAGGGGGAAACGCAGAAAGAGAGACAGAGAAACAGAGAGAGAAAGCGGCGGCCTCCCCCCCATACCTCGACGAGACCACTGGAGCTGCAAGCACTTACACACACATACACACATACATGCATACACATGCACACACACACACACACATGCACACACACACACACACTGTAAGAGGTACCTATAGCAATATATTGCTGGAGCTCACATACCTGCCTTTGACCAAGATGGATGGGAAAGAATAGCAGGGGTGAGGGATGAGGGTGCACTGCGATGAGACACACAGACACAGCCTGACTTACAGCCTATCGACTGCGTACTATAGAATCTCACGCCGAGCGGGCATGTAAGACCTTTTGGCTGTGTAAAACAAGTGCTGGGCTGCTATCTCCAGCACATTGACGAGTTTAATATGAGTAATATATTCCTCTTACGCTGTGCCATGTCCCACTCCCTGCTACCAGCTAGCCGTGAGAAAAGCTAGCTGTTGCCAACAGGGCTGAACTCTGAATCAGTAAGCCCCGAATACCACACCATGTCTTGGCTTACTGTAATCAGCCAAAGTAAGTTCATGGTACAATTGCTGCGCAAACAATGAGACACCCAAAGCTACAGAAACCACTTATAATTGTCTAGAGTAACTCCTCACTGTCATTTCAAATCAGTGACAGATAAAGTGGGAAAGAATTCCATACAGTGATTGTAAAACTGTTACAGGGCCAAGGCTATCACTCTCACTCTGTAAATTCCAAACACTGCTAGCACTTGAGACAGGTTGGGCTGCCAGCTTAGACACATTTGAGTGAAAGAGGAGCCTGCGGCAGACTTCATTTTATCATAAAAAATTCCAAATACAAATGATGTCTGAAACCACACGTTTTTTTTTTTCCTCTTCTTTTTTTTCTCCCAGTCCTTGTGTCTTCCTCTTTGGCATATAAGGGCATGGCATGCAGTGGCAGCGGTGGCTGCCAGCGAATAAACATGGCAGAGATTAACGCCAGCACTGGCACTGTCCAGGAGTGGGGTTGGGGGGTTGTCATGTCACCATGACTACCATAGGAAGGGAAAGACGTGGGGGGTAAGGGGGGGGGGGGGGGCAGGCGGGTGTGTGGTGGGGGAGGCCAGCGGTCTCAGTCCTTCTCTCCTACCTCCTCCAAGGCACATCCTCTGAGAGGTCGTTTACATTATCTGAAGAGGCATCCGTGGGGGGAACTGCAACAACTATAAATCACTGGAGACACATGTTCTCATGCAAACTGCATGCACTCATGCACACATCTCTGCACACACACACACACACGCACGCACACACACACACACACACACAAACACACAGTTGTGCACAGTGCACACACTTAACACAAAAGGAAGTACACATGCTAACCAATTTCATATGTCACATTACATCAACACGCACAGGCCTTGATGGACACACAAATCCAATGCGCGCACACACCTTTCTCGGTCATCTATCTATGTATGACATGTGATCATAATAGAAATCACAGAGCAAGAATGAAGTGCTGGCATGGAAAGTCTGCTCCGACATCTGGGCGAGAAATTGAAACTGGGGCGAACTGCTGAGATAGTGCTCCATAGATGCCAAAAAATTGAGTTGAAACAATCAGTGCACTATTTCCACAGCAAATGCGCGCCGAAGCCATCTATGTGTTCTTCATTGCGAGGCCAAGACTCTAAAGGCTCTGCGTTCTCAATTTCACTTACCTCCCGCTGGCTAAGTACACAGCAAACACACTAAAAGACCAGGTGCTTTGTGAACTAAAAAATCACTATATTTTCAAAGTTACCTGGTTTGGAATGGAGCTGCCGAAAACATTCTGGTGTAAAAGTGTAAAACCTTCTCTTTCCCACATTCAGATGCCATGCAGTGCCATGATAAATGGCTCCTCCACCCAGTCCAGCCCAGCCCAGCCCAGGTGATGTCAATTGCACCACAGGATGAATAAATGGGTATCCGACAGACCAAACTGGCAGTCTGAAATATGCTGGATCCAAAATGGCCGCCATGCTTCAGCGCACTCAGAACTGCTTCCAGTTGCCTGATTAGCAGGGGCAAATCCAGCGCTTGCCACCATGTGCGGTCAGGAGTTGCTGGTGAGAGATGCCTTCCTAAAGCCATAAAAAGGGGCATTATTTTGATTAGCTGGCCCATAAAACTCCCTCCATTCTGGCCCGAAACCCCATCCCACTGCCCTCATCAGCCTAATTAAATGGCCTTTTGGAAAAGCGCGTGGCCTAATTTCTTGCAGCCGTATTAAATCACAATTAATTTGAATAGTCGTTTGGCTGGCGCCCTAAGTCACCCTGGATCTGAACATAAATCCTATCGAGCGGAGGACCTGCTTCATTTATCAGCAGGCAAAAACAAAGCAATACTGATGATATACAGTGTAGCACGTTCCCCTCCTCGCCTACGCAGCCCTATTTACCATCGATCAGCTCAGCAGTCAGGGCCAAAAGTCCCATTTCTATCTTATTACCGAGCCAGTTAACCTCTTCTTGGCATTTTTTTCCAAACAATCGGCGTTTGTGTTTTGGCGGAGAAGTGAGAAGTCCTGTCACAAGAGCCACGGAAGATTCCGTCTTGCTCCAGGTCCCATGTAGGGGGGGAGGGGTAGCGGGGTGCTAACCACTCACGGCGCTGGGAATTTCGCCATCACCACCCACCCTCACGTTCACACCTTCCCACCAATCCCTCTTCGGACACATAAACACAGGTGTGCTCTCTTTTTCCTAGCAACTGGCTTGCACACATGTACACACACACATGTACACACACACATAGAAACACACAAAAAGGAAGAGAGAGACAGACACAGACACAGACACACACACACACACAGACACACACATCGAGCCCCTCCCCCCCCCCCCCCCCCCCCCCCTCGAGTTTCCCGAGTGATTCCTCAGTAGCACATGTGGCCGGTGAGTGCCGTGACATCTTATTTATGGGCGGCCAGGTTCCAGGATGAACATGTGATTGTAATTGGGGGTGCGTGTCCGGCACAGCGGACAGGGCCGACAGAGGCGTGATGGGGCTGAGTGATGGATGGTCGCCGTGCATGAGCAGCGAGAGGAGGAGGAGAGAGAGAGAGAAAGAGAGAGAGACAGAGAGAGACAGAGACAGAGAGAGAGAAAGAGAGAGAGAAAGAGCCACAACGAATAGGCCCACTCTGGCCCCGGAGCCGTTTTTATGAAGACATCTCTACTGTCAAGAGCTGGGGCCCGTGGAAAAGGAGAGGCCCTCGAGCAGATGGGCCCCAATGCACAGACAGCATAAAGAATCACTCCTTAAGATCTAGGCCATCCCAGGGGTTAAGGAGGGGTCAAGAGCAACACGTCATATGGGAGATGTTTGTGTCTTACTCTGTGTGTGTGTGTGTGTGTTTGTGTGTGTGTGTGTGTGAGATGTTCTACCTGTGTAACACAACTATGACAGAGTTTGAAAGCAACTGACATAAGGAGACAGAGATGGAGAAAGAAAGAAAGAAAGAAAGAAAGAAAGAAAGAAAGAAAGAAAGAAAGAAAGAAAGAAAGAAAGAAAGGAGAATGTGGAGAGGAGGAGGTGGAGAAAGCGGAGTAGATTTAAGACCCCAGCCGCCACTAAATCAGTGGCACATATTCCACCTTGTTATTCCTGCGTGTCACGCTTGAGGAATACGTGTTTATCATTTGTGTTATGACTTTGCGTGGAGTTATTACTGCGCTGACTCACAGGGAGGAAGGGGAGGGGAGGTGGGATGGGGGGGGGGGGGGGGGGGGAGTGAGGGGAAAACAGATGCGCCCCACAAAGGTGCCGGGGGGACCCACAAATCCAGCACCGACCAGGGTTTCCGCTAGAAGACAGGGGGCATGCCGACAGCATGCAGAGGAAGAGGAGGGGAAGTGGGGGGTGGGGGTGGCGCAGCGGGGTGGAGGGGAGAACACAAAGACAGCCGACAAGGTGTTCACCAGCAGAAAGTGGACCCCTACAGCTCTCTCTCTTTTTCTGTCTCTCTCTCTTTCTTTCTCTCTCTTTTTCTCTCTGTGTATCACTCCGGTTCTCTTTCTCTCTCTCACTCTCTCTACAGTCTCGAGCAGTTTAGATGAAGGCCGACTATCGTGGTGATTACTCTGCAAACAAACACGCTCGTTAGATCTGTCACAGTTATAATATAACTGTGTGATCCCAGTCATTTGAGCTGACCGCAATCATTGTGAGATTGGGAAAAGCATTTCTATCCGTCTGCATGGAGGCTGAAGGAATTATACAGACACGTCATATTTCCATCACTTTTTCCATGTTATTTTTCACGGTTTGCGATTTGGCTGGTGCTTTTTAAATGTCAGTAACGTGCCCTACATTTTTAAGGCCCTATTTACGCCATATCTGCCCTGTGCAATTTTTATCAGAAAGCCTGAAAAGCGATCGCCAACACACACACACACACACACACACACGCACTCACTCCGGTTTAGAAAAAATATACTAAAACACACTGTCACACTGAAACAAAAACCTTCGCACATACGTATGTGCACAAACTTGCATCAACAGTCTTCCTCGGCTAGAGGCCGAGGCTGCACTTCATTCCAAACGAGCACGTCAACGTTGAGATTTAGGGAGATGACGTTATGATGAGGCAAAAAAAGATCAAGAAACTAGATGAAGAATCTAGATTCATGTCCAACACATACGATAACGTGCCTTCACTTATGATAATAGACAAGATACAACCGGCTCAGCCGGAGCGGCGAGTCCTTGCCAATACTGCAGCGAAGAGTCCTGGAAGCCCTGACAGAAAGACACCGCAGAGAACGCAGCTGTCATCAGCTCAACCCGAGGCTTCACACCCCCGTCCAACACCGGGCGAGCACGTGGGTCGGACGCCTCGGGAGCCCTGGAGCGTGTGGCTGGGCTTTGCCGATGAGAACATGGAGCCTCAGGGAAGCAGCGGAATAGAGGCTGGGCAGCGACGGCGGCCCTGACACCTCATCGGTGGCGGAGGCATCCAGCAGTCAGGGAGCGCGCTGGCCAGCTCTGCCCCGCTCTGCCCCGCTCGGGAGGAACTGATGGCAGGGGCGGCGACCGAACCGGAGCGGTGCCTGGGAGTAACCTGTGGCTGGCAGTGGAGATCTGAGACTAACCTTGAGGTTTCTTGCTAGCAACGGCAGAGATACACACATATACGCACACATGCGCAAATACATACACATACACACACACACACTCCGCACACACATGCATACAGACAAATACAAACACACACACACACACACACCTGCACACACACACACACACACACACACCTGCACACACACACACACACACACACACGCACGCACGCACACACACACACACGCACGCACACACGCAGGCACGCACACACACACATATGTGTTTTTGAGAAGCCAGTCTCGGTGACAGCAGATGGGATGAGGCTGAGTGGACGGGGCCTGAGTGATTGAGAGTGTGTGTGTGTGTATGTGTGAGTGTGTGTGTTTTCACTCCACTAATAAAATATACAACTCACCGGCCTGACGCTCACTCCCATCGTGGAAAAAAATGTCAGCCAGGGAAAGTCGGAGTGTGTGGCTCAGGGAGGAGGAATGGGAGGAGAGGAGAGGGGAGGGGAGGAGAGGGGAGGAGAGAGGAGGAGAGGGGAGGAGGAGAGGAGAGGAGGAGAGGAGAGGAGGAGAGTGGTGCCTAATTGAAAGAGTATGCATCGCTTTTACAGCACAGAGGGGAAAAAAAGGCGCCAAAAAAAGAAAAAAAAAACCTGCCTGACATCAGTTTTCATTCATTGCTTGGAACGCCAATTCTGTGTTTTCTTCGAGGTTGATGACTTGAAAGGAAGAAATGGAAAACATGTACATTTAGTAGACACTGTCATCCACAGGCTGCAGGGCAGGTTCTCGTTTTTAAAGTATGAGACTTAACTGAGTAAAGGGGCCTGCGGTTTTAGCCTGGCTAGTGCTATGCTTCACAAGCTAACAGAGGTCAATACAATAAAAACAATCAGTCCCACAGCCAAAATGCTAATGCTCATGTCAATACTTAACAAGATTTTGACAATATTTTGGCACGTTTTAGTTTACTGACCTAAACCTTTGGAATTTCCACCTACAACTAGTGAGCTGTAAGTAGCTTACTAGCTTAGAGACATAAGAATAAAAACAGCTGGAACTGTCAAAAAAAGTAGCTAATGAATTCACAGATATACTTCAGTGATAAACTTAAAAACGCCAAGCTTTGTACACTTTTTAGAGGGTTCTGGACTGGATGCAAAAAAAAAAAAAAAAAACTGTGCAAAAAATCACTATGGCATCCAGTGTTAAGGACATGTGTTTCTCTTCTCTTTCTGAGACAATGAACAAAATAAATTTAAATAAATAAAAAAAAGCTTTCTACAAAAAAACTATCTTTAAAAAATGCTAAAGCCCTTTTGTATGACTTTAGGAAACGCCTAAAAGAGGTTTTCCTGAGATTCAGTTCTACTGCCCCAGTATTTGACCACTCATTCACAGCACTGAACTGAAGAATTTAAAGCAGCACATGGCTCTATATTTAACACCAGGCCAGCCACTTACCCCTGGAGGATATGTCAGATTGGGATCTATTTGGAGCAGACAGATTTTAATCTTAAGTACAGAATCAGATACCAGCAAGGTAGGGGGGCATAAATGGTATGTGAGTGGCTGCAAATGTGTGTGTGTGTGTGTGTGTGTGTGTGTGTGTGTGTGTGTGTGTGTGTGTGAGAGAGAGATAGAGAGAGAGAGAGAGAGTGTGTGTGTGTGTGTGTGTGTGTGTGTGTGTGTGTGTGTGTGTGTGTGTGTGTATGAGTGGGTGTATGTCTGTGTGTGTTTGTGCTAAAGACCCGGACAACAGCAGCGTGGGCCCCTTCTTTGAAGCGCAGCCCCGCTGTTAGCACAGTGCTTTCCCTTGCCGCTAGCACAGTGCTTTCCCTTGCCGCTAGCACGTGGCTGCTCTCGCTTTCTCCTCACTCGTTGCCAGACGCATCAGGGGCATCTGCAACGCCGCACTCCCCTCTCCGCGGGCCCCTCTGGCCTGACCAAAGGCCGACCCCTGCAAACTGTTTGAACAACACGGAGAATGCCACCCCCTTTGTTTTCACAGGCGGCTGAAAGAGGCAGAAAAACATCCCCTTCTCTGTCACAAGTAGAGGGGGACCTTCAGTCAGATATTAAGGAGAGCTAATGGTGCTTCCATGCCTAACACTAGGGCTTGGCAAGAGGGGCCACACCAACCATTTCAAGTTTTTTTGTTTGCTTACACACTAAAATATAAAGTTTCCCACTGTTAATGAAACCTAACACTCAAATAACAAAACATCGGCTCAGATTGGCACCACTCTAAACACATTTTCAGCTTCACACTTTTTCCGAAACACTACAAACAGTGATTTGCAAAACATTAAACACACTTATATGCCTTACACACCTGATTATATTGTAATGGCACATTCTTTCAATTTATAAACACTAGCTATCAACTGACTGCACCTTTGCAGCCAACTGGTTAAACGAAGACAAAGACGAAGACTAAATTGATCACATACGAATGACATGGTTGACTACGTTGAAAACCATAGGTTGAGACATGCCACCAAACTGGACAGAGATTATGCTTACAGTACCTTTTTCTCTCCAACAATACTGTACTGTGTTTACTGTGAACATGGTTCTTTGTAAAAATGTTTGTCTTTCAATTTTCATTGTGCAACCATGCAACAAGCAAACACTTTTGCATTAAAAGTACAAAAACATTGTGAATGTATTCATGCCATTTAAGTCATTAGAAAAGTCAGAATGTACAAAGTGTTTAGGATTGATTGCCATTGTGTGTCACTCACTCAAACACAAATAGATCATATGAATCATGTGTGTTTGATTTGGCGACAAAATAGCGTTTATATAAATAAGTGTGTAGTATTGAAAAAAGGATATAGTTTTGCAATAGATCTGAGGTGTTCTGTGAATTGGGTGTATGGTTGTGTGAACTGTGTGTAGTGTTTTGACAAAATGAGCCCAGTTCTCTAAACTGAGCTTAAGGAATTGTAAAAAACTGTAAGATCTCTCTCTCTCTCTCTCGCTCTCTTTCTCTCTGTCTGTCTTTCTCTCTCTCTCTAGGTTGTGAGGCTGGGCTAGTGGTCATGATAGTGATACAGAAGGAAAAAAAAAACATAATGATAATAATGATGATGATAACTACATAAATTACACAAAAGATCAGGCTGATGTCAGTAGACTAAACGTCTGGGGTGGCCTTGGCCTTCTCACTCCTACGTTAGCACTTGCTTCTAGAGGGCTACCGGTAATTAGAGAGTAAGCCGTTCTGCCCCACAAAGGTAAAGTGCAGAAACTACGTAAACATAGAAACTGAGAAAAATGCCTTCAAAGTTGTCAAACTGCCCAGTCAAACATGTTGATGATGAAAACATTCTTTCATTGTACCTTTTAATGAAACCACCAAAATTATTCAAACTATTGAAGTAACTGGCAGTATTATGGCACTTGACCACTTTTCAAAATCTTGATACAAAACTCTGGACTGTAAAACAGAGAACAGTTCCAGTAGTCCCAATACTTTACTGTACATCAAAACTAAGGCAAAAGGCTCAATAAACTTCCACCTATTCACTGAAATAGCAGCCAAATACAATAAAAGTAAAAAAAAAAAAAAAGAAAAAAGAAAAGAAAAATGTCCATTACTCCTTCCAGTAAATGTCCTTAACTTTTTACTGTGCAAAGGCTATGTGGCTGAGCAGAATAATTCTGAGCTCTGCAAGATAAATTACCACAAGCAATTGTCTGGGTTGCCATCTAAAAGAAAAGGACTGGATGGTTCGAGCCATTGATCTCTATTACTGGATTGGACATCACGTGATTTTTGGCGTGCCAACAACGCTGCCATTTTAAACAGTGCTACTTTCGTTTGCAAGCATGGCAGAGCAGCACCAGCCAAGGAAATTATTGCTCTAAAGGCATCCAGTGTTTTGCTTTTGGCTGCTACAACGATGCCAATGAATACTATAGACAGCAGGGCATCTCTTTTCACAAGTACATTTTTTACATGATTGACAAGTTATTACATTATTGGTTTTATTACATAAAAACAGCCAAAATTCTTTTGTTATAGGCAGTTATTAGATTATTGGCCATTATTACATTATCGGCTGCTACACACACTCACACACACACACTAAAACAGACATGCTATTTTTCCTTTCTGGTGATTGTGAGCAGACTATTACCATCTGAGAGGTTAATAAAAGTTTTAAAATCCATCTTCATCCCAATTACTGTTGCTTATTCCAGGTGTGTTCATGTATGTATGTGCGTGTGCATATGTGTGTGTATGTATGTGTCTGTGTGTTTTTACATGTGTTTCTGCTTTTGTGCGTTGTGTTTAAAACGTAGCAGAAAACAGACTGAAGTTTCAAAAATATAACCTTCAGGGGCCAAGATAACAACACAAACCAAAAACACAAAATGGGCCATGCCCTCTGAGTTAGCAAACAGCACCATGCAAACATGGCAAAAGCTTTTTTAACTTAGAGCCTCAGGTGCCAAGGCGGTGAGTCCGCTAGCTGGCTAGCTTGACTGAATCAGGTCAAAGTTTAATGTGTACATTCTCTAGTAGCTGTATGTGTTTAATTGTATGCTTTATTTGGGTTTATTTGAACTGACTGATATTTAGCCCCCACACACACAAACACACACGTACACTGTCCTTCTATGACCACACATTCAAATAGCAAATCTTTTGATCTTCTGCTTTTAAGTTTGGAGTGATTTCCAAACATTGGGAACAATTTCCAACAGTTTTCTATATTTCCAGTGAAAGAAAAGTGCTGTTACACAACTCTTCCACAACACTTTCATCTCATACCACTGCATTGCATGTCACTCTTAACAGCATTTCCTTAACTTACTCAGTGTGATGGTATCTCAACCTATCAAACAGCACACCAGAGGGCAGCCCGGCCAATCACAAAAGAGCCCCTGAGAGCCAGACCCTATCACAGGGAGACTACCAGGCACCGTCAGCGAATGCAGAAAGAGGGAGCCCACCAGGCAGCAGAAGTGCAATCTCATAATCTCAGCTACTTCCAAAGCACACAGGCTTGCTTTTAGTGCTTAACATGTTAGCAGATCTACAGACTGAGAGTGGCCACACACACACACACACACACACACACACACACTCTATCTCAAACACTGTACATGTGCACAGAGACAGACAATCCAAATGTCCCCACATGCACTTACATTAGTCACATGAGCCTTGCTACTCACAAGACATACACAGAGACATCCAGCCAGACAATCCCTAAGATATAAACAGGCAGCAGAAAAAGACAGGAACGTCCACACTAAAATACACACATACAGTAAGCCAGCCATTTTCCCTAATCTCTCCCTTGCAGTGTCCAGCTCCATTTTCTATCTCTCTTTCACACGCCCACACACGCCCACACACACACACACACATACTCGCACACATACTCGCACACACAAACTCTCTCAAACACACACACAGCAGCAGGATTGTTTGAAGGCCCCTGTCATCTTAAAAAGGGGTGAGGGTCAGAGTTAGCATGAAAAACAGTCAGAGCTTCAGTTCACACTACTGTACTACTGCCAGGCCAGGGAAAAAAGGCTAAACACAGTCCGGCTCCTCCAAACATTTTCCGGCGCAAAAGCAACGTTAACCCAACATTCCCCCAACCGTCCCCGGCTGACAGGCAGGCTAAAGCAAGCCAGGCCCTCGCAGAGAGAGCTGGGAGTCCCTGCTGTAAACACAGTGTTGAGTAATGCCCCCTGCTCACAAACGACACACTGTCGCACACACACACACACACACACACACACACACACACACACACACACACACACACACACACAGACACACACACACACACACACACACACACACACACACACACACACACGTATGCACAAGCACACGTATGCACAAACACAAATGCACACATGAAGGCACACACACACGCACACAGATACACACAGTAAGGGACTTACACTGCACATTTAGAAAGACGCACACACATACATCACGCAAAGACACAAACTATATATGTACTGTTCGTGAGGTACGGCAGCACATATGCGTGCATCTGCACACATGTAAACACACACATTTCACCTCTAAACGTTCCTGCCACGGGTGCTATATTTTGCACTCATGCGTACATAGACAAATACACACACACACACACAGATGCGTGCACACACACACAGACATACACACTCGGGGCTTCTCTGGCTTCTGTCTGTTTGTGGTGGGCCACTGCTGATGGCCAGAACGGGAGACACTTCCAAAGCCCCTCTCCTATCCCGCTTCAGTCCTGCGCCAGAGGCGGTAATATAAAACAAAAACCCTCTCCAGAGCCCTCCAGAGCCCTTCCTCAAGCCGCCACCCTGCCTTCACAGCTCCACGGATCCCCACCCCACCACAACCCACCCGCCTGCCTGCCTGCCTGGCCTCACAGCTCCACGGATCCCCACCCCACCCCACCCCACCCCACCCCACCCGCCTGCCTGGCCTCACAGCTCCACGGATCACCACCCCACCCCAACCCGCCTTGCCTGCCTGCCTGGCCTCACAGGTTCATGGATCCCCACCCCGCCCTGCCTGGCCTTCCCACCCACCTCCAGCAGAAGCAGTAGCAGTAGCACCAGCAGCAAGAGCTATAGTGGGAGTAAAGTACTCAATTCCAATTGTGGTGGTGCGTGAGTGTGTGTATGTGTGTGTGTGTGTGTGTGTCTGTGTGTGTGGGTTTAAGGGGGCATGGGGGGTCCTCCAGCGGACCTCCACTGCATTTGCCAAAAAGGGATCCAGTGCGGTCATTAGCCCACTCGACCTACTTAGCAGAGCAACCCTGCACACTATACTGGCTCATGAGCAGCACTGACTCCTGGCTTGCTCACACGCATACACACACACACACACACACACACACACACACACACACACACACACATAAACTTTACACACACACACACATTCACACACAGACACACACACTTACAGACATACACACAGCTATGCGGTGGCTGAACTTGCACTTCCATACGGCAGCTGTGTATAGTAAAACTCAGGGGTGCACGAGTGACCCTGCAGCCCCATCTCATTGGCTTGTGAATGCAATTAGGTGCTCTGGAGAAGCCCCCCCTGACTGACTCGGAGTTAATCGCCGGAGCACTGGAGCTCAGAAGGCCCCGGGTCTCTGTACAGCACCCAGACAGTTTGCCCCAGCGCGGGACCTTTCTGTCAGCGTGATTATCTCGCTCATTGATCAGCGCTAAGCGAGGCTGGGTAGGCTTTCCACTGTGCTGGGGTCAGGGCTCCGTTTCCCATCTCAGGCTACAGGTGCCTATTACGTATGCGGTAAGACTGTAACTGGGTTACCAGCGCTCAGTGAGGCGGCCATGTCAAAACAGTGGGTGTGAGAGGGGTGTGTGTGTGTGTAATTTCGTGTGTGTGTCTGTGTGTATGTGTGTTGGAGCAGGGTGTGTGTGTGTGGGGGTGGTAGTTTGCAGCAGAGGCTGGTGTTGGGTGGTAAGTCCTGAGATGGGATGTTTGAGCACGCTCGGTGTGCTGTTAGTTTTTTTTCCACTGTAAACGCAACTAAAAAACAAATAGCACTGAAACAACACCAGATGTAAAAGAAACACAAACAATTAACTCAAATTGGGCATACCACAGTCGAGACTACAGAGGGACAATTGTGGGATGAGAGAGTGAAAGAGAGAGAAAAAGAGAGTGAGAGTGAGAGAGACAGAGAGAGGAAAGGGGAAACAAAAAAGAGAAAAAAAAAACAGAATTGAGAAAAGGAAGTATGAAAGAAGAGACAAAAATCACATTTTAAATGAGTAATTTTCCTCAGAAAAGAACCATACTGGACCAATTTGAGGTCACCCCTGCATAAACCTTAACTCGACATTTAAAAGAATAAAAAGAGAGGGGGAGAACTACCAAAGATTAAACTCTGAATATAGACTTCTTCCAAAGTGGAAAGGGAGACATTTTGCTTTTCCAAACAATGGCAATTCCAACATCCGAAAAAGAGATTGTAATGAAGAAGGTTTTTTAACGTCCAAATTCCTGCACGTTATTACAACCGCGAAACTCGTAGCCTTGGCCAAGGTGCCTTCACTTTCGCAAGTGGAAGCGTGCGCTACCTGACAATTATAGCCTCTACTGCGTCCAGCCCCGGCGCTCCTCTCTCACACAGATCCTTCTTCCTGGGCTCTTATACATCACTGTGTCTCCGCTTCCTGTGTCTGCGGGTTTTACATAAATACTCGGCCGGCTATACTTCATGGTGGTGACGTCCCCTGCAGTGACGCCAGGAACCATCACCGCTGCAGACACAATGCACATAAACATCAAAGGCTAAAGGTCAGAAATGGAACCCAAAGGAGTTCCAAGGAACTCATTGTCTGTGCTGTGACGTGCTCTTTCTCTCTCGCTCTCGCTCTCTCTCTCTCTCTCTCTCTTTCTCTTTCTCCCTCTCTCTGTTTCTCCTGCATGCACCGCGTGCTCTTTCTCATCCTATACTTCAAAGTTTGGCCAGATAGTAAAGTTTGTGGAGGTTGCGCAAACCCATTGAAACGACAATCCTGGCTAAATATTACCCTTCAGCCCTCCAATTACACTGCTTGCCGCTCTCCTCATCCCATTCTTCTTCCTGTATGAGCTTTTTCCTCTCCTGTCTTTCAACTCCAGTCTAAAACTGTAGCACTTCTTTTTTCCTTCCTGGTCTGAGGGGAGCCTCTAAAAACACACACACACTCACAAACACAAACACAAACACACACACGCATACACACACACACAGAACTATCTCTAGATAGCTCCAGAGGTTTGTCTAGCGGCACAGCGTGAAGGGGATGGGAGCGATGCCATTACGCGTCCGCAAATAGAGGCAGGCGCGGTGAGCCCCATGGTCAACCACACTGGCTTGCGGTTGAAAGCGAGTCTTCCATGGTCACTCTCCCAGCACTGCGGGCACAGGGTGGGGGGTGGAAGCCAGTCCAGCTTCACATCTCCAATATCTTCTTTTTTTTCACTCTGCCACCACCACCACCACCACCATCAACCCTCCAAACAATATCCTGCTGACAACCAGGGCCAATCTGCAAAGGAACCAAGACTAACCAAAGAGGCAACAAAAAAGTAATAAAAAAGTGAAGTAAAGAAAAGACTGAGTGACCATTTCCCAAGATTTCTGCCAGATGATTATCTAACGCCACTGAGTGTGGTTGACTTGGGTCAGAGGCCTCTCGGCAGGGCCAGGAACATGCAAAGCAGACCCATTCTGGCCCATGCCTCTTTTAGAATTATAGCTTTACTTGGAGTACTGTGCTAGTACCAAGTCATTTCCAGTTAGCATTCAAAAGGCATCTGGGGTCAGTGTCTGCGAATCACCCCGGGATCTCGCCGGGGGCTAGGAAATAAATAAAAAAAAACACCCCTTTGTTGTTGGTGCAAGTTACAAAGTTCAGAGACCTCCTAAAAAACGACATATCCCATGTTTCCAGAACCCTCCTAAAACTACATCCCTCATGGTCCTTTTTGTGTCTCTGAGGGTGTAAATGCAAGGCTGATGCATCGGAGCTGGGAGGTATTTCATCTGCTCATCCCTCTTCTCGCCCTGACACACACAATCTCTGACTGTGACCTGCGACCCTGTGGGGTCAGGCTTTGGGATGCTGTCATTGCCTTTGTTTCTCCTCACCTATCTCCCTGCCTAATGGATTACACACACCTGCAGAGGCGTTTTCAACAGCCGTGCAACTACTTATTTAAAGCATGTGTTCTCCTAATGATGCAAGTTTTTCACTAGCGTTTATGGGAGACCTTCGGTCATCATCAGCACACACTAACACATTCGCAGTGATGCCTGACGACCAGTAGCTCTGAGTCCCTGCCTCAGTACTTCCAAATGAGCTCCATTAAGAAATGAAATGACATGCCTTGTCCAGAATGCACAAAACACCCTCTTTCTCTCTGTTTTTCTCATACACACACACACACATTGAGAGAGAGAGAGAGAATGAGAAAGAGAAAACGAGAGATAGAGAAAGCGAGAGAACGAGAGCGTGTTGGCCGTCTATAAAGAACATTATTCCATGTGGCAACACTTTATACAGACAGCCAAGCAGCAGTGGTCCCTTTCACGTGGTGATTTGTGCCCCATGTCAGAGCAAAACAATTGGCCTTTTATTCATTAGGCTTTTAGAGCTGCTCCCTACAGCCAACGGCAGGCCGGTCCAGGCCCCAACCAGTCCACACCGTCACCTCAGTTTGCCTGTGACCTTAACGCTGCTCCCCTTTTTTCCCTCCCTTCCCTTCCCTCCATGCGTGTTTTGTTTTCAATAGCAGCTTTTCTCCGAGACTTAGAAGTATCAGCTCATTAAAACAGACAGCTTTATTCTGTTGATACCCCCCCTCCCTCAGACACATACAGGCACAGGCACACACACACACACACACACATACACAACACACACACACACATGCTTATAGAAAGAAACGTACGAAAAAAAACTTGAAAGGGAAAATGAAACCGCATGAGAATTTCCATTTTTCCACCCCCTCGTTCCCCAACCCCTCCCGGCCGAGCGCCCCCGCGTGATTAATGACATCACGCATGTTCAGGAAAGAGCTCCGTGTGTAATTTTAGAAACTCAGATTTACTGTGCGGTGAGCAAGTACTGAGGAGAAGTCCGGTCTCAGGCCTTCCGTTTGCTTATAAAGCCTTTATAAATGGCGTATAAAATGTCTGTTTATTAACTCGTAGAAAACGTCCAAGTTTAAAGAAGCGAGCTTCTTCAAACAATTGAAGTAGATTAGTTAGAGTCAAGTTCACACCGCCGCATAAATTTGATGATTCAGGTTTGGCACTCTTGTCCACTTAGCAAGTCAGCAGCACTTGCTGGGGCTTGTTGATTGTGACTAGCCTCCTGGAAAGCTATCCCACTGCATTTGCTAGCAACAGAGACTGTTTGCTGAGCTGAGATGTTAACAGGGCAAGTTTACATGGACTGTCACCACGAAGCTGAGCTGAACTAAGATGAGACGTGCTTAACGTGAAGAAAAAGCTCTGTGCGCAGGAGTGCACAGGGATTCCTGGCCTTGTCTGCACAGCTATACAAAGGCAAAGAGCAGTAATTATGCGAACACAGAAACTGAGAAAAATACCTTCAAAGTTGTCATACTGCCCAGTCAAACATGTTGTAGGTACAGTAGTGGTGATACTTTTGTGTACTTTTATAATAGGAAGAAGCAAGACATTTAGTCACAAGAAAAGGAGGTGTTATAAAGTCAAATTACAGTCTAAACTCAATTTGACAAAATATGTAGTTACTGCCCTTTTGGCTTTGTAGGGCAGTGCAGTTCCAGCTATAAATATCTCAAGCCATTTTGCTCCAACCCACTGTAAGTAGGCCCAAAGCGCGCACAAGGAACCAGCCCCTATTAAAGACAGGGTTGGTGGGGCTATCATTAGGCTTGGGGAATGGAACAAGAAAACAGGCTAAGTGCCTACTGAAGTATGCATGATGATCATAATTAGCAGTATTGCTAATGCACTGCATTTCTGTGCGTACTGGTCAGCAGAAGTATTACTAACGTTTGCACACAACGCACTCCAGTTTGAACTCTGGCCCCACACAGCACACTACATTGCAAAGCATACTACTTTGTATGAGCGAAGTTACAGTAACAAATCAATGAATACAACCAAATTATGCATTAAGGTGACTGGTGATATAAAGAACCTGTAACCGTTAAAATACTACAGTACGCCCTTCTAATGGCCGAATGATCCATAAGGGACATCATCATGCATGTATTCTGAGGTGCCTGCGAGGTTTGACTTCATATAGGCACCTTGCCTGCTGTTCTTGTTTTTGGAAGCACTGAAACATATCATTTGTTACGTCATACACAGTGTAGACATATAAATGCATGTGCAGGCACACACACAAATACACACACACAAATACACACACACACACACACACACAACTGGAGAGCCAAAAAAAATCAGTGAGAGAGCGCAAAGGAAAGAGAGAGAACATGTGTGTGTGTGTATTTGTGTGTGTGTGTGTGTGTGTACAGTGCCAGGAGCGGTGTCTCTCCAGAGTGCTGGCAGTGCCCGGGTGGCACAGCATGCCTGACCACAGAGGCCTGTTTCCTGTACCATGAGAACATTCTCTTAAAAGAGCAGCAAGCCTGGTGACAGAACACAGGCACTCATGTACACACACACACACACACACACACACAGAGCACTCACATAAAGCACTTCTTATATACTGTATACATACCCACTCAATAGGGAGCAACCACACACACACACACACACACACACACACACACACACACACACACACACACACACACACACACACACACACACACACACACACACACACACACACACACATCTGCTAGTAATTATCAGGACCCTGATACTGCCCTTGCCTTAATTAGACTTTCTTTATTTTACAGCACCACCAGTTAAAGCAAAATGTTTACAAATGTTGCCTATTTTTCATGGGTATAAAAGAGCCGCCCATGCGGCTGTGGGCTCTGCCTCAGAAATGAACTAGGGATTAGTTAGCCTTACATGTGTGAACGCGGCTTCATTAAGAACAGAGTGGGCCGCTTGTAGGAGGAAATGGAAACACAGCCTGTGTTATTGTACAGTACATGTGTCTGTGTCCTGGCACAAATGGACACACACACAAACAGAGACACGGACACACACACACACACAAACAGAGACATGGACATATACACACACACACACACACGGACACACACACACTAGCTCATGTACACACCGAAACCCACTGACACACACGGTACACAATCATGTGCTGTTAGTCACCAATACAAACACACAGAGACATACACATGGGACCTCTAAAACTACCCCAACACATGGGCCGTGCGCGTACACACACACAAGCGCACACACAAGCACACACACAAGCACACACACGCACACACACACGCACACACACCCACACACGCACGAACACGCACACACACCCACACACGCACGCACGCACGCGCGCGCACACACACACACACGCACACACACCCACACACGCACGCACACGCACACACACGCACACACACCCACACACGCACGCGCGCGCACACGCACGCACACACACACACACACACACACACACACACACACACACACACACACACCCTGTAGCCTTTACAGTGTACCCAAAGCTATCCCTATAAAATGTCTGAGCAGTGGCGGCTCTGTCATTATCATATTTGAGCATCCTTTCGCACGGGATCAAAGGGCAGCTTTATTAGAGCCCAATCTAACGCACGGCCATCCACCTGTCAATGCACCACTCTCAGCTGCATCAGCACTGCCTCAAAAAAACACAAGGACACACATAGAGAGAGAGCGAGAGAGAGCGAGAGAGACAGAGAGAAAGAGAGAGAAAGGAGAGAGTAAGGGAGAGAGAGAGGGAGAGACAAAGGAAGAGAGAAGAGAGAAAGAGTAAGGGAGAAAGAGAGGGAGAGAGAGAGAAGAGAAAACACACAGAGACAGAGAGAGAGAGAGAGAGAGAGAGAGAGAGAGAGAGAGAGAGAGAGAGAGAGAGAGAGAGAGCATCCGTTCACCGCTCTCTAATCAATGTAATTTGTATGTTGGGTTTGGTGCAGACAGCTTATGCCCGACTGGACTTGAACTGTGAGTGTGTGCATGCTTGTGTGTATGTGGGGATGTGTGTGTGTGTGTCTGGGTGTGTGTGTGTATGTGGGTGTGCGTGCATGTGCGTGTGTGTGTGTGTGTGTGGGTGGGTGTGTATGTGTGTGTGCGCGTGTGTGTGTTAATGTGTGTGTACGTGGGTGTGTGTGTGTGTGTGTGCGTGTGCGTGTGTGTTTGCACGCACCTAAGTGCATGAGCAAGTTAAATATGACCTTCCTGTTGGTCATCTCATGACAAGACAATGACACATCTGAATGTGTGTGTGTGTGTGTGTGTGTGTGTGTGTGTGTGTGTGTGTGTGTGTGTGTGTGTGTGTGTGTGTGTGAACATGTTAGGAGCTGGCCTTGATCTTGATCACCGCCTGCATAAACACACACCCCTGACTCGGAGAGCCTTGTAATTATGTCAGCTAGAAGCTAGAAGAGAATACAATTTACTTAGGAAGTTTACACACACACACACACACACACACACACAAAAGGTCTTGTATTAACACACTATTACAATGACACTCAGTGATGATGACCACACTCAAAATAAATAACCACACACCCACACACACACACACACACACACACAAAAGGTCTTGTATTAACACACTATTACAATGACACTCAGTGATGATGACCACACTCAAAATAAATAACCACACACCCACACACCCACACACACACACACACACCCAAAGACTTATTCACACACGCATGTACAGTACAAACTTGTCCTCAGGGGAATGATATCATCTACTAACAGTCAGCATCCTGACACCATCTTACACACTGCATTTTTCCTCTGTGAACACATTCTTCCTACTGTCCTGTTCCCCACACGCATGAAAAACAGACACACACACACACATCTAGCCACACACACATTGGAACACAAACACAGTCATTTGAGTGTTATCAATTCATCTTCCCATCGTTCTCTCAATTATTACATAAGCTATGCTCGCCAAATCTCCTCAATGGCCTTATTATTCACCTAATCCCCCACTGACTCTTTCTCTCTTTCGCTCTCTCTCTCACTCTCCTATCTTTTTCTTTCCTTAAGGAAAGGCCCCGTGTTTTGCAGTTCCTTTTCTTCTGGCTCTCTCATTCCTCCATCACTGGCCAACTGATTGAAAAAGTCGCCCTTAATTAAAAAGCACTACTGCCGCTAAGCTGAGCTGTGCTGTGCTGTGCTGTGCTGTGCACTGGGCTCCAGCACGCTGAAAGAGACGCCGATGTGGCCAGTGATAAGGACTCGGCCCTGTTCCCCCTTCTGCTGCCAGTGCTTAGGGGTCAGACCCAATCAGAGACATTTCGTTTGTCTGCGACACAGCAATGCGATCCCATGATACCCAAAGCAACGACTAGAGTTATACCTGTGTAGGCTATATGTTAGGCTGAACTTTAGGCTTTGTTCAATACCTTTAACCTAATAGACATAGTGTGGAAAAACAATGCTATGTAAAACAGAAATAAAGAGACTGCTCCAGCACTTGTAGTTCAATCAGGGATCCTGAAAGGTGTTGCAATGTGTGTGTAAGGGCCTTGGGGGAATCTGGGGGGTAAATCCGTGAAAATATTTAATAAATTAGATGCATTCTGATTGTTAGATAGCTTAGATGTATCTAAACAAAATAAGATTTTATAGAAACCTGAGTCCTTGTAAGTGGACAACAGAAAGAAAACCTATGCTTTACATAGACACATAGACATTTATAATAAAATATCATTTATAAATAAACAAGTGTGCTCCAGTAATGTAATTACGTTGTATTTGATGTTTGTAGGCTATGGTCTAAGTAGGCACCTGTCACTTAAAATGTCTCCTCATGATCCTAACTGATGTTCTAACTTCGTTTCTATGCAAGAAGCTGGTGAAATCCAAGGGCTAGTGCAAATGTGGATTCATAACGTTATGTTTTCTATGGAATTAATAAATATCCAACAACACCTTGAGGAGATGTTGTTGTTGTTGTTCTGATTTTGGTGAGTAACGTTAGGTTGCTACACAGCTGACAAGCACACTTTGGTAATAAGTTGGCTCGCTAACAGGAGCCATCCAGGTGTAGCCTACTTGCTTGTCTGATAAAGCCTGCAGGACCTTCAGATGGGCATACGCTCGCTTCTTTTTAGATTTGCTTCCTTCTCTCTGTCAGCACCCTCGTCTGACGTTGTGTATTATTAACTGGTAGGGACACACATACACAAGCATCATCCTTGTGTTTGTCTTATTTTGTTACTAGGCTACCACACACACTTGCGTGACAACTTTCTGTACGCTGCTCATAAGAACCTCACAATCAGGTGTTGTTTGGAAGGTCTTAAGGAGATACTACGCAACTTTGACTGATTTTTCTCTACAGAGCTCCCCCTACTGTCTCCAAGTAAATGGACACCCTTCCCATACCATACCCTACCCTAACTGGCGAATACGAAAGTAGTCATGTCCACCGAGGTAAGTAAAGTCTGAATTTATTCTGAATTTAACATAATCCTGCCTCTTGCAATATTTAGGACTTTGTGAGTCAGAGGGTGCCAGGACAGACACCCAGATATTGCAAGTGTGGTATTCTGTACACAGACAACGAGGGCGGTTAAGAAAGTCTTCCTTCACCTGGTAATGACTCATTTAAGCATCTACCGGCTTGTGAAGATGATTAACTCGAAAAAGTTGCATAGTCCTGCTTTAACACACAGTAGCCTATTGGTTGACTGGATGAAAACGTGAGTAGGCTACCATATTTTTTCGCTTTAGGCTATGCAATATTGTTTTGATATAGGTTTAAATTAAATATAAAAACAAGCTGGAACAAATATTTCCTTCAGATAAGGAGGAACACTGTGTTTGAGCATGTTAGAATGGTTGTCCTTGCTTTATTTTCCAGAAGTGGGCAGGCTATGATTGGTGAAAGTCTTCTTTTCCCAACAGGTTGCTGCCCAATGTGGTTACACCAATAGACGAGTTGTTTAGTGTGTGAATACAGAGACAGTTGAATTCAAAGTCATCAGTGGCTTCTTAGGTATGTTAAAGTGACAAATCGTAGCAGTGTAGTTTGATGTCTAAATGTGTATCTGCTACGCGAAATGCGTAAAGGTTGGCAGGTCTGGAAATGTATTCAGTCATGAACAGGTTAGAAACATAAAAATAGGGAGATGTTTTCCAGGTAGTAAAGTGACTGGTAAGTTTTATGTAGGATATGACACTACTGTAAGGTGTTGTCTATTTGTGTGTATTTCAGAAAAAGAGAGAAAGTGTGTGTGTGTGTGTGTGTGTGTGTGTGTGTGTGTGTGTGTGTGTGTGTGTGTGTGTGTTGAGGCCTGTGCCTGTGGTGCAATGCAATGTAATAAAAGCAAATCTATCTACGTACCTGACCAAGAGTGCAAAACAAGGCAGTTAAGAATTCAGGTGAAATAGAAATTTGTATGTGCATACACACGTGCAGGAGAATACCTACAAAATATTCCAACAGACACACACACACATAGGCACACCCATACTCACTCCTTGGCCCAGTTAGAGAGGTATGGAGAGAGAGAGAGAGAAAGAGAGAGAGAGATGGAGAGAGAGAGAGAAGGAGCCGGTAGATCTGGCTGCCTTGGCCGCCCGGGTTTTTTTTTCTCTCGACGCACTAGTAAAGAGCCTTTACAGGGTGTTGTTCTGCTTTAAAGCTGGATATGGCTCATTGAATTTCCACTTTATTTGGACACAACTATGCAGCGATGACGTCGACGGGCAAGGAGACCG
>CM050206.1:23646577-23649077 GCA_027475355.1 Coilia nasus | reverse complement strand
CAGCAAGAGGGAGAAAAGAATGCTGGACAGATTGAAGGAGACTTCAGACTTCATTGGGAGTGCTCAGTCTGCCTCTCTCTCTCTCTCACATACACACACACACACACACACACACACACACACACACACACACACACACACACACACACACACACACACACACACACACACACAGGGCCCATCCTCCCCTTCCGCATACCTGCACCACTCGCAAATTGGCATCTCCCGCTCTCGCCCCATTGCCTTTCTGCACTGCAATTATAAAATAAATAGTCTGAACGCTGAAAAATGGGCTAAACCCTTCCAGCCTCCGGGACCAGCCTGTCTAAGATCCCAGTCTGCCTGCCTGCCTGCCTATAAACCCAGCCTGAGAGCCCAGCCTTCCTGCCTGCCTCACGCCTTCTTTCACACCGCATTCTGTGCGTGCATGATCGCTATTTTGTACCGGGAGTGAATAACAGCTTAATTTGACAAATTGACAACAATTATAGCCTATACATGTTTTGGAACAGTGTCAAATATTCCGTCGGCTTTATAATAGTGATCAAGTTGTACTGTGTGCATTAGCCTATTGCACATTTCATGACAACTATGCTATCAATGTATGCATTGACAGGGATACCTCATAAGCCCAACTGTGTGACAAATATAACAAAATTGCATAAAACATGAAAACTATCAATATGACCTTCTCATAACAGATGTTTTGACTGTTTTTAATGTTTTGTTTTTTTTGCCTTGGGTCCTGTATTTTTCCACCTCTCTTTTCCCTTCCCTTGAACTTTCCACCTCTCTCCTAACCCTCATTCTGCAGTGATTTCTTCTTCGGAGTATTCTCCAAATCGCTTTTCGCTTTTTTTCCGTCAAAAAATATCAAACTTGTTCATGTCATTCAGTGTTGCCTATTTGGTTTGGTACATCTATTGTCAACAAGCCAGTGGGCAAATTTGAGGTCCATATGTCAGTATGCCCAGCCTGACTATGACCACCCGAAATAAAAAAAGTACTAAACTCGTTTTTGTAATTCAATGTTGCCTATTTGGTTTGGTACATCTAACGTCAACAAGCCAGTGGGCAAAATTAAGGTGGATATGTCGCTATGCCCAGCCTGCCTGCCTGCTTGGCTGGCCAGTGTACCCCTGTCCCAGCCTCGTTCTCTTCCTACTGCACAGCTGCCTAGAGCACTGACTCCAATCCAACGCAGGCTCCCACTCTGGGGACGAGAGTGCTCTCTGCTCTCGTTCTGTTTCCTCCTTTTCTTCTCTCTCTCTCTCTCTCTCTCTCTCTCTGTCTTTTTTGTAAAAAAAAAAACAGATGAGTGTAAAAAAGAAGTGACTGTAAGAGATCACCGAGGCCTCCTGAGAAGAGAACAGAGAACAATTCCAGGGCCTTTTGTCACTAAACACCTCATAAAGAAAAAGAGCCTCTTTTGATTGTCTTCTGGGTTACAACTTGCACAGAGCAGGACAGAGAGATAGAAGGAGAAAAAGGGGGAGAAAAGAAGAAAGAGAGACAAAGAAAGGCAGGGAGAGAAAGAGAGAAAGAAAGAAAAATGAAGAGAGGAAAGAGAGAGAGGGAAAGCGAGTGAGAGAGAAACAGCAACGTCTGTACCAGTTGTGTACCAGTAAACATAATGAATACCATCTGGTTTGCTGGGGCAAATTCCCTCATTCTTGGCTTTTCATGTCATTCTGGAACCAGGTCATTACTCTGGCCAAGACTCGCTCTGTGAAACTCAATAGGAATGAGTGAAATGCCTATCACAGTAAGATGAGACTGATAAAGGATCGGGCTATGTGTGTGTGTGTGTGACTGTGGTGTGTGTGTGTGTGTGTGTGTGTAGACCTTTCATTATGAGCAAGCACATGTGAGTGTGAGTGCTGATTTTGCTTTGTGCTGTATAAATGTATATAAGCATATGAATGTGTGTAAATGTGTGTGTGTGTGTTTACTGTGTATGTACACTATCATTATCCATGCATTCATCTAGTCTCTCTGAGTGTGAGTGTGTGTGCATCAGTGTGTGTGTGTGTGTGTGTGTGTGTGTGTGTGTGTGTGTGTGTGTGTGTGTGTGTGTGTGTGTGTGTGTGTGTGTGTGTGTGTGTGTGTGTGTGTGCATGTGTGTGTGTGTGTCTGTGTGTGTAAACCCCCTTTTTTGTAGTCTAGCTAGCTTTGCTATCCGGTTACGCACACATGTTCTTTATGGGCAGGCTAATGGACGTGCTCTCTTCCTGTTGCTCTGGTGTGGTTTACTGTTGTTTGATGTGCAGACGAGTGGAGCAGGAGAGTAAGTAAACTCAGGCAGAGGAGAGAGCTCTCTTTTTATCAGATAACACACACTTAAGCGAAAGAGCCAGCCCGGGAGATGTGGAAGCAGAGAAGAGAGAGGAAGGGAAAGAGAAAGAGAGAAAGAAGGAGAGAGAGAAAGAGAGAGAGAGAGAAAGAAGAATTGAGCCCTGGAGATGGGGAAGCAGGAAAAAGACAGGAAGAGAAAGGGAAA
>CM050206.1:23624077-23639077 GCA_027475355.1 Coilia nasus | reverse complement strand
GGTGTGATACATTCCAGACCCTTCCTGACCCAACTCACATACACACACACACACACGCGCGCGCGCACACACACACACACCCCAGGCCATTTCTCCATGCTAATTGCTCTGTGTCAAAGGTCAAATACCAAGACTGGAAGTCACCAGAGGAACTTTTAAGCTACAGATCACAGCTAAAAAAAAAAAAAAGAAGAAGAAAAACATCCGACTCAAAGATGCTGTATGAGTGAGTTCTCTCTCCAAAAAGCTTGGCGTGGAACTTCATAGTGTGGAGGACATAACTCCAAACATTAAGCCCTCCACACACCAGCTTCGACAAAGTGTTTTAAATTCAACAATGTGTGCAGTGAACACACACACACATTCCATGTACAGCCGTTATCATAAACAATGAATTTAAATGAGCAGCGCCATCAGAAATAGACTCGAATCATAATTAACACGTCATCAGTCAGCACAGTTCGACATCAGTGTGCAGGTCTGAACTGAAAACAATGAGAAAATGTGCAGTGCGCCACAATGTGTAGAAGCCACGGTGCGAAGGCCTTGAGGTTCCAGAAGGGAAGGGAGAAGCTCCGTGTGATTTATCTTGGAGGATGTTAAAACTTCCGGGACTGTATTTCCTTGCTCTTGATGTGCTGTGTTAGTTGTGATTTGTCCACGAACTTGGAGACTGCGTCATAATCTATCTGCTACATACCATTCGGCCTTGAGACCTCATCCCAGGAAGTTTAACTGCTCTTCACTATCAGAGCAGTTCACATTCTCTGGATCAGGTGACCACAACGACTGTCACTCCAATTCACACCTTGATGGGTGACTCATGTGACCCTTTGTCATGGAATGGGGGGTGTGGTCTACAGCTGCACCTGCAGTGGTCCAGAGACATAGCTCCAGGTTTCCCCATCATCAGGCCAGAACTGAAGAAGCCTTTTGGATGAAAGGTGAAACGTCTTCAAGCGCCAAAAAGAAGTCCAGTTGCTTACAACTTAGCTCCTTTGACTACCATGACCTGGATGAATGAAAATCTACATAGACATGTTGGTGTTGTTTTGATAGTAAAGAGCAAGTATCCCTGTATACTTTAAAGGGCTCTGTAAAAGTGTAAAAGTGCTGCTCATTGAGATCTATTCTTTATCACAAGGGCTGTAGATCGGCTCACAAGTGTGGTACACTTTGTCGAGGCTAGTGTGCAGAGCACTTTAAACCATGCCCTAGATCAGGGGTGCCCACTATGTTTTAGCTCGTGAGCTACTTTTAAAACGACCATGTCACCGCGATCTACTGAGGATGATGATGGTGATGACGATGGTGATGATGAAGATGATGATGATACATCACAGCACTACTTTAATACAATTGCATTATGCTTTGTATTACTTTCGAATTAACCTTTAGAGCACAACTCTAGTACATTTGCAATTATCTATTGCCATGACTTAATTAATCTGATGATGACCTGTGCACTGGAGAGTGTGACAGGGTTGCATAGTCCTAAGCTGCTGCGTGTGCAAACTGTCCTCTTTGTTTCTCCAGCTCCGATGCAAGGTTTCAGAAGTTTCCCAAGTCATAGCGCTGCAACTTTGAAGACAGCAATTTCATTTTTCTTTTGAATGCATTAACTGAGTTGATCGTGTCTCATGTCGACCATGCTTTTGTCTTTTCTTTGCAGCTCCAAATTAAGTTTGTTCAACATATTAGTAAGATCAGTTACAAACGCCAAGTCTAGCAGCCACTGATTGTCATTAAGTTGCTTGTGTTCCGCATGTTTAGTGACAAGAAGAAACTCCTTAATCAATGGACAGAGCTGTCAAAATCTCTGCAAGAATTCCCCCCTACTAAGCCATCTCACGTCGGTGTGTAGCAAGAGGTCAGAATAGTTAGTACGCCTCTTCCAACTGTGCACGGAACAGCAGTCTTTCAAGAGACCTCGCTCGAATACAACAGGCTATTTTGGTTGCGACATCAACAATCTCTTTCATGCATTTTCTGCATAATGAAGTGACTGCTGCCCTGTTAACTGCATTTTTATTTCCGTCACATTTCTCAGTTCGCTTTTCAGGGGAAAGTCAATGTCATAGTTTTTATGAACAGTATGGGCTAGGTACAAGTTAGCGAACTAGCTAGGACTCCTTCTTTGCTGCAGTTTTCCAGTCGCCGTTCTAGTTGTTATGGTAACCTAACAAAACGTTTTAGACAATCTGCGATCTACCACCACTGCCTTCGCGATTGACTGGTAGATCGCGATCAAGGTAGTGGGCACCCCTGCCCTAGATGCATGCTATGCATTTGCGCTTCAGTGACAAAGTCTGTTCGATTAGATTACTTTTTACTATTTTTTTTACTATTACTATTTTTTGTGACACAACACTACAATAAGGTAACTGAACAGCGAACAGCTTCAGTGTGGATAGACAGGAAGAGATTACTGCTACGGTCGGTGGTGTCATATGCAGTTAGGATACGGTGTAGAAGTGTGATTGTCTGATTCATTCTTAACAAACAATTAGCTGAAAAAAGTTTGGCCACAGACTAAGACAAAAGCAGGAACTACACCAAAAACAGGGAACAATTCAGCTGGGTTGAGCTGAGAGAGTCTGTGAAATGCACCCAGACTTCCAGCTCCAACAAAGCGCCCGATGCAATAACACACACTTTTTTTCCGGACCCTCACAGAGAAAACTGTGAATGAGAGATGATGGAGGATGGGCTGGAAGAGAGAGAGAGTGTGTGTGTGTGTGTGTGTCTGTGTGTGTGTGTGTGTGTGTAAAGACTGAGAAAGTAAGAGTCTGCTGGCGAAGGGCAGAGACACAGAGAGGGGGAGAGAAAAGGAGAGAGAGAGATAGACAGAGAGAGAGAAAGAGAGAGAGAGAGGAAGACAGCCAGAGTAAGAGAGAGGAAGACAGAGAGGGGGTGGAGGGTAGACACAGGAAATGAGATGAGAAAGAGAGCTGGCCCATGCTTTAGGGAACATGCTACAATCATACACAAACATCCCTCTGTGCCATGCTCCCTTAATGGATACCAGCTCGTGGTGGCACACACACACACATGTGCACACTCACACATACACGCACATCCACATCCACACACACACACACACACACAAAAACAGCCAGCCTCAATCTGCATGCCAGCTTTTGTCAGATGCCAGCCAGACCCTGTTCTTCACAAGGCACAGACTCCTCAGCCTACACTGATGTGGGCATAGACACTAGCTGCACACATACTCTGTATACCACTAGCATCCAGCATTCACAGTCGATTCTAATAAGCACAACTGTTTAGCTGTGTAGATAGGCTAGTAAAAACACCTGCTTCATTGTAATCTTTGGATTATTTTTTGTGTATTTATCAATGCACTGAGGAGTTTTCAAAAAAAAAAACTTACTTAAACCATGCATAATATTTATTTCATACATTATGTTCATTTTTTTTAAAATAATCGACAATCACAATTTGCTGTGCTTACACTGACAGTGACGTCTTGCAGTTCAGAGTCAAAGTCAAAAAGTCACTTGAATGAACTCAACTCAAATGAACACCCAACTGACAGCTTTAGGTAGTTTTTTTATTCTTATTTTATCCATTCAGGTACAAGTAGGTAAGTTGAGGAATGAGTTGATGAGCTTAGGATGAATAAGAATATTTGCATATGTTTTTTTTCTGTCTTTTATCTCAGGATGTATATAACATTTAGTGCTTTTGGTGTACAAAATCACTTAAATATTGTCACTTTATTTTACTTACACAGTCAGCAATTCTTGGAATAGTTGCCAAACTGCAAGATTGGTTAGCTGGGCAGCATAGAATAAAGATTCTAAGCCTTTGTTCCTGACTCAGGTTTGAAGGAACACACTTATTGCCATGACAACTTGCATGGAATGCTTACTTACAGAACTCTAGAGTAGAATGCTCAAACTAGAATCTTCAGTAATTTACAAAGATCAGCTCAGTCTGAATTGAGATTTCAAAGAGGACAGCTGTTTGACAATGAGACTCTGCGATTTATTCCGCTGCTGCCTGCCAGTGCCTGAAAAGGCCTCCGATGGCGTCATGGCGTCACCGAGGATCGAGGTGGACAGCACCAGGAAGAAGAAGAGGAGTGAAAGAGCCAATCTCAGTGGGAAGAAGCTGAGAAAAGAGGCTAAGCGCCTAAAAAAAGAGATGGTGGACAGGAGGAGGAAGGAGGTGGAGATGGCCGTCTCTGAGGTGCAGGAAGGACCGATGGAGGCTCTACCTCTAGCTGAGTGGAAGGAGAGAGCTGGAGAGAGAGTGGAGGGCCTTAAAAATGGCCAAATTATTATCCACCAGGCCATGGTCCATGCTAGCCAAGATAGCCAAGATGCTAATGGGGTTCCAGTAATAGGACAGCCACTGTCTCGCCCAAAACTTGACTGGCAAAAGTACCAGCCCAAAGTTAGCAATAATGACCAGCGTGGCCCACATCCTGAGAGGCACAGCAACCTAAGCCCTCAGGAGAGGGATCAGCTGGAGGAGGAGAGGAGGGAGAGACTGCTGGGCTGGTTTGACCGCAGGGAGGCAGCAAAGAAGAAGGCTGATGCTGGACTCACAGTCAGCCAACCTGAGACTGCTCATCCTGACCTGTCATGTAAGTATCATACCATCAGCACTGCACCTTTATCAAACATCAACCTCTCCTCATCTCCACTCATTCTCTTCATTTAGAATCCTCTCTATTCTTACACTTCAGGTATGGTTCAGGTGCACTAATGGCCAAATTGATCACTGATTTTATCATATTATCTCTTCACAGACCAAAAGCAGTGTTCCCTGGGTGACCTGGAGGAGCAGAGGAGGCTGCAGCTGCTGGCCTGGTTTCAGAGGAGAGGCCTGACTGCCCTGAAAGCAGCAGACACACAGGCTGCAGAGAGCTGCACTAGCAATGGCAGCCATGATGGAGACAACATCCTGCCACAGTGAGGGGGGGGCTCGGGTCAACGTGCCTGCAGCCAGTGGACCTCCAGTGGCAACACAAATAGGACTTTAAAAAATAGCTTAGATATTAATCACATGAGTATTTTTTATAAATTAATAATAAATATAATTCAGAAAAAATGTTGTTTATTGTTGTTTTCTCATGACATACAATGAGCAGACAGTTAACCGTACGGATCCTGTGCATACAGTTTTGAGGACTATATCAGGCAATAATATTTAACTATGTTTTATGCATATGATGAAAGCTTGTGTCCTCACATTTCAAACACAAGTTTTAGAGTTTTTCAAGAATTTATAGAAATCCATAAGGGGTCTACAGTGCTGATTTGGGTCTACAGTGCGGATATTAGGCCAAAAGATCTTATTTGTTAGTGTAGTGCCTTCCTATAAGCCAGTTCACACATGAGACACATTAGGAGTTTCAAGGGATGATTTTCAATTCAGTGAACACAGGTTTTCGATTTATCTTTACAAATAAAATTCTCAAAACTGCAAAAATCCCCCAAAAAACAGTAAACAGTAAATTCAACTAGCAATCCAAGAATGAATGAATGAATCCAAACAACGACTGATGTCTCTAAACACTTCAATTTATAGAAAGGTTTCCAGCACTTTTTTGGTATAAACTGGACACAGCTGCTTTGACACTCTGACTAGCTTGAGCCTGGATGCTGTGCTGTCAGGGACAATAACAGTAAGATAGACAGCAAACTGATGGATACACGAGAGAGAGGAAAGGACAGAGTGAGAGAGAGATAGAGAGAGAGAATGTGACAGAAGAGGGAGAAAGATGCTCTGTGTGTGACAGTGTTGGGGGATGAGAGAGAGAAAGAGAGAGAGAGAGTAAGAGGGTGAGAGAGAGACAGATAGACAGAGAGAGAGAGTGAGGGAGTGAGAGACTGATATATGAGGCTGTGTGATGTCAGTGTGTGTGTGTGTGTGTGTGTGTGTGTGTGGGGGGGGGGTTGGGGGGCTAGGGGGCTGGAGTGTGGTTTGACAGGTGTGTGTTCTTTAGCCTGGCAGGTCATCAGAGCCCTGCACAGGCCAACAAAAGAGCCTATTCTCTAGCACTGAGGGGCTATCACAGCCTGTCCATCTTACTCACACAGACAAACTCTGTCACACACACACACACACACACACACACACACACACACACACACACACACACACACACACACACGCACACTTCCAAATGGAGATGCCTTCCCATGAACACTGCGTGAGTGGTTCAAAACAGCACAGACATAAACACACTCTCCACATCTGCACATCACTGCAGGCTGACAGTCCCTCTGGGGTCATTGTGGCAGCTGGGTGAGTGTCAGGAAGCCAGGCTCCGCGTTGCCAGGTTGAGGTATTTTCCTCCCAAAAACCCCCCACAATTCTTCACTTCAGTCATGTTTGACATATCGCATAGCGCAGCAGACAGACGTAATGAAGCCAAGCCTAGCGCTGACAATCTGGAGCAAACCTGCATAAATACTGCTCATGGACACACACACACATGCATACATGTCTGCACACACACACACATACACACACACACACACTGATCAGTTAACACACACACACAGTCACCGATACACATACACACACTGACCAGTGCACATGCACTCCTACACACATCAACACATTAGCACTCATCCCAAATGAACAGGTGTACATCCCCAAACAGATCGGCAGACATACTAACCTATAGAACCACATGTCCTCAAACACACACACACATACAGAATCAAACTAACATCTAGCACACTAACAGCACACAATAAGGCCTTACACACCATCCCACATAGTGCCTACAGCCTTCAACAGTGATCATTTTTTGTGCATACAAACAGCAAGATCACACACACACACACACACACACACACACACACACACGCACACACACAGCACACAGGCCATTATCCTGCACTTTGTCAACAAAACAGGGTGGATGTACCCCCTGAGCATGATGAACAAATTAGAGCACTTGACCTCTGGATGGAGCATCACACATGCTGCCAGAACTGAGCAGGAATTCTGCTAGCTCAGTCCAGCTCTACTGTAAACACACACACACACACACACACACAAAATGACACACACAAGGATGCACACACACACACACACACGACACACACATGCACAAACATACACACACACTTCTTGGCACACACAATTTTTTACCATGCTAATTTACAAGAGCACACACACAGACACACAGAGGACACACACTTCAAGGGGGGACAGTACTGCAGCGGGCATGAAACCGGCGATTGAGAGGGCAAACTATATGCCTAAGCATGCCTGACCGGTGACATAATATTACACAAGTAGAAAGAAAACACCACTGAGTGGTGTGTGTGTGTGTATGTGTGTATGTATGGGTTCTCAAGAGCGCAATAGTGTGTATGTATGTTTGTGTCTGTGTGGGTGATTGCCTGCGTGCACGCGTGTGTGTGTGTGTGTGTGTGCGACGTGGACCGACAGCTGTGATGGATGGGCCTCACGTCCCGCCAGGACCTGGCACGGTCTCCGTGGCGATGCGGAGGGTGACCCTGTGACCCCCGCCGCACAGAGATCGGCATTCAGAGCGCCGCCCCTCCCCTGGCCCTTATCAATCAAACGGCCCGCTGCCACGGCAACCAGTAGGAAAACCACTGTGACAGTACGTGTACATGTGTGTGCATGTGTCTGTGTGTCTGGGAGAGACAGTGTGTGTGTATGAGACAGAGAGAGAGAGACAGACAGACAGAAACAGAGAGAGAGAGCGAGTGTGTGTGTGTGTGTGTGTTTAAGTTTGTACGCAGGTGTGACTGAATGCTTCAGTGACGGTCTGTTTATGTATTAATGTAATGAATGTGTGTGCATGTGTGTGTGCATGAGCACGTGCGAATGTTTGGCTGTGTCCTTGTGTGTGTGTGTGTGTGTGTGTGTGTGTGTGTGTGTGTGTGTGTGTGTGTGTGTGTGTGTGTGTGTGTGTGTTTGGAAAAGCAAGAAAGAGAAAGGCGAGAAAAGGTGAAAGCTGAGTGTATTGCTGTGTGTGTCTGTGTCTGTGTGTGTGTGTGTGTTTAAGGGTCACACACTCTGTAAGGTCTGACCCGGTCATGGACAGAACCCTGACCGTTCCGCAACAGTCAGAACAGTTGGAAAGCTGTTCATCAAAACAGTATATATGAAGTCACACACACACACACACACACACACACACACACACACACACACACACACACACACACACACACACACACACACTCTGCCTTCAGACACAGGCTATCTCAGTAACAAATGTAGGGGGGAAATCCTAAGGGCCAGTTGGGGTTCTGTTCTGTCCAAGCAGGTGGAAGGAGAGAGGGGGTGGGTTGGGGTTTGGGTGGGGTGGGGTTGGGGTTTGCTGTGAGCGTGGCCTGGACCACGGGGGACTCGTTTGGCCAAGCTGGTGGGTCAGGGTTGAGTGGAGACGACGCTCCTCTGACACCACGCGTGGCTGCCATTGCTCTGCCTGACACTTTTATGGGCACCGGGCATCACGGCGGAGGAGCAGGGCATTCCCAACAGGGCCCGTGAGGTCAGCCGGAAACGGCCGCCAAACGAAAACAAGCCCAAAGGCTTGACTGAGGCCTCCAACAAGAGAGTGTTTCCTGCAGTCTCACTCATTCCTCTTTTTTTGCTTCTTTTCCTTCCTTCATTCTTTCTTTCTTTCCTTCTTTCTTCCCTTCTTTTGATTTCTTTCTCAAAGCCTCTGGTTGTCATATTGAGTGCCCAGATGAGAGGTTAAGGGACGCAGGACAAATACTAGGCATACACCAAGGTCAACACCTTCCTACCCCGGACCTAACCCATGAGATTAAGGAAACCCATGAAGGTTGTTCTCTGAGAGTTGAAAGGGGTTCTTTGATGCATTCTGAGGAACCTATGAAGGTCCTAGGAAAGTTGTTCTTCTCTGTGAGTTGAAAGGGGTTCTTTCATGCATTTCTGAGGAACCCCTTGGAGGTTCTAGATAAGCTGTCCGCTCTCTATGTGCTGAAAGTGGTTCTTTCATGCCTTCTGCCGGCTCTCCTACCTCAAGCTCTATCTAACGATCTCTCGATTTCAGTCTCTGATCTGTAAATGAAGATGCAGGTCCCAAATGCCCTAGTGACGGCCAAGCGTTACACAGTAACAGGGCAGTCAGGAATGTATGGGGAAACAGGCCTTTAAAAACTATTGAAAACACATACACACTCACACTGGCACTCACACGCACACACTGACACACACACACACACACACACACACACACACACACACACACACAGACCCATCAACCTAGTCACTGAGCCCCAGGAGTAAACAAAGCAGCGCAGTGCCTCTCACAAAGGCAGCCTTAATTCAGACAGACAAGCAATTTACATGTAAGTGGATTCAGATGGGTCTGCTGAGGAGGCCCACAATCCAGCAGTCACCCCTCCTCCCTCCCTCACTCTCCTTCCCCCTCTCCTTCCCTCCTTCTCACTCGCCCTACCTCCTTCTCACCCTCCTTCCAATATCTTTCTTTCCGTCTGTTTCTCTTTCTCTCTCCTTCGATCACTTCCTCTTTGTTCCTGAGCCACATGTCTTTCTTTCTTTTCTCTCCCGTCCCCTCTTCCTCTTTCCCTCTCTTCCCCTAGCCGAAGCGCTGTGTGAAGATATGGGATTTAGATAAAGGCCTGTGGAGGACTGAGGCACAAATTTGCTCAAGTGTTTCAATCCTGTCCCAATTTAACCGGCACCACCCCCTCACGCCTGCAGCAAGGAACCCTGGGAAGGGTGACCAGACGCCGCTCACCGGGAGTCTACCAGGTGTCACATGACTATGAGTAGATATGAGAGAAAGCGGAGGGGGGAGGGGAGGGGGGAGGCAGCAAAGGGGAGGGGATATACTGGAAGAGGCGCAAACAAAGTCATTATAATCTATTTAATCACTAGTTTGTTTAGTCATACTGTAAAAGGATAAGATAACGATCAAGAGGATGAAATGATGGCTTTAATAATAAGCATAAGCAATTACTAATGACTACCCTTGCACAAACAGTGAGGCACGCACACGCATGCAATCACACCAGTGCACACACACACACACACACACACTTGCTCACACACTTGCTCACCCACACAGACACACTTATACAGACAGCATTTAAATACAGAGGGTGGCTGACTTTCAAAAACTTCACAGAGACACACAAATCTCTCATCATACTCCTCACACGCATGCACTCACACGCACACACGCGCACACACACACACACAAACACACACACACACACACACACACACACACACACACACACACACACACACACACACATTTAAATTGCAATCAGTTTGTGAGTGTGTTGAAAGGTCCTGGGCATATAATCGCTACCACTGTTCCACGCAAACACACTCATTCCTCCTCAACTCCTTCCAGTAGCCTACCCTGTGCCATATTGCAACATCTTCCCCCAATAACAGACAAAGAAACAACTAGACAGACTAACCAGCCTTCCAGGCCAAATTTGCAGTCTTGCATTCCAAGGTCTGTGATATTATGAAGAATAATTCTTCCATTATTCCCCAACTCCCCAACCCTTTTGTTGCTCTCTCTCTCTGTCTTATAAACACACGCTCGATCACTTGCTGTCTCTCTCGTAGACTCAACTCTTTCCTCCTCCATCTGTCTCTATTCTCCCCTCTTTCAGGGGCAGACGTATAAAGCTGTTAGCGCCCACTTCTGGTGTAATTCTCTCACAAGGAGCGCCTAAAAACATGGCGTCGTATGCACAAACACGTCCGTCGTACTTTGTTAAAACTCCACATAATGTGCAAGAATGTATGTGCGCAACCTGCTGGCGAAGATGCACGTGTAATTTGCGTGGGAAGTCTCTGCCGCATGAGAGCAGGTGTAAACCAGGAAGCGCAAATCCCCTTGCTGTTCGCGTCTAAAACATGACATGGAAAATCTATCCACTACACACTGTCTGAAACTGTTGAATGATTAATGATTTTTGATGAATGAAATTAATGAAAAAATTGATGATAAAGCAGCAATAAATAAGATAATTAATTTTGTTGGTAATGGAGGCCCAAATGTATTTTCTTGTGCGAGGGGTTGAATTGACTGAATTCACAGAATTTTTCCATGATGACCACACAAACGACCACCGAATTGCGTGATCACATGATGAGTCTCAGGCATGATGCACGCAAAATCAGGGCAAATTACGTGAGGGCCAAAATACTTTGCGTTCGCAAATGTATGTGCATCTGGCGCTCAGTCTCTTACTGTCTTTGCATTGTTTGATGTCTGTGTGTGTGTGACGTGATGTAGGTGATGTGTGTCTGTCTGGTGTGGATTTGTGTTTTGTCTTTGTGTGTGTTTGTGTGTATACTAAAACACTACCACACACATACACACACACTCACAATGTTTTTGTGTGTGTTTGTGCCAATAAAAGTCTTTGGGCCGGTATTGTGGTAAGATCAGTATGCGTTGGGGCCAGAGGAGCAGGGAGGCTTCCCAGGTTGCTGTCCCTGTCTACACACTCCCAGTGCTGGGCTTTCCCCTCCACCTGGCCTAAGGCTACCTCAAACCACACCATCAGGACCACACACACACACACACACACACATACACCCCACACTTACACACACACACTTACACACACTCACCACACTTACACACACACACACACACTCACCACACATACACCGCACACTCACACACACAACTTCATCATGAAAACAGCACGCACGCATACACACACAAACACACACACACAAACACATACACTTGTAGGCAGACAAAAAAATCCTCAACCTACTGACCACAAAAATAAAAACAGACAGACACAGAAAGGGAGAGACAAAGATAGAGAGACAGAAATAGAGGACGGGGGAGAAAGAGTGAAAGAGAGAGAGAGAGAGAGAGAGAGAGAGAGAGAGAGAGAGAGAGAGGACGATAGAAGGACAGATAGAGAGAGAGATATAGAGAGATAGAGAGACAGACAGAGAGAGAGAGAATGATAGAGAGACAGAGAGAGCGAGAGAGAAAGAGACAGACAGAGAGAGAGAGAGAGCGAGAGAGAGAGAGAGAGAGAGAGAGCGAGAGAGAGAGAGAAAGAGAGAGAGGGAGGGGGAGAGAGAGAGAGAGAGAGAGAGAGAGAGGGAGGGGGAGAGAGAGAGAGAGAGAGAGAGAGAGAGAGAGAGAGAGAGAGAGAGAGAGAGAGGGAGGGGGGAGAGAGAGAGAGAGAGAGAGAGAGAATGTGCTTCATTTGTCTCATCCAGTCTGCCTTTTTCTGTTTGTTTATCAGTTTGTAAGGCCCTCACATTAATAGCCCAACAGTGTCATGGACAAAGAAAACTGTTAAACTGCAAAAAAATTCTGTATTTCAGTTTTTTAAAACAAATGTTAGAAAAGAAAAATAATAATAATAAAAAATATACATACATGCAGAGTATACTATGTTTGCATTGTAGACTATGCATACATATACTTTACATGAAGACAGCGCAGCACACACACACACACGCACACACCAAAACTGCACACACACATGGCACATACACATACGCTCATACACACACACACATACAGAAATGCACATACAGTACACCACACACATATTCACACACACAAGCAGACAGGGAATAAAAGGGGGAGCTCAAGTCCAAACGAATACCTTGCACACTCTGTCCATCATCCTCACACACACAGGGATGCACAAATATGCACACACACACACACACACACACACACACACACACACACACACACACTCACACACACACACAGCCATCCCAGCCTTTTTTTTTTCTTTTTAAACCCAAACCATCTCTGCTCTTTCTAGCACACCGTATCCTCTCTCCTGAAGCCTATAAATCCTGCAAGAAGAGGACAGAGAATGGAGGGAAGAGGAAGAGAAGAAGGAGGAAAACGCCACCCCATACTTCACAGAGTGCGTGAGGGAGTGAGTGACTGAGGGAGTGAGAGAGAGAGAGAGAGAGAGAGAGAGAGAGAGAGAGAGAGAGAGAGAGAGAGAGAGAGAGAGAGAACACAGAACACAGAAAGAGGGGGCAAAAGGTGGTGCCTTTGAAAGCCTCTCTCAAATTTCCCCACTTTGACACCTCACTTCTCTTTGCAGTTTCCTTCTTCCCCCCCCTCTTTCTCTCTCTTCATTGTGCAATGTCACACACACACACACACGCACACACACACACACACACACACACACAGACACACACACGCACGCACAAAATCAAAGAGAACAGAAGAGAGACATCATGCAAAACGACGCACAGATTTGGAGTACCATATTGCTCTACTTATTCTTCGTTTCTCAACAGCCCGATTAAACGATCATTCGTTCAGCTATGTAGCAGCCCAGCTAAGTGTTTCTCGGCAGCGTCCCCAGGCACTGGAGGCCACTGCTCTACGGGCTCTTTGAGTCAGCGCGGGCTGCCATTGGCTGAGAGAAAACGCTTCACCAATCAGCTAATAGGAAATCCGAAAAGGGTAATGATTTAGCCCTCAAGACATGTGATAGCCACATAAATTCAACTTAGCCAAAAGTGCATGTGTGTGGGTTTGTGTGTGTGTGTGGGGGTTTGTGTGTGTGTGTGTGTGTGTGTGTGTGCGCGTGTGTGTGTGTGTGTGTGTGTGAAGTGAGGATTACACCAACGTTACATCTGTATCACATGATGGGTGATATCTCCTCTGGGACACTGCACAAGCAACTACTAACACACACACACACCTCACACACACACTCTCTCACACACACACAGACACACACACACTCTCTCTCACACACACGGACACACACACACACGCACACACACACACACACACACACACACACACACACACACACACACACACACACACACACACACACACACACACACACACATCTTCTATTTCCAAACATCCCCAGCCATGTTTCATTCTCAGGAAATTGGAACAGACAGTGAGGTGATTCCGATCCGATTCACGTCCTGATCCTATATCTGTTTCACTTTTCCCCTCTTTACACCTCATTTTCCAACACACACACACACACACACACACACACACACACACACACACACACACACACACACACACACACACACATACACACACACACACGTACAAACACAAACACATCATCCTGATCCACTTACTGCCTTTTGAAAGAGCATCATCTTTCAGTTAGGCTATGAATATAGATGTTCCCTTGAGTGCATATTCTCAGTCTGCATCTGCACGACACACACACACATACAGAGAGAGAGAGAAAGAGAGGGGAGAGAGAGAGAGAGAGAGAGAGAGAATTTAAAGAAATGTGTGTGGGCATTCACCTCAGTGTAACAGAAAGCCTCATAGCAATCAGCCTATTTTTACGAAATACCACACTCAAATGTAGACAGAAAAAAAGCAGAAATGTTTGCAAACTGCCAAAAGAGTTGACAGGTTTGAGAACCTTTCTTGTGTTTTCTTTTGCATGTGTGTGTTTGTGTGTGGGGGTGTGGGTGTGGGTGTGTACTGTATGTGCACTTGAAATCTGCAAACCATTTTTGGCATGTTCTCCAACTTTAAAGGCATTTCTCTGTGGCATATGACAATAAGATATGCACCGCATGCTCCTTCAATCACACACTCAAACCAAACACACGTGTGGCCATAAACCTGCATGATCTGCAAACTCATTCTCTCGCTCTAACACACACACACACACACGTCCATCCTCTCTCTCTCTCTCTCTCTCTCTCTCTCTCCAACACCTGTGCTCAATATCCAACTCATCTGTTGCTATTTTCCCCACGTATCCCCCGACGACATCTTTCCAACATCTCTATAGTGTGCGCACCACACCGTGCACTGAGCTCTCCTCTCTCACGGTACCTCCATCCCAATGTCTCAATAGCATCCTGATAACGGCCGCCCAACACGAGCCCCAGAGCCCAGGCGGCGAGCACCGAGACAGGGTTACTATATCAGTGGGGCTCCCTGCACACTACGGATGTCCCAGCGAAGGTTTGTGGAAGTGGTGGGAGGACATGAAAGCA
>CM050206.1:23616577-23619077 GCA_027475355.1 Coilia nasus | reverse complement strand
CAGACCTAGAATTAAAGGTGGAGAGCGTGGGGTGGGGAGAGAGATGAGAATATAGGATGGTGGAAAGACTAAACATGAAAAACAGAGGGAAAAAACATAAAAGGAGGAAAACGCAAGTTTTTCGGCAGGTCAGGTGATGGCCTGTGGCCAAGCAGTTATTCCAAGCGATCTTCTTTACAACATCATTAGCTCCGAAACAGATCATGTCTTACTTCATTGGGCCTGCGGGGCAGAGGGGGTGTATGAGGGAGACGAGCATGTGGCCCTCACGTCCCACATTCTTAAACACACTCTTTCATACACACATAAATACACACATGCAAACACACACCCACCCACCCACCCACCCACACACATATAATGCAGAGGTAGTACCTGTAACTACCAATAATAACAGGCCACAGGAAGTAGCAAAATGACTAAAAAATGACTTGTTGATTCCTTTGTTGATTCCTTATTTAAAATAAATACCAGTACAGTTTACTGGTTCTTGCTTAACAGCCTTCCCTTCATTACTAAAAACTTATTGGATTTAAAAATATATTTTTTTTTAATGTTTAAAAAAAAAAAAATAGTAGCAATCATAATGATTCATTGTGATCTACTAATAACAATTATTATTATTATTATTATTATTATTATTATTATTATTATTATTAATGAACAAATAGGGCCAACAATTACTTCAACATTGCATCTGATTATACAATTTTATTTCTCAAAAGATAACTTAGGTGATAAATTATTATTAACTTTTGCCACATAATTATATAGAAAGGACTATTTAAAAGTTACTTTAAAAAAATTATTTACAATCATCGACGAACTATTTGGTCATGGCTACTTTGATTTATTGTTGGCTGTTACATGTGTTGCATGTAGACACACACACGCATGCGCGCACACACACACACACACACACACATACGCACACACACACACACACACGCACACACACACACACACACACACTTAAAAGGTTTCCCTTCTTTTCCCACGTAGGCTAAGCCACTCTGGGGCAGGTTTGCATAAGCACTTGCAAAATCTGTTTGCTTTGAGACGGCCATTTATTGAACTACAATTATAAGGTCCATGACATTAGTTTAAATATTGTTAAACAATAAATAAGGTCATGTATTGGTTTGCAGTCTCTAACATAAATAATTAAGGGGACATTCTTTCAACAGTCATTTTTCCAAAAGCACTTGCATGGGTCTGGTCAAGCCGTCAGACAGATAAGAAAAACATTTTTTGAGTTTTCCTTGGCCACCACAGCGAAACATTGCACTCTCCTTCTTTCTCTTGGCCTCCTTCATTCCCCTCTCTCCCTCTCTTTTTATAACAAAAAGACATCACAGCTGGACTATTAGAAATCACTCCCTCACTTTTTCACTTTTCTTTTTCTTTCTCTCTCCCTGAAAATCTTACACTCATACACATACAGTGACACAGACACAGTTTTTTTTTTTCAGACTATCCTTTCTCACAACCAAGTTTTGACTCTGTGTCACTAGTATGGAAAATTAGTAACTGTAAAAAGTGCACATTAAGAGAGAATAAAGTAGCCTGGTAAACCCACCCCTCGTACTTCATTTCATTTTGTACAGAGGGTCTGGACCAGAGGCCGTTAAAATTCATGTAAGAGGACAGAGCAACTCCTTGCCAAACAGCGAACAGAGGGTGTGTTCGTGAGCCATGACGTTGACTTTGTATGCTACATTTGAATTGTAGTGCGTAGGTAGGTGACGACCAGACGTTAGAGATTGGGTTAAGGCAGAGGCGCTTGTTTTAAACTTCAGCAGAGTCAACACCTACAGGAAGAAATCGTTTTTTTTACAGCCTCTGCTCCAGACCCTCTGTACAAAATGAAATGAACACAAAATCAAAAACAAGTCAACCCCTAACCATCATATTACATAGAGACAACATCTCAAACATGTCAATCTTGTCAAAGATTCATTTTGACAATCCTTGCCCTGCTAGTGATGGTTTCTCTGACTCTACTGCTGTTGGTCATTAACGACCTTGGTCAGTGGTGGCCTAGTGGTTAAGGTATCGGACCTGTGACCGCAGGATTGCAGGTCCGAATCCCGGGTCACCAGTAGCGCCACTGAGGTACCCTGAGCATGGTACCGTCCCCATGCACTGCTCCCTGGGCGCCGTTGTCATGGCTGCCCCCTGCTCACGTGTGTGATGGGTTAAATGCAGAGGTGAATTTTGCTGTATGCACTGTGTGCTGTGCTGTGCTGTGCCGTATGATCACAATGACAAAAATGGGACTTTCACTATCTTCAGGCTGAACAATTAAAAAGATTATGGATGAGACAACTGCACTTACATACAGTATATCCATACATTTACAAACGTGAAATACTAATTATATAATAAGGAACAAGAGGACCTGAAGCATGTTGTTACGGTAACCCTTAGTGAAATGTATGTGTGGTCCTACTAGGCCAGGGACCAGTACTGTGTAAGTGTGTCTGTGTGTGTCCATGTG
>CM050206.1:23604077-23611577 GCA_027475355.1 Coilia nasus | reverse complement strand
AGGGAGGGAGTGACAGAGAGAGAGAGAGAGAGAGAGAGAGAGAGAGAGAGAGAGAGAGAGAGAGAGAGAGAGAGAGAGAGAGAGAGAAAGAGAGGTGACTGCGAGAGGTGACTGTGTTTGGCTGTGAGCTGGGGCCAGGGAGCAGGGAGTGACACCTCCAGAGAGGGGGGAAAGGATCCTTCCACACGTCGGCCGATGAAGCTGTGAAACCAAACATGGGGTGGAGAAAAATAAACGCCGCCACCCGGCGTCTCTCTCCCCGTCCCTCTCCCTCGCTCCCTCTCTCCTGTTCACACGTTCACACTCTCTCACAGGTGGCAAAAAAGAGAGAGAAGCACAGAGGACCCAAGAGCACTTCGCTTTCAAAGCCGCCCCCCAATCTGTACTAACTCAATAAAAATGCTTCAGACGGCTTTATCCCAGAAGCCAGTGGGAAAACATCACTTTCAAACACACACAGACACCCACACACAGACATACACACACATGCACGAGCACACAAGCACATGCACACGCACTCACACAGACATGTTCATTCTAAAGCAGTTTACAAGTAGTTAAGGGAGTTTGGCAGAGAGCTTTGGAGTCGGTCTGGGACTGTGTGCTGTGCTGTGCTGTGCTGTGCTGTGCTGTGCTGTGCTGTGCTGTGCTGTGCTGTGCTGTGCTGTGCTGTGCTGTGCTGTGCTGTGCTGTGCTGTGCTGTGCTAGTGGACTTCTAAAGGTATGGTAGGACAGGAGGAGGCTGGAGTGTTGCATAGACCTCCTGCAACGTATGGACAAGAGCAAGGAAGGATCTCTGAAGACTCTCCAAAGTGTCTAGTTTATTATGCAATTGTGTGTGTGTGTGTGGGGGGGTGTGTGTGTGGGTGTGTGTGTGTGAGTGTATATTTGTGTGGGTGTGTGTGTGGGAGGGGGTCAAGAACTGTAAAGCACACAGTTCAAAACAAAAGCATGTGTGTGTGTGTGTGTGTGTGTGTGTGTGTGTGTGTGTGTGTGTGTGTGTGTGTGTGGGGGGTGGGGGTTGGGGGAAATAAGAACTTGTGAGCAGTATATGTGCGCACATTTAAACAAAAATGAAGCCAATAAGATGTAGTGGGAAGAAAACATGCCACTACTATCAAGTACATCCAAATTAAAACAAATGAATGCATAAATTAACAAACACACACTCATTCACACAAGCATTTTCCCTGTCTCTCACACATAGGCCACACACACACACACACACACACACACACACAGCTTCAGGTGTTGGACAGGGTGGGCACGAAACGTTCGTTAGACGCCCCTGCATTTGCAGCCTCTCCTTCTCAAAGTCAGCCTTTCACACGTGGGATGGAGGGGGGGAAAGTGAAAGGCGCAAAATAACACGGTGAGAGAAAGATAGAGAGGGGGAGAGAGAGAGAGAGAGAGAGAGAGAAAATGAGTGCAAGTGCAACCAAAACAAAAACAGAACCGGATCCCGCGGCTGGCTCCCAGTTCGGGAGCGTGGCGGGAAGAGGGGTGAGGGAGGTTGGGGGAACGGCGGTAGGGGTGCGAGCGCGCGGGGGGTACAGAGCCGGGCTGTGTGCTTCACAGGCCCGACGCCATAATTGGATCTGATGTGCGGCCCGTAACTTAATGCAGCCGGATCAACAGAGCCCACACCAGCCAGGGCCAAGGGATGGGGAGGGGTGGTTGGAGGTGTTGTTGGTGGAGCAGTGGGGGTCGGAGGTGGGGGCTGGCAGGGGTAAGGAGAGAGGGGGTTCAGAACTGGACCCCCCACCCTCACTAGCATTACCACAGAACCCCCGGCACCACCACCAAGAGAGTAGGTTGCATCTTCTTTTTAAACAAATGAAAAATGTTAATGAAAAATGTACTTTATACTGCTTCACTACCTGCCCAGGGACTACAGGTGGAAACAGCAAAGTCTGCTAAACCTGGTACAAAACATCTCTCCTTAAGGTTAATGTCCTTGTAATGTAGATTGTCCCTGTCAAAATAAATAAAGTCAAAGTCAAAGTCCATCAACATTCATCAAGGACTATGTGTACCTTCCTAACAACCGGGAAAGGGAAAATGAGAAAGAGGCAAAACATGGTTTGAAGGGTGGAGTGCAATCAAAGGGAATGAGAGTGGTGCAAAACGCAAGCAATAAACAGACTGAGATGTAAAAAAGCCAGTGAGAACGGGAGATGGAGTGAGATGGAGGGAGACGGAGGGCAGGGTAGTGTAGAGTAAAGTAGGGTAGGGTAGGGTAGGGTAGGGTAGGGTAGGGGTGGAGAGATAATTGTTGCTGAGGGGCCCTCGGTGGCCCTGGCCTCTTAAAGGCTGCGGTAATTATGTAATCGGCCCTGCAGGCCGTGTAATCTGGGCCCATATAATAAGTTAAATACACCAGCCGGGGGAGTGAGAGAATGCTGCTTTCCACGCCGCTGGTTTCTGGGCAGGAGCACGCTTCCCTCTCAAACACACCAGGCTTCTCATCAGACGGACGGCCATTCACACGCTCCCTTCAGTGGCGTACATAAACTCCACACACACACACACACAGAGAGCCCATCTTTGTGCCGCCGCTCCCGAACCCCCTGCGCTTGCCAGCCCCCATGCCAGGCTTCTGTTTCAAACCAAACACCACCTTTCACTCACATCTGAGGAGGACTTGACCCGAGTTCTTCTCCGCTCTTGGCTCCTTTGGCCCTTCCCGTTAATTGAAAGGTTTTTCATTACATAAATATGTGTGTGTGTGTGTGTGCCTGTGCGTGTGTGCCTATGTTGCGGACACACAGTAAGATCCAGGACAGATGCAGACGCTAAGGAGAACTGTCCTACAAAGTGCTGGGAAGCAATAACTTCTCCTTTAACCCCTGCAGGCTTGTCTGTCATGGGAACAGCGGGCTCGAAGAACAGGAGGCTATTTCAAGAGTGGATGGGATGGGGCACGCTCAGTGAGAAGCCTGGTTTGGTGGGCCTAAACCCCTTGTCTAACTGTCACTCTGCATCGCGGGCAGGGAAAACACCCCAAAACGGCATGCTGGTCCTTTTCATAGGCTGCTCCCACTTTGCCATGTTTGGGACACTCTATCGGTTTGAGCGATCAGGTCAGTTTGAATGCCCTGGAGGGGTGACCTTTACTATGAGTGCTGTCAAAACGCTTCAATTTTTTTACATGGAATTCACCATTGTTTTTACTGTTTGACCATCTGAGCCACCTTTGCCACTGCTAAAAGTAGGACTTTTTCTTAGCAGCCACTGGCATCAGTACCCAAAACTAGCTAACACAATGTTGCTGATCCAGCCCTTGTAAACACTGGACTTTAAAAGGTTAAAAGGGAGAACTGACAGGACTCCATCTGGCTGATAAAAACTTTCACCATTTTGATAGGCACACTGAGAATGGAAATATGAGAAGATTTGATGCATTCCAAGACAGCAATAATGGTGACTGGACTTTAGTGTTGGACTGCTCTCTTCAACAATAGTTGAGGCGAACTATCCTTCTGTACAGCCAAGATTCACATGATGGCTATGAATGCTACTGCTGTTGAATTATGTGTGTATATTCGTGTGTGTGTGTGTGTGTGTGTGTGTGTGTGTGTGTGTGTGTGTGTGTGTGTGTGTGTGTGTGTATGCGTGTGTGTGTGTGTGTGTGTGTTTTATGTGTGAATGATTTCTCGGAGGAGGGCCCAATTGTGTATGTATTAATGACTTGTGTGTTTCAATGTGTGTGTGCCCATGAATGAGTGTGTTTTGGGTCTGTTGCAGAGCACTGGACTATCATTCTGATCACTGAGTGCTGTTCAGTGTGTGTACTCAAGTGTGATTTCAGGATTTGTTCCCCTGAGCGTGTGTTTGTTCTGTGCAGTGAGGGAAGGGTAAGGGGCTAAGTGTGTGTGTGTTTGTGTGTGTGCGCGTGTGAGAGCGTGTGTATATAAGCATGTGTGTGTGCATTTTGTGTGTGTGTGTGTGTGTGTGTCTCTGTGTGTGTGCACTTGTGTATGTGTGTGTGTACGTATGTGTACACACACGTGTGAGGATGGGGGCCTGAGATAAGGCCGTGTCTGTGGTTGGGGAGAGTGAAGGCTTCCGATAGCCCTGGCTCCTGTCTTCTGCTGTTTGCGCAGGGCTGAGGGGCTGAGGGGCTGCAGCCGCAGCGGTAGTGGTGGTGGTGGTGGTGGCGGCAGTGCGCCGGAGAGGATCCGCGGCTTAGATGCTATCGCAGGCACCGCTCGCAACAAGAAAAAACAGCCGGCGCAGTGTACTCAAGGCCTGAGCCCTGAGCCCTGAGCCGGGGCCCCCGCACACTTCAAACCCTCCTGTTTGTTATTGTTTGTTCTGCAGCTTTATGGTGCACCTGATGGGAGCCCTGATAGTGTGGCCGAGAGAGGGAGGCGGAGGGTGCTGAGGTGTTGGGGCTGGGGAAGGGGCGTGGGGGTGGGGGTCATAGACAAGCTCGGGCTGCAAGGCTCCACCAACAGAAACAGGGTGGAGATGGCAACTAATATGTGGGCTCCCTTTCGTCTCCTTCTGATACCCACCCCACACACACACACCTCCGCCCACACACACACACGAACACACACATACACACACACACACACACAAACACACACACATACATAAACACACATGTGCGCACACACACGCACACAAAAACACACACACATACACACACAAACACATACACACACACACATACACACACACACACAGACACACACACACACAAACTTCCAGCCCAACCCTAAAAAGCCCCCCCCTTAACCCCTGACTCTGCGGCGAGTCTTTTTTGATTACGTCTGTGCAGAATCCCCAACACAACACGGGCATTGCAAAAGCTGAAAAGCCACAAATGTTTCCCAAAACACACCACTTTTTAATTGCTCCGCGAATGGAAACAAGTACCTATTAGACGCTGCAATGGCACAAAGCTTACGAAGGAAAAAGAAATGAATTTTGTATATGGAAAAAATCTAATTATCTTTGCAAAGCGGCATGAAAGAGTGGCTTATACAGATACGCACTTGCTGTTGAAGCAAAAGATTAGCTGGCAGAATGGCCTCTGCTTTGGCAAGATTCACTCTTTGAAATGAAGCCCCAGTGCCCAATTAGTGTTTTGTGTCAGTGTATATGCTCATAAAAACTGCACAGAGCTGCCATAAAATTGTTCACAAATCTGAGTTTGATCCATAAACTTTTCCAGTCTGACTTCTTTTTTTCTCTGAACAATTGGCCTTTAACTATTAGCCCTTAACGGTGTGTAAAGCCTACAGTGGAGGTCCACCCAGCTGGCACGGGCAGAAATATGGCAGAGAAAAGAATGCATTCTCAAAGCACTAAGCTGGCCTTTACAAGACACATTTCTTTCTACTCTGTCTGTCTGTCTGTCTGTCTGTCTGTCTGTCTGTCTGTCTGTCTGTCTGTCTATCTATCTATCTATCTATCTATCTATCTATCTATCTATCTATCTATCTATCTATCTGCAGCCAACCCACAGCCGTGGCAATGACCGCTACCAACCCCACTCCCACTCATAGTAATTTACGTAGGTGGGTTGTGAAATTAGTTAATAAATTTAGGATTAATATGAATATTTGCATATATATATATTTTTTTTTTTTCACCTCATTATTTATTATACTTTATGACCCTCTGGAACGTGGTGCTGCTTTCTGATTGGTTGCTAGGCATGCAGTAAAATCGTATATCATGCACACCTTGAAAGTAGTTCTGGCAAAAAAGTTTAAAACTTCAGCACCGTTCCATATCAATACCCAATAGAATGTACGTACCTACTGTAACCGTCTCTATCAAACTTCACAATTTTGGCAATGTGGAGTTCAATTTCCATGAACTTAAAAAAATAGTAAACCGAAAATAACAAATAAATCAACGTTTTGGAATAAGTATTGCATGTGTTGCGTTGCTCAATCCAAGCTAGCTAACTCCTGATGAGTAGTAGCAATCACCTTACCAAATGAAAGGTAACCTTGACAACCAATTTGGCTGGTGACTGAAGGCTGCGTAGCGCTCTACTTAACGTTACAAATATTAGGCTACATTGTAGGCCACATTGTAGCGAAACTGAGTCTAAGTTAACCCTCTAAGTTAATTGAGAATTATTTTAAAAACATTCTACATAATTGAGTGGCATTAACCGGGTCATAAGCGGGGTAACATCCTCCGAGGCGTGCACTATACAGTTTTAAGTCAACTTGGCGGAGCAAACTTCCCTCCGCTTCGCGTCGGGAAGTTCTTAGGCTCCACCTCGTTGACTTAAAACTGTATAATGCACGCCTCGTCGGATGTTACCCCTTACTAAAAAGTCAGCACAAAAAAGTTGAGCTGGGCAGCATAGAATGAAGATTCTAAGCCTTTGTTCCTGACTCAGGTTGGAAAGAACACACTTATTGCCATGACAACTTGCATGGAATGTTTACTTACAGAACTCTAGAGTAGAATGCTCAAACTAGAATCTTCAGTAATTTACAAAGATCAGCTCAGTCTGAATTGAGATTTCAAAGAGGACAGCTGTTTGACAATGAGACTCTGCGATTTATTCCGCTGCTGCCTGCCAGTGCCTGAAAAGGCCTCCCATGGCATCATGGCGTCATTGAGGATGGAGGTGGACAGCACCAGGAAGAAGAAGAGGAGTGAAAGAGCCAATCTCAGTGGGAAGAAGCTGAGAAAAGAGGCTAAGCGCCTAAAAAAAGAGATGGTGGACAGGAGGAGGAAGGAGGTGGAGATGGCTGTCTCTGAGGTGCAGGAAGGACCGATGGAGGCTCTACCTCTAGCTGAGGGGAAGGAGAGAGCTGGAGAGAGAGTGGAGGGCCTTAAAAATGGCCAAATTATTATCCACCTGGCCATGCTCCATGCTAGTGAAGATAGCCAAGATGCTAATGGGGTTCCAGTAATGGCACAGCCACTGCCTCGCCCAAAACTTGACTGGCAAAAGTACCAGCCCAAACTTCGCAATTATGACCAGCAAACCCCACATCCTGAGAGGCACAGCAACCTAAGCCCTCAGGAGAGGGATCGGCTGGAGGAGGAGAGGAGGGAGAGACTGCTGGGCTGGTTTGACCGCAGGGAGGCAGCAAAGAAGAAGGCTGATGCTGGACTCACAGTCAGCCAACCTGAGACTGCTCATCCTGACTTGTCATGTAAGTATCATGCCATCAGCACTGCCCCTTTATCAAACCTCAGACTCTCGTCATCTCCACTCGTTCTCTTCATTTACAATCCTCTCTATTCTTACACTTCAGCTATGGCTCTGATGTAGTACTAGCCAAATTGATTTCTAACTGATTTTCATCACTTATCTCTCTTCACAGACCAAAAGCAGTGTTCCCTGGGTGACCTGGAGGAGCAGAGGAGGCTGCAGCTGCTGGCCTGGTTTCAGTGGAGAGGCCTGACTGCCCTGAAAGCAGCAGACACACAGGCTGCAGAGAGCTGCACTAGCAATGGCAGCCATGATGGAGACAACATCCTGCCACAGTGAGGGGGACTCAGGTCAATGTG
>CM050206.1:23556577-23594077 GCA_027475355.1 Coilia nasus | reverse complement strand
ATAAAGCTTAATAATAGTTATATAGGTAGGGCTTTATTACCGAGAATGCACTGTGTCCTTGAAATTGGAACAGGGCTTATGACATAGCATTATAATGCCTTGCGAGTACAGTCATGAGTATGTATAAATAGTTATGGCTAATTCACATACTTTATGAATGCATTATAAGCCTTTATAAATGTGTTTATAGAGTCTTAGAAATACAAGCTTCAAAGAGAGTGCTACCGGCTTTTTCAAGGGGTGAGGATAAGGTACAGTAATGTGTGTGTGTGTGAGGGTGTGAGTGAGTGTGAAGTTGTGTGCATATTTGTTTGTATGTGTGTGTGTTGGCGGAGAGAGGAGCCTGCCAGATGGGTAGAGAACATGCAGCCAGTTAGGAGAAAGTTTAGAAAAAAATTAAGAGAGGGAGACAGAGAGAGAGAGAGAGAAAGAGAGAGAGAGAGAGAGAGAGAGGGGAAGGGAGAGAGAAAAGAAAGTATAACTGGAGGGAAATGAAAGAGAGCAAGAAGGGACTAGACCTGAGCAGTGCAGCATGAAGCCAGTCAGATGCTTAACGGAGCGGAATCAAAGTCATTTTTCACATTTCCTGCAACATCCTCCAACTGGACAGATCCCCTGCTCCCTCCTCCAAGATAAGCAGCTCAACCTCACCACTGGCTGTGAAATCACTCCTCTGACCCTTCATCTCTCTCTCTCTCTCTCTCTCTTTCGCTCATCTGTCTTTCTTATTATTTATCCCTCTCTCTTACTCCCTCTCTCTTACTCCCTCTCTTTCTCTCTTTTCTGTCTTTCTCTCTATTTATCCCTGTCTTTTTCTCCGTTAGCAGTGTAGAACAGGGCTATTTAAACAAGAGGCATGACTAAGGGAGCAGGGAGTCCTTGGCAAACGGCGACATCCAGAATCGCGATAAATTTTCCCACGAGGGCCCTAGATCATCTGATTTATCTCAGATATTATCACAGATTAATGGAATCTGCCCTTATTCCAGAAACACTGAACAAAGAAAAAAAATCTTCATATTTAAAAAAAAGTCAATCGTATAAAAAGAGTGAATACATCAATCGGGGGGGGGGAGGGACAGTGCAAGGAACGTTTTATTAGCTCTTTTGAACTAATTGCTGGTCTCCGTCCCGAGGCCCTGGACAGGTTCTCAGGCTAAGCAAACAGGCCTGGAGGAGCCTGAGGGGGAAAAAATGAAATGTGGAATTTCTGAGCTCGGCTGTGTCTTGTGACCTCTCCTGATCCCCATCCCTCCATGCGTCTGTGTTGCTTTGCGGAGTACCACTCGAGCACGCAGCCCCGCTATACATCATAAAAACCAGATACCTACAGTATTCAAGCCTTACAGTCCACCAGCACACCTGTGTGAAAAACAGACACGCATACTGAATAAAGCGAAGTAAATGAATAAATACCAGAAAATACTTACAAATCTGTCTAGACGGTAGTGAGAGTGTTTATACGTATGTGCATGTGTGTATGAGTATGTGTTTGTGTGTGTAAAAAAAAGAGAAAGGGAGAGACAGAGACAGAGAGGGAGACAAACAGAGAGCGAGAGAGAAAGAGAAACACAGAGAGGAAAAAAGACAGAGAGGGGGAGCAACTGAGACTACGTCTCCGTGTGTCAGTAGGCAACTTGAAGGATGGGTATTCGCTTTAGGGACTCTTGTCTTCCTGAGGCGAGGGAAGTACATTTGGCATGGAATACTCCGAGAGACAGAGACAGAGGGAGAGGGGGAAAGGCAGAGAGAGAGAGAGAGAGAGAGAGGGAGAGGGAGAGAGAGAGAGGTAGAGAGGTAGAGAGAGAGAGAGAGAGAGAGAGAGGGAATGATCTGTGGCCAAGAAGTAGGACCTTCCCTAGACACAGACCAGCAGCCCTAAGCCAACACCAACAAGCTGCTCCATATGCCGAGAGCCCCTTGCTAATCATTGCTACCATCAACAACATCACTGTCATCGTCATCACACTCATCAACTCCATAAGAGCCACTAGTCCTCTTTTTCATCATCATCATGTCAGCATTACTACCTTCTCCATCATCATCATACTGTTCATCATTGTGACTGCAGTGAATTGACAGTATTGGCAATGTCACTGCCATGAACATTCTTTGTGTTAGCCTGCTAATCCGCTAACCCTGATCACAACACAGAGGCCCAAAACAGCTAAACTCTTTAGCAACCCACCAATGCTCCTCGCACACCCAAAACAAATACCTCATGGCTCAAATGCAAACTTGGCCAGGGGTTTCTGTGCGTGGATGTGCATATGTGTGTGTGTATGTGTGTGTGTGTGTGTGTGTGTCTATGCTTGCAAGGTGTGTGTGTGTGTGTGTCTGTATGTGTGTGTGTGTGTGTGTGTGTTTGTGTGTGTACGTGTATGAGTCAGAATCATTTTTGTACTCTCCCAAAGGTAGGAGTCCTGGCTCTCATTAATATTCACTCTCACACCCCTCCAATATAAATACACTAATTAAAAAGCCATCCGTCCCAGCCCCACAATCTAACCTCAGCTCCAGCTCCAACCCTCCAACCCTGCTCTACACACACACACACACGCACAAGCACACACAAACACATGTTAATACGCACACACACATATACACACAAGAACGTACACTCGCACACGCACATACACACACTCTCTGTCTCACACAGGCACACACACTCACTCAATCGCACACACATACAATCATTCTCTCTCTTTCTCTTTTTCTCCGTCTTTGTCTCTTTCTGTCTTTCACAAATATAAATACACACATCACACACTGTCTCTTCCTCTCTCACACACACACACACACACACACACATACGCACACATCTGCGTGGGCGCCCCCTTTCCCCTGTCACTACAGACTGGGGCGGATGTTTTTTTTTGTTCCAGAACTGACGTGCGCTGACAAATGAGGAGGGTGCTGGGAAACCAGGGGCAGGTATCGGGGCGGTGTTCCATATCAAAGCGCCTACGGAGGACGGGGATGGTGGTCGTCAGAGGAAGAAACAACAAACAAGGCAGCCAGAGAGGGAGGAAAAGAGTGCAGGAGGAAAAGAGAGAAGGAGGGAGGGAGAGTGGAGAGAGGGAGAGAGGGATGCAGGGAGGAGATGGGTGTAGAGCAAGAGAATCAGTTTTGGGGAAGAAAGGTAATCCCATGCCAAAGATAAAACAGGAGAGCGAACAGGAGAGGGCAAGAGCGAAAGAAAGAGAGCGGTTAAAGAGGGAAAGAAAGAAACGGAGGGAAAAACAAAGAGAAAGATGGGATGGGGGAGAGAGGGAGGGAGGGAGACAGGTACAGAGGGAATGGGGGAAGAGGCTGAGAGGGAAAAAAAGAAGAGGGGGGAAGAGAGAATGAAGGAGAAAGAGAGAGTAGGCTAAAGACGAACATGAAGATGAACAGTGTTGACAAAGGCATGGAAGAGGTAGAGAAAAAGAGATATATGGGGAATAAAGGAGTGAAGAAGAGAGAATGGAGAGAGTGAAGTAAGAAGGAGAGGAGAGATAGAGTCCCTTACTACTGCAGATGCTGAAGTAGGAAAAGCACAAGAGGCAGGCTCGAGATTCCCGCAGCCAGGAGTCACAGGGTGTCATATTTTTATGGAACATTACACAAGAGAAATCCTGAGCATACTTACAGACAGCAACAGGGCAAATCTAAAATGTTCACCCTTCAACAATATAGTGCTCTATATGCAGTGAATGAGCCACTGTAACTGATGCACTACTTAGAGCCGTATATAGGGAAGGACTAAACATTTTGGACAGAGCCATAATGGCATTTGTAGTAGGTATAAGAAGGCAGGGCAGGGCTTTGCATCAAAGCTCAGTGTTTAGTTACAAAGTGGATGCTATTTGAAGAGCAGGGAAACATGTAGCTTTAAGACTGACCTGGAACCAAGGCTGGATCCAAGAAGGGAGGGGAAAAAAATGGGGAGAGCAATCCCAGGAGACGAGAAAGAGGAGAGGAGAGGAGAGGAGAGGAGGCAGAAGATGAGAGGAAATGAGAGAGGAGGGAGAAAGAAAACAAAAGAGAGAAGTGAATATATCAGACCGTCAGCTGGCTTGATTTAAGCCCTATGCATGACAAAAGCGTACAAACCTCATCACCCGTGATTTATCACAGGCCTAATGAATGTGTGTGCGTGTGTGTGTCAGTGAGAGAAAGAGAGAGTAAGAGAGAGAGGGAGAGGGAGAGAGAGAGATAGAGAGAATGAGAGAGGAAGACAGAGAGAGAGAGAGAGAAAGAGAGAGAGGGAGAGAGAGAAAGAGGCGGAGAGAGGGAGAGGTGAAGAAAAGGAGAGAGAGAGAGAGAGAAAGAGAGAGAGAGGAAGAGAGACATGATCCTGTGTGTGTCTCTTTCTTTCCAGCACTATGTGGGCAGGGACAGCCAGACAGAAGAGGAAGAGAATGTGCAGTCATTAGATGGCGACCTCTGACCCCTGGCTGACCCCTGACCCCAGTGCTATGGCGATAAAGGCAGCGCGTCTGGGAGCGTCAGGGGCCGGGCCCATCAACAAGATGGACGACAGCTAGCAGACACTCTTTCACTGTCTCATAAAAAGATAAAGTCCTAATGCTATTACACACCCAACTCGCACACTCATATATACAACACGGACATAAACCTGGCAATGCAGGCAGGCATGCAACACACATACACACACACACACACACACATAAACACACACACACACACACGCACATATATAAACACGCATGCACGCATGCACGCACACACGCGCGCGCACGAACACACGCACGCATGCACGCATGTACGCAAGCACACACGCACGCACACACAGAAACTTGCATGCAATGTACACACACACCACAAAGAAGTTTGTATATGATGTACACACATACATCCATACACACAAAAACACACACACACACACACACACACACACACACACCGCACACACAACGAAACTTGGATAAAGAAGCCAGACATGCAGTTCCACTCAGACACAATCAAATAAACACAGACAGGGCGTCCAGTGTGTGACCCCTCTCCTGGAAAAATGGACGGGCAGGCGGGCGGGAGATCCAAAGGGAAGGACAGAAGGTGAGAAGGAGGGAGCAGTGAAAGACAAGGAGCAGAGGGTGGCTGAGGAGAGAAGGAGAGAGAGAGGGAGGGAGAGAGAGGGAGAGAGAGGGAGAGAGGGAGAGAGAGGGAGAGAGAGAGGGAGGGAGAGAGAGGGAGAGAGAGGGAGAGAGAGGGAGGGAGAGAGAGAGAGGGAGAAAGAGGGAGGGAGAGAGAGGGAGGGAGAGAGAGGGAGGGAGAGAGATGGAGAGAGAGGGAGGGAGGGAGAGAGGAAGAGAGGGAGAGAGAGGGAGAGAGGGAGAGAGAGGGAGAGAGAGAGGGAGGGAGAGAGAGGGAGGGAGAGAGAGGGAGAGAGAGGGAGAGAGAGGGAGAGAGGGAGAGAGAGGGAGAGAGAGAGGGAGGGAGAGAGAGGGAGGGAGAGAGAGGGAGAGAGAGGGAGAGAGAGGGAGGGAGAGAGAGAGAGGGAGAAAGAGGGAGGGAGAGAGAGGGAGGGAGAGAGAGGGAGGGAGAGAGATGGAGAGAGAGGGAGGGAGGGAGAGAGGAAGAGAGGGAGAGAGAAAGATGTGAGCTAACGGGACTGGGAGGCTTATCGGTCCGGAGCTGGATGGATACTCACTCAGCTAATAGGGCAGTTAATAGGCTGGAAAATGACACAAAGAAAAGTGTACACACGTACATACACACACACACTCACACACACACACACACACACACACACAAACTCAACAACCCCGAAGCAAAAACAAACTTGCTCAATCATCCTTTCAAGCATTCGTTTTGTTTTCATACATTGTTTTGTTCACTCGCATTTTGCAAGCGAAATCAGACCAAAGTCTCTTAAGAAACTAGAGACAGCACAAGACACTTAAAACCATACCATACTATTTCAATACCATACCATACCAAACTATTACAATACCATACCAGACCATGCCAGACTATAGTATAGCATAGCGTAGCATACCATACCATTACAATACCATTACACTACCATAGCATACCTGACCAGCTCAAGCATGCAGGATCATTTTTCATACCACAGATAGGGCATGCACTGTACATCCTTTCGTTGGGGTTAGTGTAGAAAGACTAAGATTAAGATTAAGATTAGTTCTTTGGTAGAGAAATGCAGGGGATTAAGAGCTGTGGGAAGGCTGAGGGGCCCAAGCACCGTACCCAGCACTCATATGTCCATAACAGACCATGCAGGCACAGCTCTTTCTTGGGTTAGTTGAGGAACATCACATGTTCGTCTGACTGCCAGCAAGCCTAGCACACATCATATAAATGCCACCATGCTGTTGTGAGTGGCTGTGCACTGTGTACATCCTCGGCGGCCATTGGTAGAGGGTTCTGCCACACGAGGCCGTCATGCCTGCTTTGGCTGTCAACCGTGCAGGCCTCCACGGAGGCCGATGCCATCCACCTGTGACTGGCGTGCCAACTGACCACTCACTTTCCAAAGAAGTCCATCATTAGCCCGCCCCATTGCTGTGGACCGGCGGTGGACACGGGGAGGGGCTTAGCGGACGAGGCTCTGTGATTGGTCCGTGTTAAAGGGCAAAAGGGGACAGGGGGAATCGGAAAGGCCAGAGCAAACAGGAAGAGAGACCAGCACATTAAAATGAGCATAACGAACACCAAAGAAGTACTTTCACACAGACAGACAGGCAAACACACACACACGCACACACACGCGCGCACACACACACGCGTACACACACACACAAACACACCTGCATGGGACTTATCAGAGCACTTAAGTACATTTGCATCTTCCATCAAACCCCCCAGGCGCTGCAGGGACCACACTCCTTTGCCATTTTGGCAACAAAACACCCCTCATCTTTGTGTCTATCACTAAATCATGCACTGATTCTGAAAGCGTGTGTGTGTGAGTGTGTGCGCGTGTGTGTGTGTGTGTGTGTGTGTGTGTGTGTGTGTGTGTGTGTGTGTGTGTGAGTGTGTGTGTAATGTGACAGCTCAGCAAAGACAGGCCTCCAATGTGTAAATCACAGAGTAATTGTGCTCAGCATTGCCAGTAATGAAAGAGGAAGAGTAAATGTGCAGTTGACATTTGTGTATTAGTGTGCCTGTGTGTGTGTGTGTATGTGTGTGTGTGTGTGTGTGTGCGTGCGTGTGTGCGTGTGTGTATATGTGTGTGTGTGCGTGTATCTGTGTGTGTGTGTGTGTGTGTGTGTGTCTGTGTGTGTGTGCGTGTGTGTGTGTGTGTCTGTGTGTGTGTGTCTGTGTGTGTGTGCGTGTGTGTGTGTGTGTGTGCTGCTGTGTGAAAAAGGATGTGGAGAACTGGCTCTCTCCTGCTGTTACTGCACTGGCCCCAAGTCAAACTCTATAAAAGTCAGCATCACTCAGGCTTACGGGAAGCTTGTGTACACACACACACACACACACACACACACACACACACACACACACACACACACACACACACACACAGAGACACACACACACACACAAACATGCATATACACACAAAATTGCACATGCTGACAATTAAACAACAGGTCTAAACAAGCACAAACAGGAACACACACAGTATATACAAAAAAACAAACACACACACCACATGCACGCACGCACGCGCGTGCACACACACACACACACTATAAGAAAGCTATCAACAGTGCCTAACACACTGTTGAAGTGTTGAACACACAACTTCTGCGTTTTGGTTTGCACAGAATGTGTGGCGTGGAGAGCCAGTTTTGCCTGGGTGGCATGAAACACAAACATCTCCCCAGTGCAGATACTCACCCCAGACTGTGGGCACAGACACACACACAGACACACAGACACACAGACACACAGCACGGAAGTCATAACGGGTCAGTGAGAGCAACACAGCTCAAATGAGCTAAAAGTAATCTTGGACTAGAGTGTGTGTGTGTGTGTGTGTGTGTGTATGTGGGTGCGTGTGTGTTTGTGTGTGTGTATATGTGCATACGTGTATGTGTGTGTGCACGTCTGGAATGGAAATTGGCACCAGCCTGGTTAAATCTAAAAGTGGCTGGTAGATATCGGACACAAAATAATAATATACTGCGGAGGAAGCGTCTGGCGAATCTTATCATTTCGTTATCAGTGGCTGGTAAAAGGCCACATTTTGCAAAGTTAATTTCCACCCCTGGCGCACGTGTGCGTGTGGTGAAAGAAAGAAAAGTCTACTAGTCTGCTGTTTACTAAAACATGAGGCGTGTGAACACCTGTGCGTACGCCTCGCACGCTGAGTAGCCGACAGGGGCCTGTGTCTGGGTGGTGTTGGGCCAAGGCATCCTAATTGTGCGGTAGGCCACATGCTACAGGAGGAAATGAGATATTGCTTTATTGCTAGATGGTGTTTGCTAGGGCATGTTCCGATTCGCCAGGCTAAAGCCATTCATCTCCTTGCCATCTGGATGAGCTAATGATAACATAATGAAGTAGCCTACCCGTGAAAAATCTGCTTCAGTGTTTTGTGTGTGTGTGTGTATGTTTGTGTGTGTGTGTGTGTGTGTGTGTGTGTGTGTGTGTGTGTGTGTGTGTGTGTGTGTGTGTGACAAAGACAGTGTCTGTTTCTGTGTGTGTGTGTGTGTGTGTGTGTGTCCATGTGTGTGTGAGTCAAAAAGTGTGTGTGTGTGTGTGTGTGACAAAGCAAGTGTGTGTTTCTGTGTTTGTGTGTGTGTGTACGTGTGTGTGTGAGACAAACTGTGTGTGTGTGTGTGTGTGTGTTTGTGTGTGAGTGTGTGTGTAAAAGCAGTCGTTTACCTCTCCAGCTCGGCGAGCCTGACGTCCTTGTCTGCGCGCTCGGCCTCCAGGTCCCTGAGCAGGCCCAGCAGGCGCTCCACCTCGGCCTGGTGCCTCCCCGAGTCCTCCTTGTGCTGCGCCACCTCCTTCTCCAGCGCCCACACACGCTCGCCCCCCTCAGGGTTACGCCGCAACGCCTCCTCTGCCTCCATGGCCTTCACAGACACACACACACAGACACACACACACAGACGCAGACACACACACACACAGACACACACACACAGACACAAATATGCCCACAAACAAACACACACACAGACACACCGACAGACACACACACACACACACACACACACACGCAGACACATGTGCACACACAACCACATGCAGACGCACACACACACACACACACACACACAAATATGCACACACACAGACACACACACAGACACACCGACACAGACACACACATTCACAGGTACACACATGCCCACAAACACCCAAACACACACACACATACATACATACATACATACATACATACATACATACATACATACACCACATAGGTACATACATACAGATACATGTGTAATCACTCACCGGTATGCATGCCCAGAAACATACACACACAACACATACACATACACATATTTACACCCAAACATGCACCATGTATACAGATATACATAAATACATGTTGCACACACACACACATGTTCAGACACGATTGACATAATTTATAATTATGTACACAATACACAGAGAAGACACACACCCAGACACAGACACAGACAGACATACCAATTACAACACAGAGTACAACAGAATGATGACATAAGAGTACATATACCCAAACACACACACACACACACACACACACAAAGCATATCAGCACATACACACACACACACAAACACAGACAGGAACACAGCAACAGACCTCACAGGAACCAACACAGAGACAATACCAGGCCCAGCATCCAAGATCCAAGTGCATGGCAAGAAAGAGGGGGAGAGAGAGAGAGAGAGAGAGGGAGAGAGGGAGAGAGAGAGAGAGAGAGAGAGAGAGAGAGAGAGAGAGAGAGAGAGAGGGAGAGAGGGAGAGAGAGGAACACAGCAGGAATTAATCAGGGATTAAATTAACCTTTAATCTGTCAAAAGGATCAAGCTAATAATACACAACATATCTATCTTTCTAGGACACGGCGATAAAGATCTGACAATGGATGGTGCACACATATTTGTTTGACTGTGGTCACGAGCTTGACACTGACTGATCGGAATCGCCCCAGGAATGCACAACAGCAGATGAGGACGGGCGATAAGGGGAGCAGGACTGTCGAGAGAGGGGAGCTTACAGTATGCTGTGCTCCATTCTGAACGCTCGAGCTCGAGCGACTGATGGAGCCATACAAAAATAACACCCAGGAAACAAAAGGTTTGCAAACATGACGAGAGGATGAAAAGACTTGAGGGAGGGGGGGGGGGAACATAGAAGCAAACCAGACAGGTGGAGTTGGAAAGAAAAGTCATGCAGGTAGCGATACGACAGAATACCAAGTTGAAAGCGAGCAAGGAACAAGACAGAGAGAAACATTTTTAACAGAGAGAAATACTTTTAACACAGAGTGGTATAATGAAAGACATAACACACCTTACATGAAATACCTTACATATGCACACACACACACATATATGCATACGAAGACAAAGGGAGAGAGAGAGAGAGAGAGAGAGAGAGAGAGAGAGAGAGAGAGAGAGAAAGAAAAAGAGAAAGAGACCAAAACAGACATGAAGATGCACACTTTAATGACACACACACATATACACATATACACACAGGGCCTACCGCTGGTTTCCCTTCAATCCTGCTGGGGTTCTAGCGTGAGTAAGCGAGGCAGGGACATGTCAAGTAAGAAAGGGGTTGGGGGGGTTTGGGGGGGGGGGGGGGGGGGGGGGACAGAGAAAAGCATAAAGGGAGTCATCACTGCTTGTTTTTGTCATGTGCATGTACTGGTTAGCAAAGATATTCACCTAAACCATCACCCCCCCCCCCCCCCCACCCCCCGCCCAATCCCCCACACCCACCACCATCCACCCCGCCCCAACTCCCCCCAATCTTCACATAACATGTATTTCAACCACATGTGCACTCCCGATGCCCCCTCAGTGATCAAAATGGTCAGCGACTCATCTCAACACTGGTTGTATACATCTGTGCTAAAGTCACGGCAGCACAAGGCATGGGGGTCATTCACAACAAAGACAATCCATTGGCCATACGCTTTAATTACTTGAAGAAATGCATGATGGAAACCACGTTCCTCCGCGAAGGGAACACAGCAACACAAGAAAAGCCTCGTCTGTTGTTGTGTGTGCTTTCATGTGGCTTCTTCAGTCTTAACTATCTCCCTCCAGCTTGTCTTCCACAAATGTTGTTTTTATATATTCTTCTTCTTCTTCTTCTTCCTCCTCTCCTCCTCCTCTTTAATTCATGATGAAATTTAATTTCACCCTGTTTGGCACCATTTTGTTTTTTAACAAGACCACCAAACATCTTCTCTTCCCTCCCTTTCCCCTCAATTTAATTTTATTCCCTTCCTCTCTCTTCACAGAACAGTGGAGGCAGTCATAGTTGCAATTACTCATTCCCGCATTTTGAGACAAAGAATGAGAGGAAGAAAATATCCCAGAGGGAGATACGGACCCTAGAATTATCTCTCCTTCCCTTTCACAGCTAAACACATCTCTGCCGACCGCTTTGGTCTGTTGTGACAGAAGAGGCCGCTGGCCTAAACAAGAGGAGGATTGGTACTTCCCTAAGGAAAGCCTTTATGCTGTCACACACGCACGCGTACACACACACACGAACACACACACGCGCACACACACACATACAGGTTTAATCTGGTTTTATGGCCCACAAAATTATAATGTACCTTTTTAAAAACAGTTCAGAAAACAATGAGTGTCTATTAACTACTTAAACCACGCAACGCTTATTTTAGGTGTGACAGACATAAACAACCGCGTCCTATAAATCTTTAATCAGAACGCTGTCTAGACGCTTGAGACAGGTACAAACGGCAGTTTACTGAGTCTACTGAGACTGGCAGCATACAATGCCATTGTGATGCCGCAACCTGTGAGCGCGACATCACGGCGTCCTAATTGCAGCCGCCATTACTCACGTGCAACGCCATCTCCCCATACAAACCTTTATCTATCTGCTACTGTTGTTGAAGCACTGCTGTAAACTTTTGCGCGTGTAATATTCCATCTGTTATGCTGTATATCTTGTCTGGTAGTTTTTACTTCATGGGTGCACTTAAGCAATATAACACGAGTGGGAGTGAGGTTGTTGTGGAATACCCTCACGGGTGTGATTCGCCGCAGGCTGAGTGTCGTAGGTAATCACACCGTGAGGGTATTCCACAACAACCTCACAACCATAAGTGTTATATTGCTTTTATACAATAGTTCCTTTGGCAACACAATTAATTACACAAAATGATAAATTTATTTTCTTTATTTGATTGATTGTTTGTTACAATCAAGTTCCTCCGCTCCAGAAAATAGTCCCCGTTGGCGTCTTGCGCACCACTGCTCTGCCTACTTGTACACATTGAATTGAACATTGCCTTTGATTGTGCAACCGCTGAGAAAAGGGCCTGGATGTTCACAGTCCGAAGAACTAGATGGTCTTATGTGCTGATCCAGTTTGGCTAGTTTTGTTTGATCTCCTGTTTGATGGTCTCCTAAAACATGACTCCACCGCTTTCTGCTTTCCAAAGTGGGGCGCCAGTAACTCGCAAGAGAGCTCTCTGACCTAAAAGAAAAACATTGCCTATATTTAGCGTCTACACTACACGAACATATTTCCACAAATAATTATGTCTGTGCATTCGAAACATTTAACTGCCCACGAAGTTTGTTTTACCGTATTGCCTTCGTGTCGGCTGTTTTCAATAGAGTCCAAATCCTTCGGGCTTAATTTGATTGTTCTTATGCTTGGCGTAGGCCCAAGCTCCACGCTTGCCCTCTCCTCCCTCTCTTCATCATCGAATTCATATTTTAAATCAAAGTTGATATTAAACTCGTCCATTGTATCGCAGTCACAGTTCCTCGATTACCTTTCACTTACACTGTTCCTCGATTACTGTTTATTTACGTATTGGGTGGAATGATGAAATGGAATCTTGGTGTAACGGTTAAATTGTATCTTTGGCCGCGGAGTGATTATTAGATGTGAAGTGTCATCCATAGTATGCAGGGGAATACCCTCACTCCTAATGACGCATAGAACGCGTCTCGTCCATTGTGATCAATTGATAAATAATTCGACCGGATCTAACTATTGTATAAACATGTTTAACTCGCTGAACAGATATTTACATGCAAACATTCTACATTCACGCACAAACAATAACAACACGGAACTTCGGTTCGCTCACACAACTCGTTTATTTAAAATATCCGTTACAAAGCATTCTGTCTTCTCAGTAGCATGTCTTCATTCTCCAATGTCTAAGTACTTTTAAAAATGTTGGCTAAAGATTGTTGATGTCTTACCGTTGTGGCAGCGCTTCCGCGTTCTTCTAAAAGAGTGCTCTTCTGTTACAAGGAGATTTTATCCTTGTTCACGTTCGCGAGCGTGCTTGGTTGCACCCTCGCGACATTTAATTAACTGTCTGAGGGTTTGAAATGACGATCACTGATCATGTACATGTTTGATATTATATTGTGAAAGGCCTGATATTGTTTGTATGTGAATGGTACCATTTTAAACGTTATTCCGTGTTCATGTCTGAATACCTGAAACACCCCTGTCACCTGCGCTGTCGTTGGAATGTTCCACCTGCAGGGTACGCGCAGGTACCCCTTATAATGGGGAAGATTTCCGTTGTATGGGGAGCTTCCTTATGGTCAGACGTTTGTCGATGCGCTCCAAAATCCTCAGTCGTGTGAGTAGTTTGTGCTGTATGAAAGTTGCCTTTTTGAGTGTGAGCCTTTGGCTAATTGTTGTTGTTATTTTGTTTTGGCTTCTCATAGCCTGTTTATTTTGTGTAAATATTGTAAATAGTGAATATAGATATATTTTTCTACGTTTTCATTTTGTTATTTTTTCCTTTTCTTTGTCACTGGCTCACTGTTTCTTCACTGGTGTTGTAAATAAACGGCAAAAGCACAATCTCTGCCTCCTGCTGTACTCGTGGGTCATCACTCCAAGACCTCTCGACACTCTACTTTCCAACAGCCATCCTATATGTAGAGTAGAGAACACAGCAAAGAAATGGTTGGCATTGCAGTCGGTGAAACTACTTGATAGTATACGCTGTGAAGTAGCCATTTTTAATGCACAAAATATTGTCCGGGGCAACAGACCTTAAACTAATGGGCACTGTAGAGCAGCAAAGGCCAGTTTGTGCTAACATTTGAAAGGATCTGGGGACCATTTAAAAGCGATACGATCTGCCCCCTAAAATCCTCTCTCCCACCAAGCAACACATATACATCTGAGAAACTATACGATACAAGCCCCTACACATGCAAAACAATCCGAAACATTCAAAACATTTAAGTATCAGAGATCTGGGCTTATTCTATAAATCAGAACCAGATGCACAAAGTTATCAGCCGCACCGAAAAAACAGCAGCCTAACCCCCGAAAGTAGTCCGCTAAAAACCTGGCACGTTAGAACATCATAGTCTCCGCTCTGACCCTGGGATGTCTCGCTTTACGCTTGTTACATGCAGTTATTGTTCATCTCTGGAATAACACACTCTGAAAGCTATTAGCCCGCTCTGCGCCACGAGGAGACGGCGGGCGGGGGTGGGGGGTGGGGGGAATAGATGGGGACGTGGAACCCCTTCCTGGATCAGGCCCAGACCCAAAGCGGGTATATGTGTGTGTGAGTCTGTGTGTGTGTGAGTGTGTGTGGGGGGGGTTGAATGAGGCTGAATGAGCCTGTCATGACTGCATCTCTCTAAAAGAACAAACAGCGACTAGCCCATCACTCATCTATGTGTCAGTAACACAATCCAGCAGGGCCTATATACAGGGCTCTTGTGACCGGCTGAAGAGAACGTGGGAGAGAGACAGAGAAAGAGAGACAAAGAGAGAAAGAGAGAGAGAGAGAGAGAGAGAAGGAGAGCGATGTATGGCAAACAGGTAAGAAAGGGGAATGGAGAGAATGAAGGGAGGTATGAGGATCTGGAGAATGAATAACGGTGGTTAGAGAGAGGGAAAGAGAGGGGTGGGGGGCTAGGATGACATGCTCTGAGGATCACTATAAGATATTATATACAGACAGTGCATGGACCACCACTGCTCTGAGCACATGTGTGTGTCTGACTGTGTGTATGTGTATGCATGCTTGTGTATGCGCCTGTGTAAGTGTGTGTTTGTGTGTGTGTGTGTATGCGCCTGTGTGCGTGTGTGTGTGCATGTGTATGTATGTGCGGCTTTGTGTGTGCATGTGTATGTATGTGCAGCTTTGTGTGTGCCTGCATGTGTGTGTGTGTGCTTGTGCATGTGTGCCTGCACATGTGTGTGTGTGTCTACAAGCATTGTGTGTGTAGGAGTGTGTGTGTGTGTGTGTGTGTGTGTGTGTGTGTGTGTCTACGAGCACTGTGTGTGTGTGGGAGTGTTGTGGACACACGTCTTTGATATGAATCCCTCTACTGTTGGGTTGAGTGTCACCGGACAGACTGCTCCACACTAAATCAGCGCTGCGGCATGACTGAATGACGTGCCCATGGCCCCGCAGGGTAATGTTTCACAGGCATCCTCTTTGAATGGGCCCGCATGTGGGGAGGATGTGGTGGGACTGATGATATTAATACGACAATGAGTCCAAAACAAGGAAACGGGGACAAAAGGGAGGGATGGGAAGAAGACAAAAGGGAGTCAGCGAGGATTGCTGAGCATTTGCCTTCTGTGATGACATCACGAAACATCTGTATTATCTTCATGGCAGTTGACGACGCTGATTCCTTTCAAAGGATTTTTTTTCCACCATTTTTTTCGCAGGGCAGTAATTCTGAAATCCACCAGCATACAAAAATGGGGTCGGAAATCCAGGCGCCTTTTAGCTGAAAACATATTCATGCTTTCAAATGTGTATTCATCCGCTGCTGCTGTCTGCTAACATTTAGAGCTCAATTGGTGTCATCTTTGAGGAGGTTCCAGAAGAGGAAAAATGTGCCCAGATATTAATGTGACGTGTCTTCTCTCTGCACGAGAAGCGCATGACGATGATGACAAATAATGTTGGAGGTTTGTGCGGGCTAACCAAACAGAGTGGGGTGATTTAGACACAGCTAAACCCCCTTTGGGTCTTCACTGCATGGGCCCTCGCCTGGCTTGTCGTGTCTTGTCTCGTCTTGTGTTGGCAGACATGGGATGGACTGCGCTGTCAGACAGTGCTCATCACCAGTGGTCATTTCCACACCGCCGACCGCAGCTGGTCAGGCCGAGCTTCGGGACGGTTTACTCAAATATGGACAGAGACGTCCCCATTGGATGTCAACATCGGTGACCACAAAAACATCTCGAGCGCTCGGTGGAGCCAAACAGACACACACAGCCCTGTTATAGATTCTGCTCTGATTATACAAACTGACAGGGCATGTTTCCGTCACCATACCCCTTGCCCCCACCCCCACAACCCCCCATGGGTGTGTGGTGTGTTTGTAAGAGTGACAAACAACCACATCCTTAAGAAGAAGCCCATGTGAAAGAAGGGAATTCCTGATTATACAAATTCTCTTGCATCCTCGCGTACTTCTTGAGAACCCTCTCAGGAAGAGTACACAAGCTTTTCCATCGTGACGCACGCGAAAGCGCAATAAAGTAAAGTCAAATAGCGGTCATCCATGCAATACTGTGAATCAGCATCCTATTGCACTGACATCCCACACTTCCCGAGCACCTCAGGCCCTAGACACATGACTAACATATCACGTATATATACCAGGGATGAAAATTTGCACCTGCCACCAGCCAAATAGTGGTAAAATATGAAAGTCGCTGGTAAATTTTGGACACAAAATAATAATTTGCTATTGAGTGGCTGGGGAATTTTATTATCTACTTGTCAGTGGCTGGTAAAAGTTCACATTTTGCAAAGTTAATTTTCACCTCTGATATATACATACAATAAATAAAAAAATTATGTACATAACACATGTAGTATTAATTTTCTTACATATCTCCTATTGAAGTTACTACAGACAGACAGGTCCGTTGTTGTCACTGTAGATGGGTATCTTTCTCGAATACCGTCTGACTTCGGCAAGAGACACTGTTGGACAGTCGATTTTTCAGAGCAACTTCAAAAAAAACATCTGTCTTAAATGTGTACTTAGTCACACCGAGTTTGCGGAACTCTCTAGAAATGAATGAGTCAGACTATTACTAGTCCATTAAAGAGCCATTTCAGTGAAGTTGCGTTGGACTCTGCCCAGTTGAGCTAACAAACCCTTCTCTTGCCTCACCACTCCAGTGTTTGAACTCGGGCCCCATTAGTCATCGAAGAGTGACTCTGAATGCCTCTCAGGACACACACACACAGACACATACATACACACACACAAGAGCATACACCAGACAGGACTATAAATAACACACATCTTGCCTCTGGCTTTACGCAGCAGGACTGTAACATGGAAACGTCACAAGCGGTCACTTCCGACACGGACCGCAGACATTCTGGTGGACTTCAGACAGTTTATAAACAATCAGAGTGGTGTATATCTGAGAATCAACATGTCTGACCACATATAAATATCATCAGAGTGGTAGCATGTGCAGCTTTATGTGTGTATGTGCAAGTGCTTTCGAAGTGTGTGTGTGTGTGTGTGTGTGTGTGTATGTATGATGTGTGAAGTGGTAAGGATGCAGTTGTGGGTCTAACAGACCAGTCAGACTAGCAGGAAGTGACAGAGATAGTTGCTGAGGAGATTGTGAAATAATAAACCTGTGACATATCACCGCTTGTGCTTCCTCAAGCAGTACTCTAAATCAGCCAAATTATTACTCTACATTCATCCAATTACAAAAATATATGTCTGAAATACATTAATTTACATACTTATAAATACAGTTCAATACAAATATCATGTTCTATCTAGATGGTGGAATGTGCACAATCTACTATTTATAATCACATTATTACAGGCTTATAAGGATGTAATAGCTATGCATAAATGGATGGAGGGAGTGGCGCATTACACTGTAGGCCATTAATGCCTGGTGCATGTGTTGGGTGAAGAAAACCGCAAGTGTGCATGGCCCCATAATTCAGCATTACATGCACTGCCTGTGTATACCTGTGTGTATCAGTGCAATTATAAGTGTGTGCTTTGAGTGTGTGTGTCTGCGTGTGTGTGTGTGTGTGCTTTACTATGTTTGTGTGTTTGCATGCAGGTGTTTCACGCGCTATAGTAACACAGGCTCGAAGTGTTTATTTGAGTCCAGCACGCTGCCTCCACGCCCGTTTGCTCCGTTTGCTCTTTCCTGCGATAGCCATCGCTCCCGTGCCCCCGGAAGCCCAAACAGCCCAGCCTGTTTATTTACCCACGCCCCCTATCAGTGCCTCCCATCTGGGCCCTCTGACAGCCCCGGCCTCACAGCTACCAGGCCTACAGGGGAGAGGAGCCGGAGGAGGAGGAGGAGGAGGGGGGTGGGGGCAGGGCAGGGGAGGGGAGGAGAGGGGAAGGTCGGGGGGTACTACAGCAGCAGCGGCAGTAGTGGTAGCAGGCAGGCAGGCAGGCAGTCACGGTCAGGCGGGCGGGCGGGCGGGCGAACAGGCTGGCAGGTTGCGGTTGATCCGCTCTAGCTCTACGGTACCTACCTTCTGCAGCTGGCTCTCCAGCTTACTACACTCCTCCTTCTTTTGCTCTATGGCCAGCTCCAGGCTTTTCAGTCTGGAGTCCTTTTTCAGGCCCTCAGAGGCCAGCGAGGATGCCTGCTCTTTCAGGTCGATTAGAGAGGACTGAGAGAGTGAAGAGGAAACAAGAATAAAAGGAAAAAAAGGTTGAGGACAGGAGGTCAGAGGGAGAAGCGAGGAGAGCGGAGCTCTGCCGTGGGGCCTATCTCCTCAGTTATGGGGGGCGGGGGGCTGGGTGGATTCTCAAGCCAGGAGGCCCACCATCACAGCAGGAATAATCACACTTTGCAACCTTCATGGTGGGGCCCTCCCTTCATATGGAGACTTCACAGGCTCCACTTTAACTTAGTTTGTCTTGCACTGCACAGCTCCCCCATAGACCATATATAAATGTAAACACGGACGATAGTATGGCACCTCTACAATGTTAGCCCAACTGAAGGCTCCAACCACAAGGCCTTTGCCTCTGTACCCTGCGGTTCTGTGGGACTGTGCTAGGCTGGGCTGCACCGTGGGGCCTAACGCAGCACGCAGGCTGCAGAGAGGAGAGAGGCCCGCGCACAGGCAGAGAAGGGGGTAGCTAACGGGAAAGGCAGGGAGCCCTGGGTGCTGCACGAAGCATGCAATTTGCTCATTTCCCCTTAATTTCCTCCCACTTCAGGCTGATGGGGAAAGCGGCAGGTTAGGGGCAACGGAGGCGAGACAGCGGGGCCGTGGACAGGCTGACATTGTGCACCCGGAGCAGAGGCAGCAGAGCCCCACTTACGGCAAAGTGGAGTTAGCAAAGCAAATGGTGGTTTACCACCCAATCATAAGGAGGAAAAAACGGGAAGAAAAAAAAAGAGGAGGTAAACACGGCTGATGGTAACACTGATTTTCATAAATGCTCGGCGGGGATTAAAAAGCAGCAGGGAACATCAAACAGGTGACATTTTGTAAACAAAGTGATTATGTTCCCGTCCCACAGTTGCATAATCTTCGGCGGCTGTCATGCGTGTAATTAAAATAAGAAAACTGAAGGTTGTTTATTTGCTTTTCTGATGAACAGATTTTTTTTTTTCAAGAGGGAAGTTCCTCCTTTACTGTAGGTGGTTTTTGTGTCAACCTGCAACGAGATATAATTTCTCCCCAGGATGATATGTGTACGCTTTTTGGGGAGTATGAAAGCAAACATCCTCGTAAATTTCAGTGCGCGCTGAGGTTGCCCCAGCATGTTCGCTGGAAGAACAAGGGAGACTGTCTTGGCAGAGGGACAGCCGCAGAACAGATCTATAAATTACATTCTTTCACTCGTCCCTTTTTTCCCCCTTTTCCTCGTTCTCTTTTTCTCGGCGAACAAAGCAAGCAAAGTTCTCCAGAGAGGAGAGCATTGTGAGCACAGGTGGGGGTGCCGAATCCAAAAAAATAAAAAGGGAATTACTTTTACTGTTGATGTTAGCGCGCTAAGTACAGGTTACAGTGGGCACATTACAACGGCTGCTGAATCGCTGTAAAGATCCTAAATTCTTATAATTCCTTTTTCGCCCAGTAAAAATAATTATAAACTGCATTGTGAAACATTCTGTCTGCAAGAAAAGCTGCTTTTGTGGCTGGCCTCGTAGACAACAAGGCGCGCTTGGTGTGAGTGTGTCAGAGTGTGGACGCGCACACAACACACACATCCATAATCATGCACAAACACACCAACACACAAAAACACACACAGACACACACACACACACTTGCATCTAATACAGTTCTTGTGATACTTCACAGCTGTTTGCAGTTGTGTTTGGGCCTTAAACAGAACTGACACGGAGAGGCCCATGTATGACCGTACATCCATCTTGTCCTATTTACTGCTATGTGGCATAAATATCCACTCTGATTTGTCTGACGGTACATCCCTGCCTTGAGAAATGCCATGTGTAAGCCTGTGCGCCTGATGCACATTATGTCCCAATGCCCCATTACCACTCTAGGCATACACATCATCAAGGGCTTTACTGTCTGCCTTGCTTTGCCAGTGACCAGTGACACTACTTCATCACAGCCAGTCATCGAACCCATTTCTCTTGAGTGACACTTGTTAAAAGAAATGCAGAAAAAAACAAACAGTACAGTGACACGTTTTACAGTGATTTTTACTGTTATGTAAGTAGGCTGTAAACTCTGTGCTGAGGTAACGCAGTGGCGCAGGTTGTGTGTTCTGGATTAAAAGTATTCCTTATAACATGCATGCATGAAGCAAGTACACCGAGTGTTAGTGAGTAGATGAATTGGAGCAAACAGTGGTGGCTGTTCACAGGCCCTCATGTTATGGCTTCTGAGGGAGCTGTATAGTGTTTCCTACAGAAGCCCGTAGCTCATTCTCATAGCAGCACGCACACTACAAGCCAAGCACCTGTGACAGCACTACAGAAGGTTCAAGCACAGCGCAACACTTGTGACACTGAACTTGCTTTCTGGAAAAGCTGCTTGCAAAGGCCTGACATAGCAACTCTGACGCCCCAATCCCCGACCCCTGACCCCCGACCGTTGACCTCTGACCCCCTGACCCCACACTGACCTCTTTGTTGGTGAGCTGGCTCTGCAGGGAAGCTAGTTTGTCCTTGAGCTCCTTGTTCTCGCGCTTGTAGGTCTCCACCTCGTCCACCTTCTCCCGGTCATCCCGCTCCCGCTGCTCCTTCAGCCTCTCGATGATCCGCTCCTGCAACACACAACACACACACACACACACACACACACACACACACACACACACACACACACACACACACACAGAGCAGGTGTTCACCACATTAGCCATAATGTCGTACAGCCTGTGGGTGATGGCTTACAACAAGAGTATAACAATCAGTACAAAACAATGTGAAATGTAGAACAGACAAGTAGATCCACTTCAGTAAAGCAGCTTAAACAGCTCTCTGACAGAAAGTAAGTGGACACTGTCACATGCTTGGCATACTACATGCCAAGCTTACCCTGCTTTTGTCTTGTTTTGTCAAGAAGCTGTGCAGCAGGTGTTCACCAAATTAGCCATATTAGCAACAACACACCTGCACCCCTCCGCCACACACAGCAATGCCATGAGTCATTGGGCACAAAGTGAACCAGAAAAAAAGTAAGAGAGCTTGCAGAACAGAATGAGGAGAAAGGTAATAAGAGCTATTATCAGCTGATTAGTCTGATGTGTAATGTGGCCTTATCATGACTTGTTTCAATGCAAATCTGAAGCTCCAATCTTCCTCTATTGAAGATGAAAAAAACAGTGGATGTTCCCTCAATCTCTACAAATGAGATAATGAATGTTCAAATTTCGATTCCATCTCTTGGCTGCCACTACATTACATACACTAGCTAGCTAAGACGTAGCACGCCTCTCTAAGGTGTGTTTATTGGCCTGAGGAGCTCTCGCATGGCTGGGGGAAAAACATATAAACAAGTCATAAATTAACCAAAAAGCAAAGAGGAGGAGGAAAGAAAGACAACTGAGCACAGAGGCTGCCAAGAGCAACAGGCGATAGCTATTCCACATAGATTAATGTATTAATTAAGCTATCAAACCAGGAACATAAAACACAGGGACGAGTGAGGGCTACGCCATGGTGTTTTCCCCCCGAGGAGCTGGCACCTGAATGAATCCTCTACGGTGTGATTCCCACCGCTTCCCTCCCCCGTCTCTCAGTAGCTGCTCGTTTCAAGATACGGCATCCCTGAGTGATTGACAGATTAAGAGCTCCAGGGCTATTGCGCAAAACGATAAACCAGCCGCGATCCAAAAGAAGAAAAAAAAAAACACAGAGAGAAAGAGAGGAGAGAGGGAAAAAAAGACGAAACATAACTCAGAAGGTATATAGTGTAGCCAGCTGATGGGATGTGTTTTTCATCTACTGCCTGAGAGGGAGAGGTATGGTTTTCTACGGCTGGGACTTGTGGACAAAAAGGACGTGTAATAAAAATACTCGCTCCTCAGCGGCAGCAGTGGGGGCAGCCTTGGCGGGGCCTGTGGCCTGGGGAGGACGAGGGGGATCGGTTAATTCGGAGCAGAGAGTTTTGCGGGCAGACGGGGAGTAAATTTGCAGGTTTTGTGACGACACGAGCGATTAGAAGCAAACACACACTGGCTCTTGTAAACTCATTACACACCCTCCCGCGACCGCAGAGAGAAACCCTGTCTGCTCAGCGCCCCCTTCATCCAGTCGCCCAGCACAGAGAGTGAAAGACAGAGAGAGAGAGAGAGCAAGAGAGAGAGAGAAAGGAGCATAAGCAAGGAGCGGAGATCTCTCATGGGGGAACACAAGGAGGAGGGCTACAAGGAGGCCCACTGGCTAGGAGGTGAGGCCTCCTCCGGGTTGCTCTCCACCGCTAGGACTTCGTGATGTGGAGATTTGGCTTCTTTGGCTTTAGCACACATGCACTAACACACATGGACACATACAGTACACACAAATGAATAATAGCACCCACTTGCACATTAATGAGGACAACCACTCACACATAATCACTTAATAAATTGAGGTAACACTTAAGAGGCCTCATGTGAATATAAGGACACAACTACAGATGTTGCTATTTATATGAAAGACACTTGGTTAAAACTATACTTGAATCCAGCATTTCATAATGCTTTATAAAACCATTCTTAAACAATATAAAATTATTCATAGTGCTTCATAATGACTAGCATAATCACATGCAAAGTAATGAGTGTGCTCACAATGCATTACACTGCTACTGAGGCAACAGTGGCCCAGTAGGTAGAGTCGCCCAGTAACTGAAGGGTCACTGGTTCGATTCCACCTTCTCCTGGTTAGATCGGAGTGTCCTTAACCCTTGACCTTAACCCCATACTGCTCCTGGTTTGCTGATTGGCGCCTTGCATGACAGCCTTCGCAACTGGTGTGTGAATGGGTGAATGTAGAGGTATTTAACGTAAAGCGCTTCGGCTACTCTGCCGAGTATAGAAATGCACTATATAAATGCAGTCTATTTACCATAATCCTTGACTGCTTGAGATACCAGAGTGCATAATGTAATCTCTCTTATTTCTGGATGACAGCACCTTGATAACATCTTGGTCTTTCTTTATTCTCCAAATGTTCTTTGTTGACCCACTGGTGACTTTCATAATGATACAGTACATACTTTAACAGTTGAAAGGACTTGTGCAACACTTGTGCAGATCACCCATAACTGTATGAACAGCTCCACAAACTCATGCCAGTTATCATGATTAGGGCTGGGCGATATGGCTGAAATCTGTATCACGATAAAAAAATTTCATATCGGTCGATATCGATAATTATTGAAACATTATGTGACCTATTTAAAATAAGTAACAGGAGGGAAAAAATCTAAATTTAAACATTTTTATTTTTAACTTGCTCCTCTGACAGGCAATAAGCATTCAGGCAAAATGACTGTCAACACACGTTCAATGTTACGATCACAATGAAAACTGAACAATTATCAATAAGCTAATAAAGTCCTTAACAAAGCTGGTGTTATAAAGACATGTGCAAAGTGTTAAATGTAAACATAGCGAAACCTGATACCTGAGAAGAACTATCATATATGTATATAGTTTTACTGCATAATTTGCAGACAACATTTGTCTGACTACGATGAGACTTGTGAACTCCAAAAAAGCTCCCATACTGGTGAGCAGACCTTTCTGTTCTTAGGGCTCATTCACACCAAACACTCTGCGTATTCAGCGCATGGCCGTTTTCTGTCCGTATTCGTTTAGAATGCATGTTAACAATTAGACCCCTCACACCGCACGTGTGATCTGAGCGTATTCTGTCCCTATACAAACATATTGTATACTGATACGCGCTGTACACGCTCAAGTTGGTGTGAATGAGCCCTTATCCACATTTTCCTCGCTCGCAGTGGCACTCATCTTCCTTTGTTGACCATGCTGTTTCTGGAAAAAAACACGACTACAAGACAAGAGATGGCGCAACCAAACACGATACTGTGACATGATTGGCTATTAGCGTGTCACTCCCCATACGTTGCTAGGCTACAGAGGACGAGTGCCTTTGCTCATGCAACCAAGCTTGCTTCGCAACAAAGATTTAAAGCGGTGCTAAATCAGAGAGGGCTCTGACTAAACTTACGCCGTTTTCTTAAATAAAAAATAAAAAATAAAAAAAACATTCTATCGAACGCATTTTCTATTGTTATCGAGTAGGTGTCTATCGAGATACATATCGTTATCGTTTTATCGCCCAGCCCTAATCATGATGCATTATAAATGCTTTATTAATAGTTATAAATGTGCTTACAATGCTCCATGGTTACTGAGGTGAAGAAACATATCACCGGAACTTGTTTGGGCTGTTTCTATTTACCAAAAGAGAGGGTACGCCCAAACTGCGCTCCACACATTAGAAAAAAAAACTAAACAAAACAGCCACAAAGGTAACCACACTTTTCCCATAAACAGCCAGGGACAGCGCTTTAACAATCATGGGAAAGGTAAGTGGAACATTTGGTTTACATTTCTGTCAAATGGCGGTGCACAGAGTGAATGTGCTGCACTCGTTTCTGTTGTGCAGATGATCACATAAGTTAACATGAGAATTTTTTTTCTGCTGACAAGGACCATGAAATCAGCACGGATGTACCTAAATTGAATCGACATGTTCTTGGACTGCGTCTCCCTCCCTTATTTCTGATCCTCCCTTTTGTCACAGCACGCTTTAAAAACATGAGCAACATATTTCAGTATGGTCCCCCGTTGCCCAATTACACTGCGTCCGTCACTAACGGTTAACACTGAGCCAAAAACACAAAGGGAAAACAAGGACCGTAACTGTTTAGTCTGACGGGACAAAAAAGCAATGCTTGGCACTCGCGTGAGTAAGACTTTCCACGTCTCCGGGACACACTGCAGTCAGTATTCCTGGGAAAGGCGAGTAAAGCTGGCTCAGGGTGGGGTGGCTTCGGTCGGGGAGGTGGGGGGGGGCCTGGGAACGGGGCGCGGTGAAAGGAGGGGTGGGGATTCGCCAAGCGAGTATTCCGCACGGTGACCTTTCTGGGAGGGGGGCAAACAATTAGCATAAACACATAAAAGAGGGCGGAGGGTGCACACACGGAAACCAGGTGCATCAGAGTCGCCTGTGAATGGGGAAGGATGGGGGCAGGGGGAGGGGGAGTGTAGGGGGGGGGGGGGGGATGACCGCAAAGGAGTGCCGTGGCTACTACAGGGAACGGGTGTTTATGGAGAGCAGCTGCACACTTCAAAATCAAAGGGGTCGGAGTGGAAGTTGGTTATGTTGGGAAAGGGGGGGGGGGCGAATGCTAAAAGCCTTAAAAAGCAACATCCTCCATCAGTCACCAGCAGCGGAGCCAAGAGCCACTGCTGAACCAAGCGACACTCAACTGCCGAATTTCAAGAGGTCATTTCGCTGCAGATGTTAAATTGTAAACACCACATGCAAAATAATTACACGGTACATACGCCACTTCAAAGCCACACACCCTTTCATGACTATTGCTTCAGGTTAGACGCACAGAGCTGCATTACGATGATGTCATCTAAAATGGACATCGGGCCTCGGGTAGTCCTCGTTCTGTTGGGACAGCGCCCTCATAAAGCGGCTCAACCGGCTGCCTGAGCTATGATAGTTGTTAGTGATATAAGATGATATGTTAGCTTGTGTAGTTCAACGCACACAGCCGTCATCACGCTCGAGGGACACCTGTTCCACACACCTGTTTGTCGAGTAGAGGAATTAGTCAGTTATGATAGCGCTACACTGGATGATTTTTCTTTCTTTCTTTCTTTTTCCCTCTCATCTTTCTGTCCTCGCCTCGCACATTACTTCTTGAGCTCAGGCTGAAGGAATGCTGCCGTGCGTAACCAAGCGCAACACTCACAAATCCAAAATCGATGATCTGAGTCTTGATAAAAATCACATTCACGCATGATTTGGCTGTCATTTGAGCAGTCCGCTGTGATTGAGTGAAAGCAATATTGCATGTCTGTCTCTGGCCAAGTTGGAAAGCACTTAGTCTGACTGTTAAAATGAGCACTCAGGCATTATCCAGTGATGCTCTGTGACATAATCACTTGCTTTACCTCATGTGTTTATTTGATTCACTTCAGCTGAGCCTTGTAATGAGAAGATCATGTCATGTCATGATCATGTCATGTCATGACACAGCAGTGTACTATGCCAACATAACAGTGGCACAGACCATGTGCTACACAGAACATAACAGCACAGAGTGTTAAGGGAGGGAGAGATGCCAGCATCTGTTTCCTTCCGTGTTGTTTTTTCGCAAGGGGGGAAATCCCCCTTTAGAGATAACAGACAGAGACAGACAGGCAGACATGTCCACAAATAAATATTGTGTGAGAAACCATATTAAATACAAAATAGTTTAGTTAACGAATGAACGAAAGATATAACAAAAAATCATTCTGACTCAGGCCAGTACCTTCTCGGACAAGGCCTCCTCCAGCGTGGTCAGGGCCGTGTCTGTGTTGCTGGAGTCGGTCTGCAGGGACTTGACTCGTTCTCTCAGGCTGCCCAGCTGCTTGTCCTTATCCTTCAGCTGCTCCTGCAGGTTCTCAATCTGCATGGGTGAGAGAGAGAGAGAGACAGGTCGGCCCCATTAACCGAGCAAAGGACAAATGAGGCATGGAACAGAGCAGAAAACAGGGTTAAGAAAAAAAAAAACTATGACAATTTCATTGCAAATCCCCCCCAATAAATCTTTTGTGAAACACTAATGTGGCTCTGAAGAATTTGCAGATGAGGAATGGAACCCAATTGTATCGCATCTGCATCAAAGGGGCGTTTATGCAGAGACTGCGAAAGACCACAATCACTGGCAAAAACCATCCAAACACAGCACAGCTTCTATTCATTTGGCCTAAGAAAAACAGGGCCGCTATATGTCAGAAGGGAAGGATCTGAGGGCAAGAGCAACGGCTGTGGCCCCTCAATCTCAGTGGCGTGGTCACACAGTAGCTTATCAGAGCCCTGACGCAGACACTCTGACGGGCCCAAATGGGTCCTAATTGTTGGAAATGGAGTCCGGTGGGTCCCGGCAAAAGTGCCGGTCTTCACAGACCCGGCGGCCCAGGAGACAAGTGGCCTCCACATTCCAGTCATGGGTGCCTTCACAGATAATGTGGTGGCAGGAGGGGGAGTGGGGGAACCCAAATGGTGCCCTTTAAAGGAGGGCAAAAGGAAAAGAGGGCAAGAAGGATGCAGCAGGTCTCCCTATAGGCCTGCGACTACAGTAGGAGAAGGAGAGAGAGAGAGAGAGAGAGAGACAGAGAGAGACAAACAGACAGAGACTGTGTGATGACAGAGCGAGAAAAGGAGAAAGAGGGGAGAAAGACAGATGGGGGGAGGGACAGGAGAGGGAGGGAGACAGAAACACAGAGAGTGAGAGTGAGGGAGAGACAGAGGCAAGAGAGAGAGAGAGAGCGAGAGAAGGAGGAAGGAGAGAGTGCAGAAGAGAGGGAGAGGTAAGGGCAGACAGAATGAGAGTAAGAGAGACAGAGAGCAAAACAAGAAAGAGGAAGAGAAAGGAAAAAAAGGAAGGAGAGAGAAGAGAGAGGGAGGTAAGGGCAGAGGGAAAGAAAGGAAGAGAGAGAGAGCAAGAGAGTAGGAGTAGAGGAGAGTGGGAGTGGAGGAGAGTGGGAAAACACGTAAGAGGAGGGAGATAAGTGAGTAAGGGTGATTAGCGTGAGGCAGGGCGAGGCTGGAGGCAATCAGCTGAGCCTCTGGGGATTGCCATGGGAACCAAAGACCATCACACTAACTGACGCATGCCACTGCTTGGGCGTTGGGAAAAGTGGTGAGATACTGCGTCTGGGCGGTTCAACCAAAGCGCGCACATCCACGCACTGGTAGCAGGACTAAAGGACAGTCGACGTGTACAAAAAGAAAATTTCCGCTCAACCAGGTTTTTGCTCCCAATATTTATTATTTTTTCACCGTGACATTTCAAGGCTTACTCACCCTTCCTCAGATGTGACACTGGGTCTGAGGCTCAGAAAAGTACAGTTCATATGACACGCAGGAACAGTAAAGGCTACATTTTTTTTTGCCACGTAAACATTTCCACTGTATTTGGAGACTGAAATAGAAGTAAAGCCAGATTTTTATTTTCATCATAAAAGTTTTTGAAGCGAATTCTCATCCTGAACATGGTGGAGAAGTGGTCAAATGGGACAGAGAGATTTCACGCATTTTTGGAAATAACCAGAGTTGCATTTGTAAGACTCACAGAGAAACAGCAGACAGAGAAAACCAGGCTCAGACTGTATCCAGTGTATATGTAGTGTATGACTGTGTGTGTGTGTCTGCGTGTGTGAGTGTGTGTGTGTGTGTGTGTGTGTGTGTGTGTGTGTGTGTGTGTGTGTGTGTCTGTGTCTGTGTGAGTGTGTGTGTGTTTATGTGTGTTTGTGTGTGTCTGTGTGTGTGCGTGTGTGTGTGTGCACGCGTGTGTAAGGTCGTCCGCGTGTGCGTGTCTGAGGGCACCTCGGAGGGCTTTATTTCAGGGCAAATTTAGCGTGGCGTTTTCGGAGTCCAGATAAATGATTATATTCTTCGCTGCGCCGCGTTTTCTTTGGCCCGGGCGGACAACAAAAACAGCTCTCCAACGAAACATTTAGCAGCGCCGCGCGGCATAGCCTCCCGCCACTCGCGCGGAAAAACTCTGGCTGCACCCTGACCTCTGAACCCCCCCAGGCGGCGGGGGTGCAGCCACAAGGCCCGCTCGGATATGGGAAAGTGGACGCCAACGTTCCGCACGTCTTCCGGAGCCTTCCGAGCACCTAGGGGGCGGTGGTGGGCTAAGTGTGTGTGTTTCACTGGAATGTCTTTTCAGGACAGGCACTGTGTGTGTGTGTGTGTGTGTGTGTGTGTGTGTGTGTGTGTGTGTATGTACGTGTGTGTGATATGTGTGTGCGTGTGTGTGTGGGGGAAGGGGGGGGGGGGGATTTTGTGGGCTCTCTGGGTGTTGAGAACAGGAGGTGGCCTTCCTCTTGTTTGGTCTGCTTTCACTTTCACAGCAAATAGTTTTGTACTCACTTACACGCCTCCAGTCACATACACACTCATATGCTATACACTGTACACTCACATACTATATACTCACCCTCTCAATACACACACACTGTAACAGACCACCTACCGCCTATAGTCACAGTTAGCTGACAGTAAGCCCAGCAGCTGCAATACAGAGATATGCTCAGCTACTCAGACCATCGTAGACTGTGTTGAGGTACTGCCCTGCCCTCAATTTTTCTTCTATTAGTGTGTGTGCGTGTGTGTGTATATGTGTGTGTATGGGACCTATGTGTATGTACTTGTGTACGTGTGTGTGTGCTTGTTATGCTAGTCTTAATATACTTTTTAGTGTGTGTAGAATTTGGAAGTGTAGTCTCAAAAGTGTGTGTTACACCTCATGTCCCTCGGAATCTACATCTGGTCATTTCTGATTCCATCTTCCTGGTTGACTGGACTACTGCATAGTTTTGTCTCGTCTTGTCTTGTACAGTAGGTAGGTAGCGCTCTCCCCACGGTGGGCCTCACCCTTCCACACTCTCAGAGGCTCAGGGGCCCCTCCCCCCCTCATGCCTGGGAGCATCGGCCCTGGAGGAGCGGGCCTGTGACAGTGTCAGTGCCCAGACCCTTAATCTGATTTTTTCTTGCGGCGGAAGGTCCGTCTGCATGCCCAGTGCTGCAAAAACGCCTGTTCAAATGTGCGGTCCCAAGGCTCTCAGGTTACAGTATAGAGCGGGTGGGGACTGGCAGGCAGGGTGGGGTGTTGGTGTAGTGGAGGGATTTGGGTGGAGGCGTGGGAGGTGGGGTTGGTGATCCAGAAAAAACGTTCCCGTCCAAAACTGGCTCTGCTCAAGCCATGCGTCGGTACTCCGCACCTCCCTATTGACGTTGGCGCGTGAAACGCCGCCCTCGCTCCCGATCGCTCTCTTCTCTTTCCTTGGGTCTCCGAAAAAAAGCACTGCTGTGCGATCCTAGGAGGAGAAATGCATCGTGGCAGTTTCTGTTGGACACCACTTGTGTTTTCGCTAGGATAACCCATCATAAAATATCACCTCTTCCCCTTTTTTAATAATGACTTTGGAGATTAGATTGGGTTCTTTTTGTTCTCGCGCGAGCGAGCGTGGGCGGGCATTAGTGAGATGCGTTCCGGAGGCTTCTTTCTGGGTTGCTCTGATTCTGAAACGGGTCCCCGTGGCTCTCGAAGCGTCTGTGCGGAGCGTCGTTAGCAGCGGGGCCCGCCACGGCACACGAAGTCCGGAATCTGGACCGGGACCCAAATCAATACCAATAAAAACATCAGTTTAAGGCACAAAAGCCCCTGGAGCCGGGCCTGATGGCCGGGACCATGTAATTACAGCAAGCTCCCCCGAAACTATGCGCGCCGCTCAGCCCATTAAAAATACCAAAGGATCACTGGGTTGGCCTTTCTCTCTCTCCCTCTCTCGCTTTCTAACCCTCCCTCCCTTTCTCTCTCTTTCTTTCTCTCTCTCTTTTAAGCAGTCTCTTCTTGAGGTTTGTCATCACTTTTCTGAAAATGCAGCACAGAACCGGAGTGCGGGGAGTGGGAGGGGGGTGTCAGGGAGGCCAGAGAAGGGGGTGATGCAGTGGTGTGTGTGTGTGTGTGTGTGTGTGTCTGGGGGGTTGGGGGAGGGTGTGTGTGATCAGGGGTTATGGGCTGGAGAGGGGCCACCGGAGGCTGCATCAGCCAGCTTTTGGTGCCGCAACAGACCGCGGGCGCAACAATGGGAAGGGCGCGGCGAGCGGCCTACTGCAGCCTCCAGCACAGCACAGCACAGCCCAGCCCAGCCCAGCCGCCGGGGCTTATGCAGCTCACAGTTATATCAGGCACACACACACACACACACACACCAGCTGGAGCCACACACACACGTACAACAGTCATAGTCAGACACACACACACACACACATGCAACAGCCAGAGCCAGATAGACAGACAGACACAGTTAGTACCCTGAACTAGCATAAGTTATATCCACAATGATGCCAAAAAGACACTGCCAACACAGATAAATACAGGAGAAGCTCACATAAGTGATACACACAGTAGCAAAGGGTACCTGTTGCACAGACCTTGTCAGATACTGTGTCGCGAGCACATAGACACACACACAAATATGTTCTCTCTTTCTCTTTCTCACACACACACAAATGTTTTCTCTCTTTCTCGCTCTCTCTCTCTCTCTGACACACACACACACAGACACACACAAAGCCAATACAGACATACGATGATAGAGCTTCACTGCTAACAGAGCAATGCAAGCCATGAGGCTGTCAAACTTTGCCCCCTGGTGGTGAGAGACTGATACTGCTAAAGCAGTTTAATCACATTTGGCCTTCACCCTACAGGGCTGCAAGAACTCCAATGTCCTCACAGAGCAGAGAGCAAGGTGCACTGCTCATTACAACAGAGTGCCGACGGGTCATCAGAGAAGCGCATACACATTTATACAAAAACAGGCACAGAAGCACAGAAAAATATACATGTAAGCAAACTCAAACAACCATAACCGCCATAGACAAACACTCACTCCATCTTTCATATACACACACTCATACACACACACACAGACATAAGGCAGCATATGTTCTGTGTCTATCCCTGCAACCCCCCCTCCCCTCCCATGCAGACACAAGAGAAGCCCACTGACAGAGGGAAGGCGCTCCACGCAGCGGGTCCCCTCGTCTGACCTCGCCATGATGTCACACGCGCAGCAGGGTGACACATTACTCATCTGTTATCGACCGGAACGACGGATGGCCATGACATCACGCCACAAAAAGGGGGAAGGGTGAGAGATGAAAACGAGAGGACAACATTAGAGCGAAAGAGGGAAGGGAAGGACAGCGAGAGAGAGAAAAAAGAGAGAAAGTGGTAGAGAGAAAGAGAGGGAGAGACAGAGACAGAGAGAAACAAAAGAGGGAAAAAAGAGCCTTCTGAAAATCATCAACAGGGTTTTTACGCATAGTCACTCTTCTCTCATCGTTATCATCCCCAAGCCAGCCTGGCGGCTCAGCAAATGAATGTGATTTCAACAGCTCAATTTATATGCTGAGATTTTTTCCCTCTTCCAGGAATGAACTTTGTGGCCTGTGAAGAGGCTCTATGGAGGCCTGGGAGAAAGCGATGGGACTCAATTCAGCAACAAAGAGCAACGGCAGTGTTTGTGCTGGGACTCATTTTTTAATATTTTCTGTTTTTTTTCCCCCTGTTTCTTCTTCTTTTCTCTTTTTTCTGTGCTCCTAAAAATCAACTCTCACCAAGTTTGATGACTGTGCCGCTTAATTAAATGCATTCATAGCTCTTTAAAAGTGTATCAGGCAAAATGAAACCAGACTGGCTTATTTGGTTCCCTGTGACTGGAAGGCTCTGCTCTCTGTCGCTGCTTGTTGTTGAAGTGCTGATGAACCACACCATGGCTAAAGCGCAGGGAACTGAAGTATGACAGACAAGGCCATTGTTGACAGGGACTTAGTGTGCAGTGAACCGTGAACATGAATGGCATACGTGCAAGCATTTATAAATATGTGTAGGGTCAAGTGCACGGGTGGGCATGGGTCTGTTGTCATCCTTGTTTAAAAATAAATAATTAGAGGGGCCAACATTTACCCAACGTTGACATGTTGTGTCCCAAAACTGTAATTTTCTATGGCTTGCATTCAGGTATGGAACGTCTCGTCTCGACTCAGCCCAGTAGCCTAACATGTGAAGGGGCCTCAGCACAAAACAGTATAGGCCCCTTTTTTTAAGAAACGTTCGCAAAACAAAGGTCAAGCCTGGGAGAATTCGCATTGTGGGGTCTCTTCCCACCCCTCAATTCGACCCCCCACCCCACCCCACCCCACCCCACCACCCCCTATCCCCCATCCCACAGCTGTGGGCGATGTTCTGCAGCAATGGTGGTACGTTCCCAGCACATACGTTCCCGTCGTCAGCATTCATGTGCATATGTGAAATATGCGGCCATGGTCGGACAGGCTTCCCCTCCATTCTCTTCATCACCACATTCTTATTCATTCTTCGCTCACACACAGCAAAGCGTGAACCGCCCTGCGGTTATGCACATAAATTAGACTCCAACAAAACCCCGAGAATGAGGCCAGCGAGTGTGAGTGTGTGTGTGTGTGAGAATGTTGCGAGCAGAGTGTTGGGAAATCTATTTTGCATTAAAAAGCGATTATTTAGCAAAAAAAAGTGTGAATAGCAGAGGCAGGAGAAGAGAAAGAGGGAGAGAGAGAGGGAGAGAGAGAAAGAGAGAGAGAGAGATGGTGACAGAGACACAGAGACAGGGAGGGAGAGAGAGGGAGAAGGAAACAAGAGAAAGAGAGGGGAGCAGAGGTAAAGAATGAGTGGTGGACTGCTCATTCTTCTCCTCCCTATCGAGCGCTGCGATCGCATTAAACATATCTCCCCTCTGCATGTGTTGGGCTGCTGTGGCGATGGGCCGTGTTGACAATGAACAGGATAAGGATGAAACAAAAGCAGAAAAAGACTGATAGAGATCCCCGGCTATGTTAGTGAGGAGATATCCATCCCCCTCTCCTTCACTCTCTCTCTCACTCTTTCTCTTCCTCTTTTTCGTTGTGAAGAACTGCCAGAACTTTGATCCAGAGACAGAGAGGCGGTGAAGAGAGGGGGAAAGAAAGAGGGAGTGAGATGGATAGTGAAAAAGAGAGAAATAGAAAGAGAGAGAGAGAAGCAGAGAGAAGGAGAAGGGGGGGAATAAAAGAACGTCACCCCACCCAATGGAGGACCACAGCTGTGCTGGGCTCTTGGCGTGGCCCCCGGCGTGATGTGAGAGCCAGACCTTTATCAGAGGGATCGGGCCGCCCTTCTCCGCCCTTCTCCCTCGCTCGCTCGCTCCCTCCCTCGCTCGCTCGCTCGCCCGCCGCTAACCTGACACGGCCTCCGGGTCACACCGCACCACCACAGCACCACCAAATGCTGGGCTACACAACAACCACCAGGTCACAGGACAACAAAACACAACACCGCAAAACAAACCCAACACAGTGAAGCATTATACAAAAAACTACCACCCGAGACTAGGCTACAATACACTAGCCTGGTAAACCCGCCCCTCGTACTTCATTTCATTTTGTCTGGACCGGAATCTCTTGAGGGTCATGTAGTCGGCCCCAGCAAGGCCGACCCAATCAGCGAACAGAGGGTGTGTTCGTTAGCGGTGATGTTGACCTTGTGTGCCACATTTAAATTGTAGTGCGTAGGTAGGCTAATTGCATACCTGACGACCAGGCGTTAGTGATTGGGTACAAGCAAGGCAGTTGTTTTAAACTTCAGCAAAGTCCACACCTCCAGGAAGAAATCGTTTCTGACGGTGTCTGGTCCAGACCCTCTGTACGAAATGAAACGAAGTACGAGGGGCTGGTTTACCAGGCTAACAAAACACAACACCACAAAACAAAACAAACACAGCTAAAGCATTATGCAAAATAATGACCGTCAAATACTGGGCTACAAAACACCAAGCATAGCAAAGCATTATACAGAAAATGACCACCAAAGACTAGGTTACAAAACACATCGCAAAACACTCTAAATATGGCAAAGCATTATGCAAAAGAACACCACCAAATACTAGGCTACAGAAACAAATACAAGGTCACAGCACAAAAAAACGCAACACTGCAAAACAAACCCAGTATGGCAAAGCATTATACAAAACCCTTCCCTCCAAAAACCAGACTACAAAACACAACATTGCAAAACAAACCAAAAATGGCAAGGCGTCCCAATATGGAAAAGTGCTATGCAAAACAACACCACCAACAACCACACCACCAACAACCACAACATCTAGGCACAGCACCGACTTATACCGCACCACCACAGCACAATTAAATACCAGGCTACTCAACAACCACCAGGTCACAGCACAACAAAACAGAAAACCGCGAAACAAATCCAACCTTGCAAACTGTTATACAAAACAGGACAATGCAACATTTCACTACACAACACCACAGCGTTACAACACCTAGTAAAACGTGGATTAAAACTTAGCAATGAAACAACGGCCCGATATTGCTCAATAGCTGTCTACATATCACAACACCATCCATAACATGACACCCTACAACAGCAAGAATAACAAACCACAAATTAACAGCAATACACACAACAAAACATTACGGCAAACACTGGAGTGTAACATTGACTACTACGAGACTAAAACGGCCAAGTGGGACACCTCAGAGCAGAGGCCTGCATCACTCTAGTAAAAGGCCAGCACGTGACCACAGAGGCCCTGCTGGCCCACCAGCGCTGTCCCCACTAAACCCTCGGCGGTGTCTCGTAACTGCCAACCTTTGCCCCGGCTGAGTGATTTACTCTCCCCTGTCGCCCTCCCCGCTCACACAGTCCCCTCTCAGGTCCTCCTCTGATTGCAGACAGAGAGAGCGGGAAAGAGGGAGAGAGAGAGCAGCCAGGAGGGATTGAAGCTTATAGCTTGTTCATTTACACGCTTATCGTTACATTGATAAGACGCCATGAGCATTCATTATTAAGCAGCCAGACACAGCTCTCTGTGCTCTGTTTTAACCAACTACACACATACATGCACATACACACACACACACACACACATGTCCATATATAAAATTGTGCAAACACACAAAAATGCACACATGTGCTAACACACACACAGACACACACACACACACACACACACACACACACACACACACACGGACACACCCACACACACACACTCATATACACACAGTCACACACACACACACACTCACACACTTACACATTCACACACACACAAACTCCCCTCACAGGCTTCCAGCTCCAGCTCCCCTATCGCTGCTCAGCATCAGGGCGATCGGCGCGCCCCTCACATGGAAAACATTATGAGTGTCCTCCCTGCATCACGAAGGACCCCTCCAGTGCCTCTCCTCGGCACCCTCACCCCCAAAGCGGGCCCCTGACCACCTGATCGACGGCCCACCTGGTAATCAGCGAGCAGTCACTCACTGTCCCGCTCGCTAGCTAATCACTAGCCACATAAGCCTCCTTATCAATCTGCCCCGCTCTCTCTCTCTCTTTCGCTCCCTCTCTCTTTCTCGCTTTCTCTCTATCTCTTGCTCCCTTTCTGTATATCCCTCCCTCTCTCTGTAGCATGCATCTGAGCAAATGATATACCTCAGGGGAACTGGGGGGGAAAGCGCAGATATGAAAGAAAATAGAGAAGTTAAAGGAATGATTGCGAATGAAAGAGAGATAGAGAGAGAGAGCGAAAGAGAGATAGGGAGAGGGGGATAGAGAGGCGAGGAGAGACGGATCAAGTAGGGAGAATTAGAGTTGGGTACTGCTGGTATCACAATCCCCCCTCAGCCCTACCAATCTGGCTTGCAAATAAATCCTCTACCCAACCCAACCCCACCTCCCTCCAACCACTCCACGCCCACCCCAATCAAGCCCTGCCCCAACTCCCCAACCTCCTAACCCCACCACAGGCCCTTCTCCATCCACTCTCCTCCCCTCCGCATCTGATACGGCCCCGCGGTGGCATTCGCTTTGCTGTGGCGCCAACTCAATCATTCTTCCGGCTGCCCTCCCGTCCGCTGCCCGCCTGCCCGCCTGTCTGCCTGCCCGGCTGGCGCTCGAGGGGAGGGGTGGGGCGTGTTAAGCTGCCGTGCGTTCGGGGGGCACGGCCATACAAGGTGTGCTTTTCTGCAGCGGGGGCTGTTGACTTAAGAAAGGGGGGGGGGGGGGGGAGAGGGGGGAGGGAGGAGGGGGAGGCC
>CM050206.1:23534077-23551577 GCA_027475355.1 Coilia nasus | reverse complement strand
GTCATAACTACAAGCTGAAAAATGGCTCCTTGGGCTGCACGGACAGGCTTGGCAGAGCAGAGGAGAGAAGGGGAGAGGATGGGAGCAGTGTGGAGCAGGCATTTTAGGAGCAGTGTGGGGCAGCCCCCTTTAAATACCACAGGACGAATGTGCTGCCTGTCATCCTCAGAGAAGACCACAGCTCCACACGCCGCTATTCTCCCAGGCAACAACAAGGAGGGAGGAGTGAAATTCTCTCTGTTTTTTTTTTCTTTTTTTCTCACTCGCCTGTATCTATGGCTGCCTGTCTGCCTGATGCTCTCTCTCTCTCTCTCTCTCTCTCTTTCTTTCTTTCTCTCTCTTTCTCTCTGCTGTCTCGCTCTATCTTTCTCCAAGACTCTTGGGTGATCTGGTGTGCGATGTTGGGAATGATGGGGAGTTGATTTTCAGAATTTGCTTTTGTTCCATGCTTGATTCTGGGAACTGGTGGTGCTTGTTATGCTGCTTGATTTCATCTCTTTCTCCCTCTGTGTCTCTCTGTCTCTCTCTCCATCTATCTATTCATGTGTCTTTCTTTTCCTTCCCAGCTCTCTATCTGTCTTCCACTTTCCATCTCCCTATCTCTCTCTTCAAAGCCTATCTGGTCATGACTTAGTGACTCCCATTGAAAGCTAAAGCGTGGAGATTAGAGCACTCAGCCAACAGCCAACAGCTTTAGCACAGCCGCCAGCATCAGGTCATGGAGAGCAGGCTGCTGCAGCCTAACTACTCCATACTGTACTCTGCATTCTAGCCCAGCCTGGACAGGACAAGAGAGGAGGAGAGGAGAGAAAGAGGAGAGGAAGGGAGAGGAGAGGAGAGGAGAGGAGAGGAGAGGAAAGGAGAGGAGAGGAGAGGAGTGGAGGGGAGAGGAGAGGAGAGGAGAGGAGGGGAGAGGAGAGGAGGAGAGAGGAGAGGAGAGGAGAGGAGAGGAGGGAAGAGGAGAGGAGGGAAGAGGAGAGGAGTGGAGGGGAGGGGAGAGGAGAGGAGTGGAGGGGAGAGGACAGGAGAGGAGGGGAGAGGAGGTGAGAGGAGAGGAGAGGAAAGGAGTGGAGGGGAGAGGAGAGGAGAGGAGAGGAGAGGAGGGGAGAGGAGAGGAGAGGAGTGGAGGGGAGAGGAGAGGAGAGGAGAGGAGAGGAGGTGAGAGGAGAGGAGAGGAGAGGAGAGGAGAGGAGAGGAGGGGAGAGGAGAGGAGGGGAGAGGAGAGGAGAGGAGAGGAGAGGAGAGGAGAGGAGAGGAGAGGAGAGGAGAGGAGAGGAGAAGAGAGGAGAGGAGGGAAGAGGAGAGGAGAGGAGAGGAGGGAAGAGGAGTGGAGGGGAGAGGAGAGGAGGGGAGAGGAGAGGAGAGGAGGGGAGAGGAGAGGAGAGGAGTGGAGGGGAGAGGAGAGGAGAGGAGAGGAGAGGAGAGGAGAGGAGAGGAGAGGAGAGGAGAGGAGAGGAGAGGAGAAGAGAGGAGAGGAGGGAAGAGGAGAGGAGAGGAGAGGAGGGAAGAGGAGAGGAGTGGAGGGGAGAGGAGAGGAGGGGAGCGGAGAGGAGGGGAGAGGAGAGGAGGGGAGAGGAGAGGAAAGAAGAGGGGAGGAGTGGAGGGGAGAGGAGAGGAGAGGAGAGGAGGGGAGGGGAGAGGAGAGGAGGGGAGAGGAGAGGAGTGGAGTGGAGGGGAGAGGAGAGGAGAGGAGAGGAGAGGAGAGGAGAGGAGAGGAGAGGAGAGGAGAGGAGGGGAGAGGAGCATGTGCCTGATGACAGAACCAGAGGCTGGGGCCATGCTGAGGGCAGCCAGAGGCGAGCGGAGGAGCAGCTCCCATGTACGTTCGCACAAGAGGAACCAGAGCTAATGAATCCAATGGAGACGTCCAGAGGTCGAACCTAAAAGGTTTCTTGGGAATGCTCAAGCACACACACACGCACACACATACACACACACACGCACACACATAGACACACACATGCACACACACACACATACAACAACAAAACATTCTGTCAATCCAATCCAGCCTTATCCGGCCACACCCTCTGCACTGAGTAGAGAATTAGCACAGTTACACTTGCATGTACTGGCAGTTGTTAGTAGAGTTGTAGGCATAAACTATCCCACACAAACTTAACAATTTAGGCACTTAAATAGACTCACAAACATAGTCAGGGAGACAGACAGAGAGAAAAAGAGAGACAGAGAGAGAGAGGCACACACATGCACGCACATGCACACACACACACACACACACATATCTTATGTTATTTGTACTTGTTATGTTATTGTATTATTGTGTCTCTGAACATTAGCTTTGGCAATGCCATACTTATACAGTAATGCTAATAAAGCAGCCTTTGAATTTGATATTGAGTTTGAGAAAGAGAGATGGAGAGATGGAGAGAGGCAGAGAGAGAGAGACAGAGACAGAGAGGGAGCGTAAGAAGGAGATCTGGCCTAGCGGACAGGAGCTGGAGCCGGAGCCGGAGCCGGTGCCGGGGCCCTGGCCCGGGTGGTGGGGTTGGAAGGGAGCAGTGAGTGGGGGATATTCCCAGAAAGCCCTTAACCTCTGGAGCAACGGCTGTAATCACACACTCATCTGCGGTCGGAATGGTACTGCTGATGAGCAGAGGCAGCATAAAAAAAGACTGGATGGAAGGACAGATACATGGAGATAGATGGAAAGAGAGTCACAGAGCAAGCGAGTGTGAGCGTGAGAGAGAGAAAGAGAGAGAATGACAGTGTGAGACAGAAAGGAAGACAGAGAGAGAAAGAGGCAGAGCAAGAGACAGAGGAAGAGAGTGAATGAGTGAGTAAGACAGAGTGAGAGAGTGCGTGAGTGAGTGGGTGAGTGCGTGAGTGAGTGGGTGAGTGAGTGGGTGAGTGAGTGAGTGAGTGAGTGAGTGAGTGAGTGAGCGAGCAAGCGAAGGAGTGAGAGAGTGAGCGGAGTGAGAGAGTGAGCGAAGGAGTGAGAGAGTGAGCAAAGGAGTGAGTGAGTGAAAGAGTGAGTGACGATGAGCAAAAGAGAGAATAAACAAGTGAGAGGCAGATGGAGGGAGAGGGGTTCAACAAGAGAAAGAGAGAGTGAAAGTGAAAAAGAGAGAGTAAAAGAAAGGGAGAGAAAGAGAAAGAGTGAAAGGGAAAGATAGAAAGAAAAAACAGTCAGAGAAAGAGAATGATGGAAAGAGATAAAAAGAAAAATAGACAGATAGAAAGAGAGAGACAGAGGGAGAGAAAGGGGGGTTAAAGAGAGAAAGAGATGAAAAGAAAGGCAGAGAAGGAGAGAGAGAGGGCTGTGTGCGCTGTGAGCGATTAAGGGCTGAGTTAAGGCCGGGTCCAATCCCTTCTGACGGGTGCGCGTTAGCACTGCAACCTGACACCACACAGCCCCTACAGCCGCAGATCATCACTGGAGCATCCTCCTGCCCACCACACACACATTCGCACGCACATGTACACACACACACACACACGCTCGCACGCACATGTACACACACAGCCCTATCCTCCTGCCCACCCACCACACACACACACACGCTTGCATGCACATACACACACTCAGCCTTAGCCCTCTGACGTACACACACACACACACACGCTCGCACGCACACATACACACACAGCCCTGTCCTCCTGCCCACCACACACACACTCGCACGCACATGTACACACACAGCCCTGTCCTCCTGCCCACCACACACACACAAGCTTGCATGCACATACACACACTCAGCCTTAGCCCTCTGACATACACACACACACACACACGCTCGCACGCACATGTACACACACAGCCCTGTCCTCCTGCCCACCACACACACACACGCTTGCACGCACATATACTGTACACACTCAGCCCTATCCTCCTGCCCACCACACACACACGCTTGCATGCACACACACACACACACAGCCCTAGCTCTCTGACGTACACACACACACATGCTTGCATGCACATACACACACACAGCCCTATCCTCCTGCCCACCCCACACACACGCATGCACACACACACTTAGCCCTAGCCCTCTGATGTACACACACACACACATGCTTGCACGCAGATATACACACTCAGCCTTTGCCCTCTGACATACAAACACACATGTAGCATGCACATAAACACACATAGCAATATCCCTATGACATATACACACACACACACACACACACACTTGCATGCACTCATACACACACAGCCCTATCCTCCTGCCCACCCCACACACACAAGCTTGCACACACATACACACACAAAGCCCTAGCCCTCTGACGTACACATACACACATGCTTGCACGCACATACACACACACGGCCCAGCTCTCTGACACACACACACACACACACACACACACACACCTGCACGCACATATACACACACAGCCCTAGCCCTCTGACGTACACACACACGCTTGCAGGCACACATACACACACAGCAATATCTTTCTGACTTACACACTGACACTCACAAACACACACACACACACACACACACACACTTGCACCCACACATGCATACACATATCCCTATCCCTCTGGCACTGGCACAAACACACACACACACACACATTCACAAGTACTAACCCATTCTGAAACACACATTACCACACAAAACATAATTGCGCTGGCCTACACACACACACACACACACTTTCATGCACACATACATATGGACAGCCCTGTATTATCTGGCTTACATACAAGTCCTCACCCACACTAACACATGCACATTAAACTTGATTTCATTCCACTGCATATTCCTCTGGCTAACATACAAATGCTTGCACAAACACATACACACACTAACACATGCACACACACACACACCTAATACACACTAAAAATGATTTCAGGCCAAGCCAGACAACCCCTTGCAGGGCTTCACAGCTTCACACAGTCTTAAAGGTCTAAATAGAACAATGCAAGACATCTGAGCTAGTGCTGAACTATTCTAAAATGTCTTTATGCCCAAAACACACTCTGAAAAGCACTCTCATGTGGACAAGTCAACCAAGCTCTAATACAACTTCATGTACCAGACTTTCATTCAGTCTGGCCTACCAAATCCACGAGTCCTGGTACTACCCTGACAGAGTCTCTATACTAAACTCAGGAAGTCTCTGAAGTGAAAAAAAAAAAATCTATGGTTCCAAAACAAATGGTCCTGTGCACACCTTTACGGCAGTGCGACCAGTTACACATCACCTGCTAGCAGTTAAAAAAAGATGTTTACCCGACACCACCCTCACCAAAAAAACCTACTCTCCTAGGGAGGCATTCATCTGAGAATGCCATTCCATTGCCTCAAATCTACAACACGTCTCTGTACCCACAACCAAAAATCCTACAAAAGCTTCATTTAAAACTTTCCATCAGCCTCCCTTCCACCCCCACCCCCAACTCCCAGCCCCGTCCTCAGCGCTGAAAAGCCACACAGAAAACCATTCCCTCATCCTGACGTGAACTTTAGCTGTCCTGGGCTAGCTGCGCTAGCTAGTGCCAGGGTTCCACAGCAGTAACCCTTCCACTGTGAGACAGCACAGACGCACTGGGACTTGGTCTGGCCGAGCCTGGCCTGGCCCGGCCTGCTCTGGCCTCCACAGGCTGCTGTTGCTGCTGTTGCTCCATGCCTCTTTTCAGAGCTCTGGCACCCAGCTCAGGGCGTCTGACGTAAGGGCTAAGCTGCTCAGGGAGGTGGGGTGAGGAGGGGAGGGATTTACATGACCTCCACACCGGCCAGCAGCCACACCAAACAAACCCACACCTCACGGTTCCTCTGGAGCATCCCACGGGCCAGCTACAGCGATTAGAGCAGATGGCAGCTCTGTGCGGTAAATCATTGTTTTATTGAAGTGACTGTCGAGGTGTTGGATGGAAATGAGGAGCGGTGACAAGATTTGTGGTCTTGGTTTGAAAACACACACACACACACAAAATCACACACACAGACAGACACAGATACACACACAGACAGACAGTGGTGACTGTCGAGGTCTTGGACGAAAATGAGGAGAGGTGAAGACAAGATTTGTGGTCTTGGTTTGAAAACACACACACACACTGACACACAAATGTACAATTTTTTTTAAGCTCTCAATCTCTTTCTGATCTCTCTCTCACACATAGACAGACAGAATAAAACAGTGTTTCAACACATATATGCATGCACACACACACAGAGATGATCAAACACAAATGTATTCTCTTTCAAGCCTACTGCAAACAGTACCTTAGACAGGCAGACACTCTCACATAAACCACACAGACAGACAAGCAGGCAGGTAGCCACTAGCCTGTGCAGGACCACTCGGGCATTCCCCTGCAAGCTGTGAGTCTTCCCTGTGGCACGCTTCTGAGACAAAGCAAAGCCACTTCCTGGGCCTTCACAGGAAGCTGATATATCACCAGGCCCGCCGCTCCCACACTAAATCAGAGCCAATTAGGACTTCATATAAAACATCCTCATTACAGGCTTTTAAAGGACTGCCTCTCCACTGACTCATCGCTGTAATGGAGGATCAAAGAAACACCTGGTCTCTATGCACACACACACACACACACACACACACACACGTACACACACACACATAGACACACACAGAGTCACAAACCCACCCACTCACCACTTACATCCACACACAGACAAACACATAAAAACACACACACACACAAAATCCTCAGACACAAAGACATACAATGAGTAAGTGTGTACATACACTACATAAACAGTGAACAGCGATACTACCCCCCCATCTTCACACACAGACAGTCATAGTCACTCACTGACACTGACACACACACACAGATACACACACACACAGATATACACAAGCAAACAGATACACCCTGTCCACCCCCCTGGTGGAGGGAATGCCTTTGAACTTGGTGGGCGGCTAAAGGGCTGCAAATCATGGCCTTATCGGCCCTTTTGTGAGAGCTTCCTCCATGTTTGTGCGTTTTTAAGAGAGGTCAGTCCAAGGGCTCTAGTGACTGAGCGAGTGTGTCGACGGGGGTCAGAAACCTGCTGTCCACTCACACACTCTCCCGGCATCCAGAACCTTGGGAGGGCGCTGATGGGATCCATGCACACGGACATATCAACACACACACACACACACACACACAGAGGTGCACAAACAGACACACACACGTACACATATCCTGTGGGTTAATGATGATGCTTCATAGTTCAAGTCAACCCCCTATCCAGTTCCCTCCCCAATACACACACACACACACACACACACACACACACAGACACACACACCGCTTTTTACCACACACGACCCGAAACTCATTCTGTGCCAAAGGCACGATTTAAGGCTGACTTCAGGGAGGCTTTGCCTCATGCAGGCGGCCCCACCACAAAAACGTCCCTCTCTGCAACAAAAACAAATAAATAAATAAATAAAATCAAAATATAAAAAAGAACATAGCATCCTAATGTTTTGTGGAAAAACTTCAGAATCCCCAAAATATGGGGTACTTACAACAGATTGAATTACGTCCAAACTCTCCACCCTACAGCAGAGAGGAGAACATATGCTTTTCAACTGTGCGTGTTTTCGGTCTCTCTCTGTCTCTTTTTTTTTCTCTCTCTTGTTCGCTTTTTCTCCCTCTCGCCTTCGGAGCTATATACATTTTCCTCTCAGCTTGTGCAGTGGCTGTGTTCTTGCCAACAGAACCAGCACACGGAGACACGTTCTGTTAACAGTGCAGCTGCCTGAGTGACTGGGCCAGGGCCCCTGCAACAAGAAAGGTTCTGGCCTGGTCCACTCTGTAGTGCAGCACAGCACAGCATCGTGCTGTTTGCTCCACATGATACTCCTCTGTGTGTGTGTTAGTATATTTGTGAGTCTGTGTGCGTGTGTGTGTGTGTGTGTGTGTGTGTGTCTTTGTGTGTCACGCACAGGACACTGTGTGCGTCCATATGTTTTTGTGTGTGTGTCTTTGTGTGTGTGTGTGCGTTTGTGTGTGTGTCCATGTATGTGCTTGTGAGTGTGTCTGTGTGTATGTATGTGTGTGTGTGTCCATATGTGTATGTTTGTGTGTGTGTCCGTGTCAGTGTGTGTGTCCATGTGAGTGTGTGTATCCGTGTCAGTGTTTGTGTGTCCATGTAAGTGTGTGTGTGTGTGTGTGTGTGTGTGTGTGTGTCCATGTGTTTGACCATGTCCGCGCCAAGGCACATGCCAAGTCCTGTTCACACGAAAGAGTCAAGGACAGACACTCAGTAAAAACAGATGATAAGATGTGTTCCATTCACATCTCCCTGTCTTTCCTTCTCACTCTCTCTCTTTCTTCCTAACTTTCTCTTCCTCTTCATTTCTCTCATTTGTCTGTTCCAAACAGGCCTCTTTGCAACACACACATACACACACACACCAGCAGTGTGGCGGACCGACACACGGATGGAAACCTGTGACTTATCAACCCAACATCCCCGTCTGATGTATCTGGGAGTCTTAGATCATTGATTTCGGACCAATTTGTTTTCCTTTCACATTGCTTACGTTCGCTGTAAGGCTTGCCGTATGGGAGCTGGTTCCTATTACACTTTAGCAATGCTGACAGTCTTCTGGGCCTGTTAAGTGCGTGTCTGCGCATGTGTATTTATGTGTGTGTCTGTGTGTGCGTGTGTGTATGTGTGTGTGGGTGAGCAGAGGGTGATGGTCAAACAATAACTACACCCTCTCGATCTCATTACTCAGGGCTTTGCGCCCCGCGACCTACACTCTTAAAAAGACAACAGGACCATCCCAGCTGTGTCCGTCTTCATTTACCCTGATTGGGATTTGGAAGCAAGGCTTATTTAGAGGCCGAGCGCGGTGCATATTTCATTAAGGCGCTAGGATTTAGAAGTATGAATTATCCCCTCGTGAGTGCCGGTAATTCCTAAGAACAACAATATGAATGTGCGTCACAAGGGAGGGCCGCACACAGACTCTGACCCAGAATGTGGTATGCGTGTGTGTGTGTGTGTGTGTGTATATGTGTGTGTGTGTCAGATGTTAAAGTTCCCCCCTCCCCCTCCTGCACCTACACCCCCAAACCCAAGGGAGTAAGCCATGTTTTGGGGCGGGGGGGTTGCGGGAGTGGTGGGGTTCGGATGGGGTAGGCCTTGCGGCTGCCTGCATAGAAACATGGCACGGGGGGGTGGCTAACCGCACCGTTCTCCTCTTTGAAGGCCCCCAGCTGCCCTGGCTATGACGGATGGACCTTGCAGCCCTGTGGCGGGAGGAAAACACACCTCGGCCCGCGGGCTCCTCGCTGGGCACAACCCGCCGGAACTGGACCCCAGCCACGTAAGTTATGGCCCTGCGAGGACCATACACACACACACGCACACACCCTAGGGAAAACAGGAAGTGTGGAAAACCAATCAGAGCGCAAGGGCCCTTTTCCGATGCGCAGCGCGATATTTAGTCGGTGACAAATGGAGTGGAACCGGAGTGAAATATTTCCTGGGACAGGGGTCAGCTTTTACCCCGCCATTACCGCTTTGTCTCTGGGCCTCGGCCGCTTGAATAATGCCTGTAAAACGCACTGGGGTAGCACACGCAGGTAACACACACACACACACACACACACACACACACACACACACACATATAGATACACACACAAAGATACACATACACAAAGAGATAGAAGGACACAACTAGACAAACACACACACATATACAAAGACACATGCAGAGATACACACACAGAGACACACAAGGACTCATACACATACAAAAAGACACACACACACACACACACACACAGTACAGATGTAGAGCCTCAGGAAGCTGCGGTGCCTCTCAAGCAGCTCCTGACGGTCAGGTCAGTCTGTCGAGCAAAAAAAGAAGAGAGGAGAAGAAGTGAGGAGAGGAGAGGAGAGGAGAGGAGAGGAGAGGAGAGGAGAGGAGAGGAGAGGAGAGGAGAGGAGAGGAGAGGAGAGGATGACACACAGGAGGAGAGGAGTGGACAGGACAGGAGAGCAGATGAGGAGAGAGAAGAGCAGAGGAGAGGGGAGGAGAGGAGAGGAGAGGAGAGGAGAGGAGAGGAGAGGAGAGGAGAGGAGAGGAGAGGAGAGGAGAGGGGACAAGAGGAAGGGACAGGAGAGGAAGGGACAGGAGAGGAGAGGAGAGGAGAGGAGAGGAGAGGAGAGGAGAGAAACGCACGCGGCGGTGAAGACAGCGGAGCTTTGAGCCGGGGTCCTGCAGGCGGAGGAAAACATCCGCGTCTCTGCCCGGGGCCAGCAGGTAATGCCTTGATCTTTCAGCAGCCGGGCTCCAGCAAATCCATTACGCCTGTTATGCATCCCTCCTGTGCGCCTGGAGCAGCAAGGCATGCAGAAATCATTTAGATGGCATGGAGATCTCTCCAGTGCACATCGCAGGGCTTTACAGCAACGCCGGGAGGGGGTACAGCCAAAGAACGAGTCTGTGTGTGGTTGTGTGTTTGTGTGTGTCTGAATAGGGGGTGGTGCAGGTCGTGGAGTTAGGAAACTCCAGCGTTTTCCTTTAATTAAGAGCCTGTGTTTCTGTCTTTTGCTCTCTGTCTGTCTGTCTGTCTGTCTGTCTGTCTGTCTGTCTGTCTGTCTGTCTGTCTGTCTGTCTGTCTGTCTGTCTGTCTGTCTGTCTGTCTGTCTGTCTGTCTGTCTGTCTCTCTCTCTCGCTCACCCACTCCCTCTCTCTCACAGTCGATTCTCAGTATCTTTATCACTATATATCCTTCTGTTTCACTGACTTTCTCTCTCTCTTTTCACTCGTTTGCCTGCTCTGTGCCTCTGTTCAGCACAGAAGTGATAATGAGATGCCCACACAATCACAGCTCCACTGACACCCACACACACACCCTCACACACACATACAGGGGGTGAGGAACAGAATGTAGGATCTTCATTAGTGCTTAAAAGAGATACGAAAGCCTTTCATGGCTCGTTTCCATGGTGAGCAAGCAGCCGTCTGGATGCAGCTGAGCTACGCTGATCGAAGCTAAGGTAAGGCGTGTGTGTATGTGTGTGTGTGCGTATGTGTGTGTGTGTGTGTGTGTGTGTGTCTGTGTGTGCAACCAGTCAGCCCTGAAACAGACATCACAGCGTGTAATGGAAACTCTCCTCTCTCAACCCACATTTCAGGGGGAAATGCAGAGGAATTCTGGAGAAGGGCCAGTCGTGTGTGTGTGTGTGTGTGTGAGTGTGTTGGTAGGGTGGGTCAAGGTCACAACACTCCATAACCCCCAAGCACACACACTAACACACCACATCACACACAGATGGACTCTCCTCCCACACACGTACATTCATACACACACACACACGTACACATTCATACACAAACACACACACACACACACGAGCGCGTGTGTGCACATGGTCACACACAGGCATATACATACACATGTACACACAGGTCTCCCATGATATTTGAAGTGAGGAGTGAAGAGGAAGTCCAGCAAATTACAGACGAGACGAACGCAGGGAGGGGGCAGCCGAGGAGGAGGTCTGTTCACACGCTTCTACTGTATATTACACGCACACACACACGGACACACACACACACGGAGACACACACACACACACACACACACATTAACACACGAGGACACACACACATACATACATACACACACACACACACGGACACGGACACACATGAACACACAAGGACACACACGGACACACAAGGACACACACACACACACACACACACACAGACACAAGGACACGCACACACACAGGACACACAGGGCTGCGGTGCGAACACCAGGGCTGACACAGAAATATTATACATAGAGGCCCTCAGAGAGAAGCAGAATAGTTATGGCAGTATCATGTAACTTATCACATATACTCTCACACACTCACACAGACACACGTGCGCGCGCGCACACACCCACACACATCACACACAAATATATAACAGTATGCTGACTTAAAGGAGGTGACAACAGCACTGTAAACTTTAAAAAAAAATTACAGGGGGAGACAGGAATGGTAAGTGGTAATCACAGTGAAAAAAGTGATAGAGAGAGAGAGAGAGAAAGATGAAGAGAGTGAGAAAGAAGAGAAAAAAAAACTATACTTAGATAACACACCCATACACAGCATATGTCTTCCATAAGCAATTTGTAAGCAAACTGGCAGACCCTCAACAACACTGACCAAAGACAGTAAAGGAGGAATGCGATGTATGGTTACACACAGACATTACATAACTCACGCTAACCACACACACTGGCCATAGGTACCGCATATATTATGCGATACATACGTAGCGCTCGCTTTAAAGGAGGTGACAAGAAAATGGTATGGCAGCGCGGGTCAAAAGTGCACCGCTGCGCCCAAACCGCCGTCCATATGACACCACGCATGTGGGACCACACTGAAATGAGGGGCGGCGTGGTTATTGTTCCTCATAAATTACATACAGTGCAGTGCGTGGAGCCGGACAGGCATCCCACGGTGGAGCACAGCGCGCCGGCAGGCCAAAGGAGGTAATTAGGGTAAGGGGGAGGAGGCATTGGGTGGAGCACAGATGAAACGGCAGTAAAAAGGTCATCAACCTGCATTAAGCAGCGCCACTGAAACACTGACCTGGGATCAGTTCCCTGAAGGCCACAGCTGAATACAAAGATGAAGCCTCTTTAGCCACTGCAAACTAGCATTAGCACTTTGTTCAGCTGCTGGTCTTTATAAATAGTGCTTTATAAATTATTTATAAGTGCTTTATAAATAAACTGACAGTGACACTGACATTACACAATCACCCACTCAAACACTGGCCTGGGACCTGTTCTCTAAAGGCCACAGTTAAATACAAAGAAGAAGCCTCTTCAGCCATTACACTTCATGAAAAAAACACCCCCTGGAGGTCTGGGCCGTCACTGGGTCTATCTGCAAAGGGCAGCGAGCCCACTCTTGGAAAACACTGTCATCATCAAAGGGGCCATCTGGCTTTGGGGAAAAAGGGACCTTATCAAAACTGGCAGGGAGACTAAGAGATGATCCCGAGGCCAGAAAAAGAGATCAAGAAAAGAGAAAGGGAAAAAAAAAAAAAAAAATTCAGAGAGCATGGAGGTCCCACTGACCCACACAAACAAGCCCCATCCTGGTGACATTAAGAAAGCGAAACAAGTTTAAAAAAAAAAAAAACCCAAAGCAGGTAGTCAGTGACACTGGGTGGTCTAACTGACCTGGGAATAGCTGTTAAAGGAGCCAGCGGACTAATCTAGCTGGCGGAGACAGCCACGTGGTGCTGAAAGACGGGACCCAATTTAGCTACGGTGAGCTACAGTGGAAAAAACGTAGAAGAGAGATAAAAAAAGGAGAAAAGAAATGGGGAGATGAATAATATAACAGGGAAAGAGAAAGGGAGAGAGAGAGTGTGAGGAACAAGGAGGGCTGAAGGGAGAAAGGAAAGAATGATTCTGAAAAACAGAAGGTACAGCGCTATAGATAAAGAGAGGGGAAGATTTAGGAGAGAGAAATAGAGACAGAAAGGAAGATTTAAGATTTAGAGAGTAAGAGAGACAGCATAGAGCAGAGAGAGAGAGCAAAGAGTATGTACACACAGTTTGTATTACACTGTACTCTGTACATACACAATCGAAAAATGTTTGTCATGCCAATAAACCCCCTGGAATTGAATTCAATTGAATTGAATCGACTTAAATTCGGAGAGAGGGAGAGAGAGAGGAAGAGAGGGAGAGAGGGAGAGAGAGAGGGAGAGGAGTAAAAGGGAAAAGGATGAAAAGGAGTGAGGAGGAGGAGTGAGGTCTCTTCCTCTCGTGTGTGTGCAGTGTCGGGGATGAGGAGAGACTCATGGGAATAGGAGTGTGTGTGTGTGTGTGTGTGTGTGTGTGTAAGGGGGTGGGAGTGGGGGTGGGGGCTGAGGCGGCATTAGTGGAAACTTCCCCTGCAGGTGGGAGTGCGTCAGCACTGAGAGTTAACCTTATAAAAGTCATTAAGGGCCTGCTAGGGCCACAGGAGGGCCCATGGTCCCAAAAACACACACACACACACACACACACACACACACACACACACACACACACACGTGTAAGTGCGCGCATGCAAATACACACACACACACACACGCATACAAATACACACACACACACACACACACACACACACACACACACACACACACACACACACACAAGTCTACACAGACAGAGAGCCTGGGAGACTGTGGGGATGACATATCTGATGCCGGAGCTCATTAGGTCTCATTAAAGGCTGCTCTTTCCCCCCGGCCGTTTAATCAGGGCCTCTAATCGAATCATCAGGACACAGATTAGGCCCTTTAAGGATGACTGGACCTCCCCTAGGGCACATTACAGATCTGTGAGCAATGAGGAGCCTGGGTGCATGTGCGAGAGGCTGCATCGATCTGGGTGTGTGTGTGTGTGGTGTGTGTGAGAGAGGGGGTGAGTGCCTTGTGTGTGTGTGTGTGTGTGTGTGTGTGTGTGTGTGTGTGTGTGTGTGTGCATGTGTGTGTGTGTGTGTGTGTTTGTGTAAATGTGTGTGTGTGCGCGCATGCATGTGTGTGTAAAGTATGTGCATGTGCCCTCACTTTGTACACGACTACAGTTTATGTGTGTTTGGGTGTGTATGTGTGTGAGATAGAGAGAGTGTGTGCTTGTGTGTGTGTGTGTGTGTGTGTGTGTGTGTGTGTGTGTGTGTGTGTGTGTGTGTGTGTGTGTGTGTGTGTGTCAGACTGTTTATATATGCTTGTGTGAGCATGTCCACCAAGGGAGCTGTATAATTTGACAGACAATGAGGGAGTGAGTGCATGTATTGGTAAACAGTGAGCGGATGGGTGCATGTGTTGGTAAATAGGATAGACAGTGGCCCAGTCCTATGTCTGCTTTTCAACCCTATCCCACTGCCCACATAATGTTGACTTACCACCCTAAACAGAAGGATAGTTTTGAAATAAGACAAGCAGTCTTATCAGTCAGTCCCCCCCCCCCATGGAAATTTCTCCCAAAGCAGTGGGGAGGTGGAAAAAAATTGTCTTGCTTTACTTTTTAACGTTCATACACACAAGACTCACAGAACACCATTCTACATGAAGCTCAATAGACCAACAATTTTCACTGGCCTATTTATTGTCATTTAGATGAAACCCAAAAATCCCAAATGATGTTTTTTTGAAAAATCCCAAATGATGTGATTTGCTTTTTGCTTTACTGGTAGTCATGACACTAGTCAACAAAGTATTCTGGGAAGTTTCTCCTACAAGTCCACTTACTGGACTTCACAGAGGGCTAAATGACCACTATCCCTCAACCTCCAAAAGCAATAAGACATGATACCCTAAGTGGGAGCGCCCAGAACTGAGGGTTAGGTTCGGTGAGGCGGGGGTACAATGGGATCGGGCCTAATAGTAAGTCAGTGAGCAGTAAGTGTGTGAATATGTACGTCTCCACGTACGCACCTATACGTCTCCATGTACGCACCTATACGTCTCCATGTACGCACCTATACAATGTGCGTCTGATAACTAGCCTACCCGTTTACAGGCAAATTAAATAGCTTCTAGTGTCTGGTTTACGTTCTGATAATGGAGCGTAATGGATGAGACAGGCCATCTTCCAGAGGCTCTGCAGCCCAGAGCGAGGCCCAGGAGGAGGCCGCCTAGGCCAGGAAAAGTCTGGGCGTCCGTCCAGCCCCGTCCCGCAGCGCTCCAGAGAAACCGGCCGTCCAGGGACGGGACAGGCCAGAGCGGAGCGCGGCAGACACACACCAGACCGGGCCTGCAGACGCTGATGCAGCCCAGGCACAAGGCAGTACGGGTGGAGTGTGTGTGTGAGTGTGTGTGTGTGTGTGTGTGTGTGTCAGTCTACCCAGGCCAGTTAGCAGGCACCAGGACACACAGGACATCCAAAGAGTCCATCCTGCTAAAATAAAAATCAGGCCACACTTGATTTGGACGTTCCCCTATGGACTATCTACAGATGCTCTGATTATACAAAGCTGAAACTCTGTTATACATCGTATGATTAAAATTACGGTTAGGGGCTTTGGGTTTAGTTAAGGTCATGTTCAGTGAACAATAGATTTATTAAGCCGGACTTAAAAAAACACATATGTAAAGTCACTGTCGGTGCACTAAATAAATAAAGTGCAACCAAACATCAGAACTAGGAGGGACCTTACAGAAGAACAAAAACCTAAAGGGACCATACAGAAGATCAAAAATCCAGCTCAAACATAGGTTACATCTGGGCCAAGCATCTAGGCCACAGGTATGCATGTGTGTGTGGTGTGTGTGTGTGTGCATATGTGTCTGGGGGTGGGGTGGGAATGGGTATACAAGTGTGCGTGTGTATGGATGTGTGTGTATGTGTGCATGGTGTGTGTAAGGTGTGTGTGTGTGTGTGTGGTGTGTGTGGTGTGTGTGTGTGTGTGTGTGGTGTGTGTGTTGGGAGGGCGGACCTGACCGTACCTTCTTCTGCAGCACGTTGACCTTGCGCTCCTTGACGTCCAGCATGTCCTTCATGTCGTGGATCTCCCCGCTCAGCGTGCCCTTCTCCTCCGTCACCTCCTGCAGCTGCTTGCTCTTCTTGTTCAGGAAGGACTCCTTCTCCTCCAGACGGAGACGCAACGCGTCCACCTGAGGAGCGGGAGTGGGAGAGAAGAGGGAGATATAGAGAGAGAGAGACAGACAGATAGACAGACAGACACAAAGAGAGTAAATCAGTGAGAAAGAGAGAAAGGTATGTGTGTGTGTGTGTGTGCGTGTGTATACGTGTGTGTGTGTGTATGCGTGAGAAAGAAAGAGACTCACACTAACACACCAACAGCCGCACTATTAACTACTGTACAACCACAGCATTACACTGTTACAACCACTTACTGCTGCATGTTCCAGGTACTCTATTGTGTTACCACCCCTCTGTTATTTGTATTACTATTACATTACACTGCATTTTACATTACAATATCATTTGCATGACATTGCTTTGGCAACACTGTATCTACACAGTCATGCTAATAGAGCACCCTTTGAATTTGAATTTCACAGACAGAGAGCGAAAGACAAAGATACAGAGTAAGAAAAAGAGACAAGAGAGAGGGCAAGACAAAGAAGAATAGAGGAATATTTTTCAACGGCTAAATATGATGGCCATTTAATCATTCTCCTTACAGTATCCAGAGCTGGTCTAATTCCTCTAAAACCAAGCTCCCATTGTGCAGCGTGGTTTTTTTCTGGAAAGTATCTGTCATGACAATACGCATAGCACACGCTGCGGTGTTGCTCGGCACACTGTGTTTTGTGTTGACATTCAACATGCCTCGCAGCTCCAATAGACGCGGCTTTTTTTCCAGGAATTCTGCTGAGGCTCTCAGAAGCTGTTTAATCAAAAGATAGCCCTGATACTGCTGGGAATGCATTTCATAGTCGCACAATTTACAATATGGAGGAGCGATAACACAAACATCCCAAACATCTTTCTGCTCTCTCTCTCTCATTTTCGCATACTGACTCTCCTCTGTCTCTCCATATCTCTGTC
>CM050206.1:23509077-23529077 GCA_027475355.1 Coilia nasus | reverse complement strand
CACACACACACACACATGATGGGGCACTTACTTACACACACACACACATGTGGTGGGGCACTTACATACACACACACACACACACACACACACACACACACACACACACGGTGGGGTACTTACTTACACACACACACACACATGTGGTGGGGCACTTACATACACACACACACACACACACACACACACACACACACACACACACACACACACACACACACGTGGTGGGGTAATTACTTACACACACACACACGTGGTGGGGCACTTACATACACACACACACAGACACACACACACACATACACACACGCACACACACACACGCTCACGTGGTGGGGTGCTCACTAATTACATCCCGAGGTGTGTGCTGGGAGCGGACAGTGGAGCAGTGGTGGGTTGACGTTGGGCGGCGGCCCACATTCTCAACGCCACGCTGCCTTTAGACAATAGGCAAACCAGAGCACAGGCCGTCTCCACGCTCGCTAGGGACCTATTCAGCCTGATCTATCGCTCGCTGGGCGACACATTCTTTTTTGCAATTAAGCCATGCCATTTGGATCACCTTCCTTTTTCCTTACCTCTCTTTTTCTCTCTCTTTCTCTCACTCTCTTTCTCTCTCGCGCGCGCTCTCGTTTTTTCACTTTCCCTCGCTCTGTCTCTCTCAGTGGTCCTTCACTCGAGGGAGAGTATATGCACTGAGGTGTGCCTGAATGTGCAGACACACACACATTCACTCCCTGTCTCTCTCACACACACATATATTAATACAACCAAATTCAGTGCACTCATTCACACTGTCACTCACACACACACACACACACACACATGCACACACATACAAAAACAGAAATGAACACAACATACATTAATAGAACCAAATTCAGTGCACATTCACACACACACTCACACACACTCACTCATTCACACACACACTCACACACACACACACACACACACATACATGTGTGCTGCATACACAGACAGACACACTCACATAAACATATCTCCACCGCTTAGCCTCTCCAGCTTTTCACTCAGCACCACATCATTTGCAAAAGTCCTTGATACATTTTCAAGATCTTGCGGTTGCAATACTATTAATTCTTAGCCAAGATATTAAGCATGTTATTTTTTTCTTTTTTTTTCCCTCTTTCTCCTTCCCTCGCTTCCCCCTGCCTCCATACACCACCCACCACCCCCAACCCCACCCCTCCATCCCCCCGCATTCAGAGCACTCCTCACAGCCAAATCGCATCCCGATCTTTGGACCACGAGTGGGTTTCACCGAAACTCAGCATCTGCTTCTCCTCCCGCCTCTCCTCCTCCTCCTCCTCCTCCTCCTCCTAGAGTCTCTCTCTTCCTCTCTCTCACTCTTTCTCTCTCTCTTCACTCCAGTTTCAGAACAAAACAGACTCATGCTCTCCTGATGGCTACAAAACATCCTACACACAGAGAGGACATGGTGAGAGTAGACCACAGAGACAGAGAGAGAGAGAAAAGAGAGCGGGAGAAAGATAGAGAGACACAGAGATGTGGAGAGAGAGAGAGGAGAGTCAATATGCATTTATGAGTGCATGGGAAATAGAAAAGACAGAGACACACAGACAGAGAGTGGGAGACAGAGAGAAAGAAAAAGAGCAGGAGAGAGACAGAGGAATGTGAGGATGCATGAATGAATGTATGAGAAAAAAAACAGATACACAGACAGAGACAGAGAGATAGACAGAGACAGAGAGATAGACAGAAAGAGAGAAAGAAAAGAGACAGAGGGAAAGAGAGAGACAGAGGGAAAGAGAGAGACAAAAGAAAGTTATGGTCCTGCTATGAGTGGATGGGAAATAACAAAGACCCATGAAGACAGACAGACAAAGAGTCAGAGAGAGAGAAAGCGAGAGAGAGAGAGACAGAAAGAGAGAGGAAGACAGAGGAAGACAGAGGTTAGGCCACTTGGGGAAACCTCCTCATATGCTGCCAACCACTAATCCATGTAGCCCCTCGGCGCTTCTGTGCTCTTGTGCAATGTGCAAGAAACAGTATGTGCAAAGAGTCCCTTTATAAAGACCTCTTGAAAGCTGACAACAAGAAGCCACCGACACATCTAAATTACATCTGACACTTTTCACAGGGCTTCTGAACCCTACCTGAACCCATGTTAATCCACACCTTCATCACCGGCTGCCAACAGCAGGAACTAGTTCCTGATTCGCTAGTTTTTTTTTTTTTTTGCACACACGATGCATGTGTTTACTTTTGCTTGAAGGTCATAATAATTGGCGTACAAACAAAAAGCGGCTTATGCGATTCTGTCAGCTTCCTGGACATTCTTCAGACGTGGTATGTTCGAGACGCACTGCCAAAAAGGTTCCAGCCCTGGAGTTCTCCCTCTGTTTTGCTAACCGAAATGTTTCAGAGGCATTTTAGGAGATTGCGTGACGGGGGCAGAAAAATGTCTATCTCCCCTTTTCCCATCTGGCGCAGCCTGGCCGTACGCCACTTTTGCTCCAGAATGGCATACGGCACTCATTAAAACACATTTATTTGAATGTATTTGCTATGAAATTAATCATTCAATTTGCGGCACAATATTTCAATAATTACTGTTTATATCGCCATTAATAACCCAGTGCTGGGTTGTCTCAGTGTGAAGGGACCGCGAACAGAAATAGACTTTAAACTGCCGCAGATGGAGCTCGGCGGTGGGGGTTATTATTTAAATAGAGTCGCCGGCGTTTGAAGTGGTCGACGTCTCGCGTTCACATGTCCACCTGCTCTTCATCAGGAGCGGGAGGACGGCCAAGGGGCCTGACCCATGCAGTCAGAAGAATTTTAATGTGAAATTCGCAAATAATGCAAAGATTGCATGCGCAATTTGCACATCACGCTGAGAGTGGGGCGACGGACGCACCACCGAGGAACAGCGGTGATCCACATCATGACTTCACACAGGTGTCAAAAGGTCATACCCTCTATATTTGTGAGGTACCCTCTATATTCGTGTGTCTGTGTGTCTGTGTGTGTCTGTGCGTGTGTGTGTGTGGGTTTGTGTGTAATTCTGGAACTTCGCATAGAACCAAAAGGCTGTACATCATTTGAGGCATAGGCATCCAACAGCAATAAGAGAGTCTCGTGTCTGTGAGACTGCCAAATGTGTTTGGCTATAATTTAGGACAGGACAGACCTCATGACTGGGAGAGCACTGGATACCAGGTGCAGGTTTTGGACCTAAAGCCTTCCCTACTTAGTCTCTTACATACAGTTCTTTCTGCCTTTAGGATTCAGGCTGATTGTGGTTATTGTCTTTGGATTACCACCTACTGCATTTTCATTTGTAAACCCCCATGTACTAAAACAAAACTGGAGTGTCAGTAACATTATCTATGAGTAAAGCAAATTTCACCCTGGAGCATCATCCATCCTTTCTCTCTCTTTCATTTTTTTCTCTCTCATAATATTTTTCTCTCTCTCTCAATCTCTCTGCTGCCAGATTACAGAAGCCCCGAGTCTAAGCAGGGGCTCAGCCCAGGACTGATAACCATCTCACTGGGGCCCCTCAGACACCTGCTGGGCTGGCTGAACGAGAAGGAGAGGGAACCTTCAAATGGCTAAACAAGAGGGAACCTCCACTAAGGGAACTTATAAGCAGCTGAATGAGTGTATTGGGCACCTCATGTCTCCCAAACCCTAGGGAATACCTCCACAGACAGGAACCTTTGAGCAGACGACACAGAGAGAACTTTCACCGTGGGGGAACCTTTGAGCAGTTGGCACAGAGGGAACTTTCACAGAGCAGGAACCATTGAGCTAATGATGCAGAGGGAACTTTCACAGAGCAGGAACCTTTGAGCTAATGATGCAGAGGGAACTTTCACAGAGCAGGAACCTTTGAGTTAATGATGCAGAGGGAACTTTCACAGAGCAGGAACCACTGAGCTAATGACACAGAGGGAACTTTCACAAAGGGGAAATCTTTGAGCTAATGACAGATTAAGACACTCCACAGAGGGAACATTTAAGCAGCTGAAAGACTGGGGACCTCCACAGGCAGAACTTTTGAGCAGATGACAGAAGGGGATGAGACGGGGACCTCCGTAGTGGAAAACTTTTGGGCAGCTGGAAGGCTGGGGACCTCCAAAAAAGGGAAGCTCCGGGGCAGATGACAAAGTGGGAAACTCCACAGAGGGAATATCTAAGCAGATGGAAGGGTAGAGGGTAGAGGGAGCTCCGCAGAGGAAAGCTTTGAGTGAGATCAGAGCTGTCTGAGCTCATAGCTCCAGACTGCTAACAGGAGACGAGCACTGAGGGACGTGTCCAGCAATAATGAAGCCAGGAGGGGATGCATGGTGTGAGGGAGTAAGAGAGAGAGAGAGAGAGAGAGAGAGAGAGAGAGGGAGCGACAGAGAGGAAGAGTGGAAAAAAGGAGCAGAGGAGAGTGAGAAAAGCTTCATTAATGTGTTCAGGATGTTCTGGTTAGCGTATTGGTGGGAGAATGGGAGAACAATGGGAAGCCAGTTCCAGAGAAAGAGAGAGAGACAGAGAGAGAAAGAGGGAGAGAGAGAGACAGAGAGAGAGAGAGAGAGACAGAGACAGAGAGAGAGAGAGCAAGAAAAAGAGAGACTGACGTACATGCAGGCAGAAAAAAAGGCATTCAAGAACAAAAGATAATGAAAAAAAAAACATAACGGAAGAAATATGACAGAACACAGACTATAAGTGAGAAAAGTCTAATTAATGTCTCCCGGATGTGGAGATGGATACGAGACACAGTGTGTGTGTGTGTGTATGTGTGTGTGTGTGTGTGTGTGTGTGTGTGTGTGTGTGTGTGCATTGCACGAGGCTTCATGAATGCTCTCTGTCATTATCTCAGTAGAGGGCTCCCCTTTGATTTCTGCTTCCTTCAGAGCTGGGGCCAGCAGACTCCATCCGGCCCCTCAGGCCCCGGGGACCAGCTGGTTTAATCACCACCACCCCCACCACACCCCCGCATCCCCAACCTTACCCCCATGGCCCCCCACAACGCTCCTGCCTATTAACATGTTCCGAAACCCCGGCTCCCATTTGGGAGACGTTTAATGGTCGTCCAAGCCTAAGTGCGTGGCGAAGGAGAGGGCAATCATTTTAATTAGAGCACCAGCACTCTGGCATGTTCGCACACACCTACAGGGTAGAGCTGGCACAGGATCCGACCATAACGATTAAGTGGCTCGCTTACGACTCTCTCTGGTGTGTGTGTGTGTGTGTGTGTGTGTGTGTGTGTGTGTGTGTGTGTGTGTGTGTGTGTGTGTGTGAGAGAGAGAGAGCGAGACAGAGTGAGAAAGAGAGGAAAAAGTGTGTGTGTGATTAGGCATGCATGTGAATATACATATTAGCCATTTGCACATGTTGTGAAGCTAGTGCATGTACTTGTGTACATACATACATGCATGAGAAAGGATGCTTGTATGCATAAAAACATACATAGTTCATACACAACTCAGTATGTATGGGCACATGTGTGAGTATGTGTGTGTGAGTACAGGTCAGAGTGGGCATATGTGTGTGTGCGTGTGTGTGCGTGTGCGTGTGTGTGTGTGCGTGTGCGCGTGTGTGTGTGTGTGTGTGCCTGTGTGACTGTGCATGTGAGCCCATATGCATGAGTTGAGGTAAGCCTCACAGATTCCCATTCATAAGTGGTGAGCGTGGCGACATGAGAAAGTGGCTGCGTCGGCTTTGAGAGGGCTGCTCACTTGTCACCTATGGCAACGGCAGCAATCCTGCCACTCCTGGCTCCACCCAACACCGCCACCGCAGACATGATGTCACAGAAGCTTTTTATGACTCGTCGCGGTAACAGCTGGCCGGTGACAGAGAGAGGCTGAGAGTGTGTGTGTGTGTGTGTGTGTGTGAGAGAGAGAGAGAGAGAGAGAGAGAGAGAGAGAGAGAGCAGGAAAGAAGACAGAGAGACAGCAAGAGAGAAAGAAGAAGAGAAAGAGAGAGAGAGAGAGAGAGAGAGAGAGACAGCAAGAGAGAGTAGAGGAGAGACAGAGAGAGAGAGAGAGAGAAAGAGACAGTGAATGTGAGCATGTGAAAGTGGTTCGTTAGCCACAGCATCAGGGCTCCGGCCGTACTGGAAAACTGATGTAATAAGAGGACACAGCGGATACAGAGCGGATACTGACACTGTGGCTATTAGCCATTATAGCGCCAGTTTCCTGGCTGTATTTAGTGTGAGTGTGTGTTTGTGTGTGTGTGTTTGCAGGTGCGGTGTGGTAAAGCATTGCACGTCACCACCTCTTTGTCGCTCCCCCGCAGTGGCTACATTTACACAGGCATGGCAGCCCAGCTGTTTGCCTGCTGGCACCTGGAAATGGAAGGGATGAGCCATGCACTCAGTAGTCGAATTGTGAAAAACAAAATCGGATGGATAGTGGATTTTATCATTTGGGACAGATATTTTTTTGCTGATGACAGCGCACATGGTGTGAGACCAACCGTGTACCCCAGTGGCGGCTGGTGGGCAAATCGTAGTGGTAATAAGAAATAAAGGACCAAACTGAGTATTGAAATCACGAGCCCAACCTGCAGAGCTGGGCAGTTTAGAAGACTGTGAGGGAAAGGACTGGGGGTGAAGATGGCTCGAATAACTCTGCAGAAGGTTGTTTCAGAGAAGCCCCTAGTTCTGCTGCATCTGGTAACTACCTCATGAATACACATTGTAGCCAGTGCTCAGCGGCGTGAAATAAACCTGATATTGGGGGGTGAGGGGGTGTTGGTGGTGATGCTACTGGGATAAAGCGAATTTACAGTTGCAGATAATTACCAATTTAAAGGAACATGGACCTGAAACTCCTGAGCGTGTAAATAACCATTTCTAATGTTACTGGCAACTATAAAGCAAATTGAAAAAGTGGTACAGGAACGCCAGTTTAAGACCATATTTACAGCACACAGACAATTATTTTTATAGTATTAATAAATAGCATAGATTTGTGTAATACAGTAGTGCCACCAGTAGGCTATGAGGCTACGTCACAGTCTGCACATGAACTTTGTGTAGCCTACTATGCAAAGGAGTGAAGAAGGCTTGGCAACATTGAGTTTGCAATGGACATGGGCTTTGTAACATTTGTTCCATTTGTCTCCTGGTGGCCCAATTAAGCCAGGATTGTAAAAGGTCTGTGATGAGTGCACAGCATGGGGGGGGGGTGAATTACATGCACACAAGACATCTTCTAATGAGCATGAAGCATGCAGTGTTTCCGCTATGTACAAATGACTGCGGCGGGCCGCCGCACCTTAATTTTTACCGCCGCACCTTCAGGAATTCCCACTACCTTTTTTTTGTATTCCACTACCAATTTTACGTTGCTTGCCCAGTCTTTGCGTTTGGGCCGAAGCGGATTTAGCAGTTACTTGATTGGTTTCCACGGGTCGCCGTGAGCTCTGATTGGACAACGTTCTGCCTGAAGCAGCATAGCCAAGCCAAACTGAAGTAAAATAAATCGCTACTACAGAGCTGTCACTTAAGATGCCAAATTAGGAAAGGTGTTGAAGATGTTGTGTTACCTTATATTTCCAGTGATTATGTTTCGTTTTGTCACATAAGTAGGCTACTTTATGTAAAACTTAATGTAAAACTGTTAGTAGGCAACGTTTAGGTTATGTTAGACAAGACGTCTCGTTTGGCCTCCCTGTCTTCAGTGGTAGATCACGAGCTCACACACTGAGGGGATAAATAGGTGTAACGGATGCCAGCTAGCAGAGCTCGGCGTAGAACATTAGTAAACCTCCGTTACATAGGCATATCCACATCCATATAGCTCTCTTAGATAGATTATAAATGTAAGGACGATTTTTACAGCTCATCACCAGAGCGCTAGTTTTCATTTGAGCTGACTGATAGAGAAAGATCTAACGTCAACGACATCTTTCGATTGCCGATGAGCTTGCTTAAGTATTTCGCCCAAAAAAGAAAGGAGAGATCAGATGAAGAAACTCGATTCGTTCATGCAAAATTTAAGTCATTCGAGCTAAGGATGGGCATTGCTTAATAATTAATATTAAAGTTGGCTATTCATATTAATAGCCTGTGGAAACTTTAGACCCTCTTCCTCGTGTTTTACCATCAAAGCCATGACGTTTGTATTAACTAGCCCACCTCAGTTTTACTATGAGATGTTCAAGCTCCTTCTTGTCCGAGTCTAACCGAGTCGACAGCTGGAATTGAGATGAACCGCCACCGTCATTTTACAAGGCTCCGGTGCGCGCTGTTCAAATGTTGTTGCAGGTGAATTGTTGGCTATTTATTTACGCTCCATTACAGTGATGACAGTAAACTTGGACATAGAGAATATGTGATGTCCATCCCTAATTCGAGTATGTATGATTAAACACAGTCCTCTCCCCAAACGTCAGTGTTTGCTCATCTGCCAAATGCCATATCAGATCAGAAATGGTCAAAACCACGTTAATTTCAAAATGTGCACGTAAATGTTTTGAAAATATGAATGTTTTATTAGAGTAGCAGTAATCAAGCAGGGGAGCAAAATAGGCTGGAACAAAGAGAATGTGAAGAGAGGGTAGACAGAGAGGAGAGCAGCCAAAAGAAGGGCAAACACAGTGCCACGGACCTCCTGTCAGCGAGTTCCCCCATGAGCAAGCCTTAAAATTGTTTTTTAAAAAACCCAGGAAAATTAAGTGCTCTGAGCAAGCCTGCAAACTTTGCCACTGATTTCCAATAAATGTGTACTTGTACTAATCATGTGTTGTGAGATTTATGTTTAGGGGGGTGGGGGTAAGAGGTCGCTCTGGCATTGGTGAAGGGGGAGGGGGATTTAGTCTTCTTGGCTGTTTTCTAAAGGTTATGGTTCTTCTTTCAAGACTAGGTTTATTCATTTATTCCCTTACAAAGGGTCACCATTTTAGAGTGTTGTGTCAAAAAAAAAACCTCTCAGAATGCTCCCGTATCCTCATACTAGGGTCGATACGTCGTACGTCGTACGTCGTATGTCTGAGCGCAGGTCTTGCCACCGCACCTTCAGACATTTTCTAGGGGAAACACTGAGCATGTATTTCACTGAATGAAAATAACACATAAGAGAAAAGTTTGATATAACAAGCAAAGACACTTTGCTATAGCTGTATTAATAACCAATGTCGTTTCTCTTTTGAAATGTTTGGACATTTTTATGACCCCATAATATTTGAACCAGTGCTGTCGAACGTTGCAGCTTTGTACAAATATGGTTATCCAATAGCCTAAAGAAAACCCAACCTTTAATGCAAGGCCATGTCCAGATCATTTCTACACGTCAGCCTTCTTACTTTACATACAGCAAAAGCAACTTTTTACAAATGTTGCTTTGGCTTACAGAATGATTTCTTTAAGTTCACAAACAAGGCGCCTGTACGACTTTGAAACCTACAGGCTAAATTTTAGCAGCTTTATGGAAGTGTGCTCACGATTACCATGCACGTGCTTTAGAGTGAGGGCTGCATTCTTAGCGACTCCCATTCATTCTCAGCTTTTTTGTTGTTGGTCGCTCACGCACGCACTAAACTGGCACAGAACACACAATATCAATGTTTAATCGAATTAACAATGTACTTTTCATGGAGACGTGTTTACTATTTTTTGTTGTTGTTGTTTTTATTCAGTTGAATATTTAGCACTACAAAACACTGAGGTCCAGATCGTGGCCTCATAGCTACAACCATGGTAAATGCTCTTTATCCCAATTATGGCACACATGTCAACAAACTATACACAAGGAATGCCTTCACACAATCCAACAGCAGAAGTTTAACTTGCTAGTTGCACAAGCCCTGAGAATAGCCAAACGGTCATTCAGCAATACACCTAGCAGCGAACGACTGTTTAATCAATAATATACGATTTACATAAACTTACTCGCTAACTAGCCATTAGCAACTGCCTTCATACATTGAGGATTAGCCTACCTGCATCCACTGACATCAAGTAATCCATCCAGTGTATTTGTGCTGATATCTTATGTCTTGAATTCATTTAGTCTTCTCACGTTTCAGTTGGGAATCCAATGGTTAAGCAAGCAAAGTTACTAAAAATAAACTAGCTCTTAAAAGTTCAAACAAATCCTCTAGAACCACCTGCGGGTAAAGTTAGCAATTAGCATTGCCTCAGGAACGTTGACGAACTGACTACTGCCAACAAATTCACCTGTCCTACAATAACCATGACTGAGCTAAGATATGGACTTAGAAAGTTGATATGAAACTCAACAAACTGGGCCAAGCTATCCTATTACCCTAAGTCAGCCTGTTCATCATTCACTACAACCCATTTGCTTTCCGCATTTCTGACAAAATCAATAATCGGTGAAGCCTATAGAATGTCATGGTGGAGGATTTCATTTGTCAACTCTACTGTCAATCATATTTACATGAACGAGCAAATCCTCGCCATATTTATTTTCAATAATGAAGCTGTGCTTACTAAAAGCTGGGGCCAGTGTCATTATATGCACACAGGCAAGCGTATCCTCTCACCCACAGTATTTCACTCAATGTGCGCAAAGACCCCTATAAATGTTGCTGCATAAATGTTGCACCATTTCAGAATGGTAGTAATTTCTAATGTTAAAATAACAGTAATTTCCACACTTACTGATAAAAATGGGATAACTATTTAAGAAGGGGATGACCACTATTTCGCTATTTCTCCTCATCCCCCTCAACTCTAGCCCGGCATAAACACACAGACAAACACACATACACCCACACAAAAAAATGCATGTGAGTCTATGTACAGTATACACATACACACACAAGTGAACACATGCACACTCACACATGCACGTGCACTTACTGTAGCCTACACATGGACACACACAAACACACGTACATATTTACACACCGACACACACACACATTAACACACATTTACATACAAATGGGCCCTTATTTCTTCACACACAAGCTTATGTATGATCATAGGTGTGCTAAATGTATAACAACCTACACCAGCTGTCTGTAGTGTAAGGCTTTGGGCTAATAGAGAACATTCAAACATTCACACACATGTTCACCATCAGCCACACACAGGCTGAATTGGGCGTTGCCCTCTAAAATGGCTTCCGCACCCATTCAGTAACATCCATCATGACATGCAACAAGCAGCATTTATTTGTGTGTCAGAAAGGTATCAAACAACAACAGACCCTCCACATCGAGTCCCAAGTTTGAGCAGACTGTTTCATCAGTCTGTCAGATTTTCCAAACACAAGTACAGACACACAGACATAGACATAGACACATAGACATACACACACACACACAAACATACAGACAGATGCACACTAAGGTGGTGCCATCACCTTTGCTGTTCCATTAATCATCATCATCATAGCCGGCGACTGTTAGGACCATAGCGGGCATTCTCCGACATCACAGGCTCCGCTCAGCTCCGAGCGTGATTATTTTTCCTGCTTGTTTTCCAAAGCGACGGCGGCCAAGCTAACCCAGCAACCCCCATTTCCCCTCACATAACCCCCACCTCCATCCACCTCAAACCATCACACATCCAAACATCCTGTTTCTAAGCTGTTCGATTTCCTCGTCGCGGATGGAATCGAAAGCTTCCGCCCGCTGGCGTTGGTTCGGCCTCGCGTTTGGCGAGCCACCAAGCAAACAAGCACGGCGGGACCAGAACACTCGACAGCCAGTGAATCTCTCCCCCAAGGCCCGATGTGCTGGACGGCACTAACAAACACAAACACACACACAGACACACACAGGCTTTCTACTTGGATACTGTTTCACATACACACATACACACATACACATACACACAGATGTGCTCCCTTACACCTGCTTGTCCATATGTGCTGAAAAACACCTTCATAAACAAGTGTCTCGCACTCATACACACAGATCAATGGAGATGCGGGGCAAAAACAAACAAGCCAAGGCAGGATAACAAGAGGAGCAGCCGGCGCAGCACACCAGCACATCTCCCCTATTGACGTGTGTGGAGGTCAGGCTTGTCAAGTGCTCTCACCACTGCGAAAACCTCCAATATCCTACTCCTTCAGATGCTGGTCACGTTAAATTCCCAACCACTTTCTCCATCAAAATGGCAAGGAACCACAAATATGAGGAGTTCACAGGGAAAAAAGAGGATGGGGAAAGGGGGGAGAGGGGGTGGCAGCTTGGGGTGGGGTGCAGTGGGGGTTTTGGGGGGTTGAGGGGGGGGGTTGTCAGGGGTAATGTCAAACAGGTAGTGAACACTCAAACACACAAATAGAGCCAGGCCACTCAACAAGGAACACAAGAATCCATCTCCATTTCAGTGCTGTTCAATGGAGGGTCGCCGCAGGTTAACTAATAATGACCCATAATTCTCCTCTCCAAGCACCAGCGGGAGTGAAGTGGCTGCGAGAAAAGGGGGCAGCTGACAGACGCTGAAGGGCTCTTCCTCCCGCAGTACCCCTCTTCCACCTCCACCACCACCACCACCACCACCACCTCCTCCACCACCACTGCTTGCACCAGAGGGCCATCCATCTAAAATAAGCACTTCCGCCAACCCCTCCCTTACTTATTAACACACACACACACATGCACGCACGCACACACACACACACCATCACTGCCACCCCCAGCCACTCGCCCTACTCCTGCACACACAGGGGGACATTTAGAACCCGCTGTAACCCCTGACCCCAGGCCAGAGGTCAACCACACTTATCACGGGAGGGTTGATGCGTCCATTATGCTGTCAGCTCATTGGCTGGATGAATTAGGGCACACGGGGCTCATTAAGGAGGGGTGGGGAGGGGGCAAAGAGAGTGGTGTGGTGTGGTGTGGTGGAGTGGAGGGGTTGGCAGGAGAGAGTTGTTACCCCTGAGGGTTTAGTGACTCTTACTCTGTGTGTGTGTGTGTGTGTGTGTGTGTGTGTGTGTGTGTGTGTGTGTGTGTGTGTGTTGTGTACCTGGATGGCATATTGAATCGCTGAAAGAACATTTCTGTATATTTTACAAATGTATCTATTTGCTTAGAATGTGAACATAATGCCATGTCATCCTAGGACTGGGTCAGGTTGTGTCCATACTGCATAAACAATGTGAGAGTGTCACTGTGCCAAAGTTAGCTTAAGTATGTACATACACCTTCATGTGTTTTATGCCCATTACATCTCTACATATACATGGATTTTCACCAGCAGTTTGTGTTCATCTTAGCTTAGCAACAGAATGTGTTTTACATGAATTTACTCTTAACAGATATGTTAAAATACTTGTGTACATATCCATGAAAAAGTGTGTCTGTGTGTATGTGTGTCTGTCTGTATGCCTACATGTATGTGAGAATGCTTGCGTGTGTGTCTGTATGCATGTGTGTATGCATGCATGTATGTAAGTGTGCCTGCATGTGTGTGCATGTGAGTGTGTGTCTGTATGTCTGAGTGTGCATGTGTGTGTGTGTGTGTGTGTCTAGGTGTCTGAGTGTGCCAGCAGCACATGTAAAATAAACAGGTGAAATGAGCGGTCCCAGAGGAGGCTGAGAGCTAAGTCGGCACCGGTGCATTCCTGAGATGATGGGCACCGGCTGTTTTTGGACCAACCGCATTCTTTATTTCTTTAATTAATGATCAGCAACAATTATCAAGCGGCCAACACCTAATGCAGTTGAGCAGGCGAAAACGTGTTTGCTCTGGGATGATTTATGACGAGAGGAAAGGAGGAGAGGGGGAGAAGAAAAAAAAAATAGAGAATCTCCGACCTCAGTTCCTTTTCTTTGAGCTCTCCCCACTTTTCTCCTCATGTGAGGTATGGGTGGTGGGGTTGCTCTAGAGTGTGAAAGAGAAAACATTCCCATGAGCCTTTGCAGGGCCGTCAGTCCTGCGGGGGTGGGGGGGTTGGGATGGAGGATCAAAATGCATCCACAAAGTATGTCTTCTCGCTTGGTAGAAAACGTTGCAAACATTTTTAAAGAATGGATAAATTAATTGTGGTGGAAGACAGTTAATATTTTTGATTGTGTGTGTGTGTGTAGGTGTGTGTGTGTGTACTGTAGGTGTGTGCGAGAGTGTATGCATATGGATACAGGTGTGTACGACTGCATGTGTCAAAGTGTGTGTTTGTGTGTGTGTGTGTGTGTGTGTGTGTGGACATACAACTATTTGTGCCGGCACACACTTGAAAGTGTGTGTATATGCTTGTGTGTGTGTGTGTGTGTGCGCGCACGCTCGTTTGTGTGTCTGTGTGTGTGTGTGTGTGTGTGTGTGTGTGTGGACGTGACTGAGCGAGCCTGTGTGTCTGTGTCAGTACCTCAGTGGGTCTCTTTCAGTAAGAGTGTGTGTTTAGGGGTTAAAGTAACCTGGGGAAATTGCTACCACATGCCAACAGAGTAAGTGATGCACACTGGACCCCCTTCATTTGTTCAAAGCCCTTGGGCAAAGAAAAATAAAGAGGAGAGGAGAGAGGGAAGAATAAGAGAAAGGAGGAGAGAGAAGGGGGGAAGGGATAGATGAGGTCCACAGCAGAGAAGAGGAGAGGAGGAGCTGGGGGTTGAAGAAGTGAAGAAAGGAGGGCAGAGGGAGGGAGAGGAGAGGAGAGGAGAGAAAAGGAGAAGAGAGGAGAAGAGAGGAGAGGGAAAGAGAGGAGAGGAGGAAAGAGTTGAGAGGAGGAGAGGAGAAAGGTCATATTTCCACTCGTCCACTGTAGAGGCAGCCCTCTGAACAACTTCATTATGTCGTGTTTGTGTTGTAAGTCAGACGCCTCTACATGTCTGCACGGGAGTGGGCAATATTCTTGTATGTCTCGCTTTTTTAGTTAGATTTACACTGTGTTAATTGCCTGATAAATGATACATAATGGAAAAATGTGTGTGTTTTTGTTTGCATAGCTGTGTGTGTGTGTGTGTGTGTGTGTGTGTGTGTGTGTGTGTGTGTGTGTGTGTGTGTGTGTGTGTGTGTGTGTGTGTGTGTGTTGGTGTGTGTGTGTGTGTGTTTGTGTGTTTGTGTGTTTTGGGCGCGTGTGTATGCATTTTCCTGTGTGCTTGTGTGTGTGTGTGTGCATGTTTGTGTGCATTTTCCTTTCAGAGTGTATGTGTGCTTAGCTTATGTGTGTGTGTGTGTGTGTGTGTGTGTGTCTGTGTGTGTGTGTGTGTGTGTGTGTGTGTGTGTGTGTGTGTGTGTGTGTGTGTGTGTGTGTTTGTGTGTTTTGGGCGCGTGTGTATGCATTTTCCTGTGTGCTTGTGTGTGTGTGTGTGCATGTTTGTGTGCATTTTCCTTTCAGAGTGTATGTGTGCTTAGCTTGTGTGTGTGTGTGTGTGTGTGTGTGTATGTGTGTGTGTGTGTGTGTGTGTGTGTGTGTGTGTGTGTGTGTGTGTGTTTGCACACATCAGCATGACTGTGTGCGCTCTGTTCCTGCTCTGGTTATGGATAGGGGCTAAAGGCGGAGGTGAAATGCTTGTGTGTGTGTGTGTGTTGTGGTGTGTGTCGAGGGGGGTGGGGGGGCAGTAAAGTGGAGAGTGTAAGTGAGAGGCAGCCTGTCCTTGGCCAGTCAGCCTGGACCCTGCTCTTAGACAGCACCTCATCAGCTTGAGGCTTTATGCAGCGCCTGCACCAACCCAAGCAGCCGGGGCCCAAAGTCAGCAGCGGGGCACTTTGATTTCTGACTCACCCCCGAGCGACTCCCAGTGCCAGGATAGAGCCCTCAATGCAGCCCTCGACCGCTCGCACAGGCCCACCACTTCAGCTGAGCAACACTGTGGAGGGAAACAACTGCTCAAAGCAAAGCATTCTGGGGCTCTGGGTAACATCAGTCGACTCGTTGTCCTCCATTTGAGCACGCATCTGTGTGTGTGTGTGTGTTTCTCTCTCTCTCTCTCTCTTATACTCACACTCTCCACTCCTCTCTCTCTCTGTGTATCATACAGTACATACTCTCTCCATTCCTCTCACTCATACACTCGCTCTCTTCCCTATTTTCTCTCTTTCTCGCTGTCTCTCTCTCCCTGCGTCTGTCTCTCTTCTCTCCCTCTTTCTCTCTGCGTAAACCATTAAATATCTCATCGTCCGCACTCTGCCTCCCGTAACTGTTCTTTATGACTTTTCCACATGGACACTTCGCTGCTTCCAAAACATGGAGGAGCTTTACTTTGGACGGCGGCGTGTTTGTGCTGGGGCCGATAGTCCCGATGCTCCTCGCGGCGAGCCTGACCCGTCACCGGCTGCACCGCACCGCCGAAGCCGCCGCAGAACAGAACAGAACAGAACAGAACACGCTCTCAACTGCGACACCAGCCAAGGGCAAACCGGGTCAGGACACAGGGTTCAGCTGCTGACGTCCAAGTGCGGTCCGGCCCGTATGTACCAGCGAAACCACAGTGTTACTACTCAGCAAAGCTTCTTGGTCAGCACAGAGGGTATGTGTGTGTGTGTGTGTGTGCTTGTGTCTGGTGTGTGTGTGTGTGGGGGGGGGGGGGGGGGGGGGGGGGGGGTGGGGGGGGGGGTCCGTGTATGTGGGTGGGGTGTCTGGGTGTGGGTGTGTGTGTGCTTGTGTGTGTATGTATGCGTGTGTGTGTGTGTGAGTGTATGTATCTGTGGTCTGGTGTCTGTGTGTTGCTGTCTAACACAGGTCGTGTGTGTGTGTGTGTGCTTGTGTTTGTGCTTGTGCTTGTGCTTGTGCTTGTGTGTGTGTGTGTGCGCGTGTGCGTGTGTGTGTGTGTGTGTGTTTGTGCTTGTGCTTGTGTGTGTGTGTTTGTCTGAGAGAGAGAGAAAGAAAGGCAGAGAGAGAGAGGCAACAGCAAGAAATCAATAAAAAAAGTGCTCTGTGTGAGATAGACTGAGATAGAAATGGTGTGTTTGTGGGTGATAGAAAAAGTATGTGTGTATGTCTCTGTTTGTGTGTGCATGCACAAATGCGTGTGTGATGTGTATGTGTGTGTGTGTGTGTGTGTGTGTGTGTGTGTGTGTGTTGTGTGTGCGCCCCCCCGCCGTGTGTTGAGGTCTACAGATATCTGCTGGGTCGCTCTGTTCTATCTGGCTGTGAGGTCGAGGTATGATGGACTGGGTCAGTTCCACCCGGGCCACCAATAACGACCAAAGCAGCTGCAGCAGAGATGTTCATCAGAGTGCTCACCCCACACACACACACACCCCACACACACCACACACACACTGAGTAGACCCGCACGACCACACCAGTGAACAGCACAGAGACAATAATGGCCCCCAGAAAGAACAAAGCAGTATAATAATCAGTTACGGAAACGAAAGAGAGACAGCTGAGGACGTGCTGTTGAGAACAAAACCACAGAATGAAGACAGAGCAGCACACAAACAAGCCCAGAGACAGATCACACAGGCACGCACAACAACATCGTTAGCACCCGATACACACCCGTGTTAATAGACAGCCACACACATACACACACATGAAGACAGAGGAACACGCAAATAAGCACAAAGATGGACTGCACCCACATCATTAACACATACTAGAGATCCGTGTTAATGGCATCGACACCAAACAAGACGCGCTGACCAGTACAGTGGCTGTGTTGGACAGCCACACACAGACACAGATACACACACACACATACTATATGCAAACATGCACGCGCACACACACACACACACACACACACAGACACACACACATGACGATTAGGTTCACTATGGCAAAACACACACAGACACACGCTTCTCTGTCTCACTCTTTCTTTCTCTCTCTCTGGCTACCTCTTTATTGCTTTTTTTCTCTTCCGCTCACTCCTTTCGCTCTCCTCTCTTTTTCCTCACCTCCTCTTCTTTCAGCTATTTCTACATGTCTCTCTCTCTCTCTGTCTCTGTCTCTGTCTCTCTCTCTCTCTCTCTCTCTCTCTAAGCAGAGCCAGCTCATATCTCTATCAGAACGGCTGACTTCTGCTGGGTGGCCGAAGCCTTTTCCAGGCTATTCATCAACTCCACATTTACAAGACGTGAGGTGCCCATGACAAGAGAAACTTTACTATACCTCTGACACTTCCTCACCCTCTCCAAAACACACACACACACACACACACACACATGAGGATTAGGTTCACTATGGTGATCAGTTTTCAGCAGTGAGCACACACACAACAACAGGAGGACAAGAGGGGCTCCCAGAGAGCAACACGTGGCAACTTAACAAACAGTGAGGAGCACACACACAAACACACACACACACACACACACCACACAGATGAGGAGCATGCTTGAGTACACATACACACACACACAAACATGAGGATTAGGTTCACTACGGCAGAACACACACACACACAACCACACACACACACACACACACACACACACACACACACACACACACACACACACCAGCTTCGAGGCCAAAAAAAAAAAAAAAAAAAAAGCAGGTATGGCCAAGCAAAGTTGTATGAGCAATCAGACACCCACCCTTGAGGATGCTACTGGGAAGCAGGACGGAGGAGGACAGAGATCTATCCCAGGAAGCTGTGCCGCTGAGGGGCGGGAGAGCGTACATCGGTCGATCACCACCACTGGGGTCTTGGGGTCAGTGGCAGGCCAAAGAGCCCAGTGTTCACTCCCATTTACCAGTGAGGTGTAGGGGAAAGGGGTGTGGGGGCACCTGCCCCCTGCTGGTCCTTTTCATGTTCAGCCATACAGGGACTTCTGCACTGCAAGGTAGGGGTCTTGTTTTCTCTGAATTTACCTCTACCCTCCCAACCTACAGGCAAATGGAGAGGATGTGTGTGTGTGTACATGTGTGTGTGGGTATGTGTGTGTGCCTGTTTGTCTGTGTCTCTATGTGTGTGTATGTGTCTATTTATCTGTATGTGTGTATATGTGTATGGGTGTGTCTGTCTCTGTTTGTGTGTGTGTTTTTCAGTGTGTGTGTGTGTGTGTGTGTGTGTGTATGTCTGTGTGTGTGTGTGTGTGTGTGTGTGTGCGCGTGTGGGTGTGTGTGTGTGTGTGTGTGTGTGTGTGTGTGTGTACATGCATGCACGTGCATGTGGGATGGTGGGTGGGTCTAACAGTAGGCAATTTCTGGTCACTGGCCTCGATCACAGCTCTCCATTCCCACAAACCCATATGCTCACAAGCACACACACACACACACACACACACACACATGTACAGACAGAAAACACACACACACACACACAGATGGGGTGTGTAGAGGCGGAGCAGACCGCATCTCCTTCACGCCCTGACTCCCTCTGCTCAGCTGATGCAGTCGTTCATCAGACGAGAGGCAGGAAAGAACAACAGAAACACGCCGCCTGGGATCACATGACACCTCAGCAAAAACACACTCGCTCCATGCTCCCTCTCTCTCCCTCCCTCCCTCCCTACATCCCTCCCTTCTTTTTCTCTTTCTCTTTCTCCTTTTCTCTTTTTTCTTCTTCTCTTTTTAATCTGTCTATTCTTTTTATTTCCCTTACGCCCTCTTTTCTTTTGCTTCTCTCTCTCTGTCTGACAGACTCTCTCCTCCCTCTCCCTTCTACTTTCTCTCTCTCACATTCCCTCTTTTGCCCTCTGTCTGTTTTTTTTTCTCTTTCTCCCTCCACTCTCCTCCCTTTCACTTGCTAACGGTCTTACTTTCCATCATCCCCTGCTTCTCTGCCTCACTCTTTCTTTTTCTCTCTCACACTCTCTCTCTCCCTCTATTCTGTCATTTTCTCTCCCTGGCACAATCTACTCTCTCTCTGCTCTCTCTTCTCTCTCTCTCTCTCTCCTCTCTCTCTCTCTCTCTCTCTCTCTCTCTCTCTCTCTCTCTCTCTCTCTCTCTCTCTCTCTCAGTCTAAGCAAAGCCAGCTCATATCTCTATCATCTAACATCTGACTTCTGCTGGGTGGCCAAAGCCTTTTCCAGGCTATTCATCAACTCCACATTTACAAGACATAAGGTGCCCATGACAAGAGAAACTTTTACTATACCTCTGATACTTCCTCACCCCTCCAAAACACACACACACACACACACACACCACATACACACACTCACACACACCACACATACACACACACAC
>CM050206.1:23501577-23504077 GCA_027475355.1 Coilia nasus | reverse complement strand
TCCCATTGTCAAAATAGCATTGACTCGGGAACGCCCCCAAAGCAACTTGCGCGACAGACTTCAGACAATGCGCATATGATCATAAAAACAGAGTTCAGTATATGTATGTTAGAGCTGAATATTATATACATTAGCATATGAGGAGTCCACAAGAAAAGCAGGCATGGTCACAAAAGGAACAGAAACTGCAGAAATAGAGAAAATGTCACTAATAAGTCTGATTTTTGCTTTGATTTTGTAAGTAAATGCTATTTTTAAATGCTTCTAGCTCGATTACTATTGAGCTGGGTTTTCAGTGCAACTAACGATTGGGGGAGTAACTTGAAAAATGTTTTTGTGACAATGCCCATTTTTCCCTCCTCATATGTCAAAGGTGTAGTGGCGAGGCAGCCTGGGAACTGAACTGAAGGAGCCAGTGCCTCATCAGAATCACAGTCACTTTTATTGGCCAAGTATACTTATATTACATTACATTACACTTATCCAGAGCGACTTACAGATATTTGCAGGGTTTCAGTTACAGTCCCTGGAGCAGTAGCAACGATACAATAGGCAAGTAGAAATATATAGACTCGTACTGTTCAATAGAGACAACAACATACATATAGGCACATATAGATACAACAGTACTCAAAAGACTGAAATGTATATTAAAGCTGTGATTTACTGTATATGTGTTGTCATAAATGTTACAAGTGCAGTGACAGATTAGACGCAGGCTGGGAATTTTGTGATTTTGTGGAGTATCGCAACAAGAATGGCCTGCATTCTGCAGCCGTCACAATCTGTTGGAGTGCAGGGCCAACGGCTGCCCTTTCACTGGCCACACTGGAAGCTCCCTGTCCCTGTCTATGGAAAATGCCATGTGAGACTTATGGGGAAAAGAGTTATCAGCAACCCCAGTACTGTATGTCAAGTCTCTGTGAAAGCCACTGCATCTCTTTCTCTTTGTCTCTCTCTGTTTCTCTCTCTCTTTCTTTCTCGCTCTCTCTCTGTCAATTCTGTGCCACACAAGACGTCCGTCTCAGATACCTAATCAATCAGCCCTTGACATGTGCGGTTGGATAGAAAGAATGGGGAGAAAAGGATGAGAAAGGCAAACCCAAAAAAAAAAAATGAGTTGGGAGTCTCAATTTTTTTCTCTCTTCTCTCCCCGTATTTTCCATCTGTTGTCTTGATCCTTACGATATAGTTAGATATTTGTATTTTTTTCTTTTCTTTTTTTTTTTTTTTTGCCGCAGTGTTGCGTACGCCAGATTGTCATCTGCTCGCCTGTGCCAAGATATGCGAGAAAAAGTCGATTCTGATTCTGAACGAGATCTCAGTCCTGGTGGCACAGCGTAAAAAGAGAACACGTCATGACATCAGCATTTTGAGAGAGAGGAAGGAAATACACGAGAGAGAAAGAGAGTAAGAGAAAGAGAGAGAGAGAGACAAAGTCAAAGCGCGAGGGAGGGAGGGAGGGAGGGAGGGACAGAGGGAGAGAGGGAGGGGTGTACAAGTGGAACGGTTAGATAGACTGAGAAGATGGAGAGATGAGAGAGGGGAAAAGAGAGAAAAGACTGAAAGAAGAGAGGGGCGGTATGGGGAGCCCATAATGACAGGGAGGACAAAGAGGGGAGAGAGTGACAGTGATGTGTGAGGAGAGGTGGAGGCAGGAGGAAAGGATGTAAAAGAGAGGAATGAGAAAGGGAATATGAGAGATGAAAAAGAGAGAGGGAGGGAGGGAGGGAGTAGGAGGTAAGGAATGATGCTAAATGGGGGGGTACTTTTGATTGATCTGATACCCTCTGTTGCTGGGGGAGCAGGAATGTGGGGTCTACTGAACGCGTGGTCACCCGCCCAGACCTCGTGGTATATGGGAGCCTACACTTATCCTAAAACACAGAGAACACAAAAAACACACACAGGCACATACACACACACGGACACATGCATACACGCACACACATACGCACACAAAATACACAAAAGTGTGTGACATTCTGGCAATTCAACAATGAGCCTGGGAGGATTTGAGATAATATTATTTCATAGGCACTGTTTTTTCAACAACGTTTTGGATTTCACACAAAAGTGTGGAAGGGAGAGAGAGCGAGAGAGAGCGAGATAGCAAGAGAACGAGAGAGCGAGAGAGCGCGAGCAAGAGAGCGAGAGAGCGTTTATACTGGACCGAGGAGGCTAAACCGCTGCTGACTACCGTTCCGTGTTCCAACTCCCAGAGCTCAAAGACTAACAACAAATAACTGCCTAACCAGCAACCACCACACTGACCACGGCAGAAGCTCAGCAACGCTGACGCTCGGCAGATGGCATTTGGCACAGGGGAGAGCTGGACTCTTTTATAATCTCCTCACGCTCTATTTATTAACTACCAGCTGTAGTTGTACCACCAGAAGGCCCTCTGTGCCTGGGGTTAAACCTCTGGCTGACAAAGATCAGAGGAGGAGGAGGAGAAGGAGGGATGGAGAGAGCAATGGCTGGAGTTCAGCTATCGCTC
>CM050206.1:23496577-23499077 GCA_027475355.1 Coilia nasus | reverse complement strand
AGCCGGTGCTATCATTTCATCTCGGCCATTCATCCATTCGTCCGCCTGGCCATCCCTCGCTCCCTCGGTACTGTTTCACATACGCATAGACCAGACATGGACAGAGACAAGGACAGATAGAGAAAGAGAGAGAGAGAGAGAGAGAGAGAGAGAGCTAAAGAGGGAGAGGACAGAAAAAGGGTTGACTTCAGTAACGAATGAGGCAGAAGCCTGTCTCCTGGTTTTTTTTTCCCCACACTCCCGTCTGGGGTGGGGAGCGCCAAGCTACCTTGTTCTTCATGAACCTGGAGTGGCTCTTGGAGTAGAGGTCGGCCTGCTTGAGCTCGTCCTCGGCCCCCTCGGTGTGGAGCAGGCCGTTGGTCTTGAGCGTCTGGATCTCGTCCTCCAGGTCGCGGATGTTGCGCTCCAGGGAGGCGATCTTGGTGTCCTGCACGGTGGGAGTGGAGGGAGGGTTAGGGCAGGGAGGAGGAAGAAGGAAGAGGAGGTGATGTCAAAGGAGGGGGGGTAGGGGTGTGTTTAGGGGGGGGGGGGGGGTGCTTGGGTGAGGGGGTTGTGGTGTTGGCGGGGTTAGTAAGTGTTAGGAAGTAGGGAAATTAAGAGTGTGAGTAAAATTCGGCACGAATCGTGAGACAGTAGGGCGAAGGCAAGAACGAAAAAAAAAACAAGCAGAAGCACGAGAAAAACAACGCCATCGGAGAAAAGCACCCTTCCAAAGGAGAACGAGGAGGCGGAAGAGGAGGAAGAGGAGGAGGAGGAGGACAGTGTCAGTGACAGTGAGCCAGTCCTGGCAACATGCAGACACTGCAGCCAGAGAAGGAGAAGGAGGCGGAGACGGAAATAAACTGATAGGCAGACCAAAAGCAAGAGAACGAAGAAAGAAGCCGAGAGAGTCAAGATGTTAGACAGACACATCGCAGAAGGCAAGCTGACACAGGCGGACAGTTAGTGTGTGTGTGTGTGTGTGTTAGCAGGATTAGTCCAAGCAGCTTGACGAGGACAGACAAGGAGTTAGAAAAGTTGTAGAAAAAGAAAAAAGCCGCAGCTGACATAAAGAGAGACATGTAAAAGTGCAGCACTGAGCAGATCGCTGCAGCAGAACCAAAGCCAAAATTCAGGTCAAGTCAGAGAATCTCATTGCAAGAGACAGGCCACACACACACACACACACACACAGAAAAAAAGCACATTACAGATGTCGCCCAGTCCCTAACAGAAAAGCCCCTGATTGAATGTTACCGAAAGGTCTTCTTTCCGGATTATACTTGTCATAATTCTGCCATGGGCCCCCTAATAATGGTTTGCGCAATACTAAAACATCACTGAATTAAGCGTGGGGAGTTTATAAAAGCTACTACTTAATGTAATGTGTTTGCTCACTCATCTTTATGGCAACGATGCGAGGACGTCCTGTCTAGAGTGGGCATCTGGCTCGGGGTCTGACAGGCGCGCCTGCGTTCTGAAGATCTATTAACTTTGACATAATTCTATTCTGCTGCCACTGTGTTCAGCAGTGTCGCCATGGCGATGGCCGTAACTGCCTGCCACTCACCACGCCCCACTGCTGATTAGCAGGAATTATGGGATGCATGGAGGGAGAGGACAGGCGAGCGGCTAACGGCTAACCGCGGGCATTGCAGACTGGTTGCATGGATTAGTAACCCATGGTTACAATTATTTTTCGAGTGGAATCTCTTTCTCTCTTATTTTGGCCAACCCCCCCCACCCCCTCCTTTTTTTGCTCTTTGTTTCAAAGTTCAGCATCAGTAATCCTATTCCGATGAGTTTCTCTATATACATAAACGTAACCATGGCACCATGGAAATGACTGGCATACGCATATACCTCCCATGTGCATTGAGATGCATGGAATTAGACGCATGTAAAAATGAGTGACTCCAAAGAAAATGCAAGTATAATTGAATAAATGGAAGCAGATTTTATGATGCCATCAGAGAAAAACCACAGGCTGGGTGAGAGAGAGAAAGAGAGAGAATGTTGGGGAGAAAGAGAGAGAGAGAGAGAGAGAGAGAGAGAGAGAGTATGTGAAAGAGAGAGGAAAATAAAACCTAAACCCAAAGGTTGTTCTATAGGAAAAACTACACCCCACAACGAAGCCACATCCCTCCATATGCAAACTGTGCCATCATTGATCCCACTAGGCCTCCTAAACCATTCAAGACATCATCATGTATGTCACAAGAGAGCTCCACATGCCCCCCTCACATCCTCCTCACTATGCGCAATACCAGCTATACCACAATTTGCTAAGCATTTCTCGGCAAATGAGCTGGAATTCGGGCTTTCTCAGCAAAGCCACCCGTTCGAGATTATAACTGTCTGCAAATATGCCACAATGTCTCCATCTTGATTGCCCAACTATCTGAATCGATGTCAAGATCCTTTCAACAAGTTGAAAATTTGGAAGCAAGACTTGGGACATAAATATGGGCATTTTTTTTACAAGGGAATATTATTTTCTTATTTTTCAATGGATATTGAC
>CM050206.1:23481577-23486577 GCA_027475355.1 Coilia nasus | reverse complement strand
CTCTTGATGCATCTTCCATTCGACCACAGAGGCAGAAAGACAGGATTATCTTGTCAGAGCGCGTTTAACCTGCAGATCAAAGGATTACGCTTGTCACAGTAGTCTTCAAAGACAATGCCAGACAACACGGGGCAGAAAAATGGCTTTTTCTGCAAAAATAATCCCCTCTCTGGCAGCCAGGGAGCCTATGGGAGGAGGACAGATGGGTTTGTTTCTTTCAGCTCACGTGTGTGTGTGTGTGTGTGTGTGTGTGTGTGTGTGTGTGTGTGTGTGTGTGTGTGTGTGTGTGTGTGTGTGTGTGTGTGTGTGAGAAAGAGAGAGAGAGAGAGAGAGAGAGAGAGAGTATGTGTGCCTGTAAGATTAAAGAAAAAGAATAAACAATAAAAGTCTTCATAAATGAAATTTATTGCTAATTTATAAAAAAATACTTATGCGCTTAATATCTAAGCTATTTTTCAAAGTCCTATTTGTGTTGCCACTGGAGGTCCACTGGCTGCAGGCACATTGACCCGAGTCCCCCCTCACGGTGGCAGGATGTTGTGTCCATCATGGCTGCCATTGCTAGCTCTCTGCAGCCTGTGTGTTTGCTGCTTTCAGGGCAGTCAGGCCTCTCCTCTGAAACCAGGCCAGCAGCTGCAGCCTCCTCTGCTCCTCCAGGTCACCCAGGCAACACTGCTTTTGGTCTGTGAAGAGAGATAAGTGATGAAAATCAGTTAGAAATCAATTTGCCAGTACTACATCAGAGCCATAGCTGAGGTGTAAGAATAGAGAGAATTCTAAATGAATGGAGATGAGCAGAGTTTGTTTGATAAAGGGGCAGTGCTGATGGCATGATACTTACATGACAAGTCAGGATGAGCAGTCTCAGGTTGGCTGACTGTGAGTCCAGCATCAGCCTTCTTCTTTGCGGCCTCCCTGCGGTCAAACCAGCCCAGCAGTCTCTCCCTCCTCTCCTCCTCCAGCTGATCCCTCTCTTGAGGGCTTAGGTTGCTGTGCCTCTCAGGATGTGGGGTTTGCTGGTCATCATTGCGAAGTTTGGGCTGGTACTTTTGCCAGTCAAGTTTTGGGCGAGACAGTGGCTGTGCTATGACTGGAACCTCATTAGCATCTTGGCTATCTTGGCTAGCATGGACCATGGCCTGGTCGATAATAATTTGGCCATTTTTAAGGTCCTCCACTCTCTCTCCAGCTCTCTCCTTCCCCTCAGCTAGAGGTAGAGCCTCCATCGGTCCTTCCTGCACCTCAGAGACGGCCATCTCCACCTTCTTCCTCCTGTCCACCATCTCTTTTTTAAGGCGCTTAGCCTCTTTTCTCAGCTTCTTCCCACTGAGATTGGCTCTTTCACTCCTCTTCTTCTTCCTGGTGCTGTCCACCTCGATCCCTGATGACGCCATGACGCCATGGGAGGCCTTTTCAGGCACTGGCAGGCAGCAGCGGAATAAATCGCAGAGTCTCATTGTCAAACAGCTGTCCTCTTTGAAATCTCAATTCAGACTGAGCTGATCTTTGTAAATTACTGAAGATTCTAGTTTGAGCATTCTACTCTAGAGTTCTGTAAGTAAGCATTCCATGCAAGTTGTCATGGCAATAAGTGTGTTCTTTCAAACCTGAGTCAGGAACAAAGGCTTAGAATCTTCATTCCATGCTGCCCAGTTCAACAGTTTTTGCAGTCTGCTTTGCAGTTTAAGTGAAATAAATTGACAATATTTAGTGATTTTGTACACCAAACACACTAAATATTTTACATCATAAGGTAAAAGAGAAAACGTATGTGATTATTCTTATTCATCTTAAACTTATCAACTTATTAGTAAAAACTTTCTAAAACTGTTTTTTCCCCTCTTAAAACCCATGTGTCTTCTTCAGGGCTGGTGTAAGATGGTGCAGGCCTGATTGGACTAACTGACTATTCGTGCACACCTGAAGAGCATGTGTTTATACTAGTGGACTGCTCTCTCTCCGTGCAGGCACCTTTTCTCTTGGTCACATCTTGGTCTTCCTCTTAGAGTCCTAGTTTCTCTCTGGTTAACCTTTTTTCTGTGTTTACTGCGTTCTATGAGGTGACCATAACTTTAAAATGCTACAGTCTGTCTTCAGTCAGAAACAACTGTTAATGAAACGTGCTGAAACTCATGCCCATTAATAGTAATAGTTATACTCGAATGAATGGTTGATTTGTAAGACCTAATACAATCAATTAGGTGTTAACTTGAGTAACAGTCTTTTTGACTTCTGATATGTAATGCAAGATTTCATTGTCATTGTAAGAAGAGAAACATTTCAGATGTACTAAATGTACGGATTGTATAAAATATATCTTATGCATAGTTCTTGTCTTGCCAAAACTCTTAAGTGCATTGCAAAATACACAAAATAATCCAAACATTACAGTGAATCAGGTGACTTTGCCAGCTTGTCAACACAGCTAAAGAGATATGTTTATTAGAATCAGCTGTGAATGCCTGGATGCTAGAAGCCTTTCTCTCTGACGTTCACATCCAAAACAGTAGAAGGCCATTTAGAGAGCACAGAACTCCACTGAGGGAAGAGGCCATGAATCCTCCCTCCCAATGATCCGATCCCTCAGATGCACTCACAGAATGTAATGGGCGCCTCTCTTGGCCCGTAAGAGCCGCCTCTGCCAAGATCACCGGAATAGAACCGGAATGATAGTTTTTGCCTAATCCTTCTAAAAGACATACAGACAAATAGTCAGACAGACAAAATGAACCGGAAAACATAATCTCCTAATAGGAATGCACACACACATATACACCAACACACACCACATACTCTCACACAACCCTTAGTGCATGCATGGAACCACACTCCACTCACACCTCACACACACACACACACACACACACACACACACACACACACACACACACACACACACACACACACACACACGTAATGGGAGCCTCATTGACCTGTGTTATGCCCCTCTGCCAAGTTCATAAAAGTCAGATGGGTGGTTTTTGCGTAATCCCTCTGACAGACAGGCAGACAGACAGACAGACAAGCAAAATGAACTGAAAACATAATCTTCAAAAGGAGTGCGCATACACATGCACATACACATGCACACACACACCCACACACACACATACATACGTGCACACACACACACACGTACACACATTTATAAACACACAAACTTTTGAGCATACATATAATCACACACATGACACTCAGTTCAGTCTCTTGCTCTCTCTTTCTTTCTCTCTCTCCCTCTCCCAAACACAAACAAATGTGTGCGGACACACACCTACACACCCACGCATGCATGCATACACACAAATCCAAAAAGTAGACATACGCACGAATCCATAAAAGAGCCACACACACACACACACACACACACACACACACACACACACACACACACACACACACAAAGAGTCAGGGGAAATAACATAGGTCACAGAACGAGAGATGGGAGTGAATTTTCTTTTTTCTTCTTCTAAATGCCAAACGATTACAAAGGGCCCTTAAGCCACAAGGCTAACCCAGGCTAACCCAGGCTCACAGGCCCAGGGAGGGGCCAGCCATCCCACTGATCCCACTCTGACCTGGGCCACACAGGAGTGCGGTCGACCACATCACACACACACACACACATCAGCTTCGACAGCGCCAAACACACAGCAACATGGCCTGGGGGAGATGTACCATCATACCACTGCGTTTAAGCTCACTTGATCTGGGAGCGCTGTGTCCAGTGTCTTTGGCAGTGTGGTTGTGTATTTGGGTATGTAAGTGTGCCTGTGTGTGCGTGTGTGTGTATGAGAGAGAGAGAGAGAGAGAGAGAGACAGACAGACACACTGTGAGTTCATGTATGCGCGTTAGTGTGTGTATGATTGAGTGTGTATGTGCGTTTGTTGTGCCTGTGTGTGTGTATAATAGAGACAGTGTGTGTCAGTACGTTGGTGTGTGTGTGTGTGTGTGTGTGTGTGTGTGTGTGTGTGTGTGTGTGTGTGTGTGTGTGCCCATGTGTATGTGTGTGTGTGTGTGTGTGTGTGTGTGCCCATGTGTATGTGTGTGTGTGTGTATATGTGTCCTCATGTGTGTGTGTGTTTGTGTGTGTGTGCATGTGTGTGCGTGTTTGTGTGTGTGTGCGTGTGTGTGTGTATGTGTGCCCAAGTGTGTATGTGTGTGTGTGTGTGTGTGTGTGTGTGTGTGTGTGTGTGTGTGTGTGTGTGTGTGTGTTTGACAGCATCCCTGAGGCTAGTGCGGTCAAACTGAGCAGAAAAAAATGTTGAAGCTCCCTAGCAGCAGCCAGTACAGATGAGACAGCAAAACAGCTTGTCCAATTCCATCCTGGCAACAGTGACGTGTCATTGCAGGCAAGAGAATCGGCCACATAAAACAGAGCAGAAAGTTCAGACCAGCGTTTTTCGGGGAGAAAAATTAAGCGATCTGTGAGGCGGGGGCTAATTTAGTTCCGATAAACTTTTCCGCTTTAACATTCTCCATTGCCAATAGACCATGTCGGGTTTGTACAGCCTCAGGAGTCTGTGTCTGAGTCTGTGTGTGTGTGTGTGTGTGTGTGTGTTTCTATTAAAGGGTATCTTAATTGCAGCTAGGAGGGTTCCCATTCAAGGCCCAAGTACTTCTTATTGTTTCTTATTGAGTTTTTTTTTTTTACAATATTTAATATTTAGTTAGTTTATTGCACAGAGAGGAAAAGAAACCTTTACCCTAATCCTTAAACACAAACACATTTGCCTTGCCAAATGAATGTTGATCAGATATACAACACACCTACAGATCAGAGAAAATTTAAAGAAGACAAGAGGCAGGGAAAATATAACAAAACCAAAGAAAAGAAAAGGTATAAAAGACGGCTGGGTGTGTGTGTCTGTGTGTGTGTGTGTGTGTGTGTGTTTGTGTGTGTGAGTGTGCATGTGTGAATGTTAATGTGTGTGTGTGCATGTGTGTGTGTGTGTGTACGTGTCTGCGTGTGTGTATATGTGTGTGGGTGCGCGCGTATAAA
>CM050206.1:23231577-23471577 GCA_027475355.1 Coilia nasus | reverse complement strand
AAACAAGAGATTTTCTTCATGAAAATTGTGCCAAATGCAAAGAATTGAAGGTAGTGTTTTGAAAAAAAAATGTGTTTTAGAACTGCATTTGAGTGTAAAGCAGTAATTGCGCTTGTAGTTCAGCAGAATTGGATCAGGGGGTTAGTGCATGAGTTTCCATGTTGTGGTCATTGTGTCCCAAGCACAATGATTTGTTTGTAAACAACTGAGAAAAACTGTAACATGTAATTCTTCCACTTTATGTATTTCAGTCTATGTACAATACATATACATCAGTAGTTTTGCTTTTTTCAATTGAAAATGCATGTTTAGTGCCATAAAAAATGACATGTATACATCTGAGAGTTGTGCTTTCCATGTTTTTGTGTAGTGTTTACTAACTGCTTCATTTGTGATTTCATTTGACTGTGTTGTTTCTGATTTGAGAATGGAGTTTGGTTTTGAGCACACATAAAACTGTTTTGAGGCAATAGTTTGCTTTTGCAACAAGAATCTGAAGTTTTGGGAAATGGTTTTGGACAACTGGAGTTTGTGCTTACAGTTTGGAGAAAATCGTGCATGGTTTCGGAAATTGTGTTTTAGCATTTGAGAAAAACTGTAAACAGTTCCTCCTGTTTTAAAGCAATACTAACAGTTTTCGTCTTCGGTCACCCTACAGGTTAGAAAGGGAATTGTCTCGCATTCAAACTACAGAGAGACGGCCCACTCCTCCAAACGTACTTAGTGTGGTTATAGCCCATGGAGGGCGGCAAACTGAATTCAGAAGTGCCTTTCACCCAGTGACAAGTTGATGAACCACTGAAACGATTTTGGGAACATTATGGTTTTTGGTTTAAGGTTATGGGAAACTACTTAGTGTTGCTTTAAAGACTTGTCTGGTCATTTTACCCTGAACGCAAGCCTTCTCTGGCCTTTCTTGCCTTTACTGGCTTTTTCACACCTGAGACTAAGAACTGTACGTCAGAGCACAACAATAACTTCTCACCCAGTGATTTGCCTTCAGGAGGAAGAAATTCCCAATGGGATCTAAACATATTCCATATATTGATAAATGACTGATTTAACTGTGCCACATACGGCTTTGTTTCTCTCTGTGATCTGTGATGAAACAGCTAGTTAAAAAAAACTGCCACTGAACATAACTCTTTAATGGTAAGTGTGGAGCTTGAAGCTTCACTGGACAAGGACACAGGGCTCTCTTAAAAGGTCTCCCGAGACACACACACACACACACACACACACACACACACACACACACACACACACACACACACACACACACACACACACACACACACACACACACACACAAGGACACCAAGCTTTCTTAAAAGGCCTCCAGAGACGCACACACACAGACATAAAAACACACACACACATAAACACACACACACATAAACACACACACATACACACACATACACACACAAACAAACACACACACACACACACACACACACACACACACACACACACACACACACACTGGGCTTTCTTAAAAGGCCCCCAGATACATGCTGCCTGAAAGCGTCATGTTGCCAAAATAAAGGAAAGTGATTTTGATTTTCGATCAGGTCCATTTCAAAAGGATGGACTCCATCTGACCTTACCTTATCAGGCATGGTACTCTCTCTCTGCTCTCCTAGTGCTTAAATTAAATCCAGCTTCTTTTACTCAAGAGCTATTTAAAAGATAAATGGATTTTCTTATTTGACATGTGGAAAGCTTGGATATCTTTACACACTATTATTTTCTTCTCAGTCACCGTTTTGGACTTGTGTGTATGTCATAGAGACATAATAAAGCTCTCTCACACCAGGTTATTTTACAAAACACCTCTGTACCCAAAGCCTCAGGTCACTAGCACCTCATTCGGTGACCAGCCAGAGCAAAGAGCAGAGTGCTGCCCAAATGGCATACTTCCTGCACTTAGTATGCTAGCTGAGCATCATCCAAGGAAACAAAGGACTCGATACTAACTCTTCAAGTAACATATCACTGTATTGTATTTATCGTAGTCTATTTATTGCACCACAGTGGAGCAGTACTCCTGATTTCATTGCATTCAATAACAACTAGAAAAGCACTCAGACTTCCCATGTTCCCATGTTCATTTTCAGATTTTTTTTCCAATTTTCACCAAAAAAGAATCACCTCAAGGCAGTGACATTACTGGCACACTGTCAAAATTTCAAAATGATACATTCACTACTTTTTAAGTTATTTTGCTAACAAACAATCAGATAAATGCTGGCAGAAAAACATAGCCATCTTGGCGGAGGCAACAAAAAATGTGCTCAATTCAAGTAATTCAAAACCATGCCATAGTAATGTAACTAGAGGATCTTTGGTGTGCTGTACATTGCATTTAGCATTTGAATGGTTTGTGAGACTACTGCAGAGGGACTGGAAACTGTGAAACCTGATCTGTTATAGGCTTCTTCTGTCTACAGTACACTGTATTATCTACCATGTACAGTGCAGCCTATTTCTGTCCACAAACAAGCGCGTGTTTGTGCGTGGGCACACCCAATCGTGCACCTCCATGCCTCCTCACGGCTAGTGTGTGTGTGTGTGTGTGTGTGCGTGTGTGTGTGTGTGTGCGTGTGTGTGCGTGTGTGTGCGTGTGTGTGCATGTGTGTGTGTGTGTGTGTGATGCACACTGAGGGAAGCTCGGAGGGCAGCTGTCCATACACCTACTGAGAAGCCTCTCTGTTGACCCCACCTTCTGTTACCCATGGCCCTCACAGCACAGAGAGTACAGTGCACACACACACACACATACAACACACAGATATGCACACACATGTACACCCACACAAACACACAAACACACTTAAACACAAACCCCCACACACAAAAATACCCACACACACTTACATAAACACACATTGCCACAAGTGCCAGTGGATATTACACTGAGATGGTTTAGTGTATGATGAAGTGTGTTTTGTGTGTGTATGTTTGTGTGTGTCTATGTGCTCATTCAATTGTGTGATTCTTATTCAAGGCCAAGAACCTCAACCAAGCTTACAGTGAAAACACATAATAAAAACACTTATTCTGCAAAGACCTTCTCCATCTATAGCCTTCCTTAGCAACGTTTCTTTAATCAGAGAGACTGACAGCACTTCAGCATATAAATGGCTGGGTTGTGGTACGCTGTTACACACCCTGCCAAACGAATATGGAAATCTGTGCTTGGCATCTGAGCATAGACTGGATGAGACCAACACGCCAAAGTAACACCCAGTTAAATCTCCTGCGTTTCTCTCCAAGAAGACAGGCGCGCGTCAAAAATAAATAAACAAATAATTCTCTTTTTTCCCTCCTTGTGCTCCAAAACCATCCTTTGAGCCTCAAGATGGATTGTGGAAAAAAACTAGGCCAGAGCAAAAGCACACTACCAGGGGGTCAGAACTACGGAGACAGCACAGAGACAAAAAGCACAGAACCACCTGGTGAGGAGACAAAGGCTCCCACATGAGAGAAACGAAGAGATCACTGCTTCACTGAGCACTAAACAAGACCTCTGTCCACTATGATCTAATGTAAGACTGTAAGCATCAGAACACCTTTAAGTATTTATGAATAGAAGCAAGTTTGCTGCTTTTCTGTATGAATATTGCTTTGCCATTATTGAGAATCATAATCATTTTGAAAGAAGAATCCATCTCAATCTCAAAAGTAAATGTCAAGTTGAGTATGTCATTTGCCTATTCTGAAACATGCATCAAGATAAAAAGAAAAATCACATCAAATCTCCCAAGAACAAAAGCAATCACATAACAAAGACGGACAAAAATGATGACGAAACCTGCAAACTGCTATTAGTTACATTACATTCAGAAATAATTGCATCTCCACAGACGTGCTGACAGAGGTGCTTACAAGTACTGAACATGATTTGCTGCCTATTCTCTTAGCAGCCTTCCATTCCTTCTTCTCCCAGATGTCCTAGTTTGCTTGTAATTTGTGGGAGTACTCTACCCACAGACCAGAGAAGAACACAGCAAGCTAATGGATGGGACATGGGTATGACTTGGCATGTGTGTGCATGTATGTGTGTGTGTGTGTGTGTGTGTGTGTGTGTGTGTGTGTGTGTGTGTGTGAGAGAGAGAGAGAGAGAGAGAGAGAAAGCATGTGTGCGTGCATGTGTGTGTGGTGTGTGTTCGTTTGTGAGAGAGAGAGAGAGAGAGAGAGAAAGAAAGCATGTGTGTGTGTGTGTGTGTGTGTGTGTGTGTGTGTGTGTGTGTGTGTCCACATACTGTTATTACTCTAACCTACTGAAGTACCAACCATTTCTATAAGGCATTCTGTAACTGGGATACAAATGTAGGGTAATGACATTGTTTTTGCAAGTTTAGGCCATTTACATAAGAATGATACATAAGAAATTCTGTTAGGTTTCAGCTGTCTTTGGTAACATGCAAGTATGGAGAAGATGTGTTCCTTGCTTGCCTTTCAAATCCAAATAAAATCAATCAAGTGTGTGTGTGTGTGTGTGTGTGTGTGTGTGTGTGTGCGTGTGTGTGTGTGTGTGTGTGTCTAAGACCAGCAATGGGAAACAGTCGTTGGTCCCTGACAACATCTGACTTGATTCCTGTTCTGTATAAAGTCATTTTGTTCAATAAAACAAACCAGAGCAAAACCTTGAGGCTCCAGAAGTACCCATCTTTAAGAATCGATGGCCAGTGCTGTTCGCCTGTCAGCGTGTTCATCATAAACTCCCCACCCTGTTCTCAGAACCCCCCCCCAAACCCCACCCGTACCACCAGCACCACCATCTGTGGTGATGCGTCGCTGAGAGAATGCCTGTCTGCCTGTGTGCTGCTCCTGCTATTGCCAACAAGAGCCTTGATCAAACACTCCTGATCTGCTGTTCTCACTTCTCTGTCTCCGAGACGTCAGCCTGTGATCTCTCAGCTACCTCTCTGTCCCACCAGACTGTCAAATTTATATAATTCACACTGGCACAAACATTCATTGATATGCTCATTCTTAAAGTCATGCTTTTACACAAGAGACACTGTCCCTGTCACTACAGTCCATGTCGACAGTACATTACACAATATGATACATTTACGAAGGCTTTAGAGTATATTATGTGTCTTTGTATGTCCCGTCTTGGCTTTTATCACCTAGGACCATGTTGTCCAATATTTTTCTTACTACCATGTTGTCCAATATGTCCATAAAATCAATCAATCAATCAATCAATCAATCAATCAATCAATCAATCAATCAAGCAATCAAGCAATCAATCTATCAATCAATCAATCAATCAATCAATCACAGCCATGACACCAATGATGTCTAAATAGAGGGTGATTAGGTGTTTAAAAGGTGGCATCATTGTACTCAGTTTTCCTGCAATGCGAGAGGGGGAAGAATTCTCCACACAATTTGCAGCAAAGCTTTGAAGGTGTTGCAGGCAGCAGGCAGCAGTGAGTGCCCACAGCAGTGAGTGCCACCTTCATTACTGCCTCTCACCACAAGCGCCTTTTAGCCCACTTGAGGCCTAATTTGCCTCTATTCCCTCCACAAGTGCCCACGTCTGTGTGTGTGTGTGCGTGTGCGTGTGCATGTGTGTGTGTGTGTGTGTGTGTATGTGTGTGTATTCTGCCTCTATTCCCTCCTCAAGTGCCTACGTCTGTTTGTGTGTGTGTGTGTGTGTATGTTTGTGACTGTGTTTATGTGTGTGCACGTGTGTGTGTGTGTGTGTGTGTATTCTACCTCTATTCCCTCCTCAAGTGCCCACCAACACCGGCTGCCGCCAACACTGCACCACACTGGCTGTCCGAGCACACATTTCGAGCATCCCATTTAGCAGAATAAATCTCTGCAATTTCATGCAAATAACCAACAGTCTGTTTTATCTCCCTCTGTCTCTGTCTGCCTTTCTCTCCCAAGTGGAATAGACAACAAAAGGCAAATGCTTTTGTTTAATTAGCATAAAATGCCTACATTATGCTACAGCAGAGGCGGACAAACCGGCTTGGGAAAGTGAAAGCCCTGCCATATATTCCCTCTGCCTGTGCTCCTACTGTAACACAGGTGACTTCCCTAACGAGCTCCTCTACCTGTCTGAAGAGGTATGGTAATTAGGATCAGCTGGCTTAGTGAATTGGCTGAAACAAATATGTGGCAGGACATTTACTTTCTGGACTTTCTGGGATGTGCCCCTTTGTGTTACAGAAAACAATAGTCAAAGTGTTGATGCAGCTCCTTCCTTTTCTGAGGCTTCTATTTTGGTCTGGTTTATCAGTCCACTGTGGCCCGAGGGCCCGTTGTAATGGTGAGGAGACCGGCTGGGGCAAGAGAGAGGAAAGAGAAGAGTAGAATAGAGAAGAATAGAGGAGAGGAGAGGAGAGGAGAGGAGAGGAGAGAAGAGGAGAGAAGAGGAGAGGAGAGGAGAGGAGAGGAGAGGAGAGGAGAGGAGAGGAGAGGAGAGGAGAGGAGAGGAGAGGAAAGAAGAGAAGAGAAGAGAAGAGAAGAGAAGAGAAGAGAAGAGAAGAGAAGAGAAGAGAAGAGAAGAGAAGAGAAGAGAAGAGAGCCCTTTACTTTTGGCACACAGAGCTATCGCTGCGATGACTGAGGAAAAGAGTGTTATGTGAGTTGTGTGTTTCAGTGCCATCAAACAAAGTGACCTGTGGCTGAAGGTTTCGTCTTCACCCTCCTAGGGGAGGCAGTGTTTGCATTTAGGCAGAGAGCTTTGCCATGGGCAGATGGTGGTGCTGGAAGGAACAAGCTAAGTTCTAAAACACTGATGCCCTGGCAAGCATGAGAACACACACACATACACACACACACACACACACACACAAATGAAGAGCAGCAGGGCTGGGAATTAGACATCAGAGGCTGCAAAAAAGTGAAGTGTGACTTCAGACCAGCTGCAAAATAAGCTGTCTGTGGATGTGTGTCTGAGTGTGTGTGTGTGTGTGTGTGTGTGTGTGTGTGTGTGTGTGTGTGTGTGTGTGTGTGTGTGTGTGTGTTAATGGTGATACTTAAGCTCTACAAACATAGGAGACCAGAAAGAGGAGGGGGGGGGGGGGTTATGTAGAGAACGCCTAAATAAAATTCTAGCAATCTCTCTCCGTCTCTGTCTTTCTCCCTCAGTCTCTGTCACATTCTCCCATCTGTGCTCACTTCCAAAAGACTGTCAACAACACAAGCTCTTAAAATATCCCTCCTCCTCAGTCAGTCATCACACAACAGCCATCTAGCTCAGAGAAACCCCAGGCAGACTAGCAAGAAACTCACGTATCATCTAGCTGGAAACTCACACATCACTCATCTCTGGAGGTATCTGCTGCCTGGAAAAATGAGGCAAAAATACCTCTGGAGAGAAGAAAGATAGACTTTGTAGTTTCTCAGAGTTTGTGCTTCAATCTTATGAATGCTGTTTACCACAATATTGTTAACCCATATGCAGAAAGAGATTCCAGAGTATTTTGGCTATAGATCATATGTACTCATGAGAAGTAATAGCACATGGACAAGTGACAAGGTTTTACAAAAAAAAACTGTCATTCCTCCTTCATAATCATCCTTAATGAAGGTATTGATAGTTTTCATATATGTTTACAATAATCCACATAATCCAACTGACATAACCCTCATGTTCAACACCTGCAGGAGGATTTATTTGACTCCATCTCGTGTCTTAAATGCACTAAATGGATCAGGATCTGGATTAACAGGCTTTAGGCACGAGTACACACAACACCGTCGGGAGAGAACTGAGGAACCACTAGCCTATCATCAGAGAGATGCAAGAGAGGAAGGAAGCAAGAAGCGGCAACCTCTGCAACATACACGTATGGGCACCCTGGATTCTGAAGCTACAATCCAGTACCATATATTCCCAAACACCTGGTTCCATATGTCTGCTTTATAAAGGGGATTTCACTAATCAACTCTTCTATCTGGCTGAAGAGTTGTGCTAACTAAAAATCATATGATTTAATGAATGGCTGGACAAAATATGTGTTGTACTTTCTGAAGACAGGTTGGCCATCACTGACAACAGACTGTATTATGATTTCCCTCCACACTGACAGCTTCACAGATACTGACAGCTAAAACTGAGTGAGAACACTGCCCTTACATAAGAGCAGTTAAACCACCTACAGAGATAAGGAAACATCCCCAACCTGCACTTTAGTCCACTGACACATACAAACACTTGACAAAGTTTGCTGTTTGACTTCCTGTCATTCCACACTGGGCCGGGCTGTCGTATGTGGGGCTCCAGAGGGAAGCTGTGGGTAGACAGAGCCCCAGGGCATCTTTGGAGGGCTCCTGTCACACTGCTTCCTGTCTGCCTGTCTGTCTGTCCATCTGTCTGGAAGCTCATTAGAGGTTGGGGGGGGGGGGGGGGGGGGCAGCAAGCAGGGGCAAATGCGGTGACAGACAGACACTCGAGGGCAATTTGATTAGGCTCCAGATGTATGCCGAGCTCAGCTATGGGAGAGAGGCTAATTAAGAGGTGGGGAAAGAGAGAGAGGGAAACCTGCCTCCCAAATCTGCACACAGGCAAGACACATGGATGGAGATGTCCAGGTGCAGTAAACCAACCACATCTGTGCCAGACACACACACACACACACACACACACACACACACACACACACACACACACACACACACACACACACACTCACAAACATACATACAGTTTAAGACATTTCTTCACATAATATGGCCTGTTGCTCAAAACTAAATACAGCAACAACCCCATAAAGGTGGGACAAGTGACAGCAGGCAGCTAGTCAACGCGGAATCACAGCCTACTTGCACAGGCTGCAGCACCTCACTATTTATGGTGCTGACAGCTGCCTGTCAAATACAGGCAGGAAGTGCTGCTAACCCAACCCCACCACACACACACACACACACACACACATATATATATATATACAAACACACTTTCTCTCTCTCTCTCTCTCTCTATATCTCTCTCTCTCTATATATATATCTCTCTCTCTCTCTCTCTCTCTCTCTCTCTCTCTCTCTCTCACATAGACACACACACACACACACTCTTTGGTCCTTCAAACTGCTAACTCCATATCTGGGACTTGAAGGAGCACAGCACTGACTGGCACGTTTCTATGGCAACGTGGCCGGTAAAAGCGGCGTCTCGCGCTGCGGGGGCACCAGCTCTGTTCCTCCAGGGAGAACAGTGGCCGGCGCGCAGAGCAGCAGAGCTCCTGTCAGGCTCTCCAGTGACCTGGCACAGACAAATGACCACTCTGCCAATCTCTCCTCCTCAGACAGGGACCTCTGTGTGTGTGTGTGTGTGTGTGTGTGTGTGTGTGTGTGTGTGTGTGTGTGTGTGTGTGTGTGTGTGTGTGTGTGTGTGTGTGTGTGTGTGTGTGTGTGTGTGTGTGTGTGTGTGTGTGTGCTCACCGACCGCAGAGACACGACGAGACCTTTTCATGTTTCGCCTCACAGACTCCCTCCCTGATCTTTTGTAAAAGTGTGTTATTCATCTTGTTCAGGGAAAAGGGGAGTCATTTTTGAAAGAAAGTCACTTGCAATAAGATCACCTGGCCAATAGCAGCTTTTATGACCTTTAAGCACAGCTGTTTGATTTATTAGGCCAGGATGAGTCATTTTCTGGAACATTCTTTGCAGCTTCATTCATCTTCATGTATACCTTGAGATAAGAAGCGCAAGAGCATTGTGGTGTGGTGGCGACTGTGCGTGTGTGTGTGTGTGTGTGTGTGTGTGTGTAAGAACATGACATGTGCTGTAAGGTGTGTGTTGTTGATTCTGTGTATGGTTCGGTGTGTGTGTAGCTGTATGTGTGTGTGTGAGTAAGAAAATGACGTGTTTTGTCAAGTTTTGTCAAGTTTGGATGTGTAAAAAAATGTGTGGCGTGAGTTGTGTATTGTTGAGTGTGTCTGTGTAGCTGTGTGTGTGTGTGTGTGTATGTGGTGAGACATCCCCACACTCACCTGGTTCTCGTCCTGGCTCACCCTCATCTGCTCGCGGAGCACGGAGGTGCGGCCGGCCTCGTCCTTGCGCAGGCTCCTCTCCTTCTTCAGCTCGGGGCTCCAGAAGTTCTTGATGCTGTTCATGGACGAGCCCAGCTGGTTGTCCTTCACATCCAGCTCCTGCCTGAGCAGGTCGTTCTCCCGCTGCATCTCGCGCAGCTGCGAATGCATGTCCAGCAGGGGGCTCTCGGAGCCCGAGGAGCCGCGCATGGCCTGCCGCAGCAGGGGCGAGGAGGAGCCGCCGCCACCACCACCGACGCCGCCCTGCTGGAGCTGCAGCGAGTGTAAGTGCATGGTGGTGTCGCTGTCTCGGTAGGCGGACGACGCAGGCTCCATGTTGATGTTGGGGCTGCTGCCCATGGTGGTGGTGCGGCCGCTGTAGGAGGCGCGGTTGGTGGCCCGGCCCAGCGTCATGGTGGCCTTGGGGTAGGCGGCGGAGCCCACAGCGTCGTGGTCGCTCAGGTAGACGGGCCCCGAGGTGGCGTAGGCAGCGTTCAGCGACTGGATGTTCTCCATGGAGAGGGTCTTTCCTCCTCCTCCTCCTCCTCCACCACCTCCGACTCTTTCTCCACCACCCCCGCTGATGACCCCGCTGCCGCCCATGCGCCGGTGGCCCAGGCGGGGGGACCTGGGCAGGCGGGGCGAACGGCCGGGGCTGCCCTCAGCCTGCCCCACGGAGCGAGCGCTCCCGTACATCTCGCCTCCTCACGGTTCAGGCCCCTGTGCGACTCTGTACCGCTCTCTGACTAGAGGACTGTTATTACAGTGAGATTAACTCTAAATGCTGGGGGAGGATATGAGGCATAAACGCTTCTGACGGAGCAGAGAGGGGGTTGTTTGGCTGTTCCCTTTTTTTACTGCCACATCAGACACCGGTACCTTCTTCTGTGCAGGTCAGAAGAGCTGTGGCGGTGTTTAAGCATCTGATCCGTCTAATTTAGGGCCCCGTGTCACCTACACTATCCTGCATTACAAGACCTCATTATGGGCTCGGTGGGGCGCCTGGTGTGGCGGTCTCAGTCGGTTGTGCTAAGTGGCAAAGTGTGATGAATTTGGCGTGTCGTGTCTGAGCTGAGGCCCATTTGCTTCCAGGAGCCCGTTATTGCTGCGCAATCTGCAGCAGCCCCCTCCGGCATCTTGTCTGCAAGATGGGAGAGGATGGAGAGAAAGAGAGACAGAGAGAGAGAGAGAAAATGGACAGGTTAAAAAAAGGCAGACAAAATAAAAAGGCTTGAGTCAGTGACATGAGGATCTGACTCCATCACCCGCTTGCTTGCTATTCTCACAACGAGGCGAATGGGGAACAGCGGCAGAGGCTAGCCTAGCTACTCTTCTGCTAGCCCGGTCTCTCATTCCACCAAGTTCTGCTAAAGCATGGCTCCATGCCCACCGGCAATGGCCAGTGTTGCATTCACAGCATGCACACAGCAGGGGGAAGTAAAATACACAATCAATCACCCCATGAACCCCCCACCGCTGGAGATGCTGGCCCATGTTCTGTATGTTGTTCCATGCCCCTATTCCATTAAGCTGCAAACCCAATGGTGCTGCGGATCGTTTTGTGAGACTGGAAAGACAGAGACTAGAATAGCTTGGAAAAATATTTACCTGGGAAATCTAGACAGTGAAAGGGGTTAAAGAAAGAAAGAAAGAAAGAAAGAAAGAAAGAAAGAAAGAAAGAAAGAAAGAAAGAAAGAAAGAAAGAAAGAAAGAAAGAAAGAAAGAAAGAAAGAAAAGATATTCTAAACAGGGATCGAGAAGAACTAGAGGAGACAGAAGTTAAAATTAGAAAAGAATAAAATAAACACTCAGCAAATGTCGCCTTCTCAAAGCAATTCCCCTTGCCAAAGGACCCGCCAGATGAAAAGCAAAATAACTAATTCCACAAATCAGATGAAAGCAGCACTGGCTGTTCAGTGTTGGCCACGTAAAAATATTGTGTGGGACAAACAAGTCTGGAAGGCAGGGAGACAGGGACCTTCCAGCCTTATCGCTGCCTGCTGACACCCATTAAAAGCCACAAGGAAGCAGCTAAAAATGGAGCATACTAAGGAAAAACAGCCAGTGCAGACATCTTCATCAAAAGCCACAAAAACATATGCTTTTATTAGGTACAGGGTAGTTACAGGGAATAGTGAAGGAATGTAGAAAGACTAGCCTATGATTTATTACTGCGCTTAAATTTAATGCAAGTGATGCATATTTTGTTGCTGATTCCAACCTGTGCTGAAAGATGTAGTGAATAAAAGTGGCTTCAATTGCATTACTCCCAACAGGAGTCTTATACCTTTTGGTTCAACATTGAAATATTTCTATTATCTCCTCACAAAATAATGTGACCCCCAAAGGCTTTTGAATAGTGATGGCCATTGTGGAAAATCACTCAGTGAAAATCGTTTCAGCTCACCGTGGCAAAGCATGCAATTTTAATAGGGAAGAGATATTCTCAAAACGTTCCAGTCTATTTTCGACACGTCTGGTCTCAAACTTGATTTCAAAACTTGTCCACAGAAAACCATATACAAAAGGAGGCAACTGGTTTCGATGGACGGGACGGGGTGCATAATACAGCCAACCTCTTGGAGAATGCTATTGGTTATTTCAGTCACTTTAACAGCGCTACAGCTGGATCAGTGGATAATACCATTGTCAATCATACGACATGTCAATCCCTTTAAGTATGGACAGTTTGTATGACGGCCAAAACAAATCTCAGTTTTTGACAGTGAAGAGTTGTGATGGCCAAAACTGTCAGTTGAATGAGTCATCAAAGAGGTTCTAATGTCGTTATATGCCGAGTGTCTGAGTATGAATGAATGCGCACCTAAATGGCAGTGTGTGATCAGCTGCCCATGTAGCCTGTATTTATAGCCCGCGGGATGTTAGCATCATGGCAATTTCAAGTGGCTTACAGGCAATATAACTGATATTTAAATGTCTGTGCTGTGCGCCGCGTAAATGAAAACGCAACATTTACTCATTAGCAAAATCGCTGTGTAACAGTGCTCTCCAGCCCGTTGAAGAAAGTGTCACTTTTTAATTGAACTCTTCATTGAACACAAGTTCCCACCGCATAACCTGTCGAATAGTAATCTGGATAGGAGATGGACCTTCAGTGACGAGGCTGTTGCAAAAGTTGTCTCAGCTTTGGGTGGTCCATGAACCTGCCTAGTGCCACTGCTTAAAGATGTGTGGAAATAAAACTGCCATGTATATCAAGTCTATATGTACCAATTAATAAAATGGTATGCAGTGTCGCTGTCGCTTGCTGCAAACACCTACCGTGAATACGTTACTCTGGAGCATTTTTTGGATGAGTCACATAGCCAGCCCATAGAAAACTGGTAAACACACAGCCAGGCATAAGCATCTTACCCATATGTCAGACCACCGAACTATCCTGCGACCCCAAGCGTGCGGATTAGATGAGATAGACTATGCATCCCTACATGTAAGCTATCTGCATTGCATACGGTTTTAAGCTTGACTGCAAAAGGAACGCAATATTTTATTTTACTTTATGAGTTTTATTTACTGTAGGCTGCAGACCTATAACGTCAGTTCCTATCGTAATTCACTGTGTCACAGAACATAAGCTTTTTGACTCACCCGTTTGCCCGGAGCTCGTCGCCCGCCGTCAGCCCTACTTCTCTCCTGAATCTCGCTCCACAGTTCCAGTTTTCGCGCGAACGAGCGCCTCCATCGGCATCAGTGTAGCGAGAGCGCGCACTATCGTCTCCCACTCTCCACTCACCCGGTCAGCGGGACGGCCGTGACACAATTAAAGGGACAGTCGGTCCCCAATACAAGATATCGCGGCAGCTCAACTGCATTCAGGCTGCGGGGGTACTAAATTATTTTTTTTTAATTTACCAAAACAAGGCAGACATTAGCTTATGTTATCGTTAAGGCTTTTAATTTCCAGACTGCATTTGGCGATGCTTACCTGTTCAGTAATAAACTCATGCCACTTTTTGAGCTGTGCATGATAAGTAAGACCATTTTATAGCCTGTATTGCTATTAAATGAAAACTATTGGCCTAAACCTTGCCTAACAATAAACCACTGTTCTTGACTAAGCTTTAAATAATTGTAAACAGTCATATGATATATACTACTGTATAATGTGTGTTAACTATAAGCACTGTGTAGTTTATATAGTCTGCACTCCATGATCAAATACTGCAGAAGACACTGGGGAGTCACATTTGACTTATTACTTAAGATTCTGGTTTTATTCATGTAGTTTGTCCATGGTTCACAGTGGATGTAACTGTTCAAGAATTACAAAGATGCATGCTTCAGTATATTGGTCCTGAAAGGCTGCTGCTACTCACATGTGCACCATAGTGAATGCAATAGAGTATGAATACAGTTTACAGAATCAAACTTCTTACAGCACAGCAGATTACACTGAATGTGAAACTCCACCGTCACTCCTAGCAACCTGTTTCCAATGACAACCACATTTGCGTCAGTACCAGACACGGGTTAAGATCCTTTTTTATTTTGGCTTTTACACCTTGCTCTCTCTGTGAAGACAGGAGGGGGTCGGTCTGTATACCTTTCCTAATGGCTAGAACAAGTTCAGATGCATTATATCTAACCCTGACCTCAGTTAAACTCTTACCATGTAGATTGCAGTGTGCTAATATTAAATCTAGTGTGGCCATTTCAGTAACAGTTTTACATAAGATGCTGTATGTGTTAAATACAGATCTAGTGGGTGGATAAAATAAGAAAAAGATGAAGCAAGAACTTCTGTGATAATCTTCTGCAGTCTGAAAAGCAGTAGTACATTTACATCTGTACAGACAGCATTTTTGAGGTAATCTTTAATAACAGATTATAATACTACAATAAATCCAAAATTTTGCCATTTAAAATGGCAGTGTATTCCCAGAGAAAGAATATGTAAGATGTCAAGTTGCTAAATACACTCCCTTAAAAAGGCTGGCTAAACATTTAATCTCATCCTGTGGTACCAGCCAAGATGTCAATTACATTAATGTAAAACTCAAAGACAAGAAATCGAGGTAATGAGAAGGCCAGATACTTGCAACATCAGCAGGAGTGATTGGTGTTTTAGTGATGACCCCATTGCAGCGTATTACAAATCAACCACTCTGCTTGCGGGAGCTTTTCTGGAAGCATTACGGAGAAAAAAAAAACTATATTAAAGGAGATGGCTGGCAGAACTCATTCTTTTTTTCTCTGAGTATGTTTAGCTGGCTAAAGCTGGCTAGAGTCTGGGTGATGATGAGGCATTGTGAAGGATATAAGCACAGCAAGGGGGAACAATAAGCTCTGATTGTCTCTCATGTTCCCCGTGACTCACTTTCAAGCATCTTAGCTACACTAACAATGGCAACACTTCACATGTCTTGTCTGTGCAAAGATGGGAGATGAATTCAGAAAAGGATGAAAGTGTGTGGGGGTGTAAATGACCATTTTACACCAATAATTCCTCAGCATACAGACACTACAATGTGATTCAGAATATACCATTTTTTCAGACTTACATCAACTTATTCAGTAATTTGCAGGGGCAAAGAAATCAGAGAAATGTTGCTTCTCTATATGCTCTGACACACTCGCACATCTACTCCTTAAAGTAGACTAAAATTCTTCAAGAGGATGCTTCATATCAGATGAGTTCTGATTAGCACTGTAGTTCATTGAATGTGCAATAAATAGATACAGTTGCTTGGTAAGGTGAGAAACACACACTGGTCATTCTAATTCATCAACTCTTTATAGCTGTTTTTGGACTTGTTTAAAAAGATTTATCTTTGTAATTTTCTACCACCCCATCACCATGCCGCCATGTTTATTTGTTTGTAGCTTTGTTTAGCACTTTAAGTGTGCTGGTGATCTGTTGAAAAAAACAAGCAGACTAGGGCAAGAGGTTTATTAGGGTGATTTTTCAGACGGGGAACACAAGGACTGTGTCTCTCGGAGATGAGAGGGAAACTAAAGGGGGAGAGACTGGGAGGTGCTGACAAGGTATAAATAACTCTCCAATTGCTGCTTGACAGACAGCTACAGCAAGCTCACTGCTCTCTAAGGACTGCTTCCCCTTGCACTCGCCATCAGCTCTCAGTCCCTGTCATTACCCCCACCCTCCTTCCCCAACCTACCACACACACACACACACACACACACACACACACACACACACACACACACACACACACACACACACACACACACACACACACACACACACACACACACAAACACACACACGAGCATCCTTCTTATGAGAGCTGTCACAGTGCCCAGCTGCAAGGTGCCATCTCTCCCAAGTTACCCCCCCCCCCCCCCCCCCCCCCCCCCACTTCCTGTCAAATCTTCACCTCGTCCATCTGCAGCCCAGCTCAGTGACGGGAACAGAGCTGAGTCACACTAGACGCAACCTCACCTCGTCATCCAATTTTACAAGAAATTATTCTAACGTGTATATGCACACATTGAAAATCTCACACACAAACACAAACACACACACACACACACACCGCTATGCTCATAAATTAAACACATATAACCAGACACACACATTACTCCTGGCCAAACCCCACTATCACCCCACTTCCTTTTTCCCATTGCTAGCCTCTACCCTCCCACTTCCCACCAGCTAAGACCGAATTACTGTAGCACAGAGCCAGCCGTTAATCAGTCTTCGACAGAAGTGTCTGTATGTGTGGTATAGCCGTGGCCCATGCATCAGTGTCTTATGCTCCATATAAGCGAGTAAGCTTAAATATGTATGCATGTGTGTGTGTGTGTGTGTGTTGTGTGTGTGTGTGTGTTGTGTTTGTTGTTCTGTGCATGGCTGCATTCTTGAGACACTTCACCTCGTGCTGTAGACCCTTTCCACCACTTTGTGAGGGCATTGTGCTGACAAACCACTCCTCAACAGCACGTCTACAACGTCCCTCTCCTCCCTACAACCCCTCTCCCTCTATCATTTATCCCAGCTCTTAACCGTTTTTCAGTCTCCCACTCGTTAATCTTTCCCTGTCATCTTGCATGCCCTCCTCTCTCCTCTAAAGATGTCCTCGGTTGTACTGCTGAAATACAGAGGTTGCAAAAAAGGTGGTCTGGGTTTTACAGACAATGACAAATAACTATAGGCCTACAGATGTATAAGGATATCTTGCTAGTATAAAGGTAGCAGAGTTGTACAGACCACAAACTAATAATAAGGATGTTAAAAATATGTTTTAATCAGTGCTTGACTTGCAAATACTTAGGATACATACATAAGAAAAACATTTCAAAAATCACATTTTTAGATTGTATGTCTACTGAAAGATAAACATACCTAGCCATATGACGAAGATATAACCTCATGGTACAAAACTTTAACATAAAAAAATATCTTTTCACAACTTTGTTCCTCTACCACATGCAATTTTGTAGCTTGTTTACATATGGTTTACAGTGCATGCACAATACTGATCTCCAGAGATGCTAATCAGTCAAGAAGCTGCCTGTGACTTTCTTATCATAGTAATGGACATTGTCTGACGCAAGGGCAGCACGAAGCTGGTTCCAGAAAACTGGCTGTGCCAGTGGGTTTCCGGGCCAGGAGATAACAGATTTCCTGCACAAGCGCTTTCTCATCTGGAGGTACTTGAATTTGTGAAAAAGAGGGTCGAGTAGAACAAGCACAGCCACATCCACCTTCTCATCCAGCAGCCGCTGCTGGACCAACAGAAAGGCCTGTCGGATTACCCCGCTGACTTGGTATCGGGCTCCAAGGTTTGTCAGCACAAACACAGTTTTCCGGCTGTTATGAACAGCATTGTGCAGGTTCTCGATGCATGACACACCTGGCACCCAATCCCGTTCCTCTAGGCAGAGCTTGAACCTACACTTGCCTTTGTTTTCAATGTTGTCCACCAGTTCATTGTAGATCCAGTCTCTGACTGCCTGGCTTCTTGTGTCGAAGACCACAAACGCGTCATGCTCATGGTGCAATGTTGCTGAGCTTCCCCGAAACTGAGAGTAGCCTTTATGTCCGGCCCACAGCACCTGCAAGCAGTACCACAGGTCCCATCCGTACAATCGCTTCAGGAGGGGAAACACCGTCAGTACTACGGTCAGTAAAAATGAGGACAGGAAGGCGATTCCTCCAAAGATCTCCTGACAGGAGCGGGTATCTATGGTGAGGATGTTCACTCCTTGCAAGGACTCAGGGAACCCGCAATGGACAGTCGTGGTCAGATGGGGGATCGTGATGTTTGTCGTGTGCAAGTACTCCACAAACCAAGATGTGGCACAACTGCAGGTGAAGGGGTTTGCATGCAGTGTGAGTTCTCTCAGTGCACTGCCGTTACGGAGTGGTGCAGGTAGGCTAGCTACATCTAGAACCTTCAGTTGGTTGTGGTTTAGCATCAGTAGCACGAGCGCAGTCATCTGGCTAAAGAAGTCTTTGGGAAGTGCAGCAATCTGGTTTCGGCTTAAGTCCAGCCCAGTGAAATTTCGCCCAAAATTCACAACGTTGTCCGGCAACCTGGCCAGATAGTTTCCACTGAGGTTTAAGTAGCGAAGCTCTGGGAGTGCTGTGACATTATCCCATGGGAAAAAGTTTAACTGGTTGCTGTCAACCCTGAGAAATTGGAGGGTTCGAGGGAGCTTAACAAGGGCCTCTGGCAAAACTGACCTCAGCTGATTACTGGAAATGTCCAAGTGCACCAGGTTGGTAAGACGCTGGAAAAAGTCAATGTACTGATCACTAGACCCCCACATTATGTCCAGCCTGTTCCCAGCAAAGTAGAGGTACCTCAGAGAAGTACTCATCAGATTTGAGACGCGATAGCCAATCTGATTGTTGTCTAGGCTCAGAGCTTCAAGAGAGGTAAGGTTTTGCAGAAAAGAGAAATTGTGCCCAATACCCATCATTAAGAAGGAGAATGCATTACTGCTGAGGTCAAGGGCCCTTAGTGTGCCCTGCAACTCCTGAAATGATTCCCTGAAGTACAGGTCTACTCGATTGCTTGCCAAGTTAAAGTACACAAGTTTTCTCAGACTAGAGAACTGCTGTCCATTTGGTTTAAAGCTCATGTAGTTGAAAGACATATCTAAACAAACTACTTTCTCCATGCCTATAAAAACACTTGCATTTATTGTTAGAATGTTATTGTAGGACAGGTCATAAGATAATTGTCTGGAGCAGAGGATCTTGTAGAAATCATGCATTGTTAGGTTAGGCCACATTCGCTCATGCAGTGCATTTTTTAAGAGGGGCTCAAATTCAAAATGGTCCTCAAATCCAGAATGGTCTTCATTTTGTCTGTTCTCTCTGCTGACCCAGATGGCTCTATGACCCTCAGCGTCTGACAGCTGTTCTGCTTGCTTCGGTTTACAGAGTGGGATAAAATCTAGTAGGTTTTGTGAAAGCACCAGTTTTCTCAGTCTCTTAAAGTTTTTAAAAGCACTCATGTTGCAGGAACTCATGAAGTTAGAACGTAAGTCTAGATATTTCAGATTTGAGAGTCTTGCGAGGATCTCCATGCTTGCTGGTGAAAACGAATGAAAGAAGTAGCCATTCAGAGACAGCGACTCCAGGTGTGACATATTTATGAGGAAAGGTGACAGGACAAGGTTTTCAAAGGACCTCAGTGGTTCATAGTTATACATCAGGTTTAGATTTGTAACATTTCCTAGATCCCGGTAAAACGTTCCATTACTTATGGTGTAGGCTAGCAGATTGTCAGAGAGATCAAGGTATTTAAGTCGATACAGTGGGGCAAAGAGTCCAGGTGGTATTGTGCGGAGAGAGTTTCCTCGCAAGCTCAGATTCCTGAGTGAATGACTTTGGTGGAGGAAGTTGTCACTGTACAGCACGAGAGGTTCGGAATGAGGACACGGAAAGCATGGCTCTGCGGCATGGTCACACCGCTGGCAATTCCATGCCAGGTTCAGAATCGCTAGGTTTGTTAAGTTGGCAAATGCCTTGGGGTGAATTACCTTTATCTTATTCTCTCTTAGGTCAAGGTGTGTCAAGGAACGGGGTAGGCCTTCTGGAACTTTGGATATATTATTGAAACCCAGTAAGAGGACCTCCAGGGTTGTGAGCTCCTCGAGTACCTCTTGGTTGATCACAAAAGTCTGGTTGCAAGGGTTGGCATAAAAACAGTTTTTTGTGAGCATGAGGCGCTTCAGAGATGGGGTGCCCAAGGGATGATTCAGGTTGAACAAGTTGTTGTACTCCAAATTAAGGATCTGCAGGTTCTCTGGTAGACCAGGTATGGAATTCAGACTGTTTCCTGATAAGCCCAGGGTCATCAGATTTTTAAGCCCCACAAAGGCACGATTGTCGATTTCCAAACTGCACAAGGGAATCCCCAGATCCTTGTACCGACCAGGAGCACAGTTCCACATTATAGTTAGGTTTTTCAGATTAGGTACACCAGAGAAAGCATCACTCCCAACATAGCTGATTTTGTTGTGATTCAAGTTTAGTGACAACACCATTTCAGATTTGATTGGAGGAACAGCAGTAAATTCTCTTCCCATGCAGTCCACAGAATGTAGATCACTGTCACAAGGGAAAAACCTGGGATAAATCCCCACCACTGCAGGTACCAGATGACATATAAGAAAAGGTATTAACAGGTTTTCCATCATGACCTGAAAGAAAAATAGGTGTTCATCATTTTCTGTGAAAGCACAAATTGACAAAAAAAGAACTGAAACACAAGTTCTGTAAGTGGTTTTGCTTCAAATCATTCTTCAACAACTTCATATCTGATATGGTTGAATGTGCTACTTTGTTCATCATTTGGATCAAGTCCCTTGACTTTTTAAATATATTTTTGAAGAAAACTGTAGTTTACTACAAAGAAACACGTTGCTTCTCTTATTAACTCACACTTTTTAATATTTTCAAAATATTATCAATATTTGTTCAAATATGGAGTAAGCTGCACAACACAGAGAAGTGATATTTTCTCAGTTCTAGGCTTTAGTTGGTATGAAACAAATAATATCTTAAATCTTTAAGTGAGGGGATGTATGTGAGCAGGACATTACATTTTTTATCCCTCACAAATTTCAGGGGAAAAGTTAAATATATTTGTGAAAAGGCATTTTCAGAAACACTGAATATTGAAAACATGGCTCTAAAGTTCAGATATTTCCTAAAGAAATGAGAAATAATTCAGTAAATGGTTAAATGCTTTTTTTTTTGTTTCTTTGTTTTCCTTCTGTACTGAGCTCATATGCAACACTACAGTATTGGTGAAAACACGTCAGAGCAAAATGTGTAGCTTTATGACGGACATGATAGCTGTACTGGCTCTATCAGTAAAAGCGATAAACAGAAGAAAATGTAAAACAGCAGCAGAAAAATGGATTCAATAGAGTACAGCACAAGACTAACTGGATGGAACAACTGTTGACTCAGTCATCTTATATCATTTCATCATATCATGTTTCCTTATTAGCTACAGCAGTGAATTTACACATTTTCTACAAAAAGCATAACTAACATACACTGAAAGACTGCTTAAATTATAAGAGGATACAGCAATGCAGACTCACCCTGTGGCGTGTGGATTCTATGCACCATCTGCCAAAATCTGACAAGGAAACATAACCAAACCTGAGTGAGGTTTCACGAGAAAAAAGAGAAGTGAATGTGGTGAAAACATACAAACACACACACCCAGGACTACACAGATGTTCTTGAGTTTAAATTCTCATGAACCCTATAACTTGATCAGATTTCCATACTCGGGCAGTTTTACAGCCAAGTAAATAATGTTTGTGGTTTATGAAGGGCTTTTTATTAACATGTCAACAATAATCTAACAATAACACTGCTCATCTGGCATTTACTAAGGAGCTGAATTAAAGCGAACAACTTAAATAAAGCTTCACTCAACCGAAAGCTGGCAGACTTGCAGATATTTAAAAACTTTATATTACTGGCACTGCCGTCATGGGGTAAAGGTGCATGCATTTATATTGGTTAGACTTTTAATGAGTGTCTCATTTACCTTGGAGTGAATGTCGGAACAAGAATAATGCCAGCTGTATACAAAAAAATGACGAGTCCACGGGGAAAACGGACATGGTCACAAAATGCAGAAACTGAGAAAATTGATTGTTTAATTCAATTTTTATAAGTAAGAACTACTTGAAAATGCTTCTAGCTGGAGATTATGCTTGTTTATTCACAGGATGACTTTTGAAGAAGCTGGGGTTTCAATGCAACTCCAAATGTCAGTGAATAAAATGATGGGTGGGGAACTAAGCTGGTTAGATTGCAAAACACAACCCCTGTATTAAATAAATGTACATGCATACCAATAAAACCTGGGATTTCAGGAAATAGGGGAATTTTAAAAACTCCTGTCTGTTTGTTGGCAGCAACAGTACTTATTCTCCTTATAAACTCAGTGTATTAAGACATAACACAAGAACTCATAAACAAACATTTTATTGGAAGAAACCAAATCATTTGCTGAGCAGACAGCACCAAAATAGAGAACCTCAAAACTTTCAGATTTTTTTTTGCAACAACCAATGCATCTGCTCTCTGCGTATACTGAGCAAGTGGAGGTGGAGTGGAGGCATCTGCTAGAAGTGCTGATTAGTTTCATCAATCATCTTAATAAATCTGCCCGAGAACAAGGAACTGTTCATATAGTGAACTTTTGATGCCTGTTAGGGAGCTGACATTTTATTACTGAAATGATAATAAAAAAAACACAATAGTGTGAGTTGACATAAAGGTTTACATTTTTGCATGATCCTGTTATTTAACATTAATTTAGAAAAAAGAACAAGACATTTGGTATGTTTTGGTGTACAAGTGCTGTCAGTAAGTTAGGAAGGTGGTTAAATCCTCTGGCATGCCGTCATTTTGGGTGGAGGGAGAAAGAGGAAGCACCCACTGGACACAGCCAAACAGCAGGGTCCCCATCTTTCCCCCAAGCCCTCCCCCTCCAATCAGGAACTGCCAGCAGAAGAACCGTGGCTGAGGACGGATGCCCACGGAGCCTAAAATCACTGAAGGCCACAGTGTTGGATGATCCACAGAGCAATGTTTATAAACCCGTCGGACTCGGCAGCAATTGTGGACAGCGAATGGTTATTGCCTTGGTACCACAGCAACCTGTTAAATTAGAGGCACAAGAGTAAAATATTTATACACAATGAAATAGTAAAATATTCATCCAGTCGATGTACATAGTGCAGTCAATGTCTTGTGTGACTTCCATGTTGAATCCGAAATGTTAAGTAAGAGAATAACGTTCAATAAAAGAAGCAGGGGTAACCATGGTTGGTTTGGTGTGATCATACAACTTAGATTAGTAAAACAAAGCAATACTTTCCCTGAATCCTTCTCAGCACTTTTGACCACAAAGATGGAATAAATGTATATCATGAGACCTACGACTCATCGAAATAGAAACCCAGTTCTAGAAACCATAACTGTCCTCCTTCCTGTTGCTAAGCTTAGCCTCTTGCTTTCCATCCGCAAATGTACAAGCAAATCATCAGGCCAGCTAACGACCGCCAGACTCAGACCTGTAATTAAGTGCGGAGTGATGGAATCTAAAGGCAGTGATACACAGGGGAAACTTTTTTGAGCAATCTTGACGTGCAACAACATGATTGGCTTCTAATGTTTTAGACGGAGTGATCAGACAAAAGTTGCCTGCTGTTTATCTAAGCTCCAAATTAAGACATGTCACCTAATATCGATGGGAATGTGCCCTAACCACATCTGTTGGGAATGTTGCCCGCCAACATTTCTCAAAAAGCTGCACTGTGTATCATCACTGTTAGTTCCACCGTGCCTCAGCATCTGAGCGGTTGCTCACCCACCTCGTTGGGACGTTGCGAGCCTTGAGGCCCCTGTAGTACTCAATGCCTTGCTTTGGAGGAACACGCTTGTCATCCTCTCCCAGGGTGAGCAGAACTGGCGTCTTCACCTACAGGAAAGTTCCAGAAAGGCACATAATGTTGTTTTTGGGTGAGATGGGACAAGTTACAGGTTGTTATACAGAGTAGTAAGGGGCCTTCAAATGCATGAATGGATTGGTTTCCTTACAGAACATTGTATGAAAGGAAAGGTTCTGACTGTTGTGACATACCTCACTCTTTTTTGCAAGGAAATGACAGCGGGGCTTCTTAAAATGTGACATCCTCAAATTTTAAATTAGGTGAAGTTTTGGTGTTGTGTAATATACAAACGCACAACTGGTCACTGCAACGCTACAGTAAGGGGCACTTGATTATAAACTGTAACCCAGCAACAAAAAACCTTGACATTTTAAAGCACGTTCTTTGTAAAACCTCTGAGTTTGAAATTCTAGTTATACATTTTGCTTGTTGGAGGTAAAAAAAAAAAAGTGTGTCAATGTAAACATTGCCCAAAATGACTGGCTCACTTGTGAGATGTGTTTGATGGGAGACTTGTCAATCATCTGGCCCAGAGCAGCAGAGTCAAGCTGGGCATCTGGGCTATAATCCAGCCCTGCTTCTACCATGCACCTGTAAACACATACATACACACACAGACACACACACACACACATGTGATAAGAGAAAGACAGAAGACATGTACATGGAATTCCCTCTACTAAATCAACAGGCTATTCTTTCAATTCTTCACTACAGAATACAAACAGTGAAATAATTTATAAAGGAAAGAGACTGCAATAATGTAAAGCTAGGCATAGACCTCCTGATTTTGGTCCCGATTCTGATACAATGCAATATCAAGGCCAGTCGCAGGTAGTCTGAGGTAGCCTGGTAAACCCGCCCCTTGTACTTCATTTCATTTTGTGCAGAGGGTCTGGACCGGAATCTCTTGAGGGTCATTTAGCAAGTCCCAGCAAGGCCGATCCAATCAGCAAACAGAGGGTGTGTTCGTTAGCCGTGACGTTGACCTTGTGTACTACATTTGAATTGTAGTGCGTAGGTAGGCTAATTGCATACGTGACGACCAGGCATTAGCGATTGGGTAAAGGCAGAGGCACTTTTTTTAAACTTCAGCAGAGTCCACACCTCCAACAAATCGTTTCTGACGGTCTCTGTTCCAGACCCTCTATACAAAATTAAATGAAGTACGAGGGGCTGGTTTACCAGGCTAAGTCTGAGGTACATCGGAGACAATCCAGGGTGCTGAGTTGCAACATCAGTCGTGATGTTTGTTGGGGAGACCGATTTAATCTGAAACGACTGTTTCAATTTTTGATACAATTTCCGATTATATCAAACCGGTTTGACTTCCAGTCGCATTGTAATTATGAATGACTGAAAAAATAGGTCTGTTCTCAGCTTAACAGGCAATCGCAAATATCATTCAGTACAGAGGTCTTTGTGAGGACAATAGAATGTTCTACAGATGAACACCACATGTGGGGCTAATGATTAGATAAGTGGCAGGGGTGGGGAGCATAATTGGCCAAAGCTGTGTGAAATCCATGGAGGTGTTAAATAATGCAGAGCTGACGCAGACATCCCACCGCTACCACCCACCACCCTCTGCTGCTCCCACCACTGCTACCACCCCCCCCACCCCTTCTCTCTCTGGCCTCCTCGTACCAATCAGGGATGTCAGTGCTGCCAATCATTGTCGTCAGGTTGGTCACAGGGTTCCGGGTTATGCACGCCTTGTAGAAGTCCGGGAACTGGCCAATCAGGTGGCACGCCAGGAATCCACCGTGGGAGCCTCCTGATATGGCCACCTTCTGCTCATCGAAGCAGCCCTGCTTGAGTACTGACTCCACCGCAAACTGAGGGTGGTGAGGGTAAGGGGGAGCGAGGGGAGCAAGACAGATCAACACACATGCCAACCAGGCTCTCAAACACTTTTAGGTGGTGCAACCTCACAAAAGGCACTGCTCTAGCAAAGGGAGTGTTACAGGTTTGAGTTTTCATAAGAACAGTATGAAGTCGATATATTTTATACATTCTTCACTGGCTGTAGTGATATATTACAATGTTACAGAAAGCGATGCAACAGTGACAGTACCTGAACGTCAAGCACGTCCTGTGTGCCAACCCGGCCTGGTAAAGAGTAGATACTGTCTTGGCCAAACCCAGTGGAGCCACGGTAATTAACTGTATGACGAGAATCATTATTTTATAGGGGAATCGTGCCAGGAAACACCTCTCAGCTGTGCTTTTGCTTGATAGATATTATACATTTAGAAAACTGCATGGTTTTACAGATTTTCTTAAATTTCATACGTAAAAATGTAAACTTATAACTTTCAAATCATGCTATGAACTACAGTATGAACTGACTCAGACACTGCCAATTTTATCGTGTCTAATGGCTTTTATGACAACAATCCATCACAAAAGTCTTAATGACAGTGAACACAGAGCCAACTTGGGGGAATGTCACCTCATATCACCTTAGTTGTCTTGTGACAGCACAAACGGGGAATTCGCCTGACTAACTATGACAGCATGCGTGTCACACGCGACTGACCAATCCAGTCAATCTCTAAGCACACCACAGCGGGATGATGAGCCGAGTGCATCCAATTAACTCCAGACACATCCAATCAATGGCTGACCGCGGACCGGCTCACGGCTGATGTAATGAACTGCCAGGCTAATAATGTACAGTCACCCGACATAAATCAGTTAAGCACTGCTAGTTCGTTCGTAGTTCACACCAGTCCGTCAATCCAGGACAGTGAGGCTCACTACGCACTCACTACTAAGTATGTGTCTGTGCTGTAACTTTTCCACAAACTTTTTTCCAGTTAGATGACATTTAGGCATGTAGCCTCTGACTTTTATAGACTAAAAATGTTTCAATAGTAGTGGTTACAGGTCCATTTTTATGTGTGCTACATTTTAAAGAGCACTTCTAAGGGGACTGGAAAAAAATGAACAAGGTGAAAGCAGTGTTTCATGCACAATCATTTAACCTCTTAATACAAACAATAAATTAAAACTTCCTCAGGAGTTAATGTATGGTAATGCTCACCATAATCTACAATGCAATGTAGTTCACAACAGGGTAACACAAATGTCACTTTTTGCTAAGTTGTGTTTACAGCAGCAAACAATGACTGCTTTATGGATGTATAAAACAGGAAATAATTGTGTTCTCTGCTTATCTCCAACAGGCCATTGTGAGCGGGCTTAAGTGAACCGCAGGCGGCTAAATTACGTAGACAGCCCAGATCAGATGTTGGATTAGACCAGTGACGGACGGAAGTTGTTCAGAGTGGTTCTACATATCTCTTGTGCATATCAGGATCGCTTTTATTACTAAATTCAAATTGAGGAAGCAGTGTTATGCTGCTCAGCTTTCAGTCAGAATTACAACTACACTTTCCCTGCTGGAGAACAACTCACCCAGTAGAACAGCAAATCCCATTTTACAGAAAACAGCAGAGGACAAGAGCCAGTCTGCAGTTATAATTGAGTGAGGCCCACCTAAAGCAAGAAAGAGATTTGTGAACAAAGGTTTATACCATGCTGGATGTACATTCACTCTTTCCAGGAACAATTCAATTCCACCAAGAATAATGTTGCTAAGACTTACCATTTGCCCTTTTTTCAGTCTCTTAGATTTCATGAGGTTATGCAACATACCATGAGGGGTAACAATGAGTGGCAGTTTCACTCCTTCTTTGGGTTCCTTTGGTTTCAGCAGCAGGGCCTCAAAATCCAAACCAGCTAGAGTGACACAAATGACAGTGAGATATGAGGAGAGAGTGTGGGGAAAAAAATAAAGACATAAAATGTTAGAAATGCTGCCAAACTGAAAAGGCTAATGAACGAATAAAGTGCATCACAGAGACATAAGCAAGAAAGCCTCAGCAGGTCCTGTCCTTACGGTACTCAGTGTTCTCCTGTTCTGGGGGCGGGGTAAAGGTGAGGACCTGCCAATCAATGTCAGACTGCACCTCAGCCGTCTCCAGGGTGACCCAGCTCACCCCCGCCTCAGAGCCTCTTTCAGGCAGGAAGCCCACCCTCTGCAGACAGGAAGTGACATCATCAACCCATAATCTCAGGTCCAGGGCAAGGTCAACGTAGTCTTTATTGTCACCGAGGGGGAAACTGATTGCACAGACAGCAGTATACAATTCACAGACACACATCAAGACCCAAGTCAGTACATCTAGGATTTATCACACTACACAGCTAACAATAAAACTCCTGGGGAAATCATGGATGCTAAATACATATATACAGATACTGTTATAGTTAATGTTACTGTTATAGAATTAAGCAGACACTTTTCTCCAAAGCGATGGACAGCAATATAAAACAGCACATTACTACCAAAAAAAAAACACTTACCTAACTTCTGAAATAAAACAAAACATTATGACCTAGTATGAGGAAGTATAAACAAAACGTACACACACTTGCATACGTTATAAAAATAGTACGTAAAAGAAAAGAAAATAGCAACACTGCACAACACTGTAAAAGGCAGCACAAATAAGGCTAGTGATGCAAGTTACTGCCACAGTAGGCCATTTCTGCTGAGGCTGCCATATGATGCAATAAGGATTGCATCAACCCATGGCCACACTGCACGATTAGAGCGGCAAAGCACAGGTGTGCTCACTCAGAGGCAGGAAGTCTCTGTCTTTACCGGCCAATTTGGTCCTGAGGTAATGTCTAAGTTAATCAAGTTACTAGCATTGTTGGCTAAGGGGAGATGTCCCCCTGTGGTTATGGTTTGAGTCTTGGTGCACAGTGGAGTTCGTCCTCCCTTTAAAAGTCGACGTGGTAGCTCGAGTAGGAACACTTTAGTAACCTACAGACCTACAATGGTCCTACAATGCTCAACAATAGGGTGAATTAAGGCAATAAGGCAGGGCATGCCTTCCCATAACTGGCAGGAGGTCTGCGTGGTTTATGGGAAACTTTGGTTTGAACATGGTTTATGGGCCCTGGACAGGTCAGAAAAGGAAGCACAGCAAACATTCACATTCAGCCCCGGCAGATGGGCTACCCTGGGAGACGTGGTTCTGCCTGAGGTTTCTTCCTAGAAAAACAGGGAGTTTTACTCACTGATTCCTGAGGTTTCTTCCTGAATTCACGCAAATCAAACAAACAGGGAGTTTTTCCTCACCCCTGTTGCTCCCTGGGGACACTAACAACCGACTGCGCCTAAATGAACTTTCCTCGTCTAGTGCCACTGGCCTGCAAAGTCTGCCGACCTATGTTCACATAAGAGCCCACATTAACAGGGCGTTGCATAGCTCCAACGCCACTGGACTACAAAGATTGCTGACTAGGGCCTACAAGGACTGCCTACCTGTGTTCATGCAAGAGTCAGTCTGCTTCTGTATTTATCTGCTCTGACATCACTGAACCGCAAGAAATGTTGTCTTGCAACAACCCTGCCAAACTGTAAAGCACTTTGAGTTGCATATTGCATGTATGAACTGTGCTATACAAGTAAAGTTTTATTATTATTATTATTATTATCATTGTCCACCTTAGCGTCGATCAAGGGTAAAAAAACATACAGAACCAACAGAGAGGAAGGCTTTCTAACTCTATGGGAGCGCTACAGAGAGGGCATTACCAGACTGGGAGGGCAGTTAGGAGAGGCACAGCTGACCACCATCAGGTCCTTGTGAACAGTGAGCAGTATCCAGTTCCCCATATCTGACTCTGAGGTAAAGCAAAACAACAACAAAAAGTATTACTCTACCCTGCCTTACATATAACAAGACAACATTGTTAGGCTATGAATGCAGAGGACAGCAGAAGAGAGGTTTACTCACTGGAAGTGAGAGATGTGACACTTCCTGTGGAGATGTCAACCACCAGAAGTTCCTACATGAGAAGTTCAAGTAAGCAAAACAAAACCACAAAAAAACAAAGCTTTAAAAGGTGCCATTTGTAGAACTGTGGTCAAAACTGGTACAGCTATCAAACTGAAAATACTTTAATGTGTTGTTGTTATTGTAGAGGCAACATTAAATGAAAACAATTTGAATTTGTGGTCTGTGAAAATGTGTAAATTTCCAAACGTGAATATTATGACTGTGCCATTGCTGTCCGTTAAGTCAGTATTTCAAATGGACACGTCCTTAATCTCAATATCAGGACCGTTTTACAATTACTTGCTGTAAATGTTTTACACAGCACCCTCAAATTCTAAAGGCATATTTCTGTTACCAACGGGGGATAGGGATGTCAAACATGAAGATGTCTGATGGCTGTCACTGTGGGTTTGTTTTGGCTTGTTTGACAGAGGGCTCCCCTACTGTACCTGTCGACTCCTCTGGGGACAAGAGATGAGGACCCGCTGGCTGTCAGCTGACCAGCACATAGGAGACAGCATGGAGCTGTAGATCCCAGTGAAGCCATCTGCCAACACACCACACACAAACAGGGAGGGGGAGAATGAATAACAGTGTGAGTCAGCGTGTGTGTGTGAGAGAGAGAGAGGGAGAGAGGAAGAGAGAGAGAGAGAGAGAGAAAAAGAGAAAGTGTGTGTGTGTGTGTGTGTGAGTGAGAGTGAGAGAGAGAAAGAGACAGAAAGTAACAGAGAGAGTCAGTATGTGTGTGTGTGAGTGAGTGAGTAAATGTGTATGTGTGTGTGTGAGAGACAGAGAGAGAGAGAGAAAAAAAGAGAAAGTCAGTGTGCGTGTGTGAGTGAATGAGTGTATGTGTGTGAGTGAGAGAGAGAGAGAGAAAGACAAAAAAGACAGAAAGAGAGAGAGAGAGAAAGAGTCAGTATGTGTGTGTGAGTGAGTGAGTGAGTGTGTGTGTGTGTGTGAGTAAGAGAAAGAGAGAAAACGAATACGAGGAATGTGAATATTTTCTGGCTGTTTAAATAATTCATTCATTAAATTCATTGAACCATTTACAGAACTATGCCCCAACCACCTCTTCAAAGCTGCAGCCATTCAATGCCCACCTTCCCCAGGCCTCTTCACCACATCCACAATGACAGACTTATTCTTGGTGTACCAGTCATACTGCAAGAGAGAAAGATTCAGGAAATGAAACTAAATTGACCTGGGGAAAAAAACAACATGTACAAAAATGTCTATAAACAACACATCAAGACATGCATGCATTTCATCCCATCATATTACACGCACCATCACACACATATTAACACTGAAAATAAATTAAAAAAAATTCTTAAACCACAGGGGGGTGGATGGGGGTGTCTTGGGCGGGTGCATAGGGATGGGGAGGAAGGGGAGAGATGCTCTGTTCACCATCATGTATGCACCTGCTTTGTATTTTACTCCATGATAAGCAGGTTGTACGCTCTTGTCTGAATATTATTAATGGTGTAAATAAAACATGATCACAATCAAATTATCACAAAAAAAAACAAAACAATCATTTCACCATGCACAGTCGGCAGCCCTGCTGGTGGGGACCGTAGACGCCACACTCCAGGTAGACGATGCGGCAGAGGTCAGGGCTGAGGCGGGGGGAGAAGACGGCGCTGGAGTCCGATAACTGATCTGCTCAGGAATGGAACCGTATTAGACAGAACGCTCATCTCTATTTCGGAACGCTTTAAATGGACTCTAACCACCAAGTATTGAGTATTGAGCCACTTACCACACTTTCCACTTGTCAGATCCACATAAAACAAGGACGACCTGAGGTTAAAAGAAAACAGGCGAAAGAGTGGGTAATTTATCTTCATGAATGCCTTGTTATATTAAAGTGTGCTTATTATGGTGATGACTATAAAACACAATCTTTCAAACTTCAGTGATTTAAAACAGAAAGGCAAGTCTGCCGTCCTGTGGCATTGGAATGAAGATTGAACCTGACAGAGCACAAGTGGTTAGGACCAACTTCCGACCACAGTAAAAATGCACACGCATGCCTACCTTCTGTTGGGGCAGTATCTCAGCCCCAGTCGAAACGGCTCATGCCACCATCCCACAAACACCACCCCCGTGTCACCGGGGGCCCAGAAGGCCTGGTATGCAAAAACACACCATTACTCTCACGCATGGTGAGCCACCACCACAACAGGTGCCACAAGTGCCCACAGTGAAATGCATATTTTAAAGGGGTAAACCTTAACTAAGACCGACATTCTAGGAAATGAATAAAGACTTCTGAAAGTCAATGGAGCGTTTCTGAGGAGGCACAGACATACAGACCTGGCCAGGAGAAATATTCTCTGGAATGCCTTCCAGCACAGACACGTTGCTGCCCTCGATGTCCAACACACACAGAACAGGGGTGCTCTTGTCCACCAGTGTCTCGCCCCAGTCCTCATAATACACAAACTGATCCCCCTGTAACAGTTCACACGCATACACACACAAACAAACACACGCACACACGTGTCCATAAATCTTTCATATAACTACGTGCAAATATAGTGCAAAAACCCATTGCCACATCATTTTCTAATGTCAACACCAAATATAACATTTGTTTCTCCCACCTTCACCACCTCCTCCTTCTTGCCGACTTTAATTCCCTCCTCTTCATCCCCTGCTGAACTGGACTCGGGAGACTCGGTCTAAAAGTGTACAGGCAAGATTTTTTTTTCTGTCAAGATTAGTCAGTAATTCATCTCTGTGGTAATTTTCTTACATAAAGGGCAGATATTTAAAGTGTGTGAGGAACATCTATGCCAATCACTATTGTGTGATACAATTAACCTAAAAGGGTAACTATCAAAGTGCAGATATTTTAAGTGTGTGATAAACAAGCGCGGCTATAACTGCCATGTGAAAGGCCTAAAGTAGAAGGGTAACCATCCATCAATATTTACACATAATCCCCTTCAAACACATTGACAAGAGTTTAGTCTCAACTTGTGATCAGTAGCCACTGTACTAAGTAAGATAGTAGTCTGTCAGCACAGTATGGTGTGAAGAACAGACCTTGAAGAAGGACTCGGTTTTGGCTCTCTTCTTCTCGGCCACGTACAGAAGGTGAGTTTCGGAGTGGGACCACACAAGGCAGCCGAACAGATCTGCAACAGGGACACCAGAAATGCTCACTGACAACACTTCTCACTCTGACTGAGACATCCAAACATTGCCCTTTGAAAGCAAGGCCTCAGCATGAGAGAGCGGAGCACATGATCGCTCTTCTGTGTCCTACATCAACTAGGTATATGACCATCCTAGAACCATCCCCTGCTTGAGGGCCTCCACTAGCCTGGTAAACCCGCCCCTCGTACTTCATTTCATTTTGTACAGAGGGTCTGGACCGGAATCTCTTGAGGGTCATTTAGTCGGCCCCAGCAAGACCGATCCAATCAGCGAACAGAGGGTGTCTTCATTAGCGGTGACATTGACCTTATGTGCTACATTTGAATTGTAGTGCATAGGTAGGCTAATTGCATACATGACGACCAGGCGTTAGCGATTGAGTAAAGGCAGAGGCTTGTTTTAAACTTCACCGATAGAGTCCACACATCGAGGAAGAAATTGTTTCTGACGGTGTCTGGTCGAGACCCTCTGTACAAAATGAAATGAAGTACAAGGGGCTGGTTTACCAGGCTAGGCATCCACTTCTCATTTCCTGTTTCTAAGTAACTTTGGTTTGGGTCCCAAAACCTGTTGTTGCTGGCAAGAACCCAATGATATGGGATTTCCACAGCTCCAATGACAGTGTTGCTTCCAACGCCAAGGTCAGATATCTCTTGGGAGCACACACATAATAGACCTCAATCGACTGCCTTACAATGCTGGGCTTCTGTTTCAACTGTCTTTCCCACACTGCAGGGACTATAACACCCAGGGCTTAATTTGGGGGAGCAAGCCGGAGCGCGATCTGGAACCTCCGACGTTGGCTCCGGCAGCTATTTATACTGGATCCAGGGACCTGACACTGGCTTTAGTTATATTGTCTTGTCATATATTGTCTAAATACAGCATTAAATATATGAAGTTGTACTGAATTTGTCCTGATTTGATGTGACTAGTGTTATTAAAATACAGTTTAGTTTTGGTGAGCGTGCACAGCGTCGATCGCAAGCGCGCCCCCTCCCTCCCACCTTCTTCTTCTTCTTCTTTTTTTTCCCTGTCGGAGCCACTCATCCTCTGCGCTCCGGGACCTCCCACTTTACAAATTAAGCATTGATAACACCTGACATACAACTGACAGGAAGTTGCCAGGAAACGTACTTGCCATAAAACTGACAAGAAGAAGAACTGATACTCAAAGTACTTTCCAATGCAGCTACATAAAAAAGAAAACACTTTTATGAAAGGTAAAATAAATAAAATTCTAATAGTCTTGACTGTTTAACTGTGGTAAGAATATTGCTAATCTGCAATGATGTAACAGCTCATAGGGTCAGGGCAGCCTTTTGCAAACAACATTTACCAGTTCTTTTGTTTAGGCTCTTTCTTTAAATTGAAGGCTGAACCAAGACAGGATCTGTCTGAAATACATTTTGTCATACAGTTACAGTTCCTTATTTCTAAGAGGTAAGGCGACAAGGTGACGCTTAGGTGGCAGGTCTATTTATGCCCTAAGAAACACTTCAAAGTGGTTGCCTTGGTAAAAGCCTTTACTGACCATCACAGCAGTTTTTTTCAACAGCTAAGAAAAAGTCTCCACTTCAATGTAGCATTTTGCAGCTACCGCTAGGTCTTTGACATTTGACGACCTTCCTTACCATCACTCCGGACTTAAGTTTCCTCCCATATATTTGCAGTGGGCATCATGACTGTGTTCTCGTTAGGCCTCTCTGAAATGTTGATTTTCTTTTTCTGTGAACCGTCTCTTGCCAACTTAGTACGTATTAGTTACACATTGCTTGCTGTATTGAAGGACCTATTCTGTTTTTGGGGTTGAATACTTCTTTCTAAATCCACAACCCTGACCTAAACCGTATCTGTGGTCAAGCATGGTGGCAGGGATATGATGCTTGGCTGCACACCACCTTACAACATAAAAAAATACCCTCACACATACTGCCACAGAAGTGCTTAACAAAAATAGGGCACAAATAAATCTAAATCTGTCAAGTGTATGAATAATCATGGGTTTTACTGTACTTAAATGGGCATTTTTCACTAGGCTACAATAAACACACAGAGTAGACATGTCTAACATATAAAGTTGTCAGGTATCTTACAGTCACAGAATTTAATTTAGGAGAAGTACAGTAAAAGGCTCACCATCTTCATAAACCTTGCCGTGCTTCTTGAGATCTGTGAGATTGAGACTCTTCACCTTGCTGTTCTTGTGCCAAATCTGCTCCAAGGAGAGAATGAAAGAGTCACAGGTCAGGGAAAACTGAGGTTGACCTGATCAAAAACCGTAGTCCAGGTGTTACAGATGCTATCAGACAGTGAGAACAGTAACTTGCTGTGTGTGTGTGTGTGTGTGTGTGTGTGTGTGTGTGCCTGACCTCCAGAAACTGCTTCTCCTCTCCCTTGATGGAGCATTCTCTGACCACAGCTTTCATGTCCCCTGAGGGGGAGTCCCTGCTTAACAGTCTGTGGACAGAGGCAACAGACAATCCATTCACACACTATACTTTTGGCTCTCTCTAGTGGTGTACCAGTTACTGTGTGTGTGTGTGTGTGTGTGTGTGTGTGTGTGTGTGTGTGTGTGTGTGTGTGTGTGTGTGTGTGTGTGTGTGTGTGTGTGTGTGTGTGCCTGTGTGTGTCTGTGTGTGTGTGTGTGTGTGTGTGTGTGTGTGTGTGTGTCTGTGTCTGTGTGCCTGTGTGTGTGTGTCATGGCAAGATAAGAGTGACACCCACACTCCCTTGATCTCAGTGCAGTTCCCAGAAGGCCCGGAGAAGACCACGGACTGATCATCGTGGAATACGATGTACTGCCGGCAAAACTTCACCTTCTCGTTTCTCTCCAGGTCCCGCTGACTCCATTCTTTAGGGAGGGGAAAGAAAACATCTCAGTGCAACTATCTAAACGATGACACATGAGGAACACAACCACACCAAAAGCTGATCATACATTTGACCAATCCCCAAGGCATTTTATTTAAAGTTACATCTCTAAGGCAAAAAAATGCTATTGGCAAAGACAGTGAAATGTGCATAATGTCACACAGTAAGCTACCAACTCTTGTCAACAGCCCTAGGTCAATAGTACAGGAACATAATACTGTTTATACTACTTATTTATTGGCAGTCTATGCAGTTTTATGAGGGTGTATATACTATACTACTTATTTATTGGCAGTCTATGCAGTTTTATGAACACCATGCATAAGTCAGGAAACCGCACATAATGCAAGTCGTGTATTTCATGTTGCCCCCATTACATTGACGAACTATGAGACTCCACACCTGTGTAGATGTTGCTGTACTTTCCGCCGTACTGAGTTGTTATAGCTGGGCCGATGTCGGCACGGCTTAGAGAAGGGAATTGGCTTTGCTCCCGGAACAGCCTGACGATGTCGTCCGGGTTGTTCACCACCTTGCCATACAAACGGGAAAAACTGGCCAAGTGACTCACTGGCACAACCCTTTTAGCGTGACGTAATGTTGCCTTTGTCACACAATCGATCAACATCATTGCTACAAACTCTGCCTATTTCTTGGAAGTGTACAGTTGACGTGCCTCATGCTGACATAGCAAAGAGCAACAGTAGCCTTGCGAGACGTCAAATAAGAGCTGTCATTGCGTGTGTTGACAAACCAACTGCATTGCATTTATGCTACAGTGTGATTCTACATACGTAGTGTGCAAGGCGACAGCTGGTGACATTATGTCAAGTTCATGTAAAGTCCCCTACAACACCGACGGGGCGTGGCATGGATCCCCAGTATGAAACACAAATAAAAGCTATCTTGCAAACACTTGTCAACGGACAACAGTGCAAAACAAATGAACTAATCTAATCAAACAACATTACTGCACTGAAACATAAATCACCGTTGCTTAACATTTACGTTCCTAACACAAACGACGGTGGCTAGCTAACCATAACAAAGAAAGATTCGTGCAAAACTCCACAAGTTGTAAAACACAAAACAGGAAGGCTAATGTTAATCGATACAGGCGCAGAGCCTTCGTCAACAACTAGCAGTACACTGCAACTATTGTTTTCTCAGTTAACACTATATTTGATTTTCACACTTAGTCATTGGCTATGTGCTGTGTGAAAGTTTTGATTTCGATGGATTAGTGTGAAAACCTGAAGCAAGCAAATAGCGTAAACCTTCCCATAAACCCTCGATCGCTGGACGTACTGTACAACTTCTCGAGGGGATAATGTACATTTACGGAAACATTATTTTGGTTCGTTTACCTGAGAACTCATTCTGCTGCAATCAGACAAGCCTGCTGCTCTTCCGCCCCGCGTGACAGAGCATACTCTGATTGGTTTAAAACCCTTTCCACATTCCTTCAAAATAAGAGCCACCACTCACAGTGCTTACAAACATGACATTAATGTGCTGTCTTAGAAAGAACATAACAAATGTACCGATATAACAGAGATCTTTAATGTATTTTAATGTGTCGATTAAATTGCACTTTTTAAATAACATCTGCGCATTAGCCACAGTTAACATGAATAGTCTTATGTGATAGGCCCAGTGGTGTCCCAGCTTTATTTGTCCTTCCATTCACAGTATCAGGCCATTAGATTTTTCTAAAAAAAAAATGTGAAGGTGTTCTGCAAAGCTGTAATAACTGACCAAAATGTCAATGTGAATGGACCAACGGAAGCATTAAAACATACCCTACCTAGGCCTGTTTGTAAAGCTTGAGATCAGATTAACAACTAGAAAAATAAACTTATTTTCTGCTCTATTCAATTCTAAAAAATGTATTAGGTTGTTTATTCTAATTATCACATTGCCATGGGTGGTGCTGCATTCTGCAAAAGGTGAACCTAAAAGAATTGTTCAGAGATGGAAAACCTACCACCACAATTTAACACCTTGCCTTGTGACCTGACTGTGATGCTATACATCTAAACTCACATTAAATTCCTACTCAGTACTCATTTGGGTGTAATTTAGGAACATCCAAGTATTTAGTTTTTGGTGTGTTGACAGAATGTGCTTTTACCTCCCGAATTACAGTCGTGGTGTACATACCGCTCTCCCATGACCAACATCCATTACTCAAACACTACAGTGATGAGCAACTGCCATCTTGAGTCACTTTAAGCAGTCACCACACCTTGTAATGCTTCTGTGATATACACTGTATTTCAGCCTGTTCAGAAACTGAATACATACACATTTTACTTAACAATGACCCCATGTGTCAATAAGTTAGAATTACAATCAGCCTACAATAACCGCCAACTTGGGGAGAAGGAACCTATATCAAAATAAAATGCAAAGTGCGCAAAAATAAAGCCTTTAGAAGAGAAATATTTTTCAATATGGACAAAGTTTTTACCTATATTTCATACCTGCAACCTCTCCAATCCCCCACACCTCAACCATATCAAGATGGAACAACACATATTGGACAGCAACACGTACAGCATTTACAGTCAAGGTTTTCCAGACTGACCTATCATACAGAGAGATGGGTCAGAAAAAGCATTTCCGCTAACTTCAAACCAAACGTAAACGAGACACAACATACTTTTGACGTACATTCATACTCATACAAAAATAATATTGGCTTCTGGACAAAGATGTGTCTTCCCCACATACCAGTCAGAGGGGATATAAACCTCTACATTGTAAATAATAGTCTATACATATTTGGTTAAAAATACAACTCACCCAATATTTCAATAGCAGGATGACTAAGACGCATTAACAGTGAAATTCGTTTTTGTACCATTTAGGAATCTCAACAGAACCCCGAAGGTGGTAACAGTATATGCAGCGAAAACCTGCCTTTAAAATGCACATTCAGGGGTTCAACAAAGGCTCATGATCATAATCTCACAAACCATTAAACATTATCGAGTAGGAACTTTTGTCATATAGAAGGGAGTGCAGCAAAATGAAAATGTACATTTTTACATAAAAATCCATAGCAATCATAGGCAACAAAGAAAGTTGTCGTGCAGGGCAGGCCCCAAATGTGTGTGAGAGATTCTCACTTTGAGGACAAGTCACAGGCATAGGTGCGACAGGAGAAACAGATAGACTGGGAGCAGGAGTGAGAGTGGGAGTTGGAGGGTGACATGGAGAGGCTGTGGGCCTCCCTAACTCAGCGTCTTGCGTTGTTTGAGTTGGTTCATCAGGTCCATTTGCAGAGCTTCTTGTTTGGACTTGTCTGCCAGGGTCTGTACACTCCTACCATAAAACAGAGATACAGCAATGAATCAGTGGGAATAATAAACGCAGTAATCTTTATATCATTGTGAGAAGCTGAAATATTCTCCCCTTCTCACCGTCATGCACTTAACTGTCTTTCTGCTGCGCTGCCGTAAAGGCGGAGAGGGAGAAGAAGAGAGAGACTTGTTCCCGTGGGCACACACACTGACTTGCATGCAAGCATTCACACACACACACCTGCCATTTCTCCTTCCCAATCAGCCTTTCTGGACATTTTTGTCAGCGTGTGTTTAGTTAACTTCTTTGACATACTTTGTCCTGTTTATATATAGTGTGGTACCCACTAACATATCGTCCATTTCGCATGTATATTTCTGTTTTGTCCATAAACTAGTAACAAACATTTACTCACACTTCCTGGTGTTCCATCCAGCCATTCCATAGCGGAAGCGCGCTCCGCGCAGGAACTATGCTTTTAGCTCCCTCCCTAGGGGAAGGAGCTCTGCATTTGCTGCACAGGGGTGTTTGTTGTCGTCATCTAACCATTGTATGTTTATTGTATGTTTTAAATAATATTTGGGGATTAATATTTGGGTGTTTGAGTTATATTGTGTCATGGTTATGTTGTATGTTTTTTTTCTAAATGCTTTTGTTTGAGTTTTTCCTATGTTATATGTATATCTGTAGACCGAGCTACCCCTTTGGGTAGTTTAGCCTGGTTATTCAATCACAGGCAATTATGAGTTAATGGATGAGTGTATTTAGGCAGGGCAGCTTAGTTGGTCTGGGGTGCTTGAGGAGGAAGGTTGTCTCTGCTGAAGGTATTTTTGCTAAACTGCACTGTTGTGAGTGTAAGTTAAGGTACCTTTTCTTTTGCCTTTACTGAGTGGTTTTTGTTATTTGTACCTGGGAAGACAAATAAATATTTTTGTCTATTTTTTACACCGGCAACTACCTCTCCTGCGTATTGTTTTTATCTGTCTCTCCAAGCCCACATCCCAACTAGTGGGTGGGCTGCGGCGGTCTTCCACAATCATCCAAGGACTTGGAGTTCATCAGAGGGAACTGTGGCTGAGGTGCCTGTCAACATCATGCATTGGGGTTCATATTGTGGAGTGAATGACACACCCTTGACCTCTAGCCCTGACATTAGCAGGCTACATACTGTTCAACAGAACATAAGGCTGTATAGATGCATCACACTCCAAGCCGCATGTCGCGTATCTCATTAGACCTATGCGTCACATCACGCTACATATGCTAGCACCTAGTAACACCAGCAGCAGATTGCTGTCCATGTCATCAGGAACATCAGCAGCTGAAAACATATGCTTTCTCCCCCTTTTTTCTAAGGCAATACATACTTATATTTTTACCACACTGCGCAACTCATGCACAGTTAACCAAGGGCCATAAACTACAACTAACTCAAGAGGCATTTTATGTTAGGACATGAGCAGGGGCCAGTAAAGAAAGTGATCATGAAGGAATAATTCATGATCACAATCATGAAAGGCAATCACATTAGTAAGAATAAAATAGAGACAGAAGAGAAAAGAAGAGGAGCCTTCTCATGGATTGTTTCTTTCCACAATCTTTACACTCAGCGAAGAGACACCATTCAGAGCTTACAAACTAATTTCAGGCACTGGAAGATACTAGCCAGCCTCACATTTTATCTAAAGGGACACACAGACACTTTAGATTTTATTCATGAGCACTGACATGCATTACGCAACTCTGTGTCTATCTACTTCAAAATGTTTCTTATAACAAATAAATATATACATAAATAAAAGTTTATGATGTTGTGAGAGCTATTAAGACCCTGTTATGGTCATAATGAAGCTGTAAGGGAATGTCAAAGAGAATGTTTTAAGTGTGACATGATGTTTTTTCTGTTTTCTGTAAGGCCACTGACTTCCCCACCACATCACCAAGATGTCTTATACACTACAAGTACACTCAATGCACAATCACTCAACCTCTGATGCCCCGAGTTCAACTTCACTGCCAAACAAACACTCAAACAAAAAATTGACACTACATTAGCAGTGCAGACTGGAACTGGGAATAAAATCAGCATTCACCATCACACAACGGGATATTAAGTAGTGCAGACTGAGAATACAATCAGCATTCAGGGTCACACAACAGGAGATTAAGCCATGCTATAACACACCACACTGGTGGCAGGCCTTGTGCAACAGTGTCATGCCAGCTGCATGCCACTGCTGTGGCTGTGTACCTACAGGCCCTAGTTCTCAGGCTGGATGAGAACTTGGCGCTGGGTGAGAACCTGAGACAGCTCTTTCTGGAGCTGACGGAACTTTTGGTTATCAGGCAAAGACTCGATAGATCTGACGAAGAGAGTACACATAGAAAGCATCAAGAGGGAGGACGAGGAGAGAAAGCAAGGACAAGGAAGGAAACCTAGTTATGTGAAAGACTGGCATAAATTGTGGGTGGGAAAGGAAGTGATTTTACACTAAGGGAAAATATGAACAACATAAATATTAAAGAGTGGCTTGTTTATAGAAGGTTTGATGAAATGTATTTCTTCCATATAAATGTGAAGTGCTGTTGGTCTGGCTCCATACTTTATTATCAACAAACATTTAAAACTATGCACACAGTTGTTTATGTGTAACTGTTGCACTTCATACAGTCTGATGTGAACTAAGTAGTCTAAGGTTGCTAATGGTAGATTGATTATTAAACATGAATAACCCCTTCGAACATGTCGTCACAAGACTTAAATGGATTAGATGGACTTACCTGAGTCCATTGACAATGTCCTTTGTCTTTCCAAAGTAAATCTCGTTGAGGGTTGAACGAATCTTATTTTCCATATCCTAAAAAAGAGTTTATTGTGAAATCCATTTTGAGTTACCTGATTTAAAGACAGGGCTAGCAAAAACACTGCATTAAAACCGCAAATTATTCTCTTACTTCAACTAGGCGTCCAATGTTGGCAATATGAGGGGATGAATCTCCGACATTGTCATCTTTCTCCATCTTTGTGAAACCAAAAGAAAATGGGAGTAACTATATGGAGCCACTCAAACATGACCAGGAAATATTTAGCTTTGTACAGAAACACATTTGGCTTGTACTTGGCCACCAAAACAAAAATACTCTGCTAGGCTCTAACATATTTCACATCTCCAGGCTACGTTTTTTTAGGGCTGTGTGAACACAAGGGACTGTTTGGAAGTATTTCCTGTAATTCAGCCAAAAATGACTCATTTGTCAATAATCTGACAAATCCCAGCAGTTTACTTAATGATAGCAAGAATGTGTACCTCATTTTAAAATGGAACAGCGTTATTAGAAGCTTTATATCATTACGGTTGACATTTATTACAAATTACATTACCATGTCCTTGGGCTATGTGCTGAATATTTCCCTGTGGTGTTAATACACATCAGAGCTGCTTGCTATAGCTTTCAGTGATTATTTTGCACACGTATGGACACATATAGCATCTACAGCTCTGGAAAAAATTAAGAGACCACCGCAAATTTTCATAAAATCAGCATGTCTAAATGTATGACAGCTATTCCTTTCCAGTGTCAGTTGAATTTAGAATTTGGGAGAAATGTTGTCAGTAGTTTACAGAATAAAACAAAAATGTTCATTTTACTCACGTATATACCTATAAATAGTTAAGTCAGAGAAACAGAGAATTTTACAGTGGTCTCTTAATTTTTTCCAGAGCTGTATATAGACACATATATAGTAGTATAGTGACAGTGACAGTGACAGTATAGTCTATACAGACACATAGAGTATAGTGATTATTTTGCACACATTTACACTCATACCTGTCTTGTGAGACTCCCCCCAAGGTTCATAGTGCCTGAGCCCGACTTTGTAGTCTGTAGCCACAGCATTACTGTTGAGGTCAACTTGTAGTGAGCTGAACGGCCGCCAGACTTCTCCTGCCAAAGGGGGAAATAGCAAACAGGATCATCACAGTTTGCATAAGACAGGGAGCTTGTCATCAAGGTTTCCTGTTCCAGTAAGCCTTTAGCAACAGATGACTTTCAACATCAGCCCTGGGCCAATCGTGCCTACCTGCACCTCCACAACATGGATGGAATCCCAGCAACCTTTAATTTTCTTGGATCCATCGCCAGCTTTCTTGATGAGGATGACACCAGCAAAACCATGATCCAAATCCCACAGGTAGACAGAAGACACACCTCCCTCGAAATACCTGAACCATGCACAGAGGTGTCCCAGAGATCAGAATATACTTTAATGTCCATAAAATGATCTGATCCAAAATTAGGAAGTGAAAGAATAATCGAGAGAATGTCTTTGGCTAGGACAAATGCTTTATGCCTGACCTCCTTTGGCTGAGTGCATGCAGATTATATCAGGACATACTAAACATACTTAAAGCAATACACAAGAAATGCAGTTGGCAAATTGTGCTTGGTGACATTGCAAACTGTGCTAGAACTGCAGAGTGGAGAACCAAAGTGAAATGCATATACAACTGGAAGACATGAAACAGGCATGAAATACTAACAGATAAAAAGACCTGTTTTTTGTTTATATGTTTGTTTTTTCATTATTTTATTCTGTCAGTATAGCTAATTTAGTATTGTGACCAAGATTAAAGGGATTGCTGTATTCTGTCAACTGGGAAAAATCAATAAAAAGTGATTTACAAAAAAAAGAAATACTCACAGATCCCGGTACTGATCAAAGGCGTTATTGGCTTCTACCTCCAGCTTACGCAGGCGAGCAGATGGCATGGCACCATCATCAATAGGTGGTTCATATTTATTACTCCATGGAGATCTGGGACATGAACAAATATGGTCAATACTCATCGTACTGTCTCTGAATCATGTTAAATGAAAGAACAATAAGTTAAATGAATAAAATTCAAATAGGAGTTACAAAATACATGTGAGGATAAGCCATGTTACAGCAAGTGCCACTGACCTGTAGGAATCCCCATCTCTGTTGTAGTCACACAGTAAATAGTCTTTACCCACTGCCTTGTCTCTGGCAATCTTTAGGGGCTGGTCTACTGATGAAAGCAAATCTTCACATAAACTGGGTACCTGAAAATGCATAAGTATTATATCCCAGTTACCATTGTATTATCATATTTTAGTCTTTATTGCAATTTAACAGTGACAAAGCCTGCTGTGGATTGTACTATTTACAACAGGGCAATTTCATTTGAAGGTGTTGTATTTCTGCAGCACACATATAAATGCCCCTTAAAACACAAGCACATAAAGAATGCATCCCTTCATTACTGTGTATACTGTTCTTGTGCTAGAGTATTGTTAAAACATTTGTTTACAATGTAGAGTCTTATAAAAGGCTCTAAATACATAACAAAAAAAGGTCTCTGTCACTTGACAAAGAACTAATAATTTTATATTTTAACCTATAGTTCTTGTTTAGCTCCCTTTGTTTATACTCACCAGGTCAATGAGATCGCTGAGGTTCTTCTCAATTTGCTGTGGAGGCAGGCGCCTCATCAAATCCAGGGCACAATCCAGTTGTTGATCATTCTAAGGAAACAACAAAATAAAAAAAATGCTTAGCTGAGAATCTGAGAAAACACTTGTGGACCAAAAAGTTGCTATAACCTGAACTTCTGCAGTGTACGGTCTTTAATCTCTAACCCAATAAACGTAGCTACTGCTTGATTGAAAACAAAATTGTCATCGAAACGCCGACTGTATATAAGATGGTTGTAACACTATAGCAAACGTTTCATATGACATTTGCAACATTTTGGCAACACTTAATTTCCCAGAAAGGTCGTTTGTTAAGAAAACATATTTCACGTAAAGATTTTCCTATGAAAAGTAACAATACACATAGGCCTGTTGACAAACGAGCGTGCTTAATTTTCACATACGCACAATGATCTAAAGTGCAATTGCGTCTTAGACACGCAAGTACAGTAAGCTAACACTTGGCTGCCAACTTTGCGATCACTCCCCTCACAAGCCATAAAATGCACTTCTAGACCTTACCATTTTTGCGGTTGTTGGTCTTGTTTTGTGATCTTCTTCAGCAGATCTGACAATGGTATTCCTGTAAATTGAACAACTTGACAACTCCGCACTTCAAGACCCAACCCAAAAGATTCACTTCCTCAACAGTAAGGAAGCGGGAGAGGCAAGGGTTAAATCCGGGTAACTAAATACTCAATATTACTGACCAATCAGAGAGCACTAAATAAAGCATTGCCAAGTATGGAAGCAAGTTTACATTTTTTTTAATAGTTCGCATGGGGCATAAAACGATGGCGTTAGGTTAGTACTTTTAGGGACTGAAAGGTCAAAAATAAAATTAATTGTGGTGGTAATTATATTGTGAATGTGTGGGAATTGTATTGTGTATTGTGATAAATATTGTGGTGGTTACATCTTGATATGTTATTCATTCATATATTGCTGGAGAAATTTTAGGATAGCACATCAGGCACGACATTTTCTAGCATGATTCTTTTGTATCTACCCCAGTTGCAGCACGTTTCATACAGCAAAATATGACTTTAGTGGTGCCTACTACTGCTGTCATCAGCTTCCTGGGCGGTAGGTGGCAGCAATCCATTAGTGTTCTTTACAGTTAGGGTTCTTCGGAAATGCATAGTGACCAGCGATAACCAAAACCGTGGTTGGTAAACTGGGATAGTCAGAGCTGCAAGTATGTCTGAAAAAGAACTTGGGCGAAAATGGGACCGCTGTTTAGCAGACTGTGCTGCTAAGATAGGTGAGTACTCCATCACTGCTCGACTGTCTGAAGACGTTCATACCTGATCCCGACCACTGTCAACCAGTGTTTTGTTGTTAGCAGCTTAGCCCAGTATCAAGCTAACTGGGCTACAGCCAGCGTACTGACCTGAGTTAGCCTTAAGGACAGTCAGGTCATTCGTACTAACGCAGTTTTTGGAATACGTTTTACGAGATGTTCACGAACATGGTAGAGTAACTGAATAAAAATAAATGTTATGGATTGCAGAAACAAATTATGTTTACTTGGGTTAAACAACATCTTGTCAGAGGATATGAAAAGAGGCGTTGTTTTAACTGATAGGAACTAACTAGTGTAAAAAGTATGTAAAAGCTGTTTATTAATCACCACAGCACAATTGTCTGTATGTTTTATTTCAAGTTTAACCCGTTCCGGTGTCTCGTCTTTTTTAATTTGCTTACAAGACAGAATGATGTGAATTTTCTTGGGCTGAAGGATAACCTCGCCCTTGTCATTGTGTGCTAGTCTGTACATTTACATCTTGGTTTTAAATTTCTGTTGTATTATTGATTAGCCTGCGGGACGACGAATAGTGTACATACTTTCAGTTTTGCTCGCCTTGATCAACTCTCACCTGTGACCTAATGTTATAGAGAACACGTGCCGTGCTGTTTAAAATGTTGGTGATAATAGTATTAGAAATGTTCTGAAAATGATTGGTTACTACATCTTTAATTAAAACTATATCAAATGATTTTTTGGAGCATGACAGTTTTGGCACCAGGGGTAGCCCATCTATTTTAATATTACATCCGGGGAGCAATGTTAGGGTGCATATGAAAAGATGAGTGAAGAGGCACGATTAAGATGGATTAGGCATTAGATTAACATTTGGCATGATTATTGATAGCTATTATTATGAGCCATTACTTTGAGCATGCACACTATTGATGGCCTAATTATTAGAATTCTATTAGGCTAAATAGTCTGAATTAATTGATTAACATTTGGCTGCATAGTGCATACCTTTGTTTATGTTGCCACCCGGTTGTATAAATGACTATTTTGTCAGGTAGTGTGAATACATCAGTACATATTACAAGCAGTACACAGATACTCCCTGTCAAATTTGAGACAGACCAAGTCAGAATCAGTAAACAGAGATTTTTTTATGGTAGAGGACAACTTGTGGTATACTATCCCCTAATGCTCCACATGTCACTGCACCTCTGGCAAATCTCTGTGTTGTAGGATGTTTAGACAAAGCCCTGGTGATTAACAGTCATCAGCAATGTTTTAGATATTAACATCAACCATTAACAGCTGTGATGCCCCGGCTTGCCGTGCTGAGTGCTTTGCACACTCTCTTTGATATGTTTGCGTACTGTATGCTCGCTTGTGCTGTCTGTCTTGGCCACAGGTGGAGCTGTTCCAGGTGGCAGGTCCCGCTTCTTGTAGTAGTCATCTTAGAGATTTTGTCCTTTTTCTTCCCTTAGGGGCTGGACTTGGTTTAGGAATCGTCTTTTCAGTGGTTTTCTTCAAACGTAAGTTAAATCCTAACGTTTTACGTTTAGGCAATTTGCTGGCATTTATGGCTTAACGGCAGTATCCTGGAATACCTCAGATGGGCATACAAAATTTAGATCTCATAGGAAATAACATTATGTAGGCGGAGAAAAATGTTTTTCATTATTGACTGTTTAAAAGGAAATTTAACTATTGCAGGTCGCACATGGCCAATAGCATTTGGCACCGGGGCTGGCCTTGGCATGTCCTATTCAAACTGCCAGAATGACTTGAGGTCGCACTATCTCCTTTACAATAACATTCCCAAGGTTAGTGATGGAATTAAATAACTTTGATGGTGAGTAAAAACCTGACAATATTGTGATATTTTTTTCTCATCTTTCTCTACAGAAGGAATAGCTGTGGTGAAGGCCGCCTTCTTCTATATGATTAACTTGTTGATCTCAGAGACTAATTATGCTGTTTGCCGACTGTCTGGCGTTCAACTCTTCCATGTGCCTAAGCAAGAATGACATTGTTTATTTTAATAAAATATTTACCTGGGAAATGAAAGGACCATGGGACATATGCAATGTATTTAGTCAGAAATGTTACCAAATTGATGAATATATTGATTGTCTGTAAATCAATAGGAAAAGTAGCCTACTCAAATTGGAAGGGAGGTTTATTTTTTTCTGCCAGTTATTAGGATTATTAAAGCATAATCAGCTGAGTATGCTGTTTTTCTTTCGTTTATTGTACTAGAATGAGTGACATGGTAGTGCCAGCCATGAGTAAGAAAATCATGTAAAGGTGTGCGTGTGTGTGTGTGTGTGTGTGTTGTAAGCCATAGTGGCAGTTGCAGTCATTCTATTATGTCAACCTGCACTAAATGAGTTGCTGAAGCTTCATACATTCAATTGAATCTGTAGAGAAAAAAAGATTCTACAGTGCTCTGATGGCTAGAAAATAAAGGCTGTATTTCTTTTAAAAGACTCATCTCTGTTCAGTGTTTTGTTGGATTTCACCCACAGATGTAGTTCTGACATCAGGTCTTTGTGTAATCGTCTTGAAGCTGTTGTGATATGCCATTGTTACAACTCCAAAGAGAGAATAAATGTTAGTGTTCTGGTCAAGATTTGTGTGGGACAGGTTATGTTGAGTGCTGTGCAGTTTTTGATTAAGTGAACCTGTGGTGGATTATGGTACTCTGGTAGTTTGGGTGTTAATAATTGCAGATCAAACATTACACAACATATATTATTAATTTACTTTACATAATTTGCAAAAAATAGTTTGACAGTATATTAATTTAAAAGGTGAAATTAAAATTAAATACAGTATAGCAATATAAAATTAGTTGACTGCTTATGTTAGACTGGAATGTTATGGTAATATGCTGAAGACATACTTCAATGCAAAGTGACTGGAGAGAGATATGACAGCTTAAGTACATGGTGCAGAAGGCTCTATATTATTAAATTACCATAATTGTACATGACTGCTGATGTGTGGGAATACCATTTCACCCCATAATAAAGTAATCTGTTCTTGTTAGAACCAGTATGAGGAGTCTTGAGGCATTTTGGCTTCTAGATCCTGTATAAACTAGCCAAGGATTGAATGGCAAAATCTTTACCTATTACAATTTGAATTGAATTCAATTGAAGTCACGTGTTTTTCCACCTCCGCCATCTAGGCCACAACCTTGCCAATAGATCATATGCTTCAAGCATGTACTGTCAACTAGAGGGACAGATTTGGCAACACTTTATACTGAGGTTTTATTTACTTATATTCTTTGATGTATAATATTAATTTAACAGGGACTGAAGCACTATCGTCAACTGTTAAGTTTTGAAGCCTTGCTTGTGACTGCTGTGATCCTGATAAAAAAGCAGTGCTCATCAGTTGATAAAAACATTTTAAATATTTTACAAATAAACATTTTAATGTTTTACAATATATGATGTTTGTATGTTGTTAATTTATCCTTTGACGAATAGGATCATAGGGAAGGCTACTTTAGTGTAACAGCAAATCTTGCCTCCCTCCTCTTGATAACTGAGGCTATAGTTCTTTTAATTTTTTGTCACTGTCTTCCACATTTGCCACAGCTTCTTGTTTAGCAAAGTCATTCATTTATGTGCTTTACTAACATATACTGGACATGTATTACATACATTTCAGAAACAAAACTATTATACCATTACATCATTTTCATTTTATATCCTGATTGTCTGCTACTTATGACAGGTTACAAAATCTTTTACAATAATCTCAGTATTTTTTCAGAATATAATATAAAGCTACAGCATTTTCTTCGATGGAAATTTCAAGTTGATATCTAAGGATTATCTAAAAAAAACAAATGAAAATGTGGATTCGTGGAATTAATGTGTACAGATGCATGCACAGCATGCAGATTTCCCAAATTAGCAAAATATTATTTGTGTATATTAACATGATGGTGTTAGATCATTATTACAAAGATCACATGAATGCAATCTCACCAAGTGGGACACACTACTCACATTTAAGCAACTACACTACAGTACAAAACAAACACAGCCACAGCTGGGGTTGCGGTTTAATCTAGAATGACGATGTTTTTTTTTCTAGAATAAATCACTAATTTGATTGTGAAAATGAACAACACCATAAAAATAAATCTCCTCTCGTGTTGAAACAAAGCATTTGCATTGTTAGTGAATCCGCATTTAAGCATGCATTAAGTGCTGGATGCTCAGACACGCTCCCAGCCCAAAAAGCAGCGAGCTGATCTACCAGACACCCTGAAGTGGCAGATACAGGGATTAAGGGGCCAGAGCAGCTCGCAGGAAAAACATGTAGGCCTGCTTACCTGTAGAGCACTTGTAGGAGCTGGCATGGCTCACAATTAAGGAGCACACACAATGGCATTCTCTCTCTCACACACACACAGTCTCTCTCTCTCTCTCTCTCGGCCCAGAAGAACATCTCGGCTTCGCACATTTGCGTACACATTTGAAGTGATGGAAAATGGGGAGGAAAATGCAAATGCTCGCCACAAACAGCTACCCACAGGATCACACTGCTTAAATTACACCAACAGGGTTGCACAATTAAAATAACTTGATTTTTCTTGTTTCCATTCAACCTTCATCTCCCTCCCTCTCTCCTGCTCTCCTTCCTCTCTCTCTGTCTCTCCTCGTTTTTCCTTCCCCTTTTTTCCTTTTTGCCCTCCCTCTCATTCATTCTCTCTCTCTCTCTCTTTCTCTCTCTCTCTCCCCTCTCACTCGCTCTCGCTTACTGTAGCCCACCTCTCTTGGTTGCCCTCCCTCAGTGCGTGTCATCGTGACACGTTGCTTTGAAACACACTGACAGACACTGAATTGCTCACACTGGTGCTGAGCCACGATGAAACCAGAGCACTGACAGGGAATCCTGCTGCCGCTGAGCTCCGTTGTTTACAGCCGGGAGCGGGGAAGCACTCGTGAGAGAGACACGGAGTGATGCAAACACTCACACGGCTCCATCCAGCCTCGCAGAGGGGGAAAGGGACAGGATTGCTAGAGACATACCTCTCTTACACAGCTTTCCCCCCTTGGCCCTTCTTTTTGGGGGAAACATATCTTTGGACCTAAGATGACTCATTTTCTCTCAACTCCTTGAGGAAAGCTTGCCAGGTGTCTGGCGAAACAAAAAAAGAAACAAAAAGAATTTTTTTGTCATTTTCAGCAGTATTCCTGGATGCAAGGTATGCAATAAAGCTTGGGAAAAAGGACACAGGAGACAACTGGCAGACTGTGGGGTCTGCTGAGATGAGTGCCTCCACACTGGCTCAAGCTGAGGCAGCCTCGGGGGCAGACGGTAACCCCTACAACCACTTGGACGGCGATGCGGGGGCAGGGGCAGGGGCAGGGTTAGGGGTCGGCGCTGGAGACTGGAGCATCAGCGGCAGCGGGCCCTGGCTGTTGGCCGTCATGCTGTCGCTCATCATCCTGATGACGGCGTGCGGCAACATCCTGCTCATCGTGCTGGTCTTCGCGCACCGGTCGCTGCGCTGCACCTCCAACTGCTTCTTGGTGTCGCTGTTCCTGTCCGACCTGATGGTGGCGCTGGTGGTCATGCCGCCGGCCATGCTGAACGTGCTGTGCGGGGCCTGGGTGCTGTGGGTGGACTTCTGCCCCGTGTGGCTCTGCTTCGACGTCATGTGCTGCAGCGCCTCCATCCTCAACCTGTGCGTCATCAGCCTGGACCGCTACCTGCTCATCATCTCTCCGCTGCGCTACAAGCAGCGCATGACGCCACCCCGTGCCCTCCTGCTGGTGGGAGGCGCCTGGGGGCTGGCGGCCCTCACCTCCTTCCTGCCCATCCGGATGGACTGGCACAGCCTGGGCCGCGGGGAGGGCGACCCCGGAGCGGAGCTGGGAGCCGGGGTCGGGAACGCCACCTTCTCGGACCCCCATTACTACCCGCCATCGTACTTCCAGCGCGTCCCTTCTTCTGGAGGGGCGACCGTGCAGTGCCGGCTGAGGGTGACGCTGCCGTTCGCCCTGGTGGCCACGTGCCTTACCTTCTTCCTGCCCTCCACGGCCATCTGCTTCACCTACTGCCGCATCCTGCTGGCGGCGCGGAGGCAGGCCCGCCGCGTGGCTGCGCTCACTCACCCCCCGTACCCCCAGCATTCCCCGGGGGAGCCGTCGCGACCGCCCACCCCGGGACACGCAGCTGCAGATGGGGACGACTTCAGCCAGCCGGACCCCCCAGCCTCACGCCACGCACCGGTGAGAACTTAAATGGGGACGGTGGGAAAGGGTGGTAGGGGGTAGATGAACAAGGGTAGAGGCACCTTTATGCCTATTCAACTGTTCATGTAAATGATTTTAATATTATGTCACGAATTAGAAATTTAGATAGAACCAGAGAAAGAACGAGCATCAAAGAAATCGTACTTTGGCCTTGCTACCACGGCTTTCAACCACATTCACCAGACCGACTGAAGTGTCACAAGGATGACCTGATGGAGAATACCAGCGTCCTTCAATTGGTGAATAAAAATTCAGGAAAGTATACAGGCAGAAGTGAAAAGGCTTTTAAAAAAGAGCTGTTCTGAATGAAAACCCCATCTCTGGGGTGACGCGCTAATAAGCGCTTACAGACAGCCAGGGCCTATTAACTGAAGGAGAAAAAAAAAGAGAAATGTTCCTCCGCAGTGGAATAAAAATAAGGTTTATCTTCTGCACAAGAGAGGGGTGGGTGGGGGAGTGGAGGTGGGGGTGGGTTAGTGAGTGGTGAGAGGAGAGAGATCAAGATCTGTTTTTTTTTTGGGGGGGGGGGGTGTTGGCCGTTCTTGAGGACTGAAGGCGGGAAAACTTGTAATGTATTACCCTGTTCCAGGGCCGGTGTCTTGAGCACAGTACCAATAAATAATCATGGCCAGCTGCCCCTGTGTTCTGCGGTTAGGGGGATGTCTCGATATGAGGCTGTGGGGTGATACAGCTCCACAAATGATACTAAAAACCCCTCTCTCGCATTCCACTTCCTTCTTTCTCTCTCCCCCTCTCCTTTTCCGGGCACCAGCTCTCGGTGAACAGTGAGCGGAGGCTGGCTCACAGGCAGGGCAGGAGGGCGCTGAAAGCCAGTCTTACTCTGGGCGTCCTGCTGGGGCTCTTTTTTAGCACCTGGCTGCCGTTCTTTATCACCAACATGGTCCAGGTGAGTGGCTTGCTTTTATGTGTGTCAAAACCAGTCAAAACACAGACACACACAAACAAAACACAAAAGCTAGGTTAAAATGGGTTGGTTCTGCTACTCAAGGAAACCTTATGTGGTGTCTCAAACTCCTTGGTCGTCACCATTTCTATGATTTTGTGTGAGAGCATGTGTGGGTGTTGTTTGATCGATTGTAACAAGCCTGTTTTCATATATTCTTGCATGAGGAGGGGGCTGGTGAGTAACACTATTAGGGAAAAATCATCTGGTTTTGCTAAGATTTCTTTTATTGCATCTTCCCTTCCTCCATTTCTTTCTCCATTACTACATGTGAAGCGATTCAGAAGGGGAAGAATTAATATTAGGATGACTAGGGAGCTATTTAATTCTATAATTACAGCCACCCCCTCACCCCAGCTTTCAATGATCCAATCATATCAGCTTCCATCTGCGTCCCTCTGTTTCTCTCTCACTCCTCTCCCATAAACCACTCATCCCCTGCTTCAGTTAGCATGCTGTGTCAATGACACACTGCCCGTCCCCACTTGTTTTTTTTCCTTGCAGTCTCTCCCCTCATCTCTCTCTCTTACTCTTCCCATCCTTCATGTCAAAATGTTCATTTATAGTCCTGTTTTATTTTGCAACAACAATTTGACTTGCAATATCATTTTTTAAAATTCAACCTTTGTTTCAGTATTCCCAATTCTGATGTAAATTTCATCAATTTTGATTGGGTAAGGAGTATGACACGAATATAAAAATTAATGACAAATTATTTAATAAGATGGGCTACTGGAATTTTTAATTGCACAATTATCTAAAGCTTTTGAAACGAAATAATGGCAGTATTTCAGATTGCAATTTGCAACAAAACAAATGAATAATGCAGCCTTATGTGCATGTGTGAATGTGTGTTTGCCCTACAAAGCCAAAAGGCAGTAACTACAGATTTTCTCAAACTGAGTTGAGACTGGAAATTGACTTTATAACACCTCTTTTGTTTTGTTACCAAATCTCATGCTTCTTTCTAATTAAGAAAGTACATATAAGCATCACCACTATTATAACTACAGCATGTTTGACTAGGCAGTATGACAACTTTAAAGGCATTTTTCTCAGTTTCGATGTTCACGTAGTTACTGCACTTTGCCTTTGTAGGGCAGCATACCCCTGACATACACCCCACGCCTTCATCTCTATCCATCACTTGCCTGCTCCTCCAGAGACTGTTCCTCTCACTCTCCACCTTCCTCCTCCCTCAGGCTGTGTGCGAGTGTGTCCCGGCCACCTTCTTCGACGCCATCACCTGGCTGGGCTACTGCAACAGCACCATGAACCCCATCATCTACCCGCTGTTCATGCGCGACTTCAAGCGCGCCCTGGGCCGCCTGCTGCCCTGCTGCTCGTCCTCCGCGGGCCGCTCGCCCCACCGGCCCTCGCCCGCCCTCTCGCTCTCGCTGCGCAACTCGGGCGAGCCGCAGCTGCCCTCCGACCCGGCGTCGCTCAGCTCCGAGCCGCCGCAGCCCGAGCCCCCGGCCACCGCCACCGACGCCGTCAACCTGCTGGACGCCGAGCAGGCCCGCATCGAGCTGCCCCTGCTGCTGCCCAACCAGGTGGACACGCTGGACTAGGGGTGGGGTTATGAGTAACTGTTTGGCTGTACATGACAGTGTGTGTGTGTGTGTGCATATGAGTGTGTGTGTGTGTGTGCATATGAGTGTATGTGCATATGAGTGTGTGTGTGTGTGTGTGCATATGAGTGTATGTGCATATGAGTGTGAGTGTGTGTGTGTATATGAGTGAGCGTGTGGGGGTGGAGAGGTGTACAGCGATGGAATGGTTTAAGCATGGAAGTACTGAAAGAGAGGAGGGACAGAGGGAGCTGCCCAACCAGGTGGACGTGCTGGACTAAGAGGGGGGGGACGAGGGGGGGGGTGTGAGTGAGTGAGTGCGTGTGGGTGGACGGGTATACATACAGAACTTCAGTGATGGAGTGATTGAGACATGGAAAAGGTAAAAGGAAGTAGTTATAGAGAGTATGGAGGGACAAAGGGGGCTGTGGGGGTAGGGCTGGGGGTAAGTGTGTTTTTTGGGGGTGTTGTGCATAGAGCACTGCAGTTGAGACGTACAGAGAGGGAAGCGGAGGGAGGTAGAAGGGGTACGGAGAAGGAGGAGATAGTCTAACTAACCCATACCACTTCCAATGGCTAAATAGTGTTGGGAGTGAAGTGGGCGAAGTGTGTGGGCGGGGGGAGGACAGACTGAAGGGGGCAGTGGGGGTGGTGTGGTAGAGAAGAGAAGTTGAGGCGGACAGACCGGCGGATGGCTGTCTGGGGCTTGGGAGCAGGATAGGGGTGTGTGTGTGTGTGTGTGTGTGTGTGTGTGTGTGTGTGTGTGTGTGTAGGGGGGTATGCATAAAGAGCGACAGAGGTGATGGTACACGGAGTGGTAAAAGGAAGTGGAGAGAGAGAGAGGTGGAACTGGGCTGAGCCTTACCACCTCCCTTGACTGAGGCTACGGTCCACACTAGTCCGTTTTTAAACTGAAATATAACAAAGTTGTGAGCTTTCTGCCTGTCGTCCACACTAGTCCGTCCTTTTCAAGCTCAGGAAGCAAGACTTAATTAGAAACAGAGCCAGTGGCAGAGCCATTTAAGATGGCAGCAAACAGAAGTAAAAACGGTGTGTGTGTGGACAGAAACCATTTTGGTTCTGAAACTGTAAACATGGACTAATGTGGACACAGCCTGCACACAGCCTACTGAACTGAAACACAGATGGGGGGATGGTGACTAGGGGGGTGGGGTGGTGGGTTGGGAGAGGAGAGACATTGGGATGGACAGGCAGGCGGGTGGCTGAGGACACACACACACACACACACACACACACACACACGCAGGGGGCTGTGAGTTGTCTGAGGGGGTGGTGTGATGGGGCACACAGTTGGCGTCGCCAAGAAGACACAGTAGGAGGGCGCAGACTGGGTCGGGGCGCTAATATTGGTTGCTTTTAATACATCTTCTGCCTTACTGTCATTACCATAACAACTGTTACAAACACACACACAGTATTTGCACGCACACACACACACACACATGCACACACACGCACACACATGCACACACACGCAGAGTACCTGTGTGCACACAGGAAACAGCATATGCCTGTAAACATACCACACATACAGACACACACAGACACACAGACACACACACACACACACACACACTCATGTCAGAGCAGGGAAAAATCAACAGGCTAAAAGCAGGACGAAAGCACTCACCACTGTGTTCACTAAAGGGCAGCTCAGCTGTGGTTTGCCACTCTGTAATTACCACTGGCAACGTGACTCCTGTCCTCATGGTTCATCCTATGGCACAAGCTAGACCATAACACTGACTGTTCGCAATACTGACTACCCTCAATACCACTTTTCACATTACATGGCAAGGACCTTTTTTTAAATTAAATCATTAGCTATACATATTGTTACAGTACAGACGACAATGATTTTCTTTTGTTTTGTTTTTTTACACAGAAATAAATTATTACAAAACACATACATGGACGTTTCCCTGAATTACTCAATATTGTCGTTTGAATCTCGAGTCTCTCGAGTCTTCACTGTGTGATCTGTGAGTGGGTGATGATGAGAGTGATTGGGTCCATTCCCAGCCAACGTGTGTGGGGTCACACACCTGGCAGGTTTGCCACTACGCATCTGGTCACGTGATTTTTTGTACTGAGTTTGTGTTCGGCCTCCCTCACTGGTGCATGTGTGTACGGAGTTCCAATTTGTGGTATCCCAGTCCCAGGAGTCCTGCTCACAGTCTTCTGCAGTCTCCCCATCGCTATGCGAGCTTTCACCTTCACACAGGCTGTCCTTGCGAACCACGTCCTCTGTTGGACAACAGAAAGGGCTGTGATCGTCCCCTTCAGGACACGGTAAGGTCTCGCCATCCTGATCGCCGAGGGAGTCCAGCAGGTCAGAGATGTCCGGTATGTCCCAGCCGTCCTCTGTGACCTCTGTGGTGTCCCCCTGCTGCTCGGAGGCTGGCACAGGCTCTGGCGCCGTCGTCTTCCTCTCGTCCTCATGCTGGTTGGTGACCGCAGTGCTGTTCAAGCCTTCAGACGGCTCCTCGGAGCCTTCTCCATTCGCATCAGTGTCAGGGTGGACGTTGCTGGCACCGACGCCCTCCGGGGTGACGCCCAAGACCAGAGGCTGCCCGCTGGCCGTCACCCTGCCCGCCCCTTCCCGTGTGGGCACCCCCACCGCCACCAGAATGGTCTCCATTTGCTGCATGTAGTCCAGGTGACCTTTGACCTGGAAAATAGCAGACAGGACAGACAATTTCAGAGAGAGAGGGGGGGGGGGGGGTGAGGGAGAGAGAGAGAGAGAGAGAGAGAAAGAGAGAGAGACCATTTGCACACAGCCCAGAGAGCGAGAGAGAGACCATTTACACTTCCATTTTTTTACCTTTGTCCAGTATTTTGTGTGCCCCACACATCCTATGTAATGGTGCAATTTAAGCTGCCTGCCTCCACTAAATTGGGCTGAAATTACCCTTACTTGGCCACAGTCTCACTCCCACACAGGAATGTGGATGCGTTTTATAATGGAGGGGGCACTTTTGCTATGTGCAATTTCTCATCTGGTTGCAGATCAAGGCAATTTTTTTTGCGAGCACACGTTTACTGCCAATGAAGCCTAATGGAGTCTATTGTTTGGGCTGAGGGGAAGTCACATGACCCGTGTCTCTGCATGCCAACCAATCAGCAGGGTGGAGCGGCCAAGCGGGGGCGTGCGAAGAAACGTGGCTGAGAACAGCAGGGCTGTCAACGACGGCTCTGTCAGGCTGGACTCTCTCTTTACTCTCTTTGGAATTCAGAATAAATTACATTCCCTGAGCTGAAGTGTAGGTTCACTTATTGGTAACTAATTAAGTGCCAGAATTTGAATTACATATGAATAACATTAACCTCACATGTGTGAGTGTGTGTGTGAGACTGTGTGAGAGTGTGAGTGTGTGTGAGAGTGTGAGTGTGTGTGTGTGGATAAGAAGCATTACAAACTGAGAAAGAAACGAACGTGCTAAGAATGGGCTGCAAGGCTATATCAGAAACACCTGAAATAATATTAGTATGCAGGGCATGTAGGCAGTTTCTAGTGCAGATGCTCTTCATTTAGTCAAGCCAATCACAAGATGACCATGACACCTGACCTGGCACTCACACAGAGGCCACACAATATAAACATGTTCACCTCCCTGACAATAGGAAGCAAGGCCTCAAAACATGGCTATTGACGTGTGCATTGTACTGCTGTTTGCCTTTGTATTACAGCCACTGAAAGACTGTAAATATGTCAAATACTGTAAACATGTACAATACTGGATATCAAGTCAGCCTGTAATCAGCAATCAAGACACAGCCCCTTCCATTTATTTAGGTACAGAGGCTGATGTGAAAGGAGAAAATTATAGGAATGGCATTACCAATAAATAAGTGTTGGGTTTAGGTAATAATCATCACCTCAAGCTCAACAAAACTAATCACATCAGTGCACTGCTACATTAGAGAGAGAGACCATTTTGATTGCATGATTGACAAAAGCCTAAGTTCCACTCATTTATTGTGTATGTCTAAACTGGTCCATTTTGTGAAAAAATGGAAAATGTGATTATACGGAACACATAAAACACAAGACATAATATGGGCCTTTATCTTTAAGCCATTAGACAGCATCCTGCTCTTTGGTGGGAAAACTGTCTGCCATGCCCATTACTAGTGGGCCCGAAGGCACTTGCTGAAGCCATTATTCTCACATGGCTGATGTTTCAGAGCACCCGCCATCTGCTCCAAAAATGATACAATCAAGAACAGCACAAACCGCTGGCACGGCTATTTGTTTCACGTCTGGGGGGGGATATGAATTGCGACTGAAATGCAACTGTTAGCAGCAGCGGTGTCGGCGCTCTTGCTCGCTCACTCACTGACTCACCACAGACGACAGGTCCACATTGATGATGCGCGGATCGCTCAGGCTGATGGGCTGCAGGCCGGCCACTGACAGCTGGACCGATGAGCTCCGGTACAGGAATCCGAGGAGCCAGTCCCCCCTGCCAGGAAAGCAATCAGATGGCAGAGATGGGTCTCTGGGCATCCTGAGTGGCACAAAATACTCAGCATACATAGTCAGTACCACCATTCAAAAAGGCTCTTTTCAAACAGCTCAACCAATTCCTTAATTAAAACGACATCTCCTGGGGACACTAACAACTCGACTGAGCCTCAATGAACTTCTTTTGTTCTACCGCCTCTGGACTACAAGTACTGTTGACCTGTGTTCACGCAAGAGCCTGCATCAACAGGGCATTGCGTCATTGTGACATTGCATTATTACTCCACGCAAGAGCCTGCATAAACAGGGCATTGCATCGTTGTGACATTGCATTATTGCGTCAGGCAAGAGCCCACGTTAACGGGCCGTTGCGTCATTGCGTCATTACGTCATTGCGTTATTGTGTTTGTCCGCTCCGGCGCCACTGGACTGCAAGAAATGTTGTCTTGTGTTGTTCTTGCCAAACTGTAAAGCACTTTGAGCTGCATCTTGTATGAATTGTGCTATACAAGTAAAGATTATAATTATTATCATCATTATTATTATTCCCCCATATCCCTCACACTCGCACTCTCTCACTCTCTCAGATACGCAGCTACAAGTACACAGCGCTGCACCACTGTACACACAGTAGCCCATGTCGATCCCACACCCCTCTATCTGGGACATGCCAAAAAGAACATGTTCATTCACTGAGAAAGAATGTCTCTACAGAGAGAATAAAGTATAAAATAAAGTGTCAGTCTCCTGCTCTTTCTCTCTCACCTGCAGTATCCGTTGACTATCTTCCCGGCCACCACCCTGGAGAGTCGTTCCCAAGCCTTGTCCGAGCCGTCCACCGGCGCCCCCAGCAGCACCACGTCCTCCACCACACCTTCGCTGCCTGTGACATTAATCAGAGCTTTTCATTCCCACTTTCCTCGCCGCTCATGCAAAGGTCAGGGCCTCATTTGCAGACCACATAGTGATCGTGTGGAGAGGGAGAGAGGGAGAGAGGGAGAGAGGGAGAGAGGGAGAGAGGGAGAGAGAGGGAGACAGGCAATCAATAAGAGGGATAGAAAGGGAGGGATGGAGAGGTCTTGACATGTGAAAATGTAACTCCCTTTCGCTCCAATTTGCCTTCCGTTCTTTTAACTAGACGAACGCACCTTGGTCGTTGGCCAGCTCCTGTAAACAGAAGTAGATGACTCTGGCACCGAGGCTGAATCCAATCAGGCTCACCGGACGCTTCCCCTTGAGAGAGTGCAGACAAAAGAAAATAAAAACTAGAATCCCAAAAAACATTTTCTTTTTCTAAAGATGCTGCTGGGATCAATCATTAGCACTATTATTAAGAGCCCTGGTGATAAAAAAAACACAAGACGTTCAATCAACTGAACCTGTGAATGCACAAAAGAAAGAAGAACACAGCACATAATAATTACAGCATTTAGATGGTGGCACATTTTTTCCCTCCATGCCACTTCGGCTCAGTGTACCCGCTGTGATAAAACAGTTGCCGCTTCATGCAGATCACGCTGACAAGGCTTTCATTAGCCCCAGCCGCATCAGAAACATGCAGCAGGGAGGGTGAGACTTGCAGGAATTAATTTAAACGAGTGATCAGGAAAGACAAATAAAAAAAAACATGCATGTTTTATCGGTGGCTCATGACTAACTGTGTGCCAAACTGCCCTATGAACTTCGGCGAGGTTTGCCAGCAGCATCAGCTGAGCCTGTGGGCGGCGGGTTCGGTGACATGTGCGCTGAGCGTGCGAAGTTACAAAGTTAAATTTGTGCTGCACAGCAGGGACAGAGGGATGGTTGGCATTGGGCCGGTGCCTGTGCGAATACTAGGCTGTGTGTGTGTGTGTGTGTGTGTGTGTGTGTGTGTGTGTGTGTGTGTGTGTTTGTGGGTGTGTGTGCACGAGTATGCGCGAGTGTGTGTGAGTGTGTGTGCTTGTCTGTGCTTGTGTGTGTTCGTGTGTGTGTTTGTTTGTATTTGTGCATGACTGTCGGGTATTTGATAAATTAAGCGAGACAGTCTGGGCACCTGTCTGTTGGCCTTTCCCACCCCCACCACCACCACTACCACCACCACCCAACTGTGTGAGGGGTGAGTCTGTGTCCTTGTGGGCTGCTCTGTAAAATGCTGAGAGGAACCAGATTAGACTGTGACCTCCTACGTGGCTCTGCTCCCATGACAACCATCATAACTTACAGTTGAAAGGGAAAAAAAGGAGTGGAAGGCCGTGAGATGTCAGTGTGTTCACACCAGTCTCGTGTGGCTCAGCAAAATAAGGTGTGAAGACAGAACATTAAAGGAGAAAAAAAAACAGACAAGCCGTAGCTCTACTGAAACAGGAGAGAGAAATTCTATTACCTATACACTGAGGCTCGTAGTATAAGTGTGCCCATAATTGGCTTTGAAGCAAAATCTGTTTATAGAAAAATATTACAAGTTTACCAACTTAAACCAAATGTTTACAGTTTACAGAATTTGTCGATTTTTACTGGGACAACATCTTTTTCACAAGGATGTTTTTAGACAGAGGACGACTTCCTCCCCTTAAAAACAAAGGTCCACTGCCCCCCATCTGAGGCTAACAGGGCTATGTAAATGCATGAATTGGTGCAGCATCACAGCCCTAACTAGGGAATGGCATGAAGATGATGATATACATGGTGTTTAAACACAGTGTGAATATCATATGTAGCTTAAGAAACATTAAACATTAAAATAATATTTTAACACAACAGCTCACGGACCACACCCTGTTTTAAGTGAACCAGCAGTACAAATGGCTGATAATAGGATGTCTTTTTGTACTTGTGAGTGAGTTGCTGAAGCTGTTGGTTTACCTGCTGCCTGCTCCGCAGCACCTGGGCCAGGTGTTTGCCCACTTCGGCCGAGCGGCTCAGGCACACACTCCACGGGTTGTCAATCACACTCGCCACAGCCAGCAGCGACGCTGGCCAGGTTAGGGCAGTCACGATTCCTGCACCCATGCCAAACAACACACACACAGAATTTAAAAACACTTTTGTTCAAAAAGCCTTTTAGTGACTACAAGTACCTACAAGCTACAATACAATAGGGGACCTGGCAGTAAGTGGCCCACACACAAACAGTGAAAACATACCAGGAAAACATACCTGCTAAGAAATGCAGTACATATAAGCAGCACAAGGCAGCAGAATGAAATGTTTCCTCGCATTGGGAGACCAGCAAAAATCAAGGTCACACCTCAAGTGGCGGAAAACAGAGAGCCTTGGTGCTGGTGCGGCATAATTGTCATTCCTTAACCACACTTCCTTTTGCCTTGCTTCCATGACAACCCCCAATACCGTGTCATAATTGCAGGCGATGCGAGTGAGCGTTTGCGACAAAATCAGTTCGATCCTTTTAATTTCAATTGGAGTGTCTTCACCGAACGCCATGCTTGATGCAATGCTATCCCACACAATGGAACATTTTAAAAGAACTTTTTACGTTTCTATTTCTATTCACATAATTTACGTGAGTCACCTTGAAAAGATTCTAGAGGAGAGCCCACAGGTTGAGCTAATGAGGAAGTTGTGTGTTCGTGCCGGAATAATAACATGAATTTAATGGCTTCAGTGCGGACAGAGAGAGCCAGATTGTCGGTCCCGTCACATGCAGTTAGGATACAGTGTAAGCGTACCTGACAGCACGGTGTACTTGAGAGCCTCCTGAGCCACAATGCTGACCAGGCCGTCCACGATGGTGGCCATTGCCGAGCCCAGGTCACGCAGGAAGCGAGACTCCCACATCAGGCAGTACTGCTCGCCACACGCACCCAGACTGGACCAGGGAGCCTGGAATGAGCCTGGAACACACAAACACATACACACACACACACACACACACACACACACACCGACAAATCAGTTCACACAATTCAAAAGACACAAAGTCTGGGTTTAGATTTATCTGACACTGTTACAAACAAAACACTTGAGTTGTATTTCAAAATGCATCTCTATTGCATTTCACCATATCTTAGTTATAACTATGGTATAAGGTATGTTTTTTTTGTAAGCATCCTCTTTGTTTTGGCTCTGAACTACAGCAATACAGTATACGACAAGTCCAAACAAAGTAGTTCATATTCAGCCTATCTATGTGCTGTCAAGAGTGTAGACTACTGCTATACTGTATGACATTACTAATAATGGCCATGTTATGTGTATCACTGTAACATAATAGTTCCATTTGCCCCTTGCATTCCATGCAAGTCTATATTTTATGTTAATGTTCATACTGCTTATTGTCTAGACTTGTATCGGTGCTTATTCATTCAATTCTGATTGTTATACTCAAATGCGGATGCCCAGACTGTCTCGCTTAATTTATCAAATACCCGACAGTAATACACAAACACAAACAAACACACACACGAACACACACAAGCACACACACTCGCACACACACGCGCATACTCATGCACACACACCCACAAACACACACTCATACACACACACACACACACACACACAAACACACACACACACACACACACACACACACACACACACACAACAGCCTAGTATCCGCACAGAATATAAAACATCTACATATTTATGCTAACAAGGCTGTAAGTTCAAAGGGTGGCCATGAAATTTAAGTACTGGTGAGTCCAGAGACTCAGAGAGCATATGCCTACCGAGCCAAGAGCCTCTGGGTAAATGAGGTGGGAATATTTCTAATGCATTCATAAAGACTGCACCACAACTGCTCTTCCCACCTCACAGGCATCTTTGCCACTGTTGCGTAGGGTAACCTTCATAAATTAGTCTCTCCGCACTTGAAGCGATTTATGCTCTTGGGTGTCCTCAGCCAGATGGGCAGGCACGGTTCCTTAGCCTCTCACCAATACTCTGTGGTAATTAGCTGCCATCTAAACATCTGCCTATCCTGCCTATCCTGCCTATCCTGCCTATCCGCCTATCGGGCTTCCTGGGTCGGACACTGACTGTATTTGCCGCTGCACAGCCAGCCGGTCACAGCCACGGTCACATGGAGATGCTTCCCAGGACTCAGAGGCAGGAACTCAAACTCCTCGATGGCACCCACACGCTTGTTCATTTTGTAGCCTAAAACGACAGACAACAACATTGTGGTTATCAGCGGCAACAACATCAACAACAATGACAATAAACAACAAGCAAAACTACTGATAGAAATACAAAGAGAGATAGAGGCAGAGACAGGCTGCACAGTATATTAAAAATATCACAATATCCACAATTGCAATATACATATCACAAAACATGGCTGAATTGGTATGTTACAGACAGCTAAGCTTTTGCACTTAGCATATCAAAATATCTGGCCAATCAGTTAGAGCCCTGCTGCCCTGTATGTCTTCCCTATACTGTAGGCTACTCAGTCTGGGGTCTAGCAGTAGGCACACAGCTAAAAACATTAATACTTTTTAAATATCTATTTTTGTCATTTAAATCTACTCTTTGCAAATCACAGTCATTGCAAATATTCAACAATGTTATTGAATAATGCACATTTTCCAAACACTGTGCAGCCTTCGTAGACAGAAAGAACTTGAGAGTGAAGAGGGTTTCCAGAAGTGGGTTTGAAGATATTTGAGTAATTATAATAATCTCTTTATTATTATTTTACATTTCTTGATTATTTTTGTTTTGATTCTTCAGATATTAGAATCACAGCTTTATAACAGAGATTCTGTCTGCCGCTCTGCTGATATGTGTGTCTGTGTGAGATACGAGGTGTGAAGAGCTGTTAACTTTGCTTTGTATTTCTTTGCCCCAGCCATGTGGTCATCTCAGGGGTTTAGGAAGCCTTGATTAACATACAGACAAGGTTTCGGCACTGATTAGGAAGAGACCAAATTGTAACAAAGGCCATTGCATATTCATTTTAGGGGTGGTATCCCTGGGTACACCCATTTGCTGTCTACAACATTTACGTTTTAGAATAACCACTGTTTCATCAGTCTTGTCTTGTCTTAGTCTTGTGTTTCGTCCTGTGTCAGGTGTTGTGTGTCTCGTCTTGTCTTTGTGTAGTCTTGTCCGTTGCAGTATTGTTAAGAATAAACCTTGTTCCTGATTTCCAACCACTAGGCTAACTGAGTCTCCAAATTTACCTTAAGTAATTTATTTACTTTTAGGTTCTCAGTCTGGAGTAAAAACACCACAGAAAGAAAGAGGGGACTGGAGGGGACAAGAGGGAACAGGAGGGTCCAGCTGTTGCTGAGCTCACCGGTTAGTCCTGCACCGGCTGCACCAAACAGGGAGGCCATGATGGCGATGCCTGTGGCCGAGCCCAGTGCGGCCGCCCCACCCGCCCCCAGCACGGCCCCCGCTCCTGCCGCCACCAGAGGCGCCGCCAGGCCACCCGTCACACCTCAGGGACACACACACAACACACAAGATTCAGATCCCGTCATCCAGCAAAGCCTTCTATCCAGACAGACGTTACACTGCTGGGGAAGCACACATGAGCACTATAGACACTCCCTTTAAGGTTTAAACGCCCATCAACAGTCTCACATATACGCAGAAGCATACAGAGAAAATCGAACAAAAGCACCTCACACACAAATGTGTATAGGTAATAAGTGGAAAAAACAAGTATACAAAGTATGTGTTTAAGTAGAGGTATTTTTACAGCATGAACATGAGTAAGCCTGTATATGACTGATAAGAATCTTTTAATCTTAAGTTTGCATTGCCAGCAGTCAGGATTAAATATGTGCATGACTCTAGTTCTCACCAATCACAGTGCCTCCTCCGACAGTAGCTAAACCAATCAGCAAGTACCGCCGCAGTTTACGCCCTCTCTCTTTCCTCTGTCGCCTTGACGATTCCTCCCTGTCAAACAAAAAATGGGTTGAGGGGGTGGGGTTGTGTTAAAAAAGGAGCTGATGTAACGACTGAACATGCACTAGATGAAGGTTGTTATAAAAAAGAGATTACTTAATTAGGTTTCATGTGACATGCCAAGAGGGGCATAACAGCCCTCTAACACTGATACTTACAGATGTGGCAAATCCTCATGGAAAGCAACAAAATCACAAACAAGCAGAATTTAAAATGGAAATACCCAAAACTGACAGTCTGCTACAAAGAAACACAGAAATCACCACCTAGTGTGAGAGTGAAGCTAAACTTTGCAGCCGTCACAACAACTGTTCTCTACGGACATACTAATGAACCAACCCCATTCAAGACAGCACTCTGAAAATGAACATATTTTTATGTTGTTAGATGTCTGAAAAGTAACTGGCACCATGCTGGCTTAGCTCAGTGCCGCAGCAGCAAGCTCACATTAAGAAAACACTAAGGCTGATGGAGAAAATTACATATGCCATCTGAGGATTTCACAATGAGTGAGAACAACAAACAACACTGAAAAGATAAAAAACGCAGATAGTTGAATCTGAATCCCATCTTCCTGCCAGCCTGGAGATGTCTTCCCCCATCATCACTCACTCGCTTTCTTCTCCACTCTCCCTCAGCTGCTCTCCTAAGGTCTCCTCAAAGTCCTCCAGCTGCTGTGTGGAGACGCGGAGCAGGCAGCACACATGGCGGATCAGCACTCGAGACCTGGCATCATACTGGCCTGCAAAGGCGCACACACACACACACACACACACACACACACACACACACACACACACACACACACACACACACACACACACACACAATGAAAATGATCCTCATTGTTCACTGTAGAAATACTGACATGTAAAACAAAAGCATCACAAATTAAAAAAGCTTTTACAAAGTTAATTAAAAGTGGCACACAGGATTGACCCTGACAAATCACCTACCATCTTTCACAGAAAATGACACCAGGTCCTGTGGAAGATTGAATATTGAATAAGTTATTAATATGCAATTGATTTAAAAAAACATGTTATCTTTTCATTCTCCTTCTTGGATAATGATCTGTCTTTCATTCACATACACCTATTCAGCATACATCTTTATTTATATTGGGGTGGGCGGATGGTGTAAGCAAGACACAGATACAGAGAGAAACAGACACACAGACAGAGACAAAGTCCTCTGAGATAAGTCTGTTTTGGTAGCTACATCACCTGAACAATGGGAGCAGCTCCAGCGCTAAGCAGCGGCTCTTCCTGCAAAATGGAGAGGAAGGTGTCGCTCCCCTCAAAGCCGAGGCCAGACAGAAAGGCCCCCATGACCGGCATGACAGACTCGTCCAGGTCCAGCCATCGAACTAGGCCTTCAAGAAACTGTTCCCGGAAGTTCCTGGAGATACATATAGTACACCAAGCACTATAACCTCACTAAACCATTCATCACAAACCTGACACCATAAAGCTCAGTCAGACCTGCTTTGCAATGCAAGGTGGTTAGGGCTGTAAAAAAAAAGTGGGTAAGCCAGTAAAAATACTCTACCTCTGATGTGGCCCTGAGAACAACTGGCCCAGGGACACTCCGCACAGACCAGCATATGCAAATCGCCCTGGTTCACTAAGCTGCCTGCCAACCACCCCATCTGATCCTGTGACAGACTGGCTGTCAGGATTGCACTCCGCTCCCCCGGGATCTGTCAGGGGAGTGTGACAGCAGGTTGTGAGATATTGATGACCTGCTGTAGTTGTAGGAGCTGAAAATGTAAGCAATACCTTTTGAAATGTCAGCTGCTGAATACTGTTTAATTAGCGACGTGCAATGCGTGGATGTTAGATTTGAAAGGCAAGCAAGAAAGGTGACAGTAGGGGTAGAATACTTCACTTACAACCATTTAAAACTTAGACGAGGGCCAGTGTTTTGACAAGAGCCCACATTCACCTGGTGTGGTAGTTTATCGCTGCAAGGTGGTTACACATTAGCTCACTCGGCTGTTGCATAAACGGATACACTCCATGACAGGCTGGTAACACAATCGACTCTAGTCAAACAATCACACTGCAGAAATGACAGCTGGTTGAATCGCCAGGCTCAGAGAAAAACAAGTCACAAGTTTAACATCAGACACTGGCCCTCCAATTTTTTTGTTTACACAGACCATCCGACGTAAAGATGTTAATGATGACGCCGAAGTCACAGCACCAGCGTTGTAAATTTGCAAGTTGTTGCACTGAAAACATTCGCAACTATTCTAGCCACTAAATTCGTTATATTACTGTACCTGGTGTTAATTCTTGACCAGTATCTGTCCTCTTGGGGGGATTCATTTTAAAAGACATAGGCCGGTTGGATACATTCACAAATGTTGATGAGTTGCAACATCGCTATAGCATTAGCCCCTTAGCTAACGGAACTGAAGCGTCAGCGAGGGAAGTTCATCAAAACTTCGGCACACCGCTTCCTCCCCACAAACTTCAAGTCCCACCCCCTTTTCTATTATGTGTAGGCATACTTGGCACGTAGTGTAGAAATAAATCATAAAATTAGAAACTAATATTTCGTCAGGTAAAAAATGTTCTATGGTTTGCTTCTTCGTGGTCTCTTGGGGCTTTTATAAAGTAGGTAAAATTATTTTATATAACATGTTCCAGTAACGGCCACCAGGTGTTACTAAAATTCTTTCTGTGAAGAAGCTATGCTCGCTTCTGTAGCTCGTGTCATCGCTTGCTTATGAAGGGACTCCAGAGGCAGACATAGAGCCTGGGTGTCTGTGTTATGTAGCCTACATTTTCTGATAGAAATTAATGTAGGCTACTAATGTACTAAATAAAATATCAATTATCTAAATTATTAACGTGCTGTTTAATCTTTATTAATAACTAACTAATCTCAAATACCCTATTTATAGCAATCATTGCACCATTTCCTGGAAGCAAATAACAAGCTTTATTCATATCTTAAGTCGATTTTCATCAACCAACATTGAAATTCTCTGTCTCTGGGCTCACTCCCTCACCACCTCATTATTTTTCTTACAGTGGCATCCTCGTATTTGGCACCAATCGCAAGCATGGCTGCTTGAGTGGTGGGTTAAGCCCCTGTGCTTGATTAAGCCTTCACCTCATCCCCCGCCCCTAAGCAGATCATAACATCAATCTAAAAGTGGAGCTGGTGTTTATGGGTGTTTTGACAGGTAATCCAGACGTGATCTAACAGTCTGACAAATAGATGCACATTCCCTGGGCTATGTGGTTTTGTCTGAATAAGGAGATGCACGTCTGAAGGACACTCATGACTCATCCCACTGCAGCGTGTAATATCCCCCCACCCCCCAGCCTCCGCCTGAATAAGGTCCTGGCCAGGTTATGTATTCATGGGACAGTAAGATGGAGGATATATATCTCCTTTGAAATGTACATGAACAAAAGAAAGAAAGAAAGAAAGAAAGAAAGAAAGAAAGAAAGAAAGAAAGAAAGAAAGAAAGAAAGAAAGAAAGAAAGAAAGAAAGAAAGAAAGAAAGAAAGAAAGAAAGAAAGAAAGAAAAAGAAGATGTGGAGTGAATTTGAAATACTAAACACTGAACCTGAGAGGGCTGAAAGACAATGGGAGGAAAGACAGACAGCCAAAGTAAAGATGGAAGATAGACACAGAGCTGGACAAAGACAGTCAGACCGTGCCCAGTCAGTCACCTAAAATAAGATCTCCTCTAATGTAGCCTACCTCTACCAGTTCACTTTGGCTCTGACTCAGAGTAACATCGGTTCCTGCCTGGTACTATCTCCACTCTCACAATACATCTGCGCTCTGACAGGGATATGGGAGGCGCGGGGGGTGACTGGAGAGGAATTACGGTAGAGGCAGCAGCATATGCTCCTACTGCTATAGCTCAGTCTGAGCGCTTTGTCAAAATATTTTCCTGCACTGTCAGTGCAGGAATCCCAACCTACACCGTGCGTTTATTTAACTTTCCACTGTACATCCTGTTTGAGCAGGTACAACTCATACTATCCCTTCCTGTCAATTACTGCTATTGTATCTAGATTTAGAAACCCCTTTTGATGTATCCTCTTGGGCACCACGGCAAACAATGAACTGTCATGAATATTATATTGCAACTGACTCCTTGTTGGAAAGGCAGAGCAGCTCTACTCCCGTATTCCAATGACAGTGTTTACTTGCATATCAGGTTGTGTAAACATTACACTGATATTGTTCTGTGCCAAAATACGAAACAATGACTGTTTACAGGGTCTGACTGATGAATGCACATGGGAATAAACAGCCAAAACAGCAACAGGGGTTATATCTAGGGAGTGGATTCCAAGTGTAATCTACAGAGAGGTAATCATCCCAGTCATAACTGGCCTCATAAACTGATGTGCAAAACAGAAACAAGAACACGTGCAATCAGAGATGCCATCCTGACCCCACCTATTGGGCGGACAGACACAGACACACAGATAGACACACAGACACACAGACACACAGACGGACAGGGTCATTGCAATACCTGGTCAATCCCCTCCAGGGTACCAGGTCACAAAACTGTTCACCTTGTTATTTTCTGAAGCTGTTCCATGCTTGTGTATTTTACATCGAGACCTCAAGAAATCTTCCCTAGAAGGACTTGTGTTGTACTCCAAACAAACACCCTCAGTGTATTAATTACTGCTACAGAAATCAGCCATATCCAGATGGAAATCATCACTCCCCCACATGGAAATACCAACAGAGGCGTAGCTAGCCAACAGGCAACACAGGGAATCCCAGGCCACTGAAGGGCCATGAAGGGATGAAAACCTTTAAACTACAGTGCTCACAAAGATTTTTGCACAGGGCGCTGATAGAGTCTTGAATTTCCTCTGAATACCAGGCAGACTTATACGGTAGTAGTGATGAGACTAGGCAGTTGTGTGTACTCTGTTGCTGATACAGGAGGTCATGGCTGAAATATCTGTGTCACAGATCTGGCTCATGTCCGGTCTCATCTTATCAGCCCCTCTGCTCACTGTCCTCTCTGTTGGTTATTCCCTGCTGTAAACATGGAATTTCAAATGCCCAAAGGGCAGGAGGCTAACTCCCACGTCCACTCCCCTCACGCTCCTCTGGGAAATAAAACTGCCATATCTCAGCTCTTTCGGAGCTTGACTGTGCTGAGCCATGCTGCTGTTTCTGGGTGTTGCCATGAGAGGAGGTCTAGTCTTTGAATTTACACGTGGACAGAGCTACTAATACTGAACAGGCCCGAACCTGACCCCACAAGGAAGGGAATGGGTGGAAGTCGTGGTGATGGCGGTGGTTGAAAACACTGTCAGACACAATGTCTTGCTTCTCGTCTACTCCTCTCCCTTCCCGCTCCACTCCTCCTCTGGTCTCACTGTGCATCTTGCTCAAGCGTATACCGGAGCTGTGTGAGTCAGGCAGTAATACTGACCTAGGGGCGCAGAGAAGGAGGTGTAGGTGAGAGATAGGGGAAGGAATCTGTGTGTGAAAAAGGGAGCTGATAATTAGGTAGGGTTTGTAAGCAACCAGGGTGCAAAGAGTACACTGTCATCAGCCTGTCAACAACACCACACCTACACACATGGGGAGACGGAGAGGTGAAAAGGTATGCAGTGCCACATAGCACTGTGCAAGCAGCATACGGCCACATGCACACACACACACACACACACACACACACACACACACACACACAACACAGACACTTTCTCTCATTTACACAAACATCCACAAACATAAATGCATGCATACACACAAGACAAACAGGAATACACAAAGGTAGAGATACACCCACCTGATTTCTCTTCTTGAAAATAAGATGTTTTTCTTAAAAGCACATTGCCAAATGAATCAGTCTGGACATGCCGGCTCTATGACTAAGGGCCTAAGAGAATTTGGCAACCAATGAAAGGCTGTATAAAATAAACACTGTCATTTCTATGTCTGCCCATTCATTCATTCAATAAAACGCACAAAACAGATAGCTGAAAGTTCTCCCAGGTGCTTGCTGGTATTATATTTGGGGTGTGGATGCACAGAGTTCTGTGTAAACACATTTAAATGATGCTAAGCCTTTGAAAAGTATTCTTGGCACTTATTCTCTCCCACTGTGGTGTGCATACTGTGGGCCCATATGGTATGGAAAGGATTGCATGCATTTGTGTGTGCTCGCGCATTTGTGTGTGTGTGTGTGTGTGTGTGTGTGTGTGTGTGTGTGTGTGTGTGTGTGTGTGTGTGTGTGTGTGTGTGCACGTGTGTGTGTGTGTTTGTGTGTTATAGAGAGAGAAAGAGACAGAGAGGGAGAGAGAGAGAAAAAACAGAGACAAATGTTGTGTGTGTGTCTGTGTGTGTGTGTGTGTGTGTGTGTGTGTGTGTGTGTGTGTGTGTGTGTGTGTGTACGTGCACATATGCACATGCCCTGTCACATGCATGTGTACTTATAGGTGTTTTGTTTCTGTATGTGTGCACATGGGTGTTTCCGTAAGAGCATGCTAGTGTGTGATTCTGTGAAAGACAGCTGTATTCTAACACTATTGGGAATGAGGGTGGTGGGTGTTGCAAAGAGAATAGGCCACAATATGACTAAGGGAAAAAGTGAAGGACATTTGCAGCTGTATAGTATCTGCGCCAAGTCAAGGCAGGAGAGACAGGAGAATAGAAACGCTCACAAAGCGCAAACGAGGACAAAGAACAGAGGGAGGAATGACGCGAGGAGAGCAGAGCCCTGTGGCATTATAAAAGTTGCGCGCTGGAATGGCTGCAAAGAAAAGAAAAAGCAGAAACAGAGAGAGAGAAAGAGAGAAAAAGAGAGAGAAAGAGAGGTGCAGGGGAGGCAGGGAGGAGAAAGGAGCTGCCTGTGTGCGCCCAAAAGGAATTCAGCTGAATGTTGGGCCGGTGTAAACAGAGCGAGTCCACTGGGAAGCTTTAAGGAAGGAGAAAGGCGTTCGCTGGACGGTTTTTCTAAAGACCTGCTGCTGAGCAGAAGACGTTCCCCATCCCATTAGTGAAAGCTGTTGCTCTGCTGCTGACTCTGATGATTGACGCTCCTGACCTTTTCTCTCAAACTGACTCAGTAGGCACTTTCAGCACAGCCCATGCGCTGCTGCAATCCAGTTAGGGGGAGCTATACATTAGAGGCACACGAAGGAATGCACCATAAGTCGTACGGCCGTGTCAGTAAAATCAGCAAATGGAATAGTAATCGTTCCAGTGTTGATCAAAAATGCATTACTCAGTGTCGCGCTACGTCTTAGAAACATTATCAGTCAGTGGAAATACACAGAAACACCAGAAAAAAAAGACCAACAATGGATTGATTGTGTGAGGGCTCTTGAACGATGGCTGAAAATCTGGTGACCCCTACAGAACCGCGCAGCAATAAATCCAGGTCCATCTGAGAGAAACAACGACTTCGGTCTCTGATTGAAATGGCTCTCGAGAGAGGCAGTTAGCTTCAGTCTCATGAAAAAAAGTCAGCTACAGTGCCATTCAGCACTAAACTGCCCCTCAGTATTTCATCATGGAAAGGTCTAATGGTACTCAAAGGGTGTTGCCCCCTTGCATGTAGGAAACATTGAGCACTGCATTTCGCTCAGTAGATGTTCCTGATCATTTCAATATGAGAACTTCTCAGATGAACTACAGTTAAAACTGTAAAGCAGACTCCTGTACACGCACACGCACACGCACGCGCGCACACACACACACACACACACACACACACACACACACACACACACACACACACACACACACACACACAGACAAAGGCTTTATTGTTGTTGGACTCCTGTAAGGAAGCCAAAATTGGATTTGTTGAATTCAATTGTAATTTTCCCTTAAAGTAAAACGCACTGGAGAATAAAACAAACAACAAAAAATGCAGGGCTGGTGTGCAGTTAACAGGGGAGCAGGCCATGATATATGGCTTCCCCTCTTAATCCGCTCTGCTTTTCCAGTGGTCCCTGGCATTCCAAGCATGATGGGATATCCTGCCCCATCTGCCCAAATTCTGTCCCGATGTCTGTAACATTTTGAGGAAAAAGCCTGGGTCATTAAATGAGACACTACTCAAAAACAATGTAAAGGTCACAGATACAGTACACTGTACCATAAACTCGCAACTCCACGGAGGTTCATTCTACTTCTCCAGCATAGCAACAGATGGTCGCTTGATCGCTGGCTGGCTGCTTCTCCTGACACCTGGGGACCAGATGTATGCCCACTTGCCCTGTCACAGCATGGCGGAGCAGACCTTGAGGGGGAGGAAGGTGTGGAAATTAGAGCAAGGATGTGACTGAAAGAAAGGGAAGCTCTGGTGACGCAGGTATGCGGGGGGTCAGGAGAAAGCAGGAAAGACTGTGGACATCTCAGAGGTAATGAATGTTTCCCCACACCCCACCGTCAGGAAAAAACCCCTTCGAGCTTCACAACTATTTATAGTTTACTTGAATGTTCCTTGTTTATGTCTACTTGTCTCCTGCATAAGGCGGCGGGGGCCCAAAGTGTTTAGTCCTTTATGTAAGCTGAGATTTTAGTTTGATCTAACAGATAAACACACACCGCCTGCACCTGCGCTACATGGCCCAGTCACACCAGGCAACCCTAAAATCTGCTCTGACGCCTCGCTTTCATGCCTTCTCATCTCTCATGGCCTCTTCGAATTTGGTTTTTTATTCATCATTCCATCGTTCTCTCTTTATGCCAAACAAAACAGTGATGGAATGCTCTTCCCACCACCATGCTTAAACCCATGCCACCTAAGATACACAATCACAGCTAAACAAACAATCTAGCAAAAAAAAATGAGAAAAATGCATTTTGATTAAGGTTTCAGGCTATACTTCATGTCTTTTAAAGCCAAAGTGATGAAAAATGGCTTAAAACTAACCTCTTGTCTATAGAAGAATCATGTATTTTTTGCAAATACTTTATTAACAGTACTAAATATGTAACACATCAGTACCATACATTCTTATTAAGCCATATTCAGTTTGTAGAACATGTTTTTTTTTTTTTTTTCAGAAACCTAGCAATGTCTAACGTCATAGTCTACACTGGTTTTCCATTATGGCATGCCTACGCATCACTGGGCACGGCCATTCCCTGAGCTCCCATAGCCATTCCTCCTCACCCTGGCACGTCCTTTGGCACTGCACAGCCACTGCGGAGCCAAATGCCATGAACAATGCCTAAACAACATTTAATATTGGTGAGTTTTTAAAAAAAAAAACCATTGCATTGCATGCATGTCCTATTCTTGACTTGGATCTGGATCTGGATAAATCAGACTAAATTAGTGGAGGATAATCCGAAAAGTCTTTTGATATGGCGCGCTGTATGCTGCACTATGCCTAGTTGTAATGTTTTATGCATATTACCAAGGGGGTAGGCCTACACTGAATTTCTTATTCTCCCTCATAAGATACTTTTTTTAAAAAGATATTTTTACAAAAGGTGTTCATTGCTACACAATGACATCATGCACCAAAGCGTGAGACAGGGCAAAATGAAAAGAAAATCCATTACACACCACTGTGCTTCCTCCATTATCCATGCATTCATCATCAGAAACTCACCCACATACATGCGTGCATACACAGTCTCTCTCTCTCTCTCTCTCTCTCTCTCTCTCTCTCTCTCTCTCTCTTTCTCTCTCCTGCTCTCAGAGTTTTTCCAGGTGCAGAGGAACATCTGATTTATTAGTTTTCAGTGGCCCTCTCAAGAGACAGAGCTGTCATGTGCACTGATCTGCACATATGATGTCAGTCAGAGGGCAGTCTGATAGGGTTGCGTGTCAGTGCAAGTTAGCCCCGTGGGGCAGACAGACAGCCTCCGCGGCCTACTCAAACAGTTTGGCGAATAATCAATAATGAGTTAATGCAGCTTAGCACTTAATATTTAAGTCTTTCCCACACAATTCTCTGGTTTGAGTGTTGCTCCTCACTTCTGAGCCAAATAAGCTAAGTGTCTGTAAAGTGTAATATAAAGAAATGGTTACCTACACAGACAACAGATTTTTTGTTCCCCTCACCAGCCATGCCTAAAACATATATATGCAGTATTGCCCAGTGGTTGCAGGTGCAACAATAATGTTGTAGACTAGTACTCATGGTAACCTTTGTTGTCAATGTCGGTGTTTGCTAACTAGGTGTGTGTGCAAGGGTTTGATCTGCTCACAACAATTGATTCCGCGCTGACTCAGCTGGGCCAGACACTTAATAGCATTTCATCTGATACGTCATCACTTTTCCCTTCATCTGAACATTATCTAAAGGATATTCCACAAAACTATACACTGCGGCCGCCGTGTCTATTAGAGGTTTCCTGAGCAAAACGAAAATTATTCCAGTTTAATGGATTATTCAACACCCGAGACTGTATTGAACGTGAATGTATTATTTACATGCCCTAAGATATAGGCTGTACTAAGTCAAAGCAGGCAGACGCTCTTCGTGGTCAGATGAGTAGCCTACACGAAGATACGAGAGATTATTTCTGTGCACCAAGCGAATATAGACTACACTTATATGTTCCCCAGTCTGTTCAGCCTAGCCATAACCATTAGTCTGTCACGTTAATGACAAAGATGTGTCCATTTAATTGGACCAGATGGGTCCGGATGTCCTCTAATTATGTATGTACAATTTGAGATGGTGGACTTTGGACGATGGCCTGAAGGCTGTCTTACGGTAAAGTGTGCCTCATGTTTCCATTAATAAAGCGCATATGAAATAAGATAATGACAATGACCAACAACCTGACACATGCCCAGACTAGCGACGCCTGGCTACTGCCCTTTCTATACTAAGACGATAGTCGGGAGAGAGAGAGAGAGAGAGAGAGAGAGATAGAGAGAGAGAGAGAGAGAGAGAGAGAGAGGGAAGAGGAGGGAGGAGGGAATGGGGCGCGTTCAGTGCCTTGGGAGCGCATGAGAAGTTCTGTTGTTAGTTTGATTCAAAGTGTATGAAGGAACTTGGATAATCAGCCCTGAAACTTCAGAGAAGATTTATTGTATATTAAAATATCGTCTGTCACCAGTACACGAGTGTGGGTCTGAAGAAGTTCATCAGAACTTGAAGACTGGACGTCCCAGCCGTCATTCTTCAAATTTCTGTTATGGTTTTGAAACGCTCACTGTCTGACGGGGAATGCACAACCACTTCGAACTGGAGCGACGGTGCGGGCAATGAACGTTGTGTCGTAGACAGTTCTGTGGAAAGTATTCTACGTCCCTGAAACTGCTGTCTAAATGACAATGGGTTTTCAGTTTATAATCACGCTCTTCTTTACCAGCGTGTTTCTCTGTAGGACAAACTCCCAAACAGCACCTGATACAGGTGAGTTGCTTCAGGTCGGGAGGAAGGGAGGGGGGAGCCTGTTGGAGCGATTAGCACTGGTAAAATGGCAGAAGGCACTGAGGTGATTTAGCATATTTTATGATTGATTAAGCTCCATTCACGTAAATACTGCCGCGATGAGTACAGTTGTGGGACCTGTTCAGACTTGTGCTAGTACTGTATTGAGTGGATGAGTACATTCTACTCAGGTTTTACCGATTAGTAAACTACAAATAGAATAAAACCTCGTCCAAACTACATTAATTTGCAAAAATCTTTCAATAAGATTTGCATTATTAGTTTGGGCGTTGCTACCTGTGTGATTGAGCTGCTGTTGACGTGATTTATCATCTCTATTTCTGTAAGTGAAAAATAATCCTAAAATATGCAGTGGTGTTTCCTAAAGGGATATGTTGTATGCCAAAAACGTACACATGCTTGCTGTTGGCATGGCAGGGAACTTTAAATATGTTTAAATCTCAGACTCTAGTGTGTGGTCTATGATGTTTTGTTACTGTCTAGACAGATACACTATGGGCACTTTGTAAAACCTTCTGTATGTGCAGGTTTGGATATATTTATGTATGGACACACACACGCACACACACACACACACACACACACACACACACACACACACACACACACACACACACACACACACACACACACACACACACACACACACACACATAAACACACAGAAAGCTAAACACCACTAAGGGGCATTAAGTGCGACAGTCTTACTTTGCAAATTCTCTGGGAGACTCCCTGTCACAGCACACAGCAGTGCCATAAGGCTTCTCTCCAAATCTTTGAAAGAGTATTTCTCTGGGGGAGTCTTATTCTCTGCCTTAGATCTGTTCCAGACGGAACCCCATAGATTTGCTCCCTGCAGCATTTGCTATTAGCAGTGAGCTGTGGTGTAAGCTACGGAGAACATATAGGCAAAGTTCAGTGATGCCTACGGGTCTGCTGTACATAATGCACTTTAGATCACAGCTCATCCCCCGAGGTACAAAGTTCAGCCAAGCAGAGAGGCTTTTACAAGGTTAAGGACAGAAGGCATGTGGGAGAGGGGCTTTTTTTCTTTGCAGGCAAAAGGTTATGAAGGCCATAAAGTAGGACAATATTTCCCAAGGACCCGGCGGTGCGTGTACACGATCAAATGAAATAGTGGCAATGAAGCAAGATAAGTCATCTATCGGGGAAAAATCTAAAACGTGAGCCCAGGAAGCCACAACAACAGTGCGCCATTACACCATGTTTGCTCTTTAAAGTTCCTGTAGAGTTCATGTTACATTTTTCACTCCTGACTAAAACCACATGAATAAAGAGATTGCTGAATAGCATTTTTTAATGACCTACAGCAGTGCTACTATTGTCAGCAAATGCTGTCTGTCATTAGGGTATTGTAAATGTAATTTATTCATCTTGAAACAGTCTTCTTCTGGATAGATGGAAAGTTGGCCCGAAAACAAAATGGTGACTAATTGAATCCAAATGACCATCCTTGAATGTTTCCAACCATCTTACGAAGCACACAACACAACACACAAATAATTTGGTTGGTTAAAAAAAAAGAAAAAAAAAGAAAGAAAATAGAACAGATTTACATGTACTAGGCCTGAGATACTCTCTCCAGGTTATTGGAAAAAAAAACCTTTGGAGTAAGGCAGCGTATTCAATGCTGAATGCAAATGCAAAACAGTATGAAGCATACTTTTTATTGGAGGTGTTCGAGAACAGACTAAAAAAAGACAATGCCAAGATTGACTCAAAGATGCCCCCTCTGCGCTTTTACACTGGTACAGTGGGCAGAATACCATGGCGTTCGCCCAGCTTTTTTACATAACCCCAGTCACCAACTCTCCCTTTCAGTCTGCCTCGCTCTAACCCTCTCGATCATTCCTTCGGTCTGTGTTACTATTGGATTCATAACTGGACGAGTAAAAGCATTCCATCTCCTCTTTCGTGGGACTGCCAAAAGTCACCTCCCTGCACGCTCTCTCTCTCTCTCTCTCTCTCTCTCTCTCTCTCTCTCTCTCTCTCTCTCGCTCTCTCTCTCTCTCTCTCTCCTCCCCCCTCCTCCACACACCATTGATATCCAGTAGTCCCTGCTGTTCTTCCACTCCTGCTCCCTTTCTCCATCTGTTTTTGTTTATTTTCGCCTCTAATGTAGAGGTCGATTCCTGCCAGCAAAGCCATCAAACTGGCAAATCTCGCTACTGACTTTGCACTATCTTTATAAATATTTTGAATCCGTCTATCACCCTCCTCTCTGTGCGCTCCCTCGAAAACTCACGCTTTCCTCATCAGTATTTTTAGTGTCTGCCTGGGAGTCTCTGATCCCTCTCAAGTAACCTGTTTCTCACTCATTTCCTTTCTCTTTTTCTCTCTCTCTCTCTCATTGGAGCTGCCGCTGCTTTCCTCTCGCCCCTGGTTTTTCCCCTCCTCTGCCGCCCACCGTATAAAACTTTAATGACTTTGTGACAGTTTTGTTCCAAGGAGGTAGAGGGTGAGAGCGAAAGAATCTGGTTGCTACTCCTGCAGGGAGCTTATATGTGTGTGCATCACATTCATGGGTGTGTGTGTGTGTGTGTGTGTATGGGTGTGTGTGTGTGCGTTTGAAAGGGAGGAGAACACTGGAAAATAAGAAGGGAGGGAGAGCAGGCATGAATGAGTGTGTGAATGTGTGGAATAAAAGCATCAAAATTACATCCTTTTCATTTTTTCTTTATCCATATACAGGGCGCATAATGGAAATGTGTACTAGTCTTGTTTATTATATGTTTCTTTTTTTACAGTGTTAGTCGTGCGCATATTATAGACAACATTCCACTAGAATAATGTTCCCAGGCGGCGAGGAATTACACAAAAACCACAAACCACTCTATAAATGCCTTACAACTTTCCCTACAACCTTTTACCTTAACGAGGAGGCTGTTCTTATCCCCTTCTGTGAGATGCAGCTTGCCTGTTGCAGGCAGATAACATCCCTTGTCATCGGTCTCTCATCACTATCTCTCTTTCTCTGCACCTCTCCCTCAACAGCCACTCATCTCTCCTGTCTACACCCTCACTTAAGCACTTAATAAGGTTTGATAAAAATCATATTGCAGCATCATGAAAATATTTGTTTTCTTTGATGCAGCAACATACTTTCCACATTGCGCACTGGCTACTTTTTGTATTAGAAGTTGCATAGTGTACTTTATCTTGCTCAGATGTACTGCTTTTCTAGTTGTTTATACAATTATCAAATTATCCAATTTAGTGGGCTGTTAACCTTCATTAGGGTGTAAATAGTGACTTAACCTTGGACGAAGCACTCTGTTTTTTTAACATGCTCTATAAATAAATGCCTTGACTTGATGGTTCCTTCTATTGTTGCCTTCCTTTTGTAGTGCTGAACTGTTGCGAGGGAGATGTGTTGGTCTTGCTTGATGCGTCCGGGAGCATTGCGTCCTACGAGTTCTCCCACATGGTGAGTTTCGTGGCCGACCTGCTGAAGCCCTTCTCTCTGGGCGAGGACGAGGTGCGCTTCTCTCTGCTGCTGGTTGGCACTGAGCCGCGCCTGGATTTCGGTTTTGAGACGCACCGCACCCAGGAGGCCCTGCAGGCGGCCCTGCGGCAGGTCAAGCAGCTTCGCGGGGACACCAACACCGAAAAGGCGCTGGACATGGCCCGGGACCGGGTACTGCCGCCCGGCGTGCCTGGTGGGACCAGGCCCAACCTGCCGCGGGTCCTGCTGTGGCTGACGGACGGCGTTGACCCGGGCCAGGTGAGCGAGCCCATGAAGGAGCTGCGCGACGAGGGCGTGGCCGTGCTCGTGGTCTCCACGGGCCACGGCAACTACCAGGTGCTACGCCAGGTGGTTACCCCACCTGTGGAAGACCACCTGTACTTCGTGGATATCGACGACATTAACATCATCTTGGAGGACGTGAGGAATGCCATTATTGGTAAGTTTCTGAGCGTGCAGGACTGCAGTGGGGCTGAAGAGGAGTTAAAGTACACAGAGAAAACCTTCGAAGTGTTGTTTTTTTTCATAGTGTACCTGTTCTGCATGGCTACAGTTAACTGAGTCACTGGAAAGTAGGCCACTGTGCCCCCGCTTCTGTGACTCTAACTCCTGGAGACAGCGAGACAGGGACACAAGGAGGTGCAAGGGGTGGCAGGGACATAGATAGAGCAAGTGAACTCGAAATTAGAGAGAGGAGCAGGGGGTTATTTATATAGAAATTATTCAATGAACCCCACTGCCTACCCATCAGCCCCCCTTCTCAGCCCCCACCACCACACCCACCCCCCTTTCCTGCCCCCTGCACAGAGAGCCAGACTGGTGTATTTTTAGAGAGCATTTCTTCTTGTGGAGATTGGATAACACCCAGGCGCACACACCGACACACGTTCAAAGATTTGTGTCCTTTATGCTTGGCATCATATGCTCTAAATTATGTACATGCAGATTATTTTTAGCTGGAAGGTAAATGTGTAAATGTGGCACTGACCTCCTAGCAATGGCCAGAGCTACTTATTCAGTGACAGCGAAACCTCTCAAGAGACCTTAATTCATCGCCCAAGAATCCTCTGACAGTCTTGTCTATTTTAAGACGAGCCTCATGGCATGGTGTTCTGAATGCACTGCGATCCTTGTGTCTGGCTACACTCCCCCCTCTTTACCTCACTCTGCCTCTACTCCTAACCCTCTTTCTCTCTCTCTCTCCCCATCACCACCACCACCCCCACTCTCACTGTCACTTTTTTGTTTTTTGTTTACAGAGATTATTCGTGCGGAGCGGCTGAAGGTGCGAGACGTGTCCTCCCGCAGCGCCACGCTGCACTGGCGGCCCGTGCTGGCCGGCTCGGGCTACTACGACATCCGGTTTGGCCCCGTTCCCTCCGGTGGTGAGACCAACCCGGGCGGAGGCCCCGGCACCAGCCCCGGAACTAGCCCCGGCCACTACCAGCGCATCACCCGGCCCGGCAACACCGACACGGCCCAGCTTACGGGCCTGAAACCGGGCACCAAGTACAAGGTCACCCTGCGCCCGGAGTCCAACGTTAACACCCTGAAGACACTCACCACCTACTTCACCACGACGCCAGGTGAGAGTGTGAGTGGGGGAACAAAGAGAGACACCTCTCCAGATTTGGAGACAGTGGACCCACAGGAAACTCACAGCAGCATGGAATGAATTATTGGGTCATTTCCTCTAGCCTGGTAAACCCGCCCCTCGTACTTCATTTCATTTCGTGCAGAGGGTCTGGAACAGAGACCGTCAGAAATGATTTGCTGGAGGTGTGGACTCTGCTGAAGTTTTAAAAAAGTGCCTCTGCCTTTACCCAATCGCTAACGCCTGGTCGTCACGTATGCAATTAGCCTACCTACGCACTACAATTCAAATGTAGCACACAAGGTCAACGTCACAGCTAACGAACACACCCTCTGTTCGCTGATTGGATCGTACCTTCTGCGACTTGCCAAATGCTCCTGAAGAGATTCCGGTCCAGACCCTCTGCACAAAATGAAATGAAGTACGAGGGGCGGGTTTACCAGGCTACATTTCCTCCCACCCTCTTCCTCTTCTCCCACACAGTTTTTGCGCTGACTCACACCTCATTACTATGTTTTATTTTCCCACCCTGCAGAGGTGCTAAGCCCAGCTGTGGTGACGGTCTCGGAGTCCACCGCCAACAGCGTGAGAGTGAGCTGGGGCCCCGTGCAGGCGGACTCGCTGCAGAGCGTCCAGGTGGAGTACTCGGCGCTGCCCACGGGCAAGCTGCAGATAGCCAAGGTCAACAAGCAGCAGAACTACACCGTGCTCAAAAACCTGCAGCCTGACACCACGTACCTGGTGACAGTGAGCGCGAAATACGCGTCCGGCAGCGAGAAAGCCATGTCTGTCAAGGCCTGCACGCAGGAAGGTACGTGGGAGATGTGTGGTGATGGGCAGCCTGGATTCGGAAGCTGCAATCCAATAACAAAGATGGTAGATATGCCCAAGATTCATGATGATGACCCACTTCCTGGAACCATGATCGCACAAGATAGGAGAGAGACAAAGCCCTTTTATGCAGTCTGCATAAAGGGGGATTCGTGCCCCACCTCGTGCGAGAATTAACCACAAGGCCAGGATGTGTACATACCAGTCAGTCATACGTCAACAACACGTCCCTGCATGCAGACCAGAACTGATCCCCACTTCGCTCACATACACATGAACTACCACAAAGTATTTTGGTTTATCTACCATCTTTGGCAATATCACAAAATCCAAATCATATTCCAAATTATCTGTGAAGTTCATAAGCAGCATATAGGTGATTTCACTGGTTAACTGGCTTTTACCTGGCTGATGAGCTGTGCCAATTACAATCAGTTGATTTAGTGAATAGCTAAAAACAAAAATGTGGTGGAGAATTGTAGCTTCTGAAGCCATGTTACCCATCACTGGAGACTTGCATGGGTGTCACTGCAGCCTCATGGGACATACAGTTGGGAGGCAGGATTCTTCAGTTGAAATGGGTTTAACCTCCACCACGCCTTCAATTTATTTTTGCTTGCCTCCCCCCCTTCTACTCTCACTCTTCCTCTGTTCTCCTCCTCTCTTCTGCACAGTGCTTCCAGCCCTTGCGGATTTGCAGTTGACCACAGTGGGTAGCGACTCAGTCGAGGTCCAGTGGAAGGGTGCGGAGGAAGGGCTGCGTGGTTACTGGGTTACATGGGAGGGAGATCACAGCCGCGTGACTCAACCGAGCGAGCGCTCCTCCCTGTACCTCCCGCCCAGCTCCCTGTCCACCACCCTCACCAACATGCCCGCCAGCGCCCGCGTCTGCGTGTCGCCCGTCTACCGCACCGCCAGGGGGGAGGGCCTGTGCTGCACGGCCCGCTTCAAAGGTTAGTGCTGTACGGTAGCTGTGTCTCGTCTGGAGCTGCTGCTGGCCTTTGGTACTGCAAGCACAGCAGAGGAAGGAAATACATGTGTGTTTCATTTAAAAAAGCAATCATATGATAAATGGGTAAGTGGAAACACTACTTGGTCAGCTCAGAGTCCAATGTCTGCAGAATAAAAAGTAAAGAGTGTTTACAAGTTAAGCACATGGAAAATGCCTTTTTTGATATTAGAAAATGCGGTGACACACAATTGTTGTTTACTCAGTGTGAAATGTACTCTATGTTTCTGTGTGCAGATGCATTAACCTGGGGCTACAATTCATAGCCCATGTGCCCCTTTGCTGGAGCCAACCAATGAGCATCTTCAAATGGATGGGAGGATTAGGGGGGCTGAAGAGGAGAGACAGACCTCTGAAATCACTGGAGCACTTATCGCCAGCGGACAGGAGGGCCGCTCTGTCTTTTACTCACCCGCACTACATGCCTACATGCATGCCTGCACACCCACACACACACACGTGCACGCACCCATAAACACACACACACACACACACACACACACACACACACGTTTACAATCTGCACTCCCTGTATCCCTTGACTGAAAACAGACCCTCAAACCTCAGAACTACCACTGGCATTTACTCTGCGTCACTTCAAACACTCCCTAATCACACTACTGAGAGGTTCCGTCCTGGGTAGCCATAGTTGCGCTTATATTTCTTTTTATGGAAAGGAAGGGGAATGTTAAGAAAATGAAGTCTTACGGAACATATTGCCCATAGCCTTTGGATAGCATTGCCACAGTTACACACAGTATGCCCCCAAAGCATTTCTACACACTTTGTAAAGGGAACAATGACACAAACTGCAATGCTTATAAGCTCATGTTAACATGGGAGAGATGTAGCTTCTGTTACGAAGGCATAAAACTAGCCAAGGGCTGCATTTCCCTTCTTTTTTACCATCACTGTGGCTTTCCTGCTCGCCAAAACCTCAGCAGAGCAGTTAGTGAAATATCAGGGACGGACAGTCGGTTGCCCTCTTTTGAGAAACAGCTTGCAGATGTTCCTTGCTTAAAGATGTTACAGATGTTGTTGTGCAGCAGAGGCAAGCTGTCTGTTCCACTGCCATGCAAGTAGTCAGGATTGAGAGCTAATGCATCAGTTAGTCATTCAGTCAGTTCTGTGTACATAAAAAGCCACTGATTTTTCTCATCTTTGTGATTATGTAAGTGTGGGATAGAAAGTTTTTAGCAGAACTGCTGGAAACGCTTTCCCATGTGTTTACAAAGCTCTACTGCCTCCCTGTGGACTGTGCTCTGATGTACTCTTTTTGTGTCTTTTTAGAGCTTAAAACCTACAAATAAGCATACACATACTACTGCTACATTAACCTGCCAGAAATATGAATTGTATGATGGGTTTATGGAAGCTTCGTAACTTGTAATACATTGCTTTTTGCAAATGTCTTTGAAATGCATATCATTGCAAATCCAGAGTAATGTCAAAAGCATCTGTATTAGGATTTATTGGATTAATATATAAATGGTAAACTTAAGAAGGGACAGAAATGCCTGCTAGTTACAGTCACCCATGAAGTTGCTTTGCTAATTATAGGACTGGCAAATTATTTTTGGTGGGACACCATTTTCGACATACCATGTTATATTTTATGGTCCTTTTTGTCCAAAGCAGGGCAGGCACTGTCATTGGAGCGGTTCCACCTTAATTTTCCTACTAAGCATTTGAGTCATACTCGACTGATTATTGTCTGTCTAGTGTGTTTAGAATGCTTACATTAAAGAATACAAATGTGTGACAAGGACCAGTGTGCAATTTACTGTGAATGACAGTGATTAAAGGCTAGTAGTTGTTGTGTTTTGTTTACTGTGTGTTAACCTAAATATTAACCATACCTTATTTGCCAAGCTTATTGTGGCTGGCCTATGAAAACAAAAAAGAGATCAATCTCTTCTGTGAGAAATCTTGCATTATTCCATTTTTCGTTTACCTCCACAAGGCAAAGAAAATAATAACCTCCAAAAGTGTTTGGATTGTCTGACACAGCAACAAATTGTGTTGAAACTTTAGCCACAGATTACAGAGCCCAGGGCAGGCTGCGCGACATTCCTTCACAACATATTTCCTTCACAATAGTCGTTACGTCGTAAATACAGCTCAGCTGAGGAATGCAAAAAGATTAATGTCTCTTATGGAAACTTTCCATAAACACCCATCTTGAAGTACACACGGCAGATAAAGACACCTGGTGTCACAGCAGGTTAAGATGCTGATTCAGTATTGCCAACATTCTCATTTATTGTAAGATTGCACTTCATTCCAAAGAACAGAAATGATGATTGTTCATCTGAAGAGTCCAAACCGAAGAAAAGCCTTGAAGAATGAGCTAGTTAAGACCAGAAGCACTTGCATGTCCGTAGGAGCATACAGTGAATAGATCCCAGAGGTAGGGGAAATAGCCATGGCCATAGCTTTTAATGGTATATACTTGAAATAATTGATCACTTCCATCTAGGACCATCATTAATCAAACCCATTCTTTCAATTCCCTTTCAATTCTTGTAGATTCTTTGGCTGAAATCAGGCAGAGTAAACTGTAGTTGGGGAAAAAAGGAGAGATCTTATCTAAAGTGCTGACTGTGTGTGCAGTCAACAGTAGCTAGGATATGGCTCCACAAAGTAGCGATGCCAGGCAGGTACACTTGGATAACAAAATAATTTCTGCCATTTTCTTTCCCTCTCTCTCTCTATCTCTCTCTCTCTCTCTCTCTTTCTCTCTCTCTCTCTGACACACACAGAATCTTTTTCAAGAACACCTGAGAGAAGCAGCGACTGGTTACTCCTCCAAACCCAAAAAAAAGTATGAGTCAATCATCCTTTGCCTTGTCTTTTTACAGATTCCATAATGGGTTTAAAAAAATAATAATAAAAGTGATCTCAGAGCAGCTGTTTTTCCACCCTCACGAGTGCACTTATTATTCAGCGATTGGCTTTAGATGCTTAGAGTGTTAAGAGCAGGCACCAGGGTGACCTGCTCTGGCAAGTTCTGGTTGTGGTCTTGTGAGCCTTTGCCCTGTTGGACCTTCTGCCGATGCCGGTCTTCCTGCCTCCTCTTCTTCTCCAGCCGCTGCTGCTCCTTCCTCTGTTTGTTCAAGACCTGGGGGAGGGGTGCGGGGGGTGGGGGAGGGGTGCGGGTTATGGGTGAGAGTGGAAACTCAGTATAATGAGCAGAATGAGATTTATTTTTTGAGCAGTTAGTTTGGTTCATTATTCAGTCATTCCATCATGGGTGGATTGAAAGGGAAAAATATGAATGGGCTTCTGTGACTTCCTGAACTCTGAAAGACTTTAGGAGTCTGACACAATCACATTCAAAAGTGTAGAGGGCTGATTTTGCTGTGTTTTTCACAAGTGCCTAATGTGCAGATGCATTATTTGCTGAATTAGAATGTCCTTAACCCATCAGCAACTGCTTTACTTTACTGCTGTATAACAGCATTACATTGCCTCTTTCTCTTGCCCATCCTGCTCCCAGCAATATGTACACAAACACACCCGAGTCTGAGAGATACCTTGGCTTTCTGCACAGTGCTGCCGTCTGGTGGCGTTTTTGTGCCACTGCTCTCGGTGGCCATGCAGTGGCAGGCGGGTTGGTGCGCCTCGGTACCCGAGTCACAGTGGGCGTGGCAGCTTTGGTTCCTGAGGTCGGGCTCCAGCCACTCGGCGTGGCATGGCTGCGTGGCGGCACTTGAGTGACACAGATTCTCTCCTTGACCTGCGAGGAGAGTGACACGTGAGAGAGTTAGGATGGGGGGTGGTGGCAGTGGTGAGGGTGGGGGGCGGTGCCCCAAGGGCACGCCAAGGCACGTTAAGGGAGAGACTGACAGGCTGATGGACTGACCTTTGGCACTGGCACTTCTGAGCGAGCTGAGGATCACATCCTCGTCCTCCGAGGGGGAGGGGGACGCCGGCCGGCCCGTGTGCAGCTCCCGCTGGCTGTCTCCAAACTCGCGCTGCCTCCGTGACTTAGTGAGGTTCTGCCATTTTAGGACCAGTGCGAAAGGAGAATGTAGGTCAACAAATGAGAAGTGTGCAGCTACAACAGTGCCAAAATGTGTACCAAACAAGCTGGAAACAAGCTAAACTGCATAGTAACACATGATTGTAACTAACTTTTCATTTTTTGCATACAGATGTACTTAATGCATTTTGTCGCCTAATGATACTAGAGAGAGAGATACCCAAAAGAATGGGGAAAAAAAAACAATGCAAAAGTCAAAATACATTTTTCTTTACCTACAACTACTAACCTCAATCCGTAGATGAGATGGGCTTTCAGAATTGTCCCCAATGTGTCTCACACTGTCGTAATGGTCTCCATACCGATAGGCAATGTGAAGTTCTCGACAAAGCTGCTTCTCAGACCCATTTATCTGAATGAAAAAGTGGTGACAGTTTATTTGAAGGATAGTCCTGTATATAGATAGTCCTATATACAATCTACAGAGGCCATTAATAAACAATTTGTTGAAACCCTGTTTGTCTTGTTCAGGTTGGGGTTAGGGGCTGGCTTTGATAAAGGTAATAAGCCAGTAAAGAATAAGATAAAATTGAATAAAAAAAAAAAAAACATCTGTAAAGTCTTTGTGGGTGGACTATTCAAATAGTTTTGGAGTTGTCAGAAAAAACCAACAGCATTAATATTCACACATGTTAAATAAATCAACACTATTTGTCATTGTAACAACATGGCATGTGACAAAAACTAACAAATGACTACGAAAATCTGGTGTCACAGACAAATTCAGACTACTGCCGTCAGGGCATAGGTACACTATACCAAGATGTAGAACAGACTCAAAAACTCATCTGTCCTCACTGCCATTTCACTTCTGAACAAGCAATGATAATTTTAATTTCTGACTTTTAATGTGTGTGTTGTATGCAACTCAACTCAGGTTTTCTTATCGTTTTATTAGTTAGTTATTTCACACACACACACATATATTATATATATATCTATATATATATATCTATATATATATATATATATATATATATATATATATATATATATATATATATATATATATATATATATATATATGTGTGTGTGTGTGTGTGTGTGTGTGTGTATATATATATATATATAGATAGATAGATATAGATATATATAGACATAGATTCACCGATTCAACTTTTTATTCACCGTTTTACTGACTTTGCCTACTATGTCTTTAGTATCTCTGCTTTCCCTTGGTACTGTAATGTTTTGTGTGTAGCGAGATGAATGCTGAGTGTATTGACATGAGTCTTGTTGTGTGTCTGTAAAAACTAGACTAGACAGAAGTCGGGGAGATAGTGGTGTTCACCTCCCACAGCGGAGCGTTCAGCTGATGGATCACGACTTTGACCTGCTGGCTGCGTGCGAAGGCCACTATGGCGTCATTCCCTGCAAACATCCCCGGCTCAGAGAGATTTGACACTAGGATAGAACAGAACAGATCAGAATGGAGCGGGAAAAATAGAATAGAAAAAAAACACCAAAACTCATCATTTATTTAAACCATCCTAAGTCTTGTAAATTTCATTTGACACTCAGGCGATGACCCTGAATTCTTACAGTGTTGTGTGAAGGGCACTTCATCCTCCACAAAAGGCTCAAAGTCTTGCCGGTGGTCCGTCATGTACTGGACGGTCTCCTGTCGCAAACGCAGGTGACCTCGGGAGTGCCCCTCCAGTTGGTCCCCAAGGGCACGGAACAGGCAGTTCCTGGAAGAGAGACGGGGAAGATTGACAGATTAGCAAGTTAGCAAACCAGCAAATAGAGGCAAACGTTGGCCATGGCATGAAAGGGGCCATCTTTGACCCTTACCCATCCCCAGGGACCTCTCTCAATTTCAGGCCAAGGGCTTGGAGCTGGTTGGAGAAGCTGACAAACTCTTCACCCTCATCCGCTCCTGCCGGCCGATTCTTTCTGTCTTTGGCCAGAGCACGACGGGCCGCACGCTCATCGCGCTTCCTCTCCAAGTCATACTTCCTGTTTCCACGCACCGGCTTGGCAGTCTGCTTCCTAGACATGGTGCCAACTACCAGCCAATAGCCAATACTTGGGAATTATTTGTACAGTGGGACAACCAGTAGATGTAAACAACCACTCTCTATCAGTCAAACAATGATGTAAATGGCAACCTGAAGGAAAGAATAGATAGTGAGAATCACTAAAATTTCTCAAGCTAAAGCTCATACATATACGTAACCTTGCAGTAATTCAAGGTATGGCAGAGGTGTTGTGTAAGACATATTACAAGTAAATATATCCTGTTGTATTTCTTGAACATATCATGACAAATCATGACATGACATATCATGAATACGAAATATATTTCGGTATACATCTCACAGAAATGCCACTAGACAGGTGTCCTTGCAGTAATCTTCAGGATAAGAAGGCTTCTTTGCGTAACACTTAATTTAAGAACTTTAACAAATAGGGATAACAAGATTGATTTGTGAAAATTCCTAATACCGAGGCTAATTAAACGCTGTGTCTTTAGGAAGCCCTTACATGCTGTTGATTCCATAATATAATGAGATCCTCAAATCCTTCTACTACTAATGTTGTCTGACGACAAATAGCTGCTAGCCCAATTGAAAAACTAATTGACACATAGAAAGGAGTAAACAATGATTAGTTTGCGTTCCAGCTGTCACATTACGTCATCTTCGTCAGTGTAACTTCTCTCTACGTGCTAGGATGTAGCCTAATTAGGCGTAACGAAACGAACGAACTGTCATTGATATCCCAACTTTATTCTTCTCGTGTGCGTTCAAAATGGAAGTATATCTACTGCGAAGTAAAATATCTATTAAGAGTCATTCCATTATCGGCGAATATATACTATCCTTAAATTACCATGTTAGCTACATGACTAGCGACTTAGCTAACGATATCTATATCTCTAAGTTGTGGCAGTGCAAATAACGCCCAGAAAATAGATTGTCAATATCCTTCACAGTACACTATAATAAGCTATACAGAAGAAAATATCTTAAATATGACAAAACTTACATTCTTCGAACACAAACCCTGACGCAAATCTCCAACTTCAACATGAAATGCGTCTGTAACTTGCTAGCTTGTTTTTAGCCACATATCAGAACTTCCGGAATTACTACGGTGGCCTCAGTAGTACAATTTATACGATTTCTACATATTTGGTGTCATTAGTCTTTTTTGCAAGGAACAGAGATAAAACACAAGGATACGATCTATTCACAAAGGTCACTTATTTTTATTACAAAGGCTGGACGTATATAGTTACAAATTGAGCAGGGACTTATTTTGCATGGTTTTGCGCTGCTGTAGTTAAGTTACACTGTGTGAGTGTATTTTCTAACAAAAATGAACCTACAGAAAAGATTTTTGATAGATACGGACAGCTAGATTAAATAACTAGATTAAGTCTCTTATTATCCTCATTTTCTCTCTCTCTCTCTCTCTCTCTCTCTCTCTCTCTCTCTCTCTCTCTCTCTCTCTCTCTCTCTCTCTCTCTCTCTCTCTCTCTCTCTCTCTCTCTCTGCATCTCAGCCCGGAATTCCTCCTAAAAGAGCAGTTGGGAGGACAGCTATGTGGGAGGGTTTTGTGGGTTAAAAGTGAAGCACAGTAGGCTGTTGCTTTGGGTTGGTTTAAGACGATTCGCCTGAGGAAGCAGTATACACGTCAAATAATGAAAATTGTCTTTCTCCTTCAGATGCGAATTGTATGAGAAAAATATGGAAAACCATAGCAGCTAGCCGTTTCGTAGGCTATTATTACTATCAGCGAGATAGACAGAGGAAATAATAGCGGGGCAATGACGTCAGGGGGACCTTAGCGGTGCTCTCCAGGGTCCTGAAAAAGATTGCCAGATCAGTAGAATTAGGCTTTAATCATTGCCAAAAAAAATAAGAAGCGGCAGGGAGTCAGGAAAGAATAGCATGGACTATTTTGTGTTGTCGAAATGCTTTTGTGTACTAGCTTACTTCCAGAATTAAAGTGGTATTTAAATATATTGCTAGGGCAGTACTTTGCCTTTAGTGGCTCCACTTGACCCCAAAGAGATTCACCTCAGCTCACTTTCAGGGAACTTAGGAAACTCTTATGAGTAGTAAAGAAGCAACTGTTACTGTGGTTTTCAGGTTTTTTTTTTGTTATGGAGATGGAGATTTTGTCGCTTTTTTGTAGCAGCCTCCTCATTCCTTAAAATGGAATATACTTTATCGCATGCTTAGGAATTTCTTTTTTGGACCTATACAATGAACTGGGCGCTGTGGATAAGCAGAATGAAATGGCGCAGAATCCAAACCAACTGCAACGAGAGAGAGAGAGAGAGAGAGAGAGAGAGGAGAGAGAGAGAGAGAGAGAGAGAGAGAGAGAGAGAGAGAGAGAGAGAGAGAGAGGTATTCCACGAATATTGTTTGCACGTTTTTACGTGCAATATACTTGCACAGTTTTTCACTGTCCTCACCGCTGTCTCTGACAGGTTATGCCGGAGCAACATAAAAAGTAAATAAAGTAGCCACTCCGAATTCTTGTTCACTCCTTCACCCACCAACCCCGCCCTCGCTTTCATTCTCTCTACCCTCTCACGCACAAACGCATACATAAACGCACACGCACAGCCAAACGACTGAGAAAGCTTCTGGCTGTGATGACTAAAATAAGATGGTTTAATCATGACTCTAGCTCTAGGCAGTAATGCAGATGCGGATTCCTGATCTCTACTGGATGCAACGGAGGGAGGATCTCGTCCTACCGCAAAATCAACGTTAATTTTCCTGAAGAAGCTTATCCGACGCCAAGATGCAGTGGCAGACATGAAAACGCTGGTCCAATAGCCTATTCTTGAAAATCTCCTCTCCAGAAATATAATTTCGAAGCAGTGGAGTTACAATCGGGCATTTAATGTAGGCCTGGAATATAATATAGACACTCCATGCGACTGACTCTGAGGACCACGGGAAGAATCTGACCGGCAACTGGTTCATCTGTTTTTTTTTCTGTGCTTTATTCTTGATGACATTTTAAATTATTTTGGAGCACATCAGAAAAAAGACAATCGCCGTATTACTAATTAAGGTAGGATTCGTCTCTCCATCACCCTCCTACGACGTGCCCTGTACAGGACTACAGAATCAGCGGTACGGCAGCATCGACTCAACGCATATCTGGATGGGGGAGAACACCGTGATAGCGAGTGTAATAAAAGGGGGACAGTGAGACTGGGCCACCCCAACCTTATGCACCGTACGGACGTTTTCCAATCTGGCGAGCTCAGGACTGAGAGTCAGGTGCAGTGAGGGCGCATCAATGAGCGTCTCCTCTCGGGACAGAGAGCTCTGAGCTTATCCGGATCCGTTGAAAAGACGCGGGTACGCAGGGGAAGACGCAACGGCGAGTTAGGAAGTTTTGATGCATATGATCACAACCACCATGATTTTCATGATCCTTGGTGCCTCTGTTGTAATGGTAAGGGAATTTGCTGTGCGTCTTCACCTTTTTTACATTTAAACGGCAACCAGTTTGTCCTTTTACAGAAATAAGCAATCAATGGGATGAAACAACAGGCACGTTCTGTGGCAATAAGAAAATAATTTGCCACCGGATGGCAATACATTGGACCTGTATGGAGTAGCTTACCAACATCCATAATTACCTTAACTATAAATAAATAATCAAGTATGCTCCCTTGAGCATTTTTTCTGTTTTACCATTTCATAAATAATTTCTATAAGCATTTTTCGTAAATGTGGCCATGATACAGCTGTCTATGTAGCGGTTGTTCTGTTAGAAATAGTGCTTGTCATGTCCCGGTTGATTCGAATGGTTTTTTGCAGGCGATAGCGTGTTTAATGGACATGAACGCACTACTGGATCGCTTTCACAACTACATCTTACCGCATTTACGAGGAGAGGACCGGGTCTGTCATTGCAACTGTGGAAGGTAAATTTCAGCTTATTATACGAGGGGGCTACATTTTAATCAAAGAAATGTTATCATCAAACGCAATGGTATTTCTCCAGCAAATATTAGCAGCTCCTAGGCCTGTCGCTGGACGATTCCTGGTGCTGATCCGTTTTCTCATACACCCGAAAGCCAACATGCTCCATCTTAAACACATTGCACACGAAGTGTGTCGTGCAAATTATATTACAGACAGCAAAAGACTGTGATGGAATGGACATCTAAAACCCGTTTAAATGAAACCCGATTTGGCCTCCGTGTTGAGGAATGGAAATCTCCTTCGTTTCTCTGCATGGCTTTTCTGCGTACCAAGGTGTGTTTTTCTGGGCTTGTCTCACAGATTTGTCTGTGGCATATCGCACAGTTATCTTTTTCACAAGGCTCAACGAGTGTTACGCAATATTGGGTAGGCTACCAAAACCAAATGGCAAAAATATTTGCTCCACTCGTGTATCATGGAAGCGGTATGACATGCTGAGGGGAAAGACTACCAAACGGAGCAGCTGTATGCAGGTTTTATAGCCTACCTCAGGTAGTATAGTCTACGGATTAATCACAGTAGATATAGAAAGTGAAATCTCTTGTCAAGCCACAACACGGCCATACCAGTAGCTGAGAGATAAGAATCAGGTGTAAACATCACTTTTCAGGGATTAGCATTTGATTTACATGAAGGATAGGGTTAGTTGTGGCATGGCATTGAAGCCCTGATAAACTCTGTAGCCTAATAACACATCACTGGGGTAAGGCTTTTTCAAGTAGCTGTTAAAGTAACTTAAAATCAAAACCCAGACTTGTACAAGGCAGTCAACCTACTTTTTTTATTTTGGAGAGCTAGTTCCAAAATGTTTCCCTCTGTTTTCGCTGTACATGTATTAGCTCACTTAATGAGGATCTTAAACTAGGTCATCCTTAAAATAATGGTTTCGTAAACATTACCTTGGGCGTAAACAAGTGTATGTTCTGTGAGTGTTTACAACACAATGTTATCAGAATAATGACTAACTATCCCACTAGGCTTGTGCCTTCTTGGCATGGTCATTGCATAATGAATGCTCTGATGTGATGAGTGGTCACACAGATGGTGTTATGCTTCACATGTTGGCTCCATGTGTGCCCACTGAGCACAATGAACCCAAATTGCCTGAGGTTCATGCATTTGTTAAGAGGTTGCAAGGTGTTATAAAGTGGTGTGTTTTAAGTGAAGCACATTCTTCAAGCATTTCATCACTGAATGCTGTTTGTGAAATTCTAGGTGAAAGACCACACCATTGCTATGTATCTCTGTTTCAATATCAGGGTATGCTGTGCAGGTCAACTGTTTTAGCGAGGGACCAGAAATTCACACCTTTCTTTATCAGAAGGTGTACTCTGATATTCCTACAAGTTTGTTGTACACAGTGCGTGGACATGACGCTCCAGCTTTTGATAAACTGCTCTCTGAGTAGTAGAGGCTCACTATAAATGTGGGTCCATGGTGTGGTATTGTCAGTAGCTTTATGTAAGGTATGTCTTTTTTATATTTAATAGCTATAGCACAAAAAGTACTGCCATTCTGAAAGGCAGTATGTACAATAGTATCATTTATGTATGTCTGTGGTGTAAGGCTGCTGTGTGCCTGCTAATGTTTCATGTCAAGTCAACCACAAAATTGGGAAAAATAACAAATTGGGATTATCTTTCATGATAAATTGGAGGAATCGCTGGCTATTTACAAGAAATTCTAGACATTTGCTGATTTTAAAGAGAGAGCTAAGAGGTTTGGGGATTCTGCTAAAAGTATTGCTGCTTACTTTCTTTCCACGAAGAAAGAAAAACTTAACACTTCCCACCAGCCGCTCTTAACAGCCAGTATGTTTGATGTTTGTTATATATATATATATATATATATATATATATATATATATATATATATGTGAAGTTTTACATGTTGGTCCACAAAAACTTGGCAGTCGTGGGGAGTAGCTCTGTCCCTGATTTCCACTGCTACGTGAAGAGCCCCGAGACAGAGAGTTGTGGGAGCACAGGGGCACTGAAGTGAGTGAAAAGAGGGACTGACTAGCCAAGGACCCAGAGGCAGTAGGGGCTCTGGCAAGCCAGATAGGTGAGAAATGTAGAAAGGAAGTGGTCCCACAGAGACTGCTTGTGTTAGGGGGCGCACGGTAAAGTGCTTTGGCTCTGGGTGAACCACAGAGCATATTTCAAAAGTATTACTGTCAACATATGCCTGTTTAATCTGTTCCTTCCTTTACCTTCTTCGGTGTATCTACATGTGACAAGATGTAACATTATGTACTTACACCAGATAGACCTATCCTCTAACCCTAACCCTAACCCTTACTCTAACCCTAAGGTACAGTGTAAGTACTGTACATGATGCTACCTGTCATTACAACCTTCATTACCATGTACTTCATGATGTGTAGACACTGTAACCGGGGCTGTAAAAAAAGTGTAACTCAAATGCATGTTGTGTGAAGTTCGTGAGAGATACTGTATCTCTATATTGATGCAGTGACAGACATGCTTTGGTTGAGGAATTCCATTATGACGTGTGGAAGTGAAAAGTGTATATAGTAGTGTAATTACTGTAATACAAGTGAAGGATTTTTGGGGATGTATATTAACGCACAGTCTTAACATGTTTTTAGTTTTACAAACTCAATTCATCTGTTATCTGGCCTATTTTCGAGCTATACCGAAATTTGTCTGGCACAGGTCAGGGAAAACAAGCAGACAAAGTGCAACTGCAATGTTCTTCGTAAAGGTTGAGTGTTAGGCATACCTAGGTGCCTGAGTGTTATGCATTTAACTGTGAGATACACTCTCAGAAATATGGGGACAGTAGGGGTACAAATCTGTATCTTAAGGTACAATACGTATTAATGTACCAAGAAAGGCTAATATTTGGACCTTAAGGTACTGATGTGTACCTATTCAGCCCTGGAGAAGGTACAAACTAGTTGAAAAACAGTGGTTAAAAGGTACAATTATGTGCCTTAGGGTACTGCCGGTGTGACAAGCTTTGTACCCCTAAAAGTACAATTCTGTACCTTCTTTTCTGAGAGTGTATGTTTGAGAAAAATGTGTGAAGTAAGCACATATTTGCCACAGTAATTGTATTCAGTAATGGGCAGCCTGGATTCTGAGGCTACAATCCAACAACGCATATTCTAAATTATCTAAATTATTCTACCAGTGTACTTCATACGGATGATTTTACAGGTGATTTCAGGTAATAAACTCCACTACCTGGCTAGAGAGGTACACTAATAAGAATCAGTGGATGTAGTGAATGGCTGAAAAAATTGTGGTAGTGGATTGTAGCTTCTGAAGCAAGGGCTCTCATCAGAGACTGTATTATAATACATTTCATTTAACCTTACCAACACCAAAAAATGCTACTTCGAGGCCTCTTACAACAAAACACAAAATCCAAGATCTAAAGGGAAGCAGTGATGTATTTTTACATAGAACTCATCAAAGAATGTTTCTTCCATTTTGTTAGATTGTACACATATCATAGTCTTTAGTACTGTAGTTGTGGCTTCAAGCAGCTGTTCAGAACACGGCCTTTGTTCAGAGTTTTCCTTTCATGACTTACAGGCCTTCCCTTGAGTCTATTGTCTGTGTGGTTGTCTCGCTTCCTCTGGCTACAGACTTCTATCGGTATCTGTCATCTCCTATCTAAGAAAGAGCGTTAGCTTTTTAACACGAGATGATTCTTGTTTTTACTGGCAGCTTCCTCCTCTCTGTTGCTCCTCGTTTGCTTCCAGTTATTTTAATATCTATTTGGTAGCTTAACAACCCCAAGCCTGTATCCTCTCTGATATATGACCTAGTCACAAAGTATCCAACAACCAGAGACACAGATCCTGGCTTCACAAAGTAAAAAAAAACCTTCCACATACTTGATCCAACCATTTTCTCAACCAACTGATCCTAATGAACACAGCCAGGTAGACCTGCTAGTTAGTGAAATCACTTGTGTTAGGTGCATACACAGATGGAAGATATGGCAGGGTTTTTACTCTCTGAAGCTGGACTCTCCACCTCCACCTACAACCTGTCATAACCTGTCTTCACTCTCCGCCACGTTGCAGGCACCATGTTCACTATGTGATACCGTACGATGGGGATCACTCCCTGGTGGACTCGTCGGAGAACTACTTTGTGAGCGACAGCGTGACCAAGCAGGAGATGGACCTGATGCTGGGCCTGCTCCTGGGTTTCTGCATCAGCTGGCTGCTGCTCTGGCTGGATGGGGCTCTGCACTGCGCCGTCAGGGCCTGGAGGGCCAGTCGCTACTACGGTGAGCGGCCCAGATAAGGGTGCTGTGTGGGGGAGAGAGATAAGGGTGAGGGCGGGCTGGGACACTTTTTTAGATTAAAGAGTTGTGCTTTGTTATGGGATAGTAGTGTAGTGGTGGGCGGGGGGGTGTTAACGCAAGTAAACACTGTTTATGCACCTATTTAAAATAATGTTGATTCGCCTTTTTGTGATCGCTAATGTTAAGGATATGAATAGGTTACCCACCTTTTTTTAATACTGTACATATAGTTTACCCACCTCTCTTGTTACCACTACACCACTAATTAGGGAGAGGGATTAGAGAGAGGACTGGCTGGGACACACTTGCACTTCCAGGTTAACTACGCTGTGTCTGGTAGTCTAAGGGAGGGTTACATTTGAATATTACTGTAAAGGTTAAAGCCAGCGTGTGAGTCTGGTCAAAGATGCTGTACAAATACCAGGTGAAACACTGGGGGATCCGATGTAAAATAATAAAATAAAATAATGGATCTTATACGGTACAAAACTGTTTACGTTAATCTTGGTATTTTCAAAAAACTGGGGATTTACAGCCTTGGTAAAACATGAATACACTGAAGAAAAGTAAAAAAAAAAAGAAAAGTAAGGTAAGGAAATCTGTTGCCAGCACAGGGATTGTAGCAACTGTTGGTTGGATGCAGCGTATGCAAATATGACAGCAACATATGCACCGCTGTCTTTCTATTCTTAGGGATACGGTTAGCCAATATCATTACTTGGGCGGGGGACTGTTTACCACTGCTAGTGTTTGATGTTGACTGATGCTAGCCATTAAGGAGGAAAGAACACTTGACCTTTTTGTCATCAAACTGATGGTTTCATTAGCATTCACACCACCAGCTAAAACATCAGTTTGCTTTAATTAATGGCATGACAGTTCACATGATACAGGGCGTGAGACCACAGGAACCAAACAACCGCCAGGGTCTTTGTAACTGCATAGTTCCTCAGGGGGCAAAGTGATAGCCATGTTGAGTCTGGGAGCCCAAGTGAGGCTTTTAGAGGAAAACACTCTCAGATTTACCATGTTCAAAATATCCCACAGGGAGCCGGATAGAGGGCTGCACGGCCGAGATACAGAGAGAGGAGAAGACGGGCAACCCACACCACGGCGAGTAAAAGGGGGGCAGAGAGAATGAGAGTGGAAGAGAGGAGAGAAATAAAGAGAGGAAGAGAGAGAGAGAGAAAGAGGGAGCAAATGAGAGAGAGAGAAAGAGCAAGCAAGCGAGAGAGGTTGATAGAGAGAGCAAGAAAGAGAGAGAGAGATTGAGAGAGAGAGTGAATGAGAGAGAGTGAAAAGAGGGAGAAATATCACAGGCAGGCTGACATGCACGAAGAATGTGCCCCCATGTGAGATGGAAGTTCAGCATGAAGGGGGCAGCTTATCATATGCTGCATGACACGGCTCAGAGCCAGATTGATGTGCTTATAACCATATGCAGCACATGAACACAGAGCTCCAGCGAACACTCGTGCCTCTGTGCATCATTCAGGCGTGATGGAAGCGAGCATGGCCGGATAGCACATAAAAGCAACCGCTATATACCTTTTTTTTAAATGGAGCCAGAGAGTACCAATGAGCCAGAGATTAGACAGGTGTGAAAGCTGTCTCTGAAGGAATGTGGGGGATACCCCAGTGAAGTGGTGCGCTCCCAGCAGCCAGTGAGTCAGTGACGTTGATGGCAGGTCAGGCTCATTTAGCCTCTCCGAGATGGGGGAGAGAAGGTGAGGCTAATGGAGTACAATGGTGGAGGTTGAAGGCAGGTGGGGGTAGGGTGGCGGTATGTGTGTCTGTGTGTGTGCATGTGTGTGTGGGGGGTTGGGTTGTGGTGGTGGCAACGGTGAAGGGAGATACCGTCAAACCCCCACCCCCAACACATCCTCATACACATGCATGTACACGAACACACATACACACACACACACTCTCGCCTGCAGCCTCTCTCTTCTCGGGGAGCTATAAATAGACTGAGAGCAGCTGGAAAGAGAAGGCGCGTGAGGGAGAGACATGTGTGAGGACACACACACGCAGACAGAGACACACACACACACACACACCTTGCACGCAATGTCCCACAGTCCCTCATATACTTGCACGGAAATACACACACAAACACACACACACACACACACATACATGCTGCATCTAGTGGAACACATTGATTTCTTTACCCTCTCTTTCTCTATTTGTATTCTTTCCTTCTCCATCACTGGTTAATGGCAGCATATCCTTGACATCTACCTACTGCCTTTCTTTTATTCTTTTAGCCTCTTTTAAAATCCAAATTCAATAGTTTTTGGCATGGCTGGGTTATTGAAATGAATTTTTAATTTAAATCAAAATGTAATTATTCATTTTTTTTAATCATATTAACAGAAATTGATGACTTGGCACAAATTCCTTCCCATCTAGTCTTCTCCTGTTTGAACAAAGGCTGCTGCTGTAGCCCACCCAGCTCCCTGCATTACATTACTGTTACAATTCTGTCCTTCTCAATCACTTTCTTTTTTCATTCAAATCAGGGTAAAAAAAAATGAAAGAGAAAAGAAGAAAAAAAAACTGTCCCTTTATTCTTGTCGTTCTCTGGATACCCTTCACAGCAGTCCTTGTAGATGGCATACCCATTCACTACTATAAATAACTCGGCCCCCCTCCACCCGCCTGCAACAGCCTTCACCACCACCCCACCTAGTGTTCACACACACACAAACACACACACGCACCCCCACCCACCCCCACTTCCATCAGAGTGATGTGTAGTGGGCTGTGTTGTCTGGGGATCTCACATCCCTTCTTCTTTTATCTCCTCCCTTCACTCTGTCTCTCCGTCTCTCTATCTCTCTATCCCACCACTCCTTCCCGTCAGTCCCAACTGCCCTCCGGCATGTCTGGTGCTTTCTGTACAAGCTAAGAAAATGGACACCTTAAAAAAGAGCTCACCACTTGTTAACGATTTTATTTCTATTTCCGTCATTTTCTAGTTTTATATCTATAACATACTATACATGTAAAATATAAATGTTAAATATAAAGTCACATCTGAATGTAGAAAATACGTTTGATGTTGCATCCCATTTTTACAACCACAATACCCCTTTCACATCTCTTTAATCAAGTACTCTTCCTCTGTCATTTACTGCAGGTGATAGTAAATTCACAGTTTTTGAAGATTTATTTGAAAGCAGCCATGTATTGGTATTTCATCTAAATGTGATGTGTAAATGGCAAAACGACAAAAAAAAAACGGAATTGCAGTCATCATTACACTGCTGGAAAAACAAGCCCTGAGCTGTGAAACAGCAAGTACATGCCCTTTATGTAGTCTGCTCCATTTCTGAGTGTCCTACTTCAATGTCTAGCAGCCTAATTTTTGTGTCCTTTTTTCCCTGCCTCCAGACACCCCTTCCTGGTCCTGGCTCCCACAGTTCTGTAACTTGCGGGACCTGCGCAGACGTGCACAGCTGCGGCAGCTGGAGGATTCCAGCGGCAACATGGTGCACATCAAGCAGAAGCTCTACCACAACGGTCACCCCAGTCCCCGTCATCTCTGACTCTTGACAGCATTATTGCCAAACTGCCCCATTGCCGACTGCTGCCTCAGAGACCCATGGTCGCTGACCCAACTCAAGTCAGCGCCACCTCCTAGACTCTACAAATCCCTCCCCCCTCCCCCCGGCCCCCTCCCCCCACCCCCCTCGACACAGTATTTGAAAAAGGAAAATGAGAAAAAACACAAAAAAATGAGGGGGAAAAAAATCTCACGAGGAGAGTATTTGCCAACAAAATCCAAACCTCGTGTCAATGTCCAAATATGTTTGCAGGAACAAAATAATTTTTTGAGGGTCTCTGTTGTATATTTTTTTTCCTTTGTTTGTTGTTTAAAAAAAAAACTCGGCATGCACTTTTAAAAAGGTGGGTGGAGGGAGGGGGGGGGGCGGTTGGGGAACGGGCAGTTGCCAAAAATAGGGCAGTGAGACTTGGGCTTCAGGTTCCTTTCTTCAGTCTTTGGCAACTTTTTTTTTTCTTATTTTGAGTTTTTCCAATAAGGGAGAGTGAACTTTTTGGAGAGGGAGTACAAATTTGGGTCGGGTTGGGTTCCATGGTTTTGTGACGACGGCATAGGTAAAGACAACTGCTCATGTACATAATTATAAATATGGTTTTATGGGATTTCAAAGATAATACAGGGTTAGGGGATGCCATGGTGGGAGGGAAAGTCACTAGCTAGAATGAACAGTGTGGGCATGAGAGGAACGGGAGAAGGACCGTGCGTAGTGCGAATGGGATGGACTGCAAGAGCTTGATCAAGAGTGAAGTGATCTCCGTTACTGACCGATTAATTAGCTTTGTTACTTAGTGAAAATAAATGAATGTATTAATTTTATCTGTAAATATCCGAAAGGGAGGGGAGAGACAAATTGGTGGTCAGGGTTCTCTGCGCTACACTGAAAGTTACCCATCATGAATTGAGAAAGATTCCAGCACTTGCCTTGTCTTCCCTACACTGTGTCCAATAGCCCTTCCTGGTTTGCTATCTAATAAATCATGTTCAACAAGAGCAACCAGCCTGCCAGCAGAGAGAACCCTGACCTGGTTTCCCCTTCCTCTCAATGTCCAGACATTGCTGTTGTGGAGATAAGATGTCTGTTTTATTAAAAGTGCCATTGAAGCACAACAGTGACACCTGTTGTTGGTATAGGTTCTTTCTGATGCATTGTGGCGCACAAATGTAGTGTTTGTTTTTTTCAGGGGAGAGGGGCTCAGAGATAGGCTTTTGTATCAGAAACAAATTTATTTTTGAAAAAAGGCAACAATTACAGCATACTAAACCCATTTAGACAAATCACACACAAAAAAATCAAATAACATGAGGCACAAGTTGTTTTCTGAAAACAAACAAAAATTACAACATCTGACAATGAAAAACCCCATTCAAGCATAAATAGGACCCACATGAGTATTACACTGCAAACCCAGGTTTGACTGACACAATGAAGGCAAAAAAATCAGCATAGGTGAAACTATGATGTGCAGTATGTATTTCACAGTAATTCATAAATTACATGTAATGTGTTATCTGTGTCTCAGATCACCAGTAATTTACTGCTAATAACCAGTTTGGCTAACCACAAGACAGTCTGTACCTCAAAGAGCTTACTGAAAGACTGTAGATTTTGAATTCATGTATACACATTTGAAACAGGTACAATTACAAAAACTGGTTTGAGGAATATGATTCAAACAGTATTTGTATCTCATCAGCATAAGAAAACATATGCTTTCTGAGTACTTTCTTCACTTACTGGCAGCATATCAAGCCATGTCAGTTTGAATTTACTGCCTACACATGTATGAGAACACAGAGAGAGTTCATTAGGAGGTTCAGGCTATAGTTGACTGACCAAGGTGGATCGCATTGCTTCACGTAGGCAGGTCACATTCACTGAACCTCTGAAGGCACACTTGGTTGCATGTACCACCGGTTGTAGATGAAGTGGCACATTAGTATTCAACAGAGAAAAGCAACTTGGAATAAACTCTGACAGTGCTGTATAGTTTTGCATACATTTTCTATTGTGCGCTGTGGGCTTGGATCCATGAGATATTTTGTGGGTATCTTCCAAGTCAACTTTCAAAAGACTTCAAGAAAACTGGGCAACTGGAAAGGGTGAGAGGGTGCATTTAATTCAGTGCTGCATTACCTATACAAAATTACAGTGCAACTTTGCATGGTTTATGTTGAAGTGTTGAAGCCAAAAAGGCTCTTCCTTATAATTTGCTGACTTGCGTGGACCCTATTCACATGGACCCCAAACCCCATCATACACACTCTTCCATTACCCCCTATGAGGACCAAACAGCTAATAATACAACCAGATACAACATTTAATTCTGCACCACTGCACAATTACGGTGTCATTTGTGTTTACTTCTTCCTGCATTTCCAAATCTTAGACATAAAAGTATTTGAAAGTTTATGACATCGTGCATGAGCTCCCCTTGCCTTTACCACCTTTTGGGTCATTAGGTTTGGGCTTGCTTTTGTCCTCAGACTCTGTGTCAGGAGCAGACGAGGTTGGGGTTGGTGTACCCGGGGTGTCCTGAGCAGTGTCTTTTGTACTTGCTGAGGCTTCAGCCTCTTTTGCAACCTCAGCCACTGCAGGCTCTGCTTCTTTTGAAACCTCAGTCCCTGGAATTGCAGCCTCGGCTGCAACCTCAGCTACAGCAGGTTCTGCTTCCTTTGCAACCTCAGTCACTGCAGATTCTACTTCCTTTGGTACTTCATCCACTGCAGGCTCTGCTTCTTTTGTGACCTCAGCAACTGGAGCTGCAGCTTCTGTTGCAACCTCAGCTACTGCAGGCTCTGCTCCCTTTGCAACCTCAGTCACTGCAGGTTCTGCTTCCTTTGCTACGTCAGCCACTGGAGCTACAGCCTCTTTAGCAACCTCAGCTACTACAGGTTCAGCTTCTTTTGCAACATCAGTTACTGAAGGTTCCGCTTCCTTTACTGCTTCAACAACTGGAGATTCAACTTCTTTTGAGACCTCAGCCACTGAAGGCTCTGCTTCCTTTGCTACTTCAGCCAGTGGAACCTCGGCCTCTTTAGCAACTCCAGTCACTTCCATTTCTGCTTCTTTAGCAACCTCAGCCACTGGAACTTCGGCTTCTTTAGCAACCTCGGCCACTGCAGCTGCAGCCTCTGTTGCAACCTCAGCTACTGCAGGCTCTGCTTCCTTTGCAATCTCAGCCACTGCAGGTTCTGATTCCTTTGCTACTTCAGCCACTGGAACTTCGGCCTCTTTAGCAACCTCAGCCACTACAGGTTCAGCTTCTTTTGCAACCTCGGCCACTGAAGGTTCTGCTTCCTTAACTGCTTCACTAACTGGAGCAGCAGCCTCTGTTGCAACCTCAACCACTGCAGGCTCTGCTTCTTTTGCAACCTCAGCCACTGCAGGCTCTGCTTCCTTTGCGACCTCAGCCACTGGAACTTCGGCCTCTTTAGCAACCTCAGCCACTGGAGCCGCAGCCGCTGTTGCAACCTCAGCCACTGCAGGTTCTGCTTCCTTTACTGCTTCAACAACTGGAGATTCTGCTTCTTTAGCAACCTCAGCCACTGCAGGCTCTGCTTCCTTTGCGACCTCAGCCACTGGAACTTCGGCCTCGTTAGCAACCTCAGTCACTGGAGCTGCAGCCTCTGTTGCAACCTCAGCCACTGCAGGTTCTGCTTCCTTTACTGCTTCAACAACTGGAGATTCTGCTTCTATAGCAATCTCAACCACTGCAGGCTCTGCTTCTTTTGCAACCTCAGCCACTGCAGGCTCTGCTTCTTTAGCAACCTCAGCCACTGCAGGCTCTGCTTCCTTAACTGCTTCAACAACTGGAACCTCAGCCTCTTTAGCAACCTCAGCCACTGGAGCTGCAGCCTCTGTTGCAACCTCGGCCACTGCAGGTTCTGCTTCCTTAACTGCTTCAACAACTGGAACCTCAGCCTCTTTAGCAACCTCAGCCACCTGAGCTTCAGCCTCTTTAGCAACCTCAGCCACTGCCTCTTCTGCTTCTTTTGTGACCTCAGCCACTGTAACGTCGGCCTCTTTAGCGACCTCAGCCACTGTAACGTCGGCCTCTTTAGCGACCTCAGCCACTGGAGCTGCAGCCTCTGTTGCAACCTCAGCTACTGAAGGTTCTAATTCCTTTACTGCTTCAACAGCTGGAGCTTCAGCTTCCTTTGCAACCTCAGCCACTGCAGACTCTGCTTCTTTAGCAATCTCAGTCACGGGCGCTTCTGCTTCCTTTGCTACTTCAGCCACTGCAGGTTCTGCTTCTTTTACAACCTCAGCAACTGGTGCTGCTGGTGCTGCCTCTGCCTCTACAACACTGGCAGTTTCTGAAGCTGCTGGCTGTCCTGTGGTAGCAGCTGTCACAGCTTCTGCCTCTGCTTTTGAGACTGAAGCCTTGGCTTCCTCAAGGACAGCTGATTCTGCTTCTTTGGGGACATCAGCGACAGTGTCTTTGGCTTCATCAGCAGGCTTGGCTGAGGTATCTACAGCAGCTTCAGTGATAGCTGGGTCTTCTTTAGTTAGAGCAGTACTCTCCACTTCCTTGACCTCTGCAGTAATATCTACATCGTGAATAATGGGAATCGATGCAGCAGCCTCTGATTCCTTGACTGCTGGAGCCTCAGCTTCCTGCACCAGAGGTTCAGCCGCTGCAGTTCCAACTGGAGCCTCCAGCACTTCTCCCTCTTTGGCAGCCGGGGTAGCAGCAGCAGCAACTGTCGCTTCTGCCACCGGTGTTGCTGCTACTTCAGGACAGACAGACACAGCTTCAGCCTCCTTCACTTCAGAAACCGCCTGTTGATGAGCCATAACTGCCTCCATGACTGGGAGGATCTGCTGAATGACAGGAGCAGAGTCCTGGGCAGGCGGAAGGACCTCCTGGGCCTCCTGAGCAGTGAATCCCATCTGACTGCCACTGTCTGCCAGTGCCCCCTTTCGCAAAATGATGCCAACCTTGCCCAAGCTCTCTGACGTTCCTTCGGTATGCAGCCAGTCCATCTTCTGCATGTGCTGCTGGACTGCATCAGCAACCCGTGCATCAATCATTGCTTCTGTCAGAACCCCGTCCTCCGATGAGTATGCAGCCGCCTGGCAGGCAAAAGCGGAGAGGATTCTCATTACTTGTCAAGTGCATATGTCAGATAAGTCTTTCCAGTAAAAGCAGTCTGACAGTCTAGTCAAAGACAAACACACACACAGACGCGATCTCACCTGCCAGGCCACACCAAGTTTCGATATTTCACGGCCTGACATGCCATTAGTCAATTCAGCAATATCCGAACACTTCTTCCCATAATCGAACTGGGCCAGCTTCAGCCTCCTTATAAGTGAACAGAGCATAAAGTTATTACTTAAAAGACTTTTTGGTTTTTACTTTGTATTGATATGACCTTAAATGTCACCTGAATAAAAAAACACATATTCATTTTGTGCACTAATGACAGTGATTAAATTGTTGACAATATAACTGTTCCAATTAATTTTAGGCATTAGCCTGAAAAATGTCATTTAAGGCATGTGTTCACTTTCATGTGGGGGTTAGAACTAGAATTTCCAGAAGGTTCCATTTGAGTTATTCCAGTGTACAGCAGCAAAATTCTTCCTTCATTCCCTACATTAATAATAATAATAATAATAATATTAAAAATAACTAACACTGAGGTTGCAACTGATGTAAATTAACCCACCCACAGTACACTTTTGAGATATATTGTGGTCATTTGTAAGCCTAGAGTTTTAAGAATCACATTATACCTAAATACTAGTACACCTATCCTGTATTGTGCTAAAATGTGTTCTGAACCCATTAAAAAGTACTTACTGTCGGCCTGTAGAGGCAGGGCCCAGTACGTATTTGTCAAAGTAAAGCCGTACCAGCCTCTCCCTCTCTTCCAGTCCAGGGAGGGCAAAGTTGACAATCTCATCAATACGGTCGTTTATGGCCCAGTCAAACTGTTCGGGCTGGTTACTGGCCAGCACCAACATAAATCTAAAGGGAAATGATTGGAAGGGTATGGTATGTTAGTGCAGGAACCTGGTGTGAATTACATGCTCATCTGGGGTTTGTCTCCCCAAGGATAAAAAGGTCATGGGAACAAAGTCACGACACCCACTTGTTGCTCTGCTCCCCGGTGCGGTAGAGGAACGCGTTGAGGGTAGCACGTAGGTCTTCGCTTATCTTCTCCTGCAACACAAACACACACACACACACACACACACACACACACACACTCATGTGGTCATAACCAGGGAACTTTACGCATGTGTTGACAATGAAAGCAACACACGGCTCGTGTGCACTTTATTAGATACGCGCTTGGCTAACTCACAGTTGCTCTCTTCCGCAGGAAGGCATCAGCTTCATCCACAAAGAGCAGGAGGCTGAGGGGATGGGAGGAGATGAAAAGTAGTGAGTCACAAACTGTGTGCAGCTTTGACCACAGTTCACTGAGCTTTGCTTATTTATACATGACGTACTTACTTATTTATGTAACATATCTCTGTTGCAACATTTGCACCCAGACTTTGTGGTTTGAGAGTTAAATGTGTGGTGCACATGTAAAATCACCAAAATTCAGTGGCATATTTTAGAGAGCACAAAGGACTTTGCTTCCACAAAGTGCAGCTTCCACTGACACGCGTTGAACTTATGAGCCAACATTGTGTCAATTACAATTTGCATCTACTTTTTTCAGCACCACTCCATAAAATTCATTGTTTATCAAAGTGACCGTACATCAAATCCTTAAAAATTACTATGCTCGCAGCACGGCCAGTGTGCATGGGCAAACAAAATGTTTGAAATCAAAGCTGGTGTGCAGGGGCCTGAACATTCCAAACACCATGGTTATTGAACCAGAGAATGCATATGCTTCATGGCTCTGTGTATTCCCAATATTGCTTTTTGGAGGAGGGCTACAGGATAAAGTAATAAAAAGAGGTGGTTGCCTTACGTTAATGGAAGAAACAGTAGTTTTTGCACAGTGTCACTGTCGTAAATCTCAAGGCCACATCACATTAAATGAGGCATTAAAACATTCACAGCGATGATAAATTAGCCTGTACAGTTGTACTAAATGGTCCCTCTGGGCCATCTGGGCTTGGGGGAGACTCAACAATTTACTGCACTTGGGTGGGAAGTGGGCTTACCCGCGCTTGCTAGTGTTGGCCCAGTCAAAGACTTTGTGCATGGCAGTGACTCCCTCTCTGCCCATGGGCGCCACATCCCCGCCAGTCATGATGGCGTAGTCCATTCCGGAGTGCAAAGCAAGTTTCTGAGAGGCAACAGCAAAGCAACAGCAATTAGTCACTTCATAGAATGGATGAGTCACTTGAGCACATTATACAACACTACATCACTACACTACAATACTACATCATACAACTAACACTAGGTTCCTTATTGCTCTGCTTCCTTGATTAGTTGCCTAATGTTATTCATTACATTTGGAAACATGCTGCGTTTATTTAACCCTAAAGACTTTTAAATCGAGAGTTTCCTTAGACTTTGACATTTCCCCTTGACTTTGGACCTTCTTTTCATATGGTATGTATAATTATGTGCAATTTGGTCAAAGACTAAGAACTAAAGCTTTATATTCTTAGCCTACTCTCCAAATGGAATGTGACTAAATAATTGTTTGAACCACACTGTTTCATTCTTAAGTTTTTTGGGAGCAATAATTGCAATCACAATCGCAATTTAAATGTTATTTATTGAGCAACCCTATCCAATGACAATATCCACTAAAAGCTTAGCTTCTCATAAATTACCTTAGCAAAGAGTGTTTTGCCAGTTCCTGGAGGGCCATACATGAGGATGTTTCTGTAGAGGCCGCGGTTCTTGCGTGTGTTGTGTGTAGCAATGGCAATGTCACGAACACGCTCCTCCAGAACAGGCTACAGCCAGGGGGAGAGGAGAGGTCACAGATGTTACAAATCACCTTGGCTTTCTTTCATATCCCCCTGCTGTGTAAAAAAAAAGTTGAAAAAATATGGTGGTGCTGGCAATTTCTTGCCTTTACCGTGAATACCCACACTCAGCACAACTCCCTCCAGGGCATCTTGGGCTTTGCTGAACATGCGCTTGGTGGTCTGGGGAGAGAGGACAGAGGGTCAAGCTGTCACTGCTTGCCTTCAAGTATTTTTGTAAATAAAGTCAATCGGTGGTTTACAATGGTGTGCCTGTCGAGAGGGAGGCCCGGGGCGAGCCGTTTTGACCCAGTTGGGGGGGCGGATTACCTTAAAGGGATGCTTTACTGCCTCCCCAGCACTAATCCTGGAGGTCTCCCTCACCAGAGAGGGCTTTCCTAGACGCGCCTCAATGTAGCGGGCAGCCACCCCCGTGGCATTGCGCGCGGAGTAAATACCCACTGCCAGCAGTGACAATCCTGCCACCTAGAGGATCATTAAAGAATTACACACATGTAATTTAGGGCTGTCTGATTTGCAGAGTGGAGAAACTTCAGGACTAAGAAGTTCAATGCATGATTATGACTGAAAGGGAGAGAGGGAGGTCTTACTGTAACAGTGACTTTATCCCAGTCTGTAACAAATGCTTGAAAGCCCTCTCCAAACACAGCGCCTGCAGTTCTGATATACATTAAAAAATAAGAGAATATGTCTATAAAGACTCTCATTCATCCAGGTCATTCATTCATCCAGTTAAAAAAGAAGAGAAAAACTAGTCAATCCAATAAAATGCAGGCCCCAAAATTCACAAGCATCATTCACAACAAGATCACAGTAGAGAGCACCAAAGGACAAAAGCTACTGTAAAAGTGATACGAAGTTAAAGTCCTTCCCCTCAGTGCCAGAGCTTATGCTGGGATATGTGTCTGACTGACCTGATGGACTCCAGCACGGTCTGCCTGTGTTCGGCCGCCTTCAGGCGAATCTGCTCCCGGATGATGTCGGCGTTCTCCCGCTCCACTTTGGCCCGCGCCTGGGCCTCAGCCTCCACACGCAACATCTCGTTCTTGTGCCGTAGCTCCATCTCGTGCTCAATGGTGGCTGAGGGGGAGAAAAGGTTAGAGGAAGTGTAGTTAGCAGCACTGATCAGCAGCAGGAGATTAGTTGTGAGCACTGAAATCTACAAAGACTGGTCGAGATCTTGATTCCCACTCCACTGCAGTGTTGCTCATTCCACCGAGTTAATCACCTGGCCATGGTTTCATACAGTTACTTTAGGCTATAACTCAAAATAGTCTATTTCAAATGAAGTATACTACTACTACTACTAGTAATAATACTCTACTAATCTACTGCTACTACTACTACTACTACTAATAATAATAATAATAATAATAAGAAGAAGAAGAAGAAGAAGAAGAAGAAGAAGAAGAAGAAGAAGAAGAAGAAGAAGAAGAAGAAGAAGAAGAAATATAAATAGTCTGACCACTTGTTTTAATTTGAAGAGTTTAAATAAAATTGTACAACTACATTGCTCAAAAGGTGTCAAACTCCACAAGTGTAGGGCAGATTGACCGAACTGTTATGATGTTGACTTTCCTGTACCTCTCCGCATGGCTTCTTGCTTTTGGACGGACTCCTCCTGTTTGCGAAGACTCTCGTCATTGAGGAGTTGCTGCATTAAAAAAAGAAGATCAAATTAAACACATAAACCAAATCATGTCTTTGTTATGAGTAGGACAAACATGACACCCAATGGTTTGTAGTGCTCGCTATATTCCCTCTTGTACAGTTCTACAGAGACCACAAAACCACAGGACACCCACATGAACTTTCAAATGAATCAGAACCACTAACTGAGTAAAATCTGCCAAAACAACTCATATGCTGACCAAAACTGATCACTAGGTTCGTAAACTATGGAAAATTAGAAGCAGTTAGCCATTATCATTATAAAAGTGAGGTCGCAGTTAAAAAGAAAAAACATCAGAAAAGAAGTATCAATGAAAGCATCAGAACACTAGCACTGGAAAAGACTAGCACAGGAAAAGGCAGCATTTTAGTCTGGGCTTACTAAGTTAGCCGCTCCTCACAGCACTTTCATACACAATAACAAGCTATTTCAATGTTATTCATTTCAATTACCAGCTTTCTTGGTTAAGTAAAAAAAGTCACCTGTTGCCGTAGCTGATCCTCATATCTCTGTCTGGCTAGCTTATCTTGATACTGGGCCCTCTAGAGGAAGCAGATACAATGTGATGCTTCAGTGACAACCGCAACAATGACAGATAAACTCTTATTGAGGGCAGAGCATTTGCTGTGCCTACAGCCTGATTCTGTTTGGTCTCCTCCCCAAGGGTCTTTCTTCGCTCCTCTCCCTGGACGCGGATTTGGTCAGCTTTCAGTTGCTCCACTGCTGCATCATATTCCTGGAGGAGGAAGGAAGCTTCCTGTTAAAATGATGTGAAAATGCCCCTTCCTCATCTGTTCAGAATATTACAGTGCATTGTGCCACAGGTGTCAACCCTAGCTTTAGGAAGAAAAAACTCTACCACATATTTAATGCAACCTTTTTCTAAACAAACTGATCCTAGTGAGCATACATAGGCTAACTGGTGAAATCACCTATGTTAATATTACTCCTAGTACTACATTACATTGGGCATTGCATGTGGTACATCATTCTGTTGAAGGACAAAGGTACTGGCAAAAAAAGTGAAAAATTAACAGAAGGCTGAAATGGCAATGTCTGAATTTGTATTATCAGCATGGACTTGGGACTTTCTTTACCGTTACCGATGAGTGACATCATTGCCCTGTCCTGCTAAGTTAATATCCCTTTCAACTGAACACATCTGTGGAGGGGGGTGGAGGAAGGGGTACACTCATAGACATCCTATACATATATATACTATTCCCCTTATTCAGGACTACATATGTCACATGCCTTCAACTTGGTTTGATGCTCCAACTGCACTGTTTGCTCCTGCATGCGTGCCAACGCCAGTGCCTCTTTTGCATGACCTGGGAAACATTGAATAAATAAGAGATTTACAGAAACAAATTTTATTTCGTTATAGATTTACACATTGTCAGCAGATGTAAAAGCTAAGCATGTTTATTCTTATAGTAACCCAAGTTCTGCTGCAAATGTATGAGATACAGCGGAGGGAACCGCCATGTACTATACAAGATAAAGCAGACTAGCAAGCAGACCTCACATGGTCTATAAATGACCCTGACGCCTGACACATGCATGTTCCTGCCCATGCATAGACACACATGGGCCACACACTAGCGGGCGGAATGTGTCTAAACGAACAAGTGAAGCGACCTATTCCATTCAACATGTGCAGAACAGTTTGTTCTCTCCACGAGCTCAAACAGACACGCCCACTTGAACCCCCTTGCATCTTGTGCCGTCAACCAATCCGTGAAACCCCCCGGTTTTCATTACAAATAACTTAGGTTTGTTAAACTTCAAGTTGTCTTTTTAAAGCATAAGCTTTATTTGCTGTTTAATGTTATCGACATGCAGTGTTTCTGCAAACAATACAAACAGTCTAGCAACCCTCAATCAAACCACTTATGCAATGCATTTTGACACGACATATCTGCATGTCGTGTTAGGAAGCCTGATCTTGGAATGCATGCTAATAACATAAAAAGTCAGTCTGCTCACGAGATTTGTCGAGTTCTTTGGCAGCTTTTGCAGCTCTTTCCAATCCAGTAGGGTCAAAGTTACTCCACTTGTCCTTGGGTTTGTCGCCTCCACCGCTGGCCCCAGACCCCCCCTCCGATGGTGAAGGTGTCCCCTCATCTGGCGGAGGCGCCCCAGAACCTCTACCCCAACCAAAGAGCCAAGACATGATTGCACCTTCGAGTCGTGCGCGGTCCGGGGCTCAGGTCTGTGCAGTCTGCTCAACCAGAGCAGCACGGATGTTCTACACACGCGTGCTCCTCGACCAGATTCTACGCAAGCGCAAAAAGAGGTAGGTGGGCTTTGGATATGAGGAATGGTTCGAGGGAGTCAGGGTTGCACAGTGCGCAAAACATATTGAAATAGCTGTATGTTACCTGGAGAATGAAGGAACGAAGGGCGAAGTATTCCTTCTCATAATTCTCTTCAGACTGATGGCATTTAGCCATGTAAATGTAAATCACTGTATGATTTGGCTATGGGGTGCTTTATTTCACTATAGGGTAATGAATAAAGGAGCACTGATATTAGGATTCTATTGTGTAATGAAGCAGAAGTGTTAATCTTTGTGACGCCAGGTTAAGTAAATAAGACTGAATGATAAAACAACATTATAATATCCATGAATAATAAAATAATAAAACAAACAAGAAGATGTGGCACTACCATGATTTAAATGTGTCTCTGCAAATATGATGTGTTTGAGTTTGAGAAAGGTCAGATTGATGTTTTAGGAGAGGCATACAGATAATATTCATAATTCAACAAAAACAAACTCCTTTGTTACTTGATATTGTCTTTAAACTATAGAAGCCTTACTAAGCATTACAGGCATGGGCCATGGACATACAAGGTATTTACATAACTTACATTTTGTATGTCATGAGTTTATTTATTTTTAAATTTGTTTATAATACTGATGCTCTCTCCACTCATTTATTATGCATATGGAAATTAACCCACAGTAAACAGACACATTCACAGCAGTAACAGATTGCCAGATGCCACTTTGGTTTTACATTACATTACACTTAGCATATGCCTTTATCCGAAGCGACCCACAATGGAAGACACAAATTAAGCTACAAATATGCAGAGGAGAGCAGAGTAAGCAGGAGCATAACAAAGTGGAGTACTAGAGTAGAGTAACTTTATTGATCCCGAAGGAAATTAAGGTGTTCAGTAGCATACACATAATACACATTGCAAAAAACATATCAAGCCTATTGCACACGTCTGCATAATACAACATTCACTGAACTGAGGGAAGAAAAAACATTGCAATGATAATAAGTAAGGTAATAAGAATTCCACGAGGTAAACAAGTGTCGTGATAAGCTGCTTTGTGGTAGATAGATTACAGTGTCCCAATAAAATTTGTCCAGTAATAACAATTCCACGAGGTAAACAAGTGTCGTGATAAGGTGCTTTGTGGTAGATAGATTACTGTCTGGTAATATAAAGTAAATACAATCTGGGCAGTCATGGTCTAGGAGTCGGACCTGCATCAGGAGGACCACAGGTCCAGTTCCGTGCACCGGGCAGGTGGGTGAAGAGGAGAGTGAATGACCAGCACTGTTTTCCTCTAGCAAGGCACTTGACGCCACTGCTCCCAACTGCATAACTGCATGCACACTGCTCTGGGTGCTGGCCTGGTTAGGGAGTTGGTCTTGGGATCTGGATCACAAGTTTGATTTCTGTTCCAGTAGGACAGAAATGTGGGGAGTTAACAACCAGCACTCTCCTGCACCCTCTTCCATGGCTGGGGTGCCCTTGAGAAAGGCATCCAAGTTGCTAAGTTGCAAGTTGCTATGTAAGTTGCTCTGGATAATAACGCCGGCTAAATGCAGTGTAATGTAATGTAAAAAGTGTTGTCATGGATTTCAGTGTCACTCATATGTGTGTTTAGGGTGATGTGATAAATGCAGTGTAACTAATATGTGTGTTTGTGTGATGGAATAAATGCTGTGTCACTAATATGTGTGTTTGTGTAATGGAATAAATGCAGAAAAGGGGCATCAGTGGCATTCCCGTTGATGACAAAAAGCACTTCAATCTCATATTAAATCAAACAGTATGGTATTCTCCTAACCTGCACACTAGTTAACCAGAAGCATGGAAATACTGTTGACTTTGTTTGTGAGCGTCAGGTTGCACTCTGACCTGTGCCCTCACAGACCCCCCTCCTCTAAAAGTAGAACCACATATAGGTTAAACATGCGGCAACAGTTGTTGGTTACTGATCAATGACATCTAAAGGGGACAGTGTTCAAAGACTATAGAATAAATTCACCTCATTCAAGGTTGTAGACTACTTCAGCAAACTGTACGTCAAGGCCTTTTGTAAACTGTGGTGCAATTCACTCGTTGGATAAGGTCTGTGATGTAAATTGGTCTCAGGCTAGGCTCGTATGGAGGGCTGCCTATTTGCCAACAGCTGATTGGTGAATGGATGTGACGTCAGTGAAGTGGGCATAAATAGGAGCGCTTACTATCCATGCGTCCGAACGGGCGTGATATATTTTGCGGAGCTCTACTTTATAAACAGTACTGCAAACGGTCTATAGTCACAATTTCAAGATGTCTATTTTGTGTACTCACGTTGGCAGGAGCGCACTGGCATTCCGCGGCTGTGGGGGCATTTTGGTACGTAGCCAATTCTTAGATAAATCTAGTGAAATTTATTCTCACGAAGTCACTGTAGGATAGCTCTTCCGAACCGTTTATGCTGAATGAAGGTGAGGAGTGAAAAGAAAGTGTAGCCTATCCTCTTAAGTCAGAAAGAATAGGAATATGATTGGTCATGTGTGGGTAGGCTATATGCGAATGAAACACTTCTTAAAAGGAAAAAGCCAGACGCAGAGAAGGGGGTGGGCTAATTTTTATTGCCGAGTGAGAAAAGAGGTTAAAGTTTTTACAGTTTGATGTAATGTGCTAAAAGAATGGAGTTTTATTAAAAGGAGAATAGAGCTGTAAAGTTGTGTCAGGTCAACAAACGGATTGCGCAACACCAACACCTGTCACAGCACATTGTTAGTTCTTTAAATGAAATATGCTCCGCTCTACAGTAGAAGTACAGTAACATATTGTTGGCCTACAAACATATCTAGACTGTTATTCGTGTTCTGAACGAAACAAGCACTCGTGGAAGGTGAGTTGAGTAACGAAGGGAAAGTGATGTAACTGATATATAATTTGTTGTGTACGCCTTGTGCCACTAGAGGGAGCTCTCCATATAGAATGTGTTGTCTGTCTATGCCTCTATGAGAAGTCAGTGTGCTAAGCCAATGGAAACCCTTCACATAGGCGTGAACAGATAGACATGGTCCATACTCTGTGTGACTCAAGTGAAAGGAAAACACTGAGGAGTAAGTTATGCCTCTTAAATTCATAACTTGTCTTTATTATCTCACAGATGGTGCGCTATGCACAGACCGCGGCAGCCCCTTCTCCAGAGCCAAGGATAAAGAAATTCCAAATCTACCGGTGGGACCCCGACACACCTGGGGACAAACCACGAATGCAGACATATGAAATCGACCTAAATGCGTAAGTGTGGCTTTCTCCAAATGGTCTTTAGTCCCACTAGGCCAGTTAGTGCTGTTATTTTAATAACTTATTATATGCCTTCTGCAGCACCCAACATAATGATTGAAATGTCTTTAACAGATGTGGCCCAATGGTTTTGGATGCTCTTATTAAAATCAAAAATGAGATGGACTCCACGCTGACTTTTAGACGGTCTTGCAGAGAAGGTGAGCAATAGATCACAGGCATAATCATGGGTGTTGGATGTGCAGTTATAATAATGTAGTTGTTTAAATTTGTCATAATAGAAGAATAGAATAGAATAAAACGTTATTTATACCTTTGGGAGGTCCTTTCAAGGACATTGGGATACCAGCAGTAAATCGCCAATCACAGTAGATACAAACTATTACTATAAAAACTATTGCACAGGTTAATAAATAATGAGACAGACTTAATATAAAAGTCTCAGAGTATGTTTGTGTATGTGTGTGTGTGTCTATGCATTTCAGTCATGCAGATATTTGATATTTTTGTTGTTTGGATAATTTCACAGGCATCTGTGGCTCTTGTGCGATGAACATCAATGGGGGCAACACATTAGCCTGTCTGAACAAGATAGACACAAATACCAGCAAAGTGTCCAAGATTTATCCTCTTCCACATATGTATGTAGTCAAAGACCTTGTGCCGGTGAGTATCAGTACACATAGTTGATGTACACTTTTTTCATAAATGTTGTGTCTAATATATGTTTGCTGTAGCTTGACTGTTTTCCTGAATTGTAAGTCACATTGGATAAAAGTCTCTGCTAAGTGCACTGTAATGTAATGTTTCAAGTAACTTTTCAATCAGCCATAAATGTGTTGTTAACTCATGGGCACCTATAGCCAGGGTCGCCGCTAGAAATTGTGGGCCCCTGGAAAGAAACTAATTTTGGGGCCCCACTACAACCATAGCAGAGTCCTCTGTGGGTCCCTGTGACGTTCTGGGCCCTCTGAATTGTCCTGATCTAACCCCCCTTACCGGCACCCCCGACTATAGCCAGTATTTCACTCATGGATATGCTGTTTTCCAGGATATGAGTAACTTTTATGCCCAGTACAAATCCATTGAGCCCTTTCTTAAGAAGAAGGATGAAAGCCAGCAGGGCAAGATGCAGTACCACCAGACCGTTGAGGACAGACAGAAATTGGTAAATATGACAATAACACACTTATAGCTGTTGTACTTTATAAGGTCTGCCCTTAAAAAGCTTAGTCTTTTCATGCCTCCTGCAGGACAATTGTGCCAAATGGTGTAGTGGTGTGAAAATTTAAGTAAATATGGTTTTGTCATTTTTAAAAGCGTGAAAATGGTGGTGACATGATTTTACCCTCGACTATACTGATAATGCCCATTTGTCCTGCTAGATTTTAGATGCCTTAGCAAATACTGCAGAAGGTAAAGATCTGTGTGGAAAGAGGTAGATAAAAGTTCGCACATCCAAACGTCTGACCTGGGAGCTGGACAAGCAATTGTCAAGATAAAAATAGAAAAAAAGTCAGCTTCAACCAGGATTTATCTGCTCCCACTGTTTTTATTTATATTTTTCGTAACGTTTCGGGTTTGCACAATCCTGGTTAAAGCTGACTTTTTTTCTATAAAGATCTGTGTGGTTCATGATGTTGATATTCACGGATCCCTCCTTGTCCCATCTGTCAGGATGGCTTGTACGAGTGCATCCTCTGTGCCTGCTGCAGCACGAGCTGCCCCAGCTACTGGTGGAATGGGGATAAATACCTGGGACCAGCGGTGCTTATGCAGGTAAATATGCCCCATCTTTAGACTATCACCACTGGTTTTTCAGTAAACAAATGATAGCAAATCTAATCTGGCCTTGTTTACATCTGGTGAGATGCTGTTATGATTGCATTCAAGTCACTTATCGGATAATTTTCAATTTTCAAAATACTTCTTGGGGATGGCTGAAATAAATCTATCTATGTATTGAGGTCGCATTATTTTCATGAAATTGTTACTAGATGGATTTTAACATTCATTTTTTCACAGTAAAGTGAATGTGTGCGTGTGTGGTTTTTTTTTTTTTAATGGATGGCCTCCTGTTTCAGGCCTATCGCTGGATGATCGATTCTCGTGACGATTTCACTGAGGAGCGTCTGTCTAAGCTGCAGGACCCATTCTCCCTCTATCGCTGCCACACTATTATGAACTGCACAAAGACATGCCCCAAGGTAACCACACATCACAGACCACTTTTCAGTTGACTACTGGGAAACTTTTGTTATCTTGCACAGAATATGAAACCTTCAACTAACACTGTATTGCTATAATCTGCATTGTTTTATAATCTTTACGGAAGGTGCATTGTGCACTGATACCTTGAAATGTGTGCTTATCCAGCTTTCTTCTCTTTTTGTCGTATCCTACCTTTCTCTCCACCTAAAGGGGCTCAACCCAGGGAAGGCCATTGCAGAAATCAAGAAAATGATGGCAACATACAAGGAAAAACGAGCGTCTGCCTCTTAACTTCCTAAATAATCTTTTAAATATCATAGATAATATTGTTTTAGTGATGCAATATTTAACTTATTGTATGTATGTAAATAAGAGAAAATTGACACTTGAAATTTGCACAGTTTTCTTTGTAAGAGTGCCTGTTTTCATGAATCAATTTAGCACCCATAAATTATGAATGAGCTGGGGAACACTCACAAAGAAATGGAATCAGTATGAGACTGTGTGGAGGGGCTTAGTCAAAGGATGTGTATGTTAGTTGTAAAGACTGTTTATGTGTTACAGTTAGGGTAAGCAGAGACTACCAGAGGGAAATGACATGGAAATGGGATATGAAAGGTTAAGCTGCAAATATGCCTGTATTTGGACATAACCAGTTTATTAATACAAATGTGCTGTGCAGTGCATCGATGTAATACATGTGCTTGTTTATCCAGTGTATATACTGGTCTTGTAATTTTGTACATATGGGCTGTTGCTTTGTCATTTGTTATTTATCCAAGTGTACCTAATAGAATCGTCTGATCCTCATGATCCCTGACTGTGTCAATTTGTTACCCCTAGCCAAGGCAAGTTTTCCACATTTCAAGAAACTACCTCATTGTGATTAATAGGACTGTGGGACATACTTTAAGCAATTTGTTAATTTTACATAATGCAAAATCTGCATTAACACAACAATTAAACATATCAACTTAAATGTCTTACTCTGTCTGACTCAGAGGGGTACCATGGTTATATTGTGGGGGTTAAACCTTCAGTAGCTCACCTGGGACAGAGACTGAGAGCCACTGTAGTTTGCACAACACAAGGGAAATACAAAATCGTGTATAGGGGTTGCTGCTAACTGTTTTTCCCAGCTGTGCGAGATATTGGTATTTGACAGTAGTAGGCCATGGTATGGATCTTTTAGCCGCTTAGTAAATCGAAGCTAATCATAATCCCTTAGATGGCACTAGATGGCGTTGTGTAAGTTTCTGAGTAAGTCCACCGTCTGCAGGAAGGGTTCTGTCGTCACACGTGAGGATGAGGAAGAGAGATAACAGAAATTATAGTTGTATTGGTTGAGGCAACTACTACGGAGAGCACAAAAACAACGCGCTTCAAGGGCTTCGGACACGGTACAGCAACGCAATGACAAGTGGATCTTGTCTAAAGTGACATAATATTTGAGAAATGGAGACTTTTGGTAAGTCAGTGGACTACGGAGGAATCGAGGCTGCAATTCAATAGCTTCTAAACAGAAGATTTGGCACGTGCCAGCCAAAATGCACAGCAGTTCGAGAGTTATGGTCAGCCTATGCGCCAAACATCAGTCTGTCATAGGCAAAAGCCGACTAAATCAGAAAGCCTATACAGAATGTCAGTGTATCAACCCTTTCGGTAGAACGACCCTTAAGCGAAACTGTTCATGCTCGCAGATAGCTTTTGCTGGTCAAGAGAGCCGTCAAATTATCGGTGTAACTGTCCCCAATGACTCCTATTCATCCTCCAGTCCGTGCTGATGTTGGCATCGAGATGCACTGTAACCTGTGTAGATACATGTAGTTCGGCGTGGAACTCTTTCTGTTCATACGTAATTATGTCCATGGTCATGTTGAGAGTTGTGTGTAGCCTAGCACTCTTCGATCATACTGTCTAACAGTAGACCTTTAAATTACAAACGTTTGATAGGATTGTCTTGTGTAACCATAAGATTTATTTGTGACACATTTAAAAGCCTTTGGCCGATAGCTGCACCTAACCTGAATTTCGTACGTGGGAAGGTGCTCCGATTGGGTGATGATGGCAAAGAGATGGGCGGGACTGTTTCAGGTGTGTGTGTGGAGGTGCACTTTGCTTCAATTCAGCTCAGCATTTACCCTAAGAAGTTCTCCAAACGACCCGGCCAGGTTATTGTTGTTATCAGACGCATTGGTGAGTTGTTTTTAAATATTCTGACTGCTGTTTTAAGAATAGGAATGGCATTTTTTACATTTGGCATTGGACCATTTTGTTTTTTTCAAAAACAGTATTTAAGGTGGTTTGTTTACTTAACCGTGTCAATTCAGGGAAAGGAAGCCTACCTATGTGTAACTACTGGAAATTAAGCTGATAATTATAGTGTCTGATTTAAAAAGCATGACTTGGAGGCAGCATAAAGAAATCTTTGTTGAAAAAGCATGAGAGGCATGTCATGTCTGTGTGTTGGCTAGCTACCGGACATTTGGTTCCTTATTGACACGACACCTAAAACCGGTTGCTTTCTCCCTCGGTGACATTTCTATGCCGACGCCATAGCCAGACGCTGTTCATTTCCATGTCAAATGTTCTCTCAAATCATGTGCATTTGTTTGGGGTTATTAAAAGATCGGGATAGCTGTTCTATATTATAAATTGTGTTGCGTTGTTTTATATTCTTCTCACCGTACATCCACGGGTAATTTGGCCAGTGTAGTTGCCACAGAGGACATATGTAGGTTTCATTGAGTTAGTGTTTTCCCTGTTTATACCAGTAAAAAGCCAAGATAACTGGCTCAGCTGAATTGGCTCGTGACTGGCAAACAACAAACTATCTCAGCTGATTTGTTTCATTTCCCCTCTTCTATTTTAGTGTGTAGGCTTGTGGCTGAGGAATGACTGTAACCCAGCTGCCTTTCCCACAAAACAGGATATGTTTGATGAGGATATGGCAAGCTGAGGCTACCTCAATAAGGGGTCTTTGTGTAATGTGGTAGAGTTGTTGAGATAAGTGGTTATCGTTGAACTCATAAGAATTGGCTAGCCATGTGTAATCTGGAACTGTGGAAAGTGACTGACCTAAGAATTAGATTCACAACATCAGATATATAAAAATAGGATAGGATAACTAGGATATCTATATGGATATCTATATGGATCTATATGGATATCTATATATCTATATGGATATCTATCAAATAGGATATCTTTGAAAGTTCACATAATCAGATAACAAATTAAAAACATCAAGAGATTAAGCCACATTTTGAAATCAAAGTATGTCACTGTATGAATTTATTACAGCATTCATTCATGGTAGCAGTATCCCTACTACAAACGTAACCTTTTATGACAGATAAGTTCCCAATGTTTATATATATATATGGATGTAAGTTTAAACCACCATTTTTGTGGTGGTCAGGTCAAGTAGGTTTTTATTGTCAGTTATTGTCAGTTTTATTGTCAGCCATATACATAGTAGATAGTGAGACGAAACAACGCTTTACCGGGAGCAATTGGTGATGCACGCTGTTAAAATACAGACACAGTACAGTATGAATACACACACTATTAAGATCCACACGCACACAGTGCACACACACACACACACACACACACACACAGTACACACAGAGTACACACACACACACTCACGCTACAACAAACATGACTGTAAAGTACAACACGGACACAAGATACAACAAATTACATGACTGTAGACGAGAGTGTTAACTTATTTTATTTCATCACTCATTCATTTAAATTAAAGCACCTCACATTACGTGTAATAAACCTTAAGTACATTGTAGCAGCCCCAAAGTAATCAAAAAGTAAGCTTAGTATTGAAGATTTTCTCAAGTCTAAAAGATTAGCCGACTAGAGTCACTTGGTTTTGTAATGGCAAGTATTTGGAAATGCTCAGCCCAACACTGAGGCAAACCACAAGACCAGCTGTCAATTACTAATACATTGACAAAGAACAGCACTCCTTATTGTTTACCATAGGGGTGTGTACAGCTATAACTGTTGTAACTGATGTTTGCTAATGCTAGTGTTTTTGGTGTTTGTGGTCTCATTATATCACGGTCCTCTTCACGCAGAGGGCTCCAAGCAGGAGGTAGGCGGGCTCACCCTGCCCAGCCCTGGGCTTCTCTCCCCCGAGCTAGACCTCAAATCACCCTGCTTTGCGCTTCCATGCCAAAGCGCTCTGTCACACATGGTATGTCCAGCATGTTGACTTGAAGCTTCTGTTGTTGTGAAGAGGATTTCAGTGTAGACTTAATCTTCAAACATATTACCATCTCGTGTGGCTTCATATTTTGAATTTATAGTCTAGATCTTTACAGACGAATATTACCCGGTAACTTTCACTTTGTATTCCTTTCTGTACAGATAGTAGGTGTAAAAGTAATTAAAGGACACCTTGTATGATTATTTTTTACTGTTCACAGTATTCATTTTTGCGATGTATAGAGTAGATTGACAACCTTTGATGCCTCCAATGCCTTCAGTCTTTGTTGTATTGTATATCTCCATTAGGGATACAACACACTGGCATTTGTCAGTTTGACAAATCTAATTTATTTTTAATGAAAGTAGTAGTGTACTGCTAAAACATTGATTACACTGGATAATGTGCACAGGCAAATTGGGCATAGGCTTCTGTCATTTCTGTGATGATAAAAAAAATATTTTATGTATGTTGCATATTTTGTAACTTTTTACAAACACAAAAGCTACTTAACACATGTAAACAAATGACAGAAACTGGAGGTCTGCTTCAGGTGTAACTTTAAAGAAATGGAATGTTTGTGCGCTAGCTTACCTCTGTCATCATGTCCCCAACCTTCATGGCAGGATGTCCAGGGCTACAAGCGGGTGCGCTGGCGCGTGTGGCTGTGCTACCTGGGAGCCGTCCTCTCCCTGGGCCTGCTGCTGGTGCTGTTCAAGTGGCGTCCGCGCTGGGGTCTCCTGGCCCGCTGCCAGCCATGCCCCCTGCACATAGCAGACACTGTACTCCTCAGGGTGAGACACCTCTCTCTAGCTTTTTCACTGCATCTGTCACATCCTGAATGAATGAATGAAAGAAAGAAAGAATGAATGAATGAACAAATGTGCTCAACACATTTCTGATGTTGGATCCTTCCTGAAGTGAAACACAATTAATTAAATATAGAACAGCACTCACAGTTTAATTGCCCCACTGACGTTTTGGGGTGTTGTGTTCTTCTTCAGCACTTTTAAGCACTGTGAGTGTTGTTCTTTATTTAAATAAATCTGTAACTCACTGGCATCATATGTGTACATGCTGGTGTGGCATCAAGAATGGTAATACTTCTGTAATTCCCAGCTGGTTGGCTGACACGGTTGGCTCAGTCAGTTTGCTATGGATTTAAAGCACATTGTGGACCGTTATCGTTATCTAGGATGACTTTGGAGAGCAGTGTGTCCTTGAGGTTCTCACTGAGGAAATTGAAGAAGAAGGGTGAGAGGAGCCATTTGTATTTTCTTTCCCGATCCTTCCCGAACCATTTATTTTTAATGTGCTGTTCCAATGCCAGTGTAAATGAGAATAGCAAGATGTTTTTTTATCCTCTTGCAGTTTGGACTCTGTGGCGGGCGAGGGAAATGAATATGAGTGGAGAGACACAGTGCAGCTACATAAGGAGGAGGTAAGGACTCGTGCCACTAAGGGGAATCGGATATTGCATCAAGATGTGGTTTGTTCTACCCGACAGTCTCTCTTATATTTATTCTTTGTTAGAAATTGCTGCTCCGGTACTACGTGTTCCAAGGTATCCGGTACGTCTGGATGGCCAGGAAGGGCGCTTTCTGCAAAGTCAGGTACAAAACAAAGGAGGGGAAATGCAGATTTACAGATCTGGGTGTTTGTCTATTCATTTTCTTATTGCAAACAGAGAAAATGTTGTAGTGGAGAGCCTTAGAGACATTCTCTTGTTCCTCCAGTGCCCTGAATGATCACTGGACGTGTGCAGAACTGCACAGGATGCAGCAGGGACTGAGTGCCATGGAGCAGAGCAGCAGGTGGGTACCTTACTCCTGTGATGACTGGAAGCAGTTCAGTCGCTTGTAAGTGGCTGGTTAATCCAGTGGTTTAAACTACAGTACATGAGCGATGTAAGTATGGAGAGCTGAATCTTGTTGAGACCTACAGGGCCCCCAGCTTCAGTGTCCTACCCACAGCCTTATATTGGTTGTGTTTTTATCTGCACGTATCTGTTCATATCTGATAGCCTTCTCTCCCGCTGTGCCACCACAAAACTCTGTTGTCCTCATTTGACTTCAACCTTGACCTTAGCCACAGGTTATTGAGGAAAACAAACACCCAAAAACCCTAAAACTCATCTCTTTGTCTCTGTCTTTGTCTCCCTTTCTGTCTCCGTCTCTGACTCTCTCCCTCCTCCCTTTTGGGTCGATTGAAAAGGAGAAAGGTGTACGGCCAGAACCTCATCGATGTCCCGGTGAAATCCTATCTGCAGCTTCTCTTTGAGGAGGTGACTAGTTCTGCCTTCCCTCTCTCATGACCTCTGTAATGTAATGCTGGAACTTTGTGAGTGCTTTGTGGACAAACAAAACCCACCACCATTCCAGTCCCTCTGGTCATACCTGTCTTCCTCGTTCCTACAGGTGCTCAACCCATTCTACATGTTCCAGATCTGCAGCATCATCCTATGGATGTCAGATAGATACTATTACTATGCAGCCTGCGTTTTCATCATCTCTCTCATATCTATCGGTATCTCTCTGTATGAGATACGCAAGGTGAGTAAAGGCAGTGTTGTTTAAGAAATTATTTACCATTTTTTTTAAAGGCTTGGTAAAAATAGAAGTGAGCAACTTTGTTTTCATGATTCAGCTCGTGATGTGTTTATTTTCTTCAGCAAAGCAATACGTTGCGCAAAATGGCTCAGCTGATTGTGCCCGTGACTGTACGCAGGAACACAGGAGGTGAGTTTTCTGCTGTGTCATCACTATTCTCTAGAAACTTCTCTTTCTGCTGTGACCTCTAATTCTCTGTGTGGGTGAAAACATGGGCTTAGCTGTAATTAATGGTACAATTCCATAAGCTATGCTTTTGTGTTGTACATATCCACATATTTGGCAAACTAGATGAGCTTTAATGCCCTTGATGCCCTCTCCCATAGGGCGTAGCAATCAAGACAATGCTGAAACTGTAAATTTAAGCATTTGTCTACTTCTCGCAAGCCACATCATCATCAAAACATTCAGCAATGTTATCGCACATTTTACTAATATCATGCAACTGTAGTTTGCATGTTTGTGTGTCTTATGTGTGTGACAAACTGTGGTGCTTGAATCCTAGAGGAGGAGAGCGTGAGCTCCTTGGAGCTGGTGCCGGGGGACTGCATTCTGATCCCGTCGGAGGGGCTGCTCTTGCCCTGTGACGCCGCCCTGCTGGTCGGGGAGTGTATGGTCAATGAGAGCATGCTGACGGGTGAGGCTCTGGGCTAACTACTGACCCCCCTCTGTAGGCATCATTCGTGACCTTTAATGATGCTTAACAGTGTTGGAATAATATCTGTGAAGTGTATGATCCCATTGTGTTTTGTATGCAGATGCAGTGGGTTTGTATAATCTCACTTTGTTTATGCAGATGCAGTGACATGTTACATGAAATGATCCCTTTTGTTCCATTTTGTAGATAAGGTCAGCAACATTTGGTCTGTGTTTTTGCCTGTGTTTTTCAACCTGCTCTGTCCTCATGACCCAGGTGAGAGTATACCTGTGATAAAGACTCCGTTGCCAGGAGGAGGGGAGAGGTACAGCGCTGACGCCCAGCGCAGACACACTCTGTTTTGTGGCACTCAGGCCATCCAGGCCAAAGGGAACTACCCAGGGGGAAGAGGGGCTCTTGCCGTGGTCGTTTGCACAGGTGACCTGCCCTAAGAAATGCTGTTAGAAATTCAGCGTAATGTGTACTACTCCGCTTGCAGTGATGGGCAACTTGGATTTACATCGTGGCTGAAAAATGTTTGTACACATCCCATGTGCAGGACAAAATGGTCAAAATTAAATCCAAGATGGGTCCGCACATTCGAAATCCTTATTTTTTTTTTTTTTTTTTTTTTTAACTCCGCCAAGGAGGTTGTGTTTTTGCCCGCATTGATTTGTCTGTTTGTTAGTTACGCAACTTTACGCAAAAAGTGAATAATCAAGGTTGGGAATTGGCCAATGAAAAAATTATTAGATTTTGTTGGTAATATCGATCACTGCCTGTATCCAGAAATTTCTTAAAGGAGTCTTTATGGCGGGGTTTCAGTATGAAATACACGAGATGACCTCACTTTGTCAATGTACAGACATGCACAAATAAGGATGTATGCAAAGGAGACAGGTTCAGACACCGCCAGCTAGAGCAGCATACAGTGTCTCTGAAATTTACCGGAAAATTTAAGTTTTTTTACACTTATACGACATACGTTTTGGAGCGAAAAACAACACAAGGTGGGGCTTGGTTGGCAAGCGAAACTCAGTACAAACCCGGCCTTGGAGGTCTGCACTCTCCGAGTGCTTTCTTGTTTTTCGTGTTGCACAAAATAATGTTTTGACCATTACTAGTGTCAGACAGGGGCATGAGCAGATATCAGTTGAATGTTACAAAATTTTTTGCATGTTTACAAAACACTTAAGACTTCTGATGGAACAATTGGTTTGCTTAATTTCCATTGTGGTAATCCTGCTGTGTTTTGAGCTGGTTTCTCTTCCACCTTTCCCTAGGGTTTTTCACAGCCAAAGGAGATCTGATCAGCTCCATTTTATACCCCCAGCCAATCAACTTCCGCTTTTACAAGGATGCCATTAAGTTCCTGCTGTTTCTGGGACTGCTAGGTAAACATGGCTCTTTCACCTTTCACCTACCTGTTTGCATTTTACATTCTAAACGTTTGTTGATTTTCTTTGGAAAATGCCCAGATTAATGTTTAGCTAGCACAAAAAGACTTGTCCTCACTGCACACGTTTTCAGCCTATCATGATGCTTTGTTGTGTTTCAGCTTTGGGGGGCACAATCTATAGCATAGTGATGCTAAACAGGAACAATGTAAGTACCTTAATTTTAGACTACTTTAAACCATAATTTATGCTATGTGTAAAATCACTGTTTCTAATGAGGAACAGCCATGTTACAAGAGAGTAATTCTCTACTATGGACCCACACGTGGCTGCACTGACTCTGTTATTCCACTGTTATATTTGCCACTCCAGGTGGCTCACATAAGCTTTGTGGCTTTCTGTTCTGGTTCACAGATTAGGCAAAATCAGTTGTGACACTAAATTGTTACGCCATAATTCCAAAGTTAGCTCCAAAGGAAATGTGTTTGGTGTCGGCGAGATGCAGACAAAGTAAGCCTGTGGCTGTGTTACATTTCCAGACGTCTGTGATTCAGCTTTTGATTCGCTCGCTGGACATTGTTACCATCATAGTGCCACCAGCCCTGCCGGCAGCCATCACCACTGGCACCATCTACGCCCAGAGGAGGCTGAAGAAGCAGGGCATCTTCTGCATCAGCCCGCCCCGCATCAACGTCTCTGGGAAAGTCTCCCTCTTCTGCTTTGACAAGGTAAATCAGAGAATCTAGAGGGGTGGGTCTTATTCATGCACTCTGCTCTAGTTGCTGGGAATGTTCTGATTTACAATGTGAGTTAGTAATGCAGTACTAATTTGTAAATGATGAGTTAAATAGTAGTAAGTAAATGCAGATTAAGTTCAAGCAACACTACATTTCACATTTTTTCTCTATCAACTCATGGTCAGTTGATGGAATGTGGTCACATACACTACTGATAAAACAAGCAACTGTTGTCTCCACCAGCTGTAAAGGCTATGTAAAAAGTAGTTCTGTTGTCTGGGTTAAAACACCCAGTAAAAATTAAGCTTTCACATCATAAGACCAAAAAAAAATACAAATCATACATGGTCCAGACAGGCCAAGGTGGGATGGTGGTGGTGTTTAGAGAATTGTAGTATGCATTAAAAGCAGGCAGTATACCTCACCAGTGGTAGGCCAAAACTCTACTATAGTGCTTCTTTATGAAGACATGAATACAAAGCATTTAAGCAGAACAGGTTGTGGGTGTCAGAGGCTGTTAGGTTTAGAGATCAAGAGGACAGGAATAACAAAGGAAATGTGTTGAAATCTTGTGGAACCTGTTTCGCACGACTGGAATTTATGTCTGTGAATGTCACACAGCACTGTCCTGCCTCCCAGGCTTAGTGTCAGAACTACAGTTGTGAATAAGTTTTTATACTCAAATGTAAGTCACCTAACACCTGCAAATGTAAGTCACCTAACAATGCTGGCACCTCCATTGTGGTGTGAACCTTATGACTTCATTAAAATCGTATGCAGGTGACACAATTCCAGCATGACAGTGGTAAATTGGTTGTAATATGTCATGTCAGGTATCATCACTAAGAGAGTAGAGACAGCAGCTGAATGGATTCAGAAATCTGTATTTTAGATCAGCCTTTCCAGTTTGTAAAATGTCACAAGGCCCAAGAGCTCCAACTTGAAATATTGGAATTTTGAGGAATTGACGTGGGAGCCTTAAAGGAGAACTTCGGTGTAAAATGAAAATTGGCATGTTAAAACATCATACCGAGTTGGTATGTGTACTGGGGAGCAAATTTGATTTAGCCTGTTGCATTCAGAGTTTAACTATTTTTTATCGTTTGTTCCAGAAGGCTAACAATGGAAGTGGTAGATGCCCTCAGACGAAGCATGACGACTACGCTATTTTTAAACCATTACAACAGCTCGAAGAAACTCCACACTCCATCGGTAGTACAACACAGGTCCTGACATTAAAAACGAGGCACTGAGAACTTTGTAAGTGTACACAACATTTATTAATAAAATAGTTTTGACAGGCAGTACCTTGCTGTCGTTTCTCGTCGCCGCCATGATGAAAGTCCGCACAAGTCAATTGAGGAACACGAACCAGCAGGAACAATAGGAGAAGAGGTAGTACAATCGACTTGTTTGGACTTTCATCATGGCGGCGACGAGAAAGTACAGCAAGGTACTGCTTGTCAAAACTATTTTATTAATAAATGTTGTGTACACTTACAAAGTTCTCAGTGCCTCGTTTTTAATGTCAGGACCTGTGTTGTAATACCGATGGAGTGTGGAGTTTCTTCGAGCTGTTTTAATGGTTTAAAAATAGCGTAGTCGTCATGCTTCGTCTAAAGGGCACCTACCACTTCCATTGTTAGCCTTCTGGGACAAACGATAAAAAATAGTTAAACTCTGAATGCAACAGGCTAAATCAATGTTGCTCCTCAGTACACATACCAACTCGGTGTGATGTTTTAACATGCCAATTTTCATTTTACACCGAAGTTCTCCTTTAAGAGGCTCTTGCACCTGGGGACATTTTTCAAACTGGAAATGCTGATGATGGGCTAGACCCATAACATTTGTTTCCTGAATATTTGTATGGCCTGTATTTTTTGGCAGATTTCTGAAACCACATCTGTGTGCAATCTCTACCTCTACCAATCTCCTTGCGTTTGTACTTTTTTTTTTAGTTACGCCCTGGGCGAAACACTAGACTAAGGTTTGGGAAGCACTGGCTTACATAGTGGTGTTCACAATTTCTGTCCCCTAGACAGGCACCTTGACAGAGGAGGGTCTGGATGTGTGGGGGGTGATGGAGGCCACTGGCTCCCATTTTGAAGAGCTGGTTCCAGATCCCCATCTCCTGCCCCCCGGGTTCATGCTCTCCAGCCTGGCCTGCTGTCACTCCGTGGCCCTGCTGGGGGGGCAGCTGCTGGGAGACCCTCTGGAGCTCAAAATGATTGAGTCCACTGGCTGGGTGAGCTGGCTGGGCTTTTGTATTCTCCGATGTCTGCAGTCACTCTTGTGGCCAATCTATAGTCATAAGTGTTACTTGCCAAAATTTTAAACAGAGCAGACATTGTCGCTTACTGTGATTTAGATAGTGACTCAAAATTCATACAACTTGCCATCAAAAGCACATCTTTTATTGTATTGCTTCTATAGTGTTTTTTTTTCACAGTGCTGCGATATCTGTGAACAATTTTTGTTTTTGTCAAAAGAACACTTGTCGCCTGGACTATCAATTGACCTTCAAGACATCAAGCTCTTATGCTCAACTGAAACCTTTTTTTTTTTTTAAACTAAACTGCTTATAACCAGCGTTCTATGTGTCATTTATGCATAACTTCATTCACTTTAAATGTGTCACTAAGATGCTATTTTAAGCATGTGACAACATTCACAAGGAAAGATTGAATAAATGATGACTCATCTGTCCATCCTGATTCAGTGAGGATTAAAATGAAAGAAAGAAAATGTTATGCAATTATTTGGCAGTAGGTTGAATGCTGCATATTTGTTTCCACATGCAGGAGCTAGAGGAACCAGAGGGGGAGGACGAGAGAGGGCACGCAGAGTTTGGGGGCCGTAGAGTGCTGGCAGTGATGAGGCCCCCTCCACAGGAGCTGCTTCCCCAGGATGTGGTGAGTGAGCCCAGGCATAGACATCCTATATGTATAGGATGTCTATGAGCACAGGACTCTCGTGGGGGTGGGGCTGAGGGCTGAGGGTTGGGGTGGTGCTCAGGTTGGGAGACACCTGAACCCAGGAGTATGCAGAAAAGGCCTGGGGGAGAGTTTAGAGAAAATGGATATCTCCACAGTCTATATGTTCTATTGTTTCCGCCCACATTACGACCAGAAAAGCAAGTTTGTTTGTTTTTTTCTTTCAAACGAGATTAGACTGAGCAGCAGACCACTGAACAGTACAATAAAGGCACCACCATCCGAGTGTTTCTCCATTCTAGGCATATTCTTGAAGATAAATAAATGAACATGTATACCAATCTGCTGCTGCTTCTGCCGCATCACTCAGGTCACCCACTGATGACTTGCTATGTGGTCTGGTCTGACTCATGATAATGTGGTTCTGTGTCTGTGTGGTGTTCCAGTCCATGAGTCAGGCAGTGGCCATCATCCAGCGTTTCCCCTTCTCCTCGGCACTGCAGAGGATGAGTGTGGTCACCGTGGGCCCCGGTGGGCAAGGGGCCACGGCCTTCCTCAAAGGGGCTCCCGAAATGGTGGCCAGCCACTGCCTCAAAGAAAGTGGTAAGGGTGGGAAAACATTGGGGCAAGTGTTTACTTTAGAGGTAACAGCCGCATCTCAATACGTTACAATATGTTGTACAATATGTTAATCAAGTTCAAATTAAATTAATTAAAAAGGCTAATGTACTATATTGATTCATAACATACAAAATGAAATATTTCAAACCTTTGTTTTAATTTTATTGATTACAGCAAACAGCTAATATATTATAACCAGTAATAATACGCACAATGTTCTAGTTTATTGAGATGCACCTGTTTTGACCTATTTTCTCATTTTTACCCAAAGTACCTGCTCAGTTCTGCACCACCCTGCGTAATTTCGCCAGCGAGGGTTTCAGGGTGCTTGCGCTAGCCTACAAGCCCCTCGACGAAAGGACAGACCTGAACTCTATTTCACGGTAAGAATGTTTCTTGGAACTACCTCCAGCGATAAAGTACACTTAAAGTAGCTTGTTGAGCTGCTGCATTTAAATTTGAAGTGTCCCTAGTGACTAAATACCTTTCATTTATTTGATTGTTGTATTAAAAAAAATGTGTAATATTTAATTTTACCTGGTTTGGCCATGAAATAGCCATAGTTGTTCAAAATGGCGATAAACTAAATAAACAAACAAACAAACCGAATACCTTTCTCTCGTCTCAGGGATGAGGTGGAGAGAGAGATGCGGTTCCTCGGTCTGCTCGTAATGAAGAACCTGGTGAAGCCTGAGAGCCCCGAAGTCATCAGCATTCTTCGTCAGGCAAGATTGCGTACCGTCATGGCAACAGGTAAGAGCAAGGGGGCAGCTTTATCTATAGAATAAACACAGCCTGGGGGCAATGATGACAGTCCTCAGTGACTGAAAGAAAAATGCAGCACTAAGAGTGAACACTTGAATGTCCACACTTTTTTTATGCAATCCTGATTTTCTTAATTCTTGTCATTAATGTGGTAATAAATACAACAAGTTTAGACATTTTGTCATTGCCAGTGCTACGTAGAAATTGGCATACACTAATAACTGTGCTTTGATTGTTACGGCCCGGCTTGTGAGACCACAAAATAAAACGGAAGTAGACAACTTACAGTTTTTAAATAACTAAAATTTATCAGACACACGAGGGAAAAAACAATGTGTAGGGGTTAAATAATCAAACAAAGGATCAGACAGGACAAACAAAAGGTTGTGCATAGGTGTGTGAAGATGCATGCATGTGAGAAAGAGGTATGTGAGAATGAGAGCCAGGGAGAAGGGCAGGAGCAGCTCCTTAAAGGTGAACTTCGGTGTAAAATGAAAATTGGCATGTTAAAACATCATACCGAGTTGGTATGTGTACCGAGGAGCAAAATAGATTTAAGCTGTTGCATTCAAAGTTTTTTTTTTTTTTTTTTGTATCGTTTGTCCCAGAAAGCTAACAATATGGTAGGTGCCCTTAGACGAAGCATGACGCCTACGCTATTTTTAAACCATTAAAACAGCTCGAAGAAACTCCACGCTCCATCGGTAGTACAACAAAGGCCCTGACATTAAAAACGAGGCACTGAGAACTTTGTAAGTGTACACAACATTTATTAATAAAAAAGTTTTGACAGACAGTACCTTGCTGTAGTTTGTCGTCGTCGCCGCCATGATGAAAGTCCGCACAAGTCGATTGACGAACATGAACCAGCAGGAAGAATAGGAGGAGAGGTAGTACAATCGACTTGTTTGGACTTTCATCATGGCGGCGACGAGAAACAACTGCAAACTACTGCATGTAAGAACAGTTTTTTTAAATAAACATTGTGTGCATTTACAATATTCTCAGTGCTTTGTTTTGAATGCCAGAGCCTTTGTTGTACTACCGATGGAGTGTGGAGTTTCTTCGAGCTGTTTTAATGGTTTAAAAATAGCGTACTCGTCATGCTTCGTCTAAGGGCACCTACCACTTCCATTGTTAGCTTTCTGGGACAAACGATAAAAAATAGTTAAACTCTGAATGCAACAGGCTAAATCAAGTTTGCTCCTCAGTACACATACCAACTCAGTATGATGTTTTAACATGCCAATTTTCATTTTACACCGAAGTTGTCCTTTAAGTACTCTGCACACCCATGCAGGTGTGCTCAATTAACCAGTAATCCTGCCCTGGTACCACCACAGCCTCTGCACTGCCACTCCAGGACTAATGGGGGTGCAGGGGATCATAATAATGATGAATTAATGTCCACAATTAATTTGTTGAACTTGATCCATATTAAGAATTATGACATTAAAATCATAAGCTTAGAACTCACTAACTCACTGAACCGCCTTAAGGCCTTATGGTAACTAACTCCTGGCTTTTGTTGTGTTGTAGGTGACAACATCCTCACTGCAGTGAACGTTGCTCGAGGGTGTGGGATGGTGGCGTCCAATGAGAGGGTAATCTTTGTCCACGCGTCGCCCCCCACTGGCCACTCACCAGCAGTGCTGAAGTTCCATCTGGGTGAGGGAGGGACGCAGGCAGCGGTGTCCTCGGACGAGATTGATGTGATCTCCCAGGTCTGTGAATGACAAATGTGTGGCTTCGGGGGTATACTAGAAAGGTGGTGAAGTGACAAACCTGGTTAATTTAACCCAGGGGTAGTCACAAACCTAATACAAGAAAAGCACACTTGTTTAGTTAAAAGAATAACGCCCTGGGCTCCTCTACTAAGCAGGTTTACAACTACCTCTATGGTAACTAAAACAGGTTAACCACTTAACCACCATTGTAACATACCTCCATAGCTGCTTTGCTGCTGACACTATGGTGAGGCCTGAGGAGAATTTGGCTTATGTAGAGTGTTCATGAAGGCAGTGCTCTCCTCTCTGTTGTCAGGGACTCTATCAGAGTGGTGTGACCTATCACCTCGCTGTCAATGGAAAGTCCTTCTCCGCCTTGTGTGATTTCTTTCCTGAGTATCTGTCCAAGGTAATGACTCCAAAAACCTGTTCAAAACCTGTTCATCACTTCGAAAATGTCATTTTGTGGTTTAAGTCAATAAAGTACAATGGAAATATCTTATATATTCACTTTGAAGAAGGTTTGAAGTTTAAAAATGTAAGGAATACCAATGTGATCAAAGGGGTCTTTAATTAATTCAGCTTGGAAAAGTTCTGACATGCACGGGACTGGAGTAGAAGAATAGAATCAAGACTGCATTAAAGATTTAGCTATTGCATTTTTGCCCCCTGGCTGAATTGTAGGTTTTGATGAGAGCCACTGTTTATGCACGCATGGCCCCTGACCAGAAGACACAGCTTGTGACTGAACTTCAGAAACTCAAGTAAGGATACAGTAGGTTGTGGGAATGCTTGCAAGCGAGAATGTTTACACTAACATGGCTTCTAGATCAGATGACTATCCACAGATATCCAACCGTTGTGAAGAAAACAAGTTTTAAAAAATAAAGGACTTAACACAGTATGGTGATAATATTCTTTTTTTTTTACTTTGAATTTTATTTTTGGCTCCTTGTATTACCACTATATACATATCAGTCATAGTTTATACTAATGCCTAATTATTACTAATTATACTTTCTGTCTGATCTACCATCACAAAACATTTTTCTTCTCTTTTTTTATTTACAGCTACCGGGTGGGTATGTGTGGAGATGGAGCCAATGACTGTGGAGCTTTGAGAGCGGCTGACGTAGGTGTGTCCCTCTCGGAAGCCGAAGCATCTGTAGCTTCTCCCTTCACTTCAAAGACTGACAACATAAGCTGCGTGCCTTTGCTAATCCGGTGAGCCATTCCATGTTTACGTTACAGCTTTTCCTTTGCAGTGACGTTACGTCATTGATGCAAGAGGCACTCGTGGAATGATTGTAAGGCAGGAGAGGAATTACTTTAGGAAACTTTACGATTACAGCAAGCCTTGCGTAAAAATGTCTAATCCTGTGTCTTGCCATGTCAGGGAAGGAAGGTGTTCACTTGTGACGTGCTTTAGTCTCTTCAAGTACATGGCCTTGTACAGTCTTATCCAGTTTGCTTCAGTTCTTATCCTCTATACAGTGAGTATTATTATATTATTATCCTTACACGCACTACTGCTGTACAATTTGAAGGACACAGTGACCCAATAACCCCATATATTTTATTTTTTTGATACACTTCCCATCAAGATCCAAACAAACCTGGGTGACTTGCAGTTCCTTTTGTTCGACCTGGTGCTGGTGACGCTCCTGGCCATCGTGATGGGCAAAGGGGGCCCTAGTAAAGAGCTGCACCCTCAGCGGCCTCCTGCCAGCCTGCTGGCTCTGCCCGTCATCATGAGCCTCCTGCTGCACACCCTGCTGCTGGTCGTGAGTCAGATCGGAGCCCTGCTCATCACCTACTCTCAAAGCTGGTAAGCAAGGGTCTACCTTTAGGTTATACATACATTGGGATGTTAAAATCAAGGTGCGCTAGAAGTTTATCTGATGTGTGATGATTATTGGGGTGGGGGAGTGGGAGTTTTGAATGGACTTGATTTTGACCCCAACCCCTCTGCAAATTATGCCTATACTGGTAAAGGAGATGTTTATCGTGTTTCACGTCAAGAAAAATAGCGTGCGTCATGATGCAGAAAAATGTCCCTTCGTTAAAGTGTTGGCCATGCCTTGCAGGTTTGTTCCACTCAACTCCACAGTGACAGGAGCAGCAAACTTGCCGAACATGGAAAACACAAGTGTCTTTGCAGTGTCAGGGTTTCAGTACATCTTCATGGCCATCATTGTGACCAAAGGACACCCCTATAAAAAGCCGCTGTACACCAATGGTAGGAAAGGACATTCTGTGACCTAGTGTCTTAAATTCTACACCAGTATCACTGATCAATCTTTCGGCCACTATCAGAGTTAGAAAGATGTGCTGTACCTTTGGGATGGAGATACAGCCATGTAATCTTCTGTTGTCTCCTTTGTGTCCTTAGTGCTGTTTTTGGTACTGCTGCTGGTCTTCTCTGCCACCATGTTTTGGTTGGTGCTGTTCCCGGTAGGCATCATTCAGGAGATATTGCAGCTCTATAAAATCACAGACATGAACTACAAGCTGCTACTGATTGCTTTGGCTGCACTCAACTTCTTCACTTGTTACTTGCTAGAGGTAAGGCCACCTCAAAAATGGGTCATATAATATTAGTTGATACAGTATTCATGAGAAAAACATACAAAGGCTGTAAAGTATGTATTTGTCTGTTTATCTGGTAGGTGTTCAGTATAATACAATTCGGTGATCACTTTTAATGACTATAAAAAGTGTTACACTGATATACGCTGATCTGCAGGTAAGTGGCTTGTGTGATGACTCATCGGTAACAACTGGTTCCGTTTTGCACAGGTTCTGATAGAGAATGGCATGGTGGAGTGTTGCCGCACATTACGAGGACATCGCGAGTCCAAAAAGCAATACAAACGCCTCGATGCCCTCCTAGCTGAGAGTCCCTCATGGCCTCCCCTGGACCAACCACTGTCTTCCCCTCAGTGCACAGTCATTGGGTTGAGCTAGCATTGATTTCAGACTGTTACTTTTTCTGTTGACCACTTTGAGGCAAAGATGGATCTGTTACACATGTGACACACGACCACCGACCCAGGTCCCATGGAGATGCTTATTATATAAAGCAGAGTGGAATATTGAGACGCATGAGATGCATGCAGAGCCTATGAACCGTTGTTTTAATGTTGCCAAGACAGCACTGTTTTGTGAAAAGGTCAAAGATGCATCAAATAACGTGCAATAATTTTTTTTTTTTTTTTTTTTTTTTTTAAAGATGTCAGTATGTGATTTTACAAATGAAGTGGAAAAAATGAACTTGAATTATCAAAAATGATCAATAACTGTGGTTAATTTCTACCAAAGTACAACAGATTCATACATTTCAGCACACTGTATTTTAAAAAGACTTTATTAAATGGCCATTTTCTTTAGTATGTACAGGCAGATTTGTGTTTGATCAGCATGTGACTAACTCCCCTGGATAAAACTGATATATATATATATATATGGACATCTTTGAAAGTCCCTGCAAGACAAAACCCAAGGGAAGTCCTCCAATAAGGTCCTGGTAAGTTGACAACCAACAAGAGGACTGATTGGATGGGTGAGAGAAATAGGAGGAAAAGGCTGTAGATGTGGTATTGCAAAGATACAGTAATATTCTTTCAATTGCACTGTGGAGCAGGATATAGCCTTTTTGTGCATGTTCAAAGACACTTAATACAAATCCCTTTAATCAAGAACCGTGCTTCTCACCCACCAATATGAGGGTACACCACCCCCCCCCTCCAGTCTTTGGAAAGATTCACCTCTTCGTTCGACTTACTAACACTTAAAGGGTGATGGGGGTTAGTGGCACTACACTATCAGGTATAACTTGACAGTGCACCACTAATTGCCGGAAAAAATCCCCAGACCCATCCCCAAATTCCTTTCGGCTTACTGGGAACACCTGAGTCCCCCCATTAGTAAAGCACATCAGAGAGAATGCAGCTGACAGCAGATACAAGGAGGGAAGAGCATAATCATTGCCCATATAACCAACCCACAAAGATTTCATTTTCACAAGTTTGAAATAACCAATATTTACAGGCCATCATTTTCTTTTCTTTTTTTTTGTTTTAAAATTTATGGATCTAAAAGCCACTACCTTTCAAAACCATACAAAAAAATGCAGGTAAGCTACGTAAAAGCTGGTTTTCATCCTGATATCTGTTTGTTAATTTTGCTTTGCCATTCTTTTCAATATAAATAAAAATCAGGACAGGCTTGCACAGAAAAAAATAAAACAAAATGAGCTAACTGTAAACAATTGAACTTCAACTCAACAGCAATAGGTTTTCACAAGAAAAGAAAACTTCTTTTCTTTCCCAATTAAAAATGTATGGCAACTGGCAGACGTAATGAAAAACAGTTACAGTTATGCTGAAACAACATTAAAAGGACAAATATGAGCAGTTAAGAAGGACTAACTGATTATCAAGAGTGCAACTGATGGCGTTATTGCTGGGAGAGGGCAGGCTTCCTTTGCCCTTCCTGATGTCAGTTTTAAATCCGTTTCTATCCTCACCCTTGCCTCCTCTTCAGATTTTCTGAATTTATAGTCTTTTCCCACACAGACCTGTCTGTGTCCACGTCAGTCATCCGGTGCTGTTTTTCTTGACTGTTTGGGTTCCAATCATCATTCCGCAGGCCACATGGAGAGAAAGGGGTGGGGACGCTCTGTATAGTTTCCTTCCTCTATCTTTTTAAGAGTTTGGGCGGTCGTTGGGGCAGGCAGGTGTACTCTGGGTACATCACAGTGAGTAGTGTCTATAAGGAGGGACGTCCTCATCACAGTGTACAATGGAGGGAACAGAGGGCGCATCTCCTCTGCTGCTCCAAAAAAACAAAAAAAACAAAGTCTCTTTCCCTTTCCCCAACAGGGAGCCCCCCCAAAAAAAGCCATGCGGTGTGTATGGGGAGAGGGGAGATAAGAGACAACGCATTCTTATGTTACACATAAATGTCAAATTCATAAGATTCTCACTTTAAAAAAAACAAACAAACGAAAAGCCCCTCCCCGAAGATCCTGACCCACCCCCACCCATCCATTTTCCTCCTTGGACCTCCTCAGCAAAGATTTGTATTCCTATCTGCGTTGCCGAAAGCCCTGTGTACCATCTGGGCCAGCTGGCTGGCGGACCACGTGATTGTTTGATCGGGTGTCATCTGACGGAGTGGTGTTTATTCTTGGTGATCTGATGGTTGAGAGAGGACAGGGTGTGCATGTGTCAGATGTGTGTTCAGACAATTAGCAATTAAAATAGTTCCGCAATAAAAAAGAAAAGAAAATGATAGCTAAACATCTGTACTCGCTTGCTGTTACCTGTCAGAATTGGGCCTCTCCTGCGGCGTGTCATCTGGAGTGGCGCTGCCCAGGATTCGCTTGCGGGCCTCAGCATATTCAGCTTCCCGCTGGGCGAGAGACTTCACCTGTGGGGCTGGGCGCGTCTGCGTCACGGGGGAGCCCAGGGAGCCGTTGCTAGAGGGACGCTTGAGGATTCTTATCTGGGGTGGGGGAGCGGCTGGAAGGGAGTCATCCTGGATAACAATGGCTGTTTTCATTGGAGACCGCAAGGCATTGCCACCCAACGTCCTTGGGAGGGAAAATAAATAAATATATGTTTCAAAATATCAAACAGGTGGACACAACTGAAAAAACATAATTTGTGTGCATCACAACTTGATCCTTTATGGCTCCACAACTTTTGGTAGTCACAACGCACCTCTCTTTTTGACTAATTCGTAGCTTCTCTTCCAGTCTTCTCTCCATTTCCTAAAATGAAGAAAACAATTCTTGCATGAAGAAAGTTCTGCAGCTAACCAGAATACTGAGCATGTTGAGTAGGCCTACTCTGAATGGGACAGGCGGGAACATGAGATCAAGAGGGTCTCAGTTTCAAAGTTATTTATACACCAGCACCATAGCATCTGGGAACTGATTTTGTACACTACTGAGAATACCTTTTCCAATAACCTGTGAGAATTCGCCGTATTTAGCCCATTAGGACATGCACTGTGTGGATCAAATATTTCAGTAAGATAAAGGGTCTCCTGGTTGGAGTCCATTAAAACTAACCGAGCCCGTATCAACACGTTAATGTTGTTATTAGCTAGTTAACTATGAAAACCGAGGCACTGTCCTGTGATTAGTCCAAGGTGGCAAACAAGTGTTGCCATCATGAGTGTCCGGTGAACTGGTTCAGCCTCTTGTTAGCCAGATATAAAACCGAAGGCACACATTACTCGAAAACTGCTATATTCACAAAATAATCTGGACATGTTATTTTAATATCCAAATTAAATCTTTCCACTGCTGTACGGCAACCAATCTCTGCTGACCGATTTTTAAGCTGTCCTGTTCAACTTCACAAAGTACCGCGGGACAGGCCTCAAGAGCTAGCTAAAAGCTGATTTCAGTACTCAGACTAGTAGCTAACGTTTAGATCGCTAGCTGGCTAGCTACGTTCAGTTGTATATGAAAACCAAGTTTGGTTAGCTACAAGTGGCTTTTAAAGCTAACCCAGCCATAATAAACCAGCAAATTATTTGAACGGCATACTTCGACAAAAGCAAATGCATACGGTGTTTACTTTTAGACTAGTTTTGAATTAGTCTTACAAGATTAGCCAAAAATATAACTTTATAATTGGCAGGGTCAGCGCTGAATTTGCTTGCTACATTTGGTTAGCTGGAGAGCTAGTTAGCTATACTGAATAGAACGAACCTATTTCACATAATGAGTGCACTGCACAATCACAGAAGAACAGTTATTTATAGTGTCGATGTCAAAAACAAACCTTATGACTGACATTTCCTCCTGTCGTCACGTACCACTAAAGAGTAAAAGTGCCAACTAAGTCTTAAATTAACTTTCAACTCCATTCGCCTTTAAGTGGCGGCCTACTTCCGACCTCGCCGTGGAACCGTGTTAAGTTTAGCAGTAGCATTTGACTAGTTACTTTATAGCTGAGTGAATAATCAGTTCAGCTACTATGTATTCAGAGGAACTGTCTCAGAACACACGTGTTACGCTATGTTGCCTTGTAACATTGCCATTTAATCCTTCAATGTATCTCCCTTACCCCACTGTCTGCTGCCTCCTCCCAGCTTTCGGCAACCTCATCATCATCCATGATTCACTCCCTTCGTCAGAATGGGGTTCCCCCAACACAAGCAAATGCTCACCGTCTTCTTCTCCCTACCGTTCGGACAACAGAGCGCAGCACTGGCACCTATCGTACTGGGTGTAAGAGTGACGGTTCGGTTCATTAGATTTTTTTATCCAACTTTTGTGCATTAGCCATTTTGAGAAATTGTCTTTCATTCATATATTTTAATTTTCGTTAATGTCAGATTTTAATTTCTTCTTTCTTTTCTTTTATTTTACGATTATTATTTTTTATCTATTTATTTACTACGTTGTATTCAATTTATGCACTTTGGTCAGCTCCTGTTGTATAAAATGTGTTACATAAATAAACTAAACTTGAACTTTAATGAAAATTGCCTTTGTTTCGCGTTCTTGTAGATTACAACAGATAATCAGATCATGACACATGACAATTTAGTACCTTAGCCACTAGGCTAACCAAAGAGCCACCAGGTTGTTTGGGGAGAAAAAACTGTGCTTGTGCTTAATTGAAACATAATTGTTCCAGGTTTATTCATGGATTGTTCGTGCAAAACCTGAGAGTTAAAGATGACTTTTAACAACACACTGACTGGCGCGATGTGTAGGCAACTCGCATTGTACTTTGAAATCCACGATAATGACACGGTCACGTGAATCAGCAATGAGCTCAAGTTGTCAGGATTTTTTCGCTTGTGAGGTAAGCCGATCGATCAAAATCGAATAAGTGATTACAAATTACACGAATGCTAGCTAAAAAGGGGCGTGAATACAGGGCAGGATGAACATGGATCGATTTTACATAGCCTAGCTTCATCGTCTGGTGGCGAAAGCAAATAGACCTTGATATACTGCTGACAGTTCTGGCACACAGCCACAGTTCGGTTTTCCATCGCCCTGTACGCTTGTAGAATGTCATCCTGGATGAAAATACTCAGTTATAGGCTTCCACCAATTCACACAGAAAATACCAGTTTATTTTGCCAGTGCGCCAGGACATGCATAGGTTGTACTCTGAATGTAAACACACTTTCGTGGTTTATAGGGTAAACATGGAAAATCGTTCTCCACTGGTGGAAGTGCAGGGAATACCATTGTTGAAGCCAATAGTCACACATTGGGAGAGAGTGGGGAGCTTCACAGCTATGCCCGCTGACTTGCTCATTGCCACTTACCCTAAAGCAGGTGAGTGAATTAAATTAGAAACCATGTAAAAATGATCACTTTTTTGATAAATAATTCTTGAATAAGGGAAAACGTTGCTCGTTGAGCTCAGTTTAAGTATGGATATGTGGACTGCTCATAGGATGTTAAATGGTTTGGAATGAATGGTGAAAAAAGGGCCTTAAAAATGTGAATGGTGAAAAAAAGGGCTATGTTCTCCTTTGCAGGAACGACATGGACACAGGAGATAGTTGACCTGATTTTAAACCACAATGATTTTGAAAAGTGCAAACGAGCTCCAATTCATGACCGTATGCCTTTCCTTGAGATGACCTCCCCTAATCCGGCTCTATCTGGTAAGTGCATTCAACCACTCCAGTAGGCCAGCCTTACCTTCGTTTTCCTCCTGTGTAGCCTATAACTGAGAATTCTCTGACACAATATTCTCACCACAAACTAATGATTATAGGTATAACAAAGTTAGAGACAATGGACCCTCCTCGAGTGATCAAAACACATTTGCCCATCCAGCTTGTTCCCACATCATTCTGGGAGGCAGGTTGCAAGGTGAGAAACATGTAGGCCTGTCACCTGAATGTTTTTGCATGCTTACATATTTATTCTGATTCAGTCAATTATAGCAGATTCTGAGTTATTAGACTGTTACAACTTGTTGAAAAGTGTGTTGCACTTAATATACAATTTCCATGCCAATTACAGGCTCATGTCAAAGCCACAATTACTATTTCTATGTTTCAGGTAATATACATGGCACGGAATGCCAAAGACAATGCTGTGTCATATTTCCATTTTGACAGAATGAACCTTGTACAACCAGAACCAGGACCCTGGCCCCAGTACTTGAACAAGTTCATGAAAGGCCAATGTGCGTATGCTTTGCTGTAGCCTACTTCGATCACTACACTGGATGTTGTGATTTTTTGATGTTGGACAGATAAGGATTTTCCTTTCAAGTCTTTTATTCTAGTCTCATATTTTTATATCATGCTTCACAGTGGGATGGGGCTCCTGGTATGATCATGTGAAGGGATACTGGAGAGAGAGGCAAAAGAAGAACATACTTTATCTTTTTTTTGAGGACATGAAGGAAGTAGGTTTTTATATAATTTGCATTTATTGAGAGTCAATAGACATGACCTTCCAAGGTTTTTAGGATAATGTTGACTTCATAATTTGCTTCCTACTTCTGCACATCAGAACCCTCACCAGGAGATTGAACGCATCAGTGATTTCCTAGGACAAAATCTACCAAAAGCAGTGATTGCTGAAATTGTGCAGAGGACAACATTTGCTGCCATGCGTGACAATCCTATGGCCAACTACTCAACAGTACCGGACACCATATTTGATCGAAGAGCCTCAGAGTTCATGAGAAAAGGTGAGAGACATGAAATAGTAAGGATATGGCTCAGTCAGGAAGTGCACACTGTTCTGACCATCCTCTGTGTCCACAGGAGAGGTTGGCGACTGGCAAAATCACTTTACCCCGGAACAGAATGCAATGTTTGAGGAGCACTACAGAACAATGATGGCTGATGACTCCATTCCCTTTCGTTTTTTGATCTGATTCCACTCCTTGAAAAATAACCACTCATTTTAAACCCTACAGACTACCTCACAGATTTCATGTCTGATTTACAGTGTATATGTATAATTGAAGAAAAGTTCATGAAACCAACTCTTTTCATACTGGTCAAGTTATAAACTGTGTACAATCCACAAGTCTTAGCCCAGAAATAACTTAAAAGAAAAGTACTACTGTTTCAATGGTACGAGTAATTATATTTTGTGGATTAAAATCACTGGACTGCGCTGTGCATTTTAAATACCTCATTTCTGTAGTTTCCTGACCATTGATTGTTTCATGGACATATGCTGAGCCTTCATTTTTTAAGGGTAATTGGGGGGGGGGGGGGGGACTGCCAATTAAATAAAACTTTTATCCAATCTTGCAGTTTTTGTTTGCATGGAGATCTTGCCCATCTATGTAAATCAACCAATACCAACAAATATACAAACAAGACTACAGTCTTGTTTTCAAGCAATTGTATGAAATAAAACCCAAACCCAGTTTGAGTTCCTAGTTTTATCCCTAAAAACTGTTTTGAATACAAGAATAATATTTCATTATTTATAAGTGAAAGATTGCAAAGTTTTTAGAATACATGACTGACTAAAATTATAGCTACAGAATTACAGTAACTGATAACAGAATATAGCAAAAGTAGCACTAATTAAAAAACATACCACATTAATGAAATGACATAACATATTAGGTGGTAGATGGATAGGATCTTGGTTTGCTCCTGAGATGAGAAACAAACAAGCTCAAGAGGGGATATGGTGGCAGTAGCAGAATTTGATAGGAATGACCACTGACTGTAGAAACGTCTACTAAAAGCCTGTACAGGAGTAATAAAATACAGAAGTCATGAAATATAGAAATAATCAATTTACACATTTGAGATCACGTTTCCCTTGAATATTAAATGAGAGGGAAAGCCCCACCGGGTGCATAAAAATTATGCTGACACTAACTGCTTGGACATGAAATGAACAGGTTAGTAATAAGATATCCCAACATTTAACACATTTTTACAGTAAGGCTCCTACAATTCCTCACTGTACTGCATTTTAGTTACATCACACCCACATTAACTCACTCTACTGTCACAACTCTCCAGTCCTTCCCAATATGTGTTTGTCTTCATCAACTTAGGCTCACAACATTAAGAAAAATCTAAAAAGCTCCTAAGTAAGCAGGAAGTTTACGTTTCTGTTGGGAGCACCCTGGAGGATTATGTAATGCCAAGGGAGGAGGCATTGGTGCACCCTACTTTCTGCAGTCCTCCCAACAACTTAGCGATTGCTGACCTGCACCTACCTCAGTCTGAACTCAGGCAGGCAAAAGCAGGAGCTGGGTCTGTGCACTTTACCACTTATTAAACTGTGCACTGTACATCAAGTCAAGTCAAAAGGCACCCACTCTCCAAACTGTTGAGGAATAGTGAATCACTGCTGGACAGGATAGGCTGTCGTTGTGCTCTGTCAAAATGGAATTCATAATGTTCTTGAATTGGGGCAGGCAACAGCTGCTCTGGACGACCGCAGAGGGCTGTCAACAATTTGGGGAAGCAAATCTATTTGTGGCAAATCTGGTTGCAGCGCCAGCAACCAGTGCGGAAGTGCCAGGAACTGGTTCCATGATTTTTTCCTCAGGAACACTGGCATGGCTCCTAGGCTGTTCCTGCACTAAATGATGCTAGCCTCTGCTACTTTTTGTAACTTTAAAATTTTTGCTCTGCTGCTACCTGTCTGGAAAAAGAGCAACCTTCAAGAACAGAAGTGGATAGGGTGTGCACCTGCTGGTGTCAATCTGCCTGATCAGCTGCTTCAGCTGCAGGTGATAGGAATGGCAGCAAGTACTCATCTCCTTGAGTTTGGGGGTGTATACATTTTTCAGCTTCTTGGTGTCAGGAAACATGTAGTGTTGTACAAGGGAAATGCTGGGATCTATACTAGCTCTTGATTTATATTAATGGTGACTCATGTGACCCTTTTGTTACATGATGAGGGGTGTGGTCTACAGCTCACAGCTCCACCTCCAATGGTGCTAAGATGTAGCTCCTGGTTCCTCATCATCAAGCTAGAACTGAAGTAGCCTGAATGAAATGTCTTGGGGTGTATTCTTCAGTTTCCTGGTGTCAGGACACATGTAGTGTTGTGCAAGGGAAATGCTGGAATCTATACTAACTCTTCACATATGTTAATTCTTGACTCATGTGACCCCTTTGTTACACAATGAGGGGTGTGGTCTATAGCTCACAGCTCCACCTCCAGTGGTGCTCCTGGTTCCTCGTCATCAGGCTAGAACTGAAGAGGCCTTTTTGATGAAATGTCTTCAAACTCCAAAAGAAGTCCAGTTGCTTACAACTCAGGTCTTTCGACTACTGGGATGAATGAGAATCTCCACAGACATGTTGGCCTTTGTAATCAGTTTTAAGTTTCACATGGGCCTTACCTAAACAGGGTACTTTTCTACACTGAAGACCTCCTCGTTCAATTTTGGAAGTTACAGAGAACTCATTAAGGACACAAATTAAACAAAATCTGACAATCAGAAGTATTGTGGATGTTATTCTGTTGCCATCCATCAAGTAGTAACCGTTTTAGTAGATTGTTCGAGTATTTTTAGGTAGCCTACCCTACCTTTTTCGTTCAAATACAGTACACTTGGTGGTGATACAGAAATCTTAAACAAAATGCCGACCACTCAAAATCAAGGCTTACAACAAATGGGTGAATTGTTACCGCACTGAAGATATCCTCTTTTTTGTGTGACACATTTTAACGTCACTGAGTGTTGTCATAAAATTATTGCCACATAATGACCTTTGAAACTAGTCAATGCAACCAAAAGCAAATGAGAAACGCGACAGCGTTTGGTGTTGATGGCTGTGTGACCGTAACCTCATTCAGGTTAGGACAGGTAATTTAAAATCGTTTCTACAACAGCCTACCTTTACTTGACTGTTAAATGAATTTTACTAGCCGAGTCCAGCCTACAACGAAGAGAAGAAGCTCATAAATCTCTCAAAACGGCGAAATGCTGTCCTTTTTCTTCTCTTTAATCCCGTCTTTACCGAGCTGGTTACTCTTTGAAATAAGTCCTGTTGATAGTGTTTTGCAAGGTGAGATTGTTTTCTGTCCGTCTCATTTGTATTGTTATAATTCCTCTAACTGATTTGTTACCTTTTTATCGTTATCGTGCATAGCATATCTTACTCCAGCCAGTGTTAAAATGCGTATTTGTGCCTTCATAACAGGAGTTGTTGGCGCCTGTGGCATCTCAGTGCTTTGCAATCTACTCAGAATTCATGTATTCATTGAGGCAAACAGGTGAGAGCAATGTTCTGATTGGCTAGTAATTGTGGATGTACGTCACTTATTAAAAAAAAAAAACACTGTTTAAACCTATATGCTATGACTTTCGTGAATTTTAAAATGACTCCTGGACATCAACACTGAGGCTAACCTTTCACCCAGATAAGGTCATACCAGGATAGGCCTAGCTGTTTAAGCGGACACAGACAGCTCTGCCTAAATAAAAGGATACAAGGATATTTATTTGTCACATGCATAGACATGCTGGGTAGAGTAGGACATGCAGTGAAACTGCTGATTGTTAATCTAAATCTAAATAAGTGTACAACATCCCACTGGTCTTAACAGATTGTGAATAAGCTACTTTTTACTTGTATGCTTTTTAATTATACTTTGTTAGGATAGAGAATGACAATGGTTGTGAAGGGAAATCAAAACCAAGGACTGACAACAGGAGGTGGCTGCCTGAAGCCTTTCAGTTTTGGATCCTGACAGGGATCCTAGCTCTTGTGGGGTCACGAGTTGCATCACTGGTTGTTCTTGAATTCTGTCTCAGAGCAATTTCGGCACGAATCACCACAGGAGCAGTAAGCTTCTCCTATGATATCTGCTTGTTTGTTTGAATATTTATAATTTGTATATTTTTACTCCAGATGTACCTTTAACCTTTCTCCCTCTGTTTCTGTAAAGGACTCACACGACGGTTACACAGAGAAATTACTTGTTCAATGTCAATTCTCTGTGGGCTGTGCACTGAGCTGCAGTCTTAATTTCCTCCACAAGGAGGCACCCCATCGCTGGATGAGTCTTCTGCTTGTCACTGCATTGAGTTGGTACCTGACCAGCCAGTGTTCAAGACTGTATCAACATGTAAAATCACTATTTCATTTGCACAGTTCCCAACGCTACTGTGGCATCTGTATTGGACTGTTCACGTCTGGATCTTCCATCCTACCCTATCTGTGCTGTATTCTTATTTTAATCTTCACTGTGGCTGCAACTGCTGCTTTAACCTCCATCAATCAACAGTTTTCATCAGCCGGAGAGGCTGTTCGATTCTGGACACCTTTAACAATCTGCTATACCCTACTTGTGATGTATATGCAAGGTGAGTGAAGTCAGATGATACAGAAAGGATGGTGGTGGATTTTGGAAAACAGTAAGACAATTTAATATTTTTTATTTGCTTCAGAAGACCAACAGCGACAGCCCATCAGCCAGACAACACTTCAAACTGTGGTGGTGCGACTGGGAGGCCTTCTGCTGCTGATGCTGATGGTGGGACAGTGGGCAGACATGTTGCATATTGTCATATGCTTCCTGGGTGAAGCGATGTGTCTAATTCCTACCGAAGACCTACTAAATGCCATTGAAAGTGTGAGCATGACCTATAGGAATATTCCTTCTCTTACTCCAACCTTCATGTGTCTGTGTTACAGAATATATTGTGTGTTTAACTAACACTATTGTCTTTTGTCAGGGTACACCAGATTTCCAACAAAATCGAGCTTCGAGAAGAAACAGAAGATATTTAAAACACAATAAAGATGAATAGGCTTATGGAAAATATTAATTCCAACAGCTGATGTTTATCTTTTTTCTAATATCCTCTTGTCATTTTTTTCTTTTCATTGCTTTTTCCCTGATTTATACAGTATTACTTTGTATACTTTAGATTATTAAAATAAAGGGTAAAAGGACAGCTGGCAGTAGGCTAATTTGTTGTGGTGTTACATCAAATTTGTTTTGTTGAGTCACCAGTCTTTTAATTTGCAAATGTTGTATACAATAAACCTACCATAATTTTGATAATTTGATACAGTTAGTCCATGATGCCCACTTTGACTGTGGTTTGACTTGGCGTGACTCTAGACCTATTGCATTTTACACAAAAGTCAATTAGCTTTACTGCAATAATGTACACTGTGCTGATGCTGTACCAGACCCAACCCCCACTAAAAATAACAGCAGTAAATTAAAGCATTAAGATTTTGACCAGGGGGACCGCTTAGGCTATATTGATGCACTGCTAGCCCAATTAATGACTTTGTGGTAAACATGTTCATTAAACTCAGTGGTCCTCAAACCCTCATCTTGGCTGTACCTGCAGTGGACCATATTGTAAATGCCCTTTTGTCATAAATCCGTTATTTTCAAAGCTTTGGTTGCATGTGAACATTCTTTAGGCCTGTGGAAAGGGAGTGTTCTAGGTCACAGTGATGGACGGAGTAATTTCTGGACTGATCTCGATGGAGGCATGAAAATACAATCTCAAACTATTACAGTATTTATTTTTTCAGTTACGCTGATAACAGTGAACTAGGCTATTAGAAATTATACTGTGAACAGCAAAACCTTAGCAAGAGGCTTTACGACATGAATAGTTAGTGTAACTATCGAGTATCATGTCTGATAGCCTATAAAAATTCCATTGAACAGGATAAGCTGGCTGACGTTGACATGATTTCAGAACACAGATCAGAACAAGCCACTTCCTCGACACTGGTTACAACTCCATGATAAATACAGTGACCCTTTCTAAGATTCTGAAACACTTCTCTGACCACGGTTATATTTTCCTGATTTTCTGAATTACAGTATTTTGTTGTACACCTAATTTCTATCATACTCCCCAGTTACCATGATAAATTGGGCTTCAAGATGTAAGCTACTTCAAGTGGTTAAAATATCTATAAACTGAGACAGCAGATAGCTTTTAATAAAACATTTCCCATTGTTTATTTATTTACATATCCTACCGCCTCCGAATGACAACAGATTTATCCGAACAATATGCAGCTAGGTTTCAAAGGTTCTCCTTGAGAGTTCTATGTTAAAATATGCGGTGGAGGAACATAATAAGGACAACCCCGGACCACTTCTAAACTGTTACAAAATAGTAACATGTTCTGATCAAAGCTCAACGCACAGTCGTTTTGAAATCTCATCACGCTACTGACTCCAGCATCACAAAATGGCCGAAACGTTGAAATAGTTTATTTTGGACGACCAAGAAGACAAAATGGCGTCTTACAGACTAGGCAACAAACAACCCCTTTTTCGTGGAGAGGTGCGTAAAAACAAGCGCAATGGGAAAGATCAGGCTACTCGCGACATTATTAGCTGTGTCCCGTGTGTCCCTGATTCGATGAATCCTTCAAATTATAGATCCTGGGAAGTAGGGCATGGGTTTTTACATGGCGAAATATAGGCTAACAAGTAACAGTTCTATCACTCTCAATGAGTAAAACAAACAAACGACGCCTATGATATTATTTCGACAAAGCAGTGCAAGAAAATTCCATTAAAGAATGATAGGATGGGGCGATATTCCGGTCCAAAAGAACTTGACGCTAGTTGCCATCTCGTTTTTCAGGCTAACGTTGCAGACCACATCTTAATTTGGTGAATGGCGTGTAATTCCAAACCCACACAGAGTTTCCATTGTTTATCTTTGGGAAGTGAATATTTTTTCGGAGTTATGCCTCTATATCGCCCATGGCCTTCCCACTTGCAAACACTTCTTGAACATAACCAAATTTCACAATCGGTCTATGTCAAAAGTGGTTGAGGGCGTTCCTTGCGCATGCGTTTTGGACCCACTGCAGTCCCACTTTGCCGCATTTTAACGCGTGCGTGGTGCACAGACAGAAAGAATGACACCATTTTATCGGGGATCATCTGACGAGGATGCCTTTCTAGGCCTGCGGTAAAACCTAATTCCCAGGGACAAAAACAATTAAAATGTATGAATGACGTTGTTTCCCCCTCTTAGGCTTGCCATTTTCTTTCAAATAGTCTGGGCTAGCTACAGAGACAGCTGGTACTTTCCAGAAAGTGTATTTTTTTGTGGACAAGGTTCTGATTTTTAATCTCCCTGGTAAATAAATAAAATGTATTTGTGGCATAAGGCAAGACGGCCTTTTATATGGCATCCGAGTTACCTCAGGCCTCACCTATCTCAGGGGTGCATTTGTATTTGCACAGGTTTACAGTGCTGTGAGCCTGGGGGATGCATGGTGCTCCTTATGAATAGAAGTCTGTCCTGTTGTCTTCTCGAACTATCACGCTTGTGGCTGTGTCTGCAGATCAGTCAACAGCTGGGTAGCAGTGTGTGTTTCCATCAAGAAAAGACAATCAGACATACTGTACTTAACCGAAAACGGTCGAAGGTATCATGGCAAACAAACGTCATCATTTTCTCAGGGAGACAGATCGAGGCAAAGCAAAGGTCGCGTGAAATCAGGGACGCGCGCCTGGTCACGGGAACTGTAAATGGAGCGCGTTCTTGACAGCGCGCGTTCTCCTAGACAGCAGAGAATCATACACATCGTCCAGGAGCAAGCAGCAAGTCCAATGGTGGGATTCAGTCGTAGCTAACTGTCGATGAATCATTCACAATATATCGCAGCACTTGGATTACAACACACACAATCATTTGGTCCGGATTAACACATATACAGTTATCTGTATGGTCGGGGGGCAAGATTTCGCAGTATGGTCCGGGAAACCAGACACTTATGGGTGGGGAATTTACCAGAAAATGTACGAGAGGAGAAGATTATTGAACACTTCAAACGGTGAGTTAGCACGCTAACGTTTACTAGAAATGTAGTTGAATAACCAGCCAGCAGTGGCTGCATGCCTGTAACGCAAGTTTAACATGAACTACGAATAGTTAGCCAGTTCTCGCTAGGTAATGTTAACGTAAGATAGCATGATCTAGCTGGCTAACGTTAGTTTACAACCAGCAGGGTAAATAAAACACCTCAAATGATTTCTGCATAACCATAACTAGCTGTTTGTAGTCAACCTGTGCGTGTCAGAGACGCAAAACAACTGGACAGCAGACATATGATGTGGAAAACACGAGGTTAGTTAGTTGGCAACGTCGCCCATCTAGATGTTTAACAGCTGCACTGGGTCTTGTTAGCAATGTTGAATACTAGCTTCTTAGCTATCTATCGAGGTATGGTGAGTTTTGGTACGGCAGTGTTAACGTTAGCCATCTTTACGTTTTAGTAATGGGCATGGCAAGCTAATGCCAAACACACAAATGTCAGCTACGACTTGTCCGTTGCTGCTGAAAGGCTTGTTACTTTGAGCACAATCTGGCAAATGTTGCTGTGTGGTTATAGTTCAGTTTGGCTAAAACACTACAGCTAAGTTAGCTACCAAACATTAATAGCTTACTGGGGGGTTGCCTTCGATTAGCTGACGTTAACCTAATCACCCCTGATTGCTCGCTAGCCACTTGAGCAGCTGTGCTTAACTGTGCAATTATCATGTTGACGTTTGCCGTGTATGTATGTTTTTATCTCAGTCAGTGAAATTGTTGCTTACAACAACATTGCCAGCGGTGTTCTACCTTGGAGCGACATGATCAGCGTGTCTGCCAATCACTTTCAATTTTTCGCAAGTCTGTAACACACGTCGGATAGTTTACGTGGTCCATGTCTTCTAGCTAGATTGAACAGTAATCACTGAAATGGGATAATGTAACTCTAGAACTATATGTACCAATTAAATTACATGTATATGCTGCAGACAAAAGTTAAGTAATTGACAGTCGCAGCAAATGTGAATGCCATGTGTGCACATGTGCAGTTACTTCTTTCATGAAATGTTAGCATCACTGATTAGATTATATTAATCATTGATCTTGCTAAGTTCCTCAATGTTGCTAAAAGGAGAACCTGGCTTGCGCCACCCTCAGCTCCTTATGTTAGCTAGCAACCTAACTTGGTAACCATAGTTACTATAACATTGCTGACTTCCAAGTTCCACGACCACCAAGTATGACTTTATTCAGTCATATTCATTCAGCTTGATTTGGTTGGTTGGTTGGTTGGTTTTTTAAACAAAGTGTTGTTTTAAAGCCTATTGTGGGATTTATAAAAAAGTCGCCTCCTGCATGAGCACTAGATATCAAACTGATTGGATCTCACGGTTCCCATCCTGTCATGCAGTAGGCGTTCTGTTCTCTAGCAAGTGTGAGAATGGATGCAGGCATGCGGGCAGAATACATTCAAAAAGAATGGTGTGAATGAAATGCTATACGGCGAGTAACCCTGTGTGTTATTTTAGGATATCGATATGCATCTGTCAAAAAAAAATCTCAAAAGAAGCAATCTTAAAGAACTTCCATATTACATACGCTGTAAGAGGTCTTAAATCCCACGTTTAGTTTATAATTTACCCCATATTTACAGTGAAGTTGTATAGGCAAAGTCTTTATAGACTATAGTCTATAGGCTTTGTTTTGTTAAATCTAGCCTAATGCCGCTGTCAGCTGGGTACCTCGCTCTTGTGTAAGATCAAGATAGAGCAAATATAGCACATTAATGCGTTTAGTTACATTGTTATTATGGCTTGCCAATTGTGTAACAAATTCCCGCTCATTGTATCCTCGAGGCTTCATGCTCTTCTTGAAGGCGCTGCTGTGCCGTGAAAGCCAAGCTGACTGTGTCGACGGCGTTGTCAACAGCGTGTTGGTCATTGCAGGGCTGTTAATATTTGTTGTAGGCTAATAGTCTGTATAAAATTAAACTTTGGATAAAATTCACTGCTCCCAACTGTTGAAGGTCTTTTTTTTTAGCTTTCGTGGATGTTAAATGTCAACTACTTAGCCTACAAAAAATCAACATTGCGAAGCCAATGCCATTCTTAATTTGCTAGTTTAATTTAGTACCGGTTTATATAGAAGCCCAACAAATGCTTTTGCCATATGTTTATATCGTTGAAACGTCTGGATGGGAAACGGAAAAAATGGTTAACAAGCAGCTCCCATGCTCAGTCGTTTTGGTGCCAAAGCGTGACAGTCTGGTGCGGGGGATCGAGTTATTGAAGATGGGGACGGGAGAATGAGTAAGCAGTGTGAATAGGTTTGTAAAATGGCGACGAAGATTGTACAGTCAGTGTGAGAACTGGCATATTGCGCTACACACCTGCAAAGCATAACATGCCGAGGCGCTGGCGAATTAAGCATTGCAATGAAGCATTTGCATTTTGCCTTTATTTTCTTGTGTTTTCTGGTGTTTTGTGGGTTATTATGACGACAAATGTGTAAGACCCAGTATTCTGCCTCTCCTTAGAAAGTGTTTTGCAACTGCGTGTGATTTATCTTTGCCCCGTGACAGAGCTGACACGCTACATTGTCCTCATCACCTGTAAAGGGATGGGCTTATTTAATGTGTACACCGTACTATTTTGAACATATGGTTCACAGTTTTGTGATATTCAGTGGATGTGGTGGTGTGGAATAAATTCATATGAACCCTTAACTGAAAACACTAGGTGTGTGCAGTGTTCCTAAAATGCAAGTAACTTTATGTTTCACGTAGGAGACATACACAGTGGATTCTGCTGGGTAGGGTGGGATCTTTGATCCCAGTTAAACTTTTGGGATTCATTTATTTGTTTGTTTACTGCAAATAAAATGTAAGGTTAAGAAATTCCTTGAAACAAAATGGAAGGCTGCATCACTCAGACAGACCAAATGAACCCAGCTCACAAGTAGACTTCTTCAAGTTCTGTTGGATAGTGTTACTTGTGTGAGCCAATAGCTTTGCTATACGTTCATGGTTTGGCAGTGTAGTCAGCTTTGCGGGAAATTGTTTGTAAATAAAGTTTTTATATATAATATTTATGACATGGCATTACTGGAACATTTTGTAGACCCACCCCCCCCTGCATGCATAGAGGATCTGGAGCCCTGACATTTAATTTTTAATTGAAACTGAGAATAGATTCATGGAACTGTTGTACTGTGAAGCACAAGTAAAGTGGATCCCTTCACTGACTGGTTGTGTGTTTTTTTTTTTTTTTTTTTTGTCCTCTGTCTTTATCACAGATATGGACGTGTGGAGAGTGTCAAGGTCTTGCCGAAGCGTGGGTCGGAGGGAGGAGTTGCGGCCTTTGTGGATTTTGTGGACATTAAGAGTGCTCAGAAGGCACACAACTCCATCAACAAAATGGGGGACAGAGACCTGCGCACAGATTACAATGAACCAGGAACAATCCCCAGCGCAGCCCGTGGACTGGATGATAGCCTGTCCATAGGCTCTCGCGGGCGGGATGTATCAGGGTTCACGAGGGGGGCTGGGGGCCCAGTGTACGGGCCCCCCGCATCACTCCACAGCAGAGATGGACGCTATGAACGCAGACTAGACGGGTAAGTGGACATAGTTTCTCTGAAGGCAGGGGGACTTTTTGTTTCTTGTAGAAAGCCCTTTCCCAGGCATTTTCTGACCATTTAGTAAATTGTTTTTTTTTTTTTTTTTTTTTCTTTGGGCGGGGAATAAACACAGCAAACCAAAAACACTGAAAAGGGAAGGGAAAAAGATTCGAGTGAGGAGTGAAAGGAATTCACACTGTCCTATCTCTTCAGGCATCCTATTATGTCCTTTGAGCTCCTTCGATGCTCTCGGAAACATATGCTTTTAGAGATCCAAAGAGAGCATGGTCATGCATAAGGAACACAAATTCATAATTTATTAAGGTATTTAATAATGGGTTAAACTTCATTTTGAAAGTAAATCACCATGTGAGTTGGATGTAACATTTTGCGGAGAATCCAGGGCATGTTTTGGAGGTCGTAAGATTCCCTGGGATTTACGGATGTGGAAGTGATTCTGTTCCAATGGCAATACCTGGGATCGTCCTGATCTGGAGTACAGTACCTCCCATGGTGGATTAATATCTTACTCGTCTTTATTTTGAGTTATTTCACACCTATTCATTTATGACACATTAAATAGTAATTGGATTTCTTTTAAAAAAAAAGTGTTGCATATACAGTGCTTTTCCTCCACAGTCGGGATCCTATGGATAAAATACTCAGGATATGTATCCCCCCCCATTGGATTAATACTCATCAAACACATGGATATTCTGTCACTCGAGAGGTGTTGGTTTTCTTTGTTTTTTTTTCTTTCTTTGGGATTATGTGTGGTATCAGGGCTCTTCTGGTAAATTCTTGGGAGACATTTGCTGAGAATCGACAGAAACAGTGAGCAAAACTTTTGGTTTTCTTTTTTGTTCAAAAAACCATTTTCATTTGTTTTTATTTCTGGTTTGAGGCACTTTCTTGCTTTGGTTCTCACTCTGGAAATAACTACAAAACCTTAATGGTGGACGTAGAGGAGATATCTGGGTATCCGTGGAGGACTATTTTTCAGACAGCTGCGTCGAAGATACCCATGGAGGGTTAATTTTGCGCTGGGGCTGAAGATGACTTTCATAGCTTGGATATACAGTAATGACACGCCTCACTATGAAAGGATTACCCAGCTTCCTCTGACTGGATGTAGATTTTTGTCCAAACCAAGGATTGTTTTTGATGAACAGTGCATTTCTTGCTGCTGACCAACCCAATACATGTGGACTAAGCCGATGAACAACCATCCAGAGAATGGGAAGTGTGGAGATGTACTGAAGGTTGGACATTGGATTTGCTCTGAAGTAAGTCTGTTGTGGATTATGACTAGACTGAGTGGTGCGTACAAGATCATCGTCTATTCCATGTGGATTTCTACAAGACTGAAACTCACCCTGATGGATGGCCTTAATGTCTTTTTTAACTTAAATATATTTATTTGAATATAGCTAGTTCAGAATGCAGTGGCGCATATCTAGTTGTAATATTGATGTACCCAGGAGGGTCAAGAGAGACTTTAACTCATGGACTTGCTTATAAGGAGGTTGACCAATCCTCTGCTTAATGTCATATGGATTTATTATCTGAAGACTTACCGCTTTTTAGGCTATGTACTCATTTAGACTGTTATTGCTTCATTTTTTAACATTTATACCTGACTGTTAAGCTCTCCAAGCTCTCCTTAATGGATTCCTAATATTGTTATATTAGTAGACTCCAATCTTTTTATACGAAGACTTACGTTTTGGGGATAACTTTTTGATGCAGCCTACCAGCCCCTCCCTCAAACGGATTACTACCTGCAACACTCGCCATGCTTTTTTCACCTTTTTTCAGTGACATTCTACATTTTTCTTTTTTTCAAATCCCTTTTTTTTTTTTGCTCACAAAATTATGTCTCCCTAGATTGTATTTGGAATTGTAGGTCGGTCAAGTTACTGCTGTTCGAAAAAGGTTGGTATGTCTGCCCTGTGTATTTTAGCTGTCCTCTCTAACCCCTAGTTTTAACCCTCCCCTCCCTACCTACCCCACCCCATCTCTGTCTGTACTACACCTATCCCCTTCTCTCTCTCCCTCCCTACGACTCCCACTAACAGTAGTAGCTGGTAAAACAGGCTGTCTTGATAGCTTGTTGGCATTTGCAGTTATGTGCCTTTTTTAACCCCACTCTGCTGTACTGCCCACACCCCACCCCAACCCACCTCACCCTACCCCAAACCCTTGTTCTCACACTCCCTGGCTCCTTGCCTTTCTGTCCTCCTCGGTCACTCATATGATGGTTCTGAGGGAGGCAGTGGGTTATTTTGTTATTTTGTTCACTTTGGATGGGGAAAATAGCAGCAGCATTTTCATGGGAATCTTCAATGTTGACATAGAGTTATAGCTCTTTACAAACGGAGGAGAAGGCAACTGAGCTATGGAGTGAGTGTACTGATGCAATGCGTCACCTCTGTGTGCTTGTCAGACGCTGAAGCAGCTACAAGAGTGGAATCTGTAATGCGTTCCTTTGGTTAATCACACTCAAGTTACACAGTGCTGCATCACAAACCACTAGGGATTCAAAGGTGAAATCAAATGTCAGTGCTTAAGCAGTTACAGTATAAGACATTCTGGAGTCACATTATTTGTCATTGGTGTCTGCCCATATGCACTTTAGGCATGTAGTGGTATCAAAATAAAATGGCATTACTAATTATTTCAAGGTCATATATTTAGCCTTATTATTGTTTATTTCTTAGAATTTCTAAAAAGAAATCCATAAAAATGTATATTAAGGAAGAGTGCCCGTGAAACAGACAGCCTCACATTAGAAGAGGCAGACGACACTGGCCAAATGAGTTTCAGCATCAATGAGGATAAAACAAAACATTCCTCAGTCTGTTCTAGTGTATCGCGTACGAAGCCCGAGAGGTGTGCTTTTCCTGTGCCGCCCCCAGTCCATTTCCTCAAGAATGTTTTTAGTGTAGGGTCATGTTAGGCAAGCCTTCTGTGGGTGGGGTTCCCACGCTGCAATGTCTGCTGCCTGAATAACCTTCCTACTACAGCAGCCATTTCCCACAGTAGACTGCCATAGTAAAGTCACACCTCACCACACACTGTGTGTGGCTCTGCTTCTTCATCACTAGCCTTTGAGGCATTTTTTCCAAGTAGACCTTGCCACATGGGTAGTGTTTGTACACAAACACTGTTTTTTTGGCATAGACACCAGATGAGGGACTTTCTCTCCAGAAGATCTTTTTTTATCCCTCTCCAGTAGGCAGGAACTGATGCTTGGACACCCCACCATACTTTGCACTCTGCATGGCATGAATGTTTGCTCATTCACGTTTTCAGATTTCATCCTCTAGCTTATTCCTCACTGTTTGTCTAAGTAAAGGGAAGAAATGTGAACTGCCACTGAAGAAAAATGTCTCCTCACTAAATTACACGTCTGTGTTTTGCCGTTTACTCTAGTGAATCAGTGATAGACTACCTGGACAACAATGAACTTGAACCTGATGTAGTAATGGACGTTTAGGGACAACTTACTAAAAACGTTGCTTTGAGAGTAGAGGAGTTCCCGCAGTTTTTCAAAGCTACTTCTCACACTTCACACCTTTGCGGTCCCATCACTCTCACGAGTGTCTTTTTTTATGAGCAGTTGGATTAGTGTAGCTATTTTCAGAGGTACCAGGTGTCCACATGCATTTGATGCTTGGATAGGATTTTACTTTGTATAGTAAGACATGTCGACATACAAGTACATAAAGTTCTTAAAGGCTAGGTTCCTACAAAAAAAATTAGTAGATCTTGGAAATCCAGTTGCATTAATAGAACAATCTATAGTTCATGTGAACTCATAAGTGGGTTTTAAAAAATTATTTTAGTCTTTCTAATTCTCAGTGTCGGATAAGGATTGAAGAGAACACAAGGGTCAACCCAAAGTTTCAAACTAATAAATAGATGCTACATGCTTAAATCTGATTGAAAGTTTACAAATAGCCTACTGCTGTGATTTCACCCTGTGTAACTTGGAGTGTGAAATGCCATGACACGTATGACCTCAGGTCATGCAGAACGGAGCTGCTTCCTTTATTAGGCTAGATTTCTATTTATTTATTGAGATACATCACTATGGTGCTCTCATTATCCTTAGTACTTTTTACTACAGTGCTAAACTGAAGCTTGTGGTAGTACTGTGACCGAAAAGCTACGTCGGATCTTCTGACCTGTCTGAATGTCAGTTAATAGAAAGCATGAAATTCTTCATTGGTGTCACAGCAGCGTGAAGTAATGCACCCTTCCCATCTCTGTCATCTCCTCCCCTGCCATTCCCTGTCCCTCCTGTCATCCCCCCCAGGGCTGCCGAGGGTCGCGAGCGTGCGTACGAGCACAGCGCCTACGGACACCACGAGCGCGGCGGGGGCAGCGGCAGCAGTGGTGGCGGCGGTGGCAGCAGCAGCTTTGAGCGGCAGCGGCAGTACGATACGGACTATTACCGTGACCCCCGGGACCGCTCCCTCAGCAGCGGCGGGGGCAGCTCCACCTCCACGAGCGGGAGCAGCGGAGGGAGCTCGGGGTCGGGCGGCGGAGGGGTGGGTGTCGTGGTTGGAGGTAGCGGCGGCGGGGGTGGCAGCAGTAGCAGCGGGGTCGCCGCCGGAGTCGGGGTCAGCGTGGTCGGCGGGACATCGGCGGCGGTCACGGCCGCCTACTACGGCACGCGCAGCCGCAGCCCCAGTCGCTTTGACGCGACAGAGACTCGCTACGAGGCGCGAGGCGCCCGCGAGCCCTTCACCTTAGCCAGCGTGGTGCACCGGGACCTTTATCGGGAGGAGCGCGGCAGGCGAGCGGACCGGTCCTACCATCACAGCCGCAGCCGCTCCCCGCACTCCTCCTCGCAGTCGCACAACCCCTCGCCGCAGAGGCTCTCCAGCCAGGCGTTGCGAGCGCCGCGCTCCCCCAGCGGGTCGGGCTCCCGGAGCCGCTCCTCCAGCTCCGACTCCGTCAGCAGCACCAGCAGCAGCAGCAGCGGCAGGTGGGTGGCCTCACCACACCACACCACAGCACACGTCTCCACATCACTCACTCACTCACACTCTCACTCGCACTTACACTGATGATATCGCACGCAGTACAAGCAAACGTGTTTCTGTTTTTGGCCATGGCTGGTTGCCTGGCGTACTTGGCTTAGACTAGGCGCGTGTCTGAGAGATTGTGCATAGCTGGCGTCTGTGCTCACTGATGGTTTATGCTACTAAGCAACATGATTGAGTTTCACATTGGCACCATTCAGCATTGCAGTGTTCAGTCTGCTTTTATGCAGGAATGTGTTACTTGCACAGATAAAAAAGATAAAAAAAGGAGACATCTCGTTTCATGTACAGGATTATTAACAGTTTAACATGTCATAGCCATCACTTTTACAGGCCCACTACATTTTGTGGTCTGTTGTCTAGGCTGTAGATAAAAATGTATGTTGCTGTGAAAGACAAAATTATTTCAACAATTATTTCAAATTATTGCGACATACAAATGCAGTCACAGTTATTGTTCCTATATTTGAGGGGTCAGAAATGGTAAGATGAAAGTTTCATGTTTTTCATGTTGAGCTGAGTAGAACCATAGACTTTAGTGCCTTCTGGTTAGGCAGTGGGGCCTGTGGTTGTGTCATTGTGCTCGAACAGACAAGTGTTGTAGTCTAGAAGAATCGCTGTTGGCTTGTGGCCAACATTTTTGAGGAAGCATGGGTAAAATAAGTCAGAGCTGTGACCTCGTTACATCAGCGCTCAGCATATTTAGGTTAATCCATTCCACATTAAAACAGTTGTTGAGCTTCTACCGAAAAGCAGTGGGATTGTTCTAATTTTCAAGAAGTGGAGTGATTTCAAAATCGCTCCAAAAGTGTTGATTAACTTGCTGATCTCAGCGATGGGATTTTGGGTTGCTGGATGATGTAATACTTCAAAGACTTTGCACTCTGCTCTTATCTTTTCTGCAGCACTGCAGTGGCTAAGGCTCTCGCTCTCTCTTGCTCTCTGGCTCTCTTGCTCTCTCTCTCTCTCTCTCTCTCTCTCTCTCTCTCTCTCTCTCTCTCTCTCTCTCTCTCTCTCTCTCTCTCTCTCTCTCTCTCTCTTTCTCTCTCTCTCTCTCTGATGGCTCAGCACAGGCGGGGGTGTGAGACAGTGACAAATCTCCTCTTGCAGTTGCTTTAGTTTCAACATAATGCACATACTGGGACTGAAACCATTACTCGAATAACTCCATAACAAACAAATGACCAAGGCTGATTCTTTGCATTGCAGCATCATATAATTCCTGCCAGAGAGGTTCTTTAGGTTGCTGTGTTGCGTTTATTACTGATACCCAACGTAGCCTATGCAGAATTCTGTGGTGCAATAGAGCAAAACAGGAGAGATGAGGAAACAGAAACTGTCCAAAGGTTAGAAGCATTTTCAGTGACATAAAAACACTAGCAGCTACACATCAGTTGTAAAGTCAAACCAGCTCACCACAAAAACATGGTCTGTGATGCACAGCCCCCCGCCTGTCAAATAGTTTCTACCAGGTTTCTTACCTGTCTCACCTTAGCCTTTCCCCCCTGTTTTCCTTTGTGTGGACCATTTCAAGAGACTTTGCTTTGACAGACTTTGTTCCAAGAAGGTTTTAACACTTAATGAACATCATTGTTATATTAAGCATCCTTATTAACAACCCTACTGGCAACATTAAAATGAACAACTCTGGTGTCCATTGACAAACATTATATTTCAGATGTGATTGATGGGTGAAGCCCTACTTGAAACAACCGCAGTCTGGGTGTGGAATTTGGTGGTCATAAATGATCCAGTAAAAAACACTCAGAACTTTCTTTAACATTTTTGAATGTCTGATTGTGTATAGATGCACTTCTGTATACAACAGCTCTCTGATGCGTTCTCTGCTCAAAGGCCTGTTCTGCAGTAATCAGAATAATTAAACGTTTGCATCACTATGATGAACGTCAGAGCACTACTTGTTTTGAAATGATGATGGGCTAATTTGGACTGGTGATTTTATTTTGTTTGTGTTTGGAGGGCGACTGTTTAGCCTAACACCTGTCATTTTGGTCAGACCTATGATGACGCTTGTCTAATTTGCTTGGGAGTTTGTTTGTAGTGGCGATCAGCCAATGGCAGTCTATCCCATCAGTTAGCCAAAAAAAAGTAACGCTGGGAATGCTTGAGAGGTCTGGTCCGAGGGCATGGCAGTCATCAATAAAGCTTCAGATCATTACGCAGCCTGACCAGCAAACCACAAACTGCTTACAGTATACTCGTAGAGCCTAATTGGTTACTCAGACATTTGTTGTACTTGTTGGTTCACCACTTTCTCTAGTTGCTGGGTATTTCTATTCTAATATTTCCAAATTGGAAACTTTAAAGATGGGTTAAAGACGTTTTGCTACCCAAAACGTTTGTTTTGTTGTTGCGCGGCCTTTATTGTTTTCGACTTACTCATCTAATACATATTTTGAAACTATTTAGCCTTCATTTTTAGAGTTGCACACCAGGTGAAAGATGGAGCTTTAGACATGGGCACAGACACCACTTCTATTTCTGTAAAAATTAACAAAGCCTTATATATGCCAATTCTTCAGGCCATGCATCCATACATTAAAATACATTCACCTCTCATTTAACCATGAGAATGTGATAACAGCATTTGTTTTTCTGCCTTATTTAGTGGGTCTGCAGATAGGTAATGCTGCATGTTATGCAATAATTTCAGAGTATAAAAACACAGCAGGTCTTTCTTGCTGTCTGCTTATCAAATAGGAACATTTTTAGCACCACACAAGTTAAATCTGAGGCCACCCTTAGAAATATGCGTGCCATAACATCCAGATCGCTGAGAAACCTTTTTTTGGTCTTTCTCTACAATCAGTCATGACGGAAAAAAAAATGTAAATAAATCCACTGAGTCACAAAAAAATCCAAAATTGGAAGTTCACATTGCTTGAAAGAGCATATCCTCCATTGGGTCTTTTAAGGACACACACATGATTCAGCTTACTTGAGTCAAAATCTTGTGTTGCCTTTTCCTAGGCGAGCTTACTTTGAGAAGGGGCAGTCATGCTGCTCGCACTAATATAAGGTGGCCATATAGCTCAGGACTAGCCTATGGGCTGCACAGAGAGCACAGTCTGACCTGCGCTCAACCCTGTTACAGGAAGTGGACACACAAACTGTTTACGTGTGCTATACGAGCACATGTCCCTTCCCCCACACTATCCCACACGTCAGCTTAGGGGCAGGAACCATTTTTATTTTTGGTGTTGAAATGTATTGAGACCATACACTGCATTACTGTACTGCATTCCCTGAATTACATGTGTAATGTCCCTGAGGTTTTAAATTACATAAATTTGCATGAGCTTCTTCATTATCACAATTTTCATTACAAATCAGGAGTTCTTTCCACTTGGCTTTGAAATTGATTTACATGAAATGACCTCTCTTGACCCCATATAGAAGCAGAGCTCTTTTTTAAATTTGCATGCAGTATATTATGTTTTCTTAAAACAAATGACCCTATGATATGCACTTTGGGGATCCAAAATGCATTCTTTCTCATATTTTATCTGTTTGTTCTCAACTTCTATCTGCATTATTTTCAGTTTGCTCTCTCTATTTTGATTGGGAATATAAATGGTAGCATCCTGCTACCAGATTGAAATTGTATGTTGCTTAGGCTGTGAAAATCATCATGCTATACAATAGGCTTATTTATTTTTCTTTAACAGCAAAATTGAGTTAATTGAGAATTCATTTTTCACAGTGCTGAGATTGTAATACAAGATGACATTGCCTTGTGCTGGGCAAAAAACAAAACGAAATGGTTGCACCCTCTGGCACGTTCTTTGGATCCTTGTACCTTTTGCATTAACAAGCACTATAGAATTGAGGGAAAATGCAAAAGCATCTCCTCTAACTGTTGTGTGACAGTAATTAAATTATTTTGGGACATAAGTAGAAGCTGAATCAAGAAGCTGAACCAAAAATGTAAGGATAAGATCCTTTGTGAGACAAATGTTCCACCATTTTCTGGCAGTTTGACAAATGAGTAAGGAATAGATGGACAGATTCATAATTTATAGAATAATCGATTATGTAAGCAATTGTTTATTGCAGGCCTATTGCAAATTATGTATACAGTGCTGCTGAACATTGCAGTATTTCAGAGGCCAGAAAAGGGAGGTAGAATCAGTGAGCAGAAACGCATGAAAAAGGATGATTTTCTCAGGTAGATGATTATGCATGCAATCAGTATTGTTCTAAATAGTGCCTTTGCCTTTTTGAAATTGGTTAGTATAGAATATTTATGGTTACATATAGCTACATCTTGCAGCTCTTGCAGAGCTCACAGATTTTTATGAGCTTGATGTGTTTGATGAGGACGATGCATTTAAAGGATTTTTTTTTTTTTTTAAAGAGACGACTGGTGTATTTTTCCCCCTCGCTGGCCACCTCTGTAATGTGGGTGTGAGCTTCCCCACCCCCGTCAGATCCAGTTGGAACTGGAAATTTCTAGCCACTGCTGGCTCCCTGCCCACTCCCACAGACCAGCCTCTGTGCGCAGCACTTCCTGGAGAGAGGCTGGGACTGTGAGAGCGCATGAGTGAGAGACGGCATGTGTGTATGTGAAATGGAGAGGGAGAGAGACGGAGCACGAGAGAGAGAGAGAGAGAGAGAGGCAGAAGGGTGAGGGCATCAATGTAAACAGTCTTAAATGGATGGGTGTCATGGGAGATTTCACTGTGTTAAATAGCAGCTTGTGTTTCTCACTCTAGCCCTTTTGTTAGTCTCCCCTCACACACAAAGACGCAACCCAAGAAAGATCGAGTGTATCGTGAGGAGATGATGTTCTATTTTCTGACAAATTGCCTGAGATCCAGGAATATTTTCCTGAGAAATTCATTCTTAGTGAGAAAATGTATGAATGCTATTATCATATAGCATAACCTGAGAAATATCTGGCTGTTATGTTGCACAACGAACATTGCCTGTTCTGTCAGTTTTCAGACAGCTGGCTGCTATTAAGTGATATTGGTTTAACATTTTTATCGACTAATTTTATTGAACGATTTAAAAAAGCACCCACCCCTATTTAAAGGCACAGACGACCAAGAGGGGTGTATATTATTATAGAAGAACCAAAAGGATTCTCATTCACAACAATGCAACACTGAGGACCTTTGGATTGTCATTATTCTGTAGCCTTCGGGACAAAAAATAAATGCAGACCTTTTGAGTTAGTAAATGACTACACACCACAACCTAGTGAAAATTTGACAGAAATTGCTGACACAAATCTGTGAGAATGTGTTGGTCGACAAAATTGTTGCCACTCTGATTCAAGGACAAAGAGCAATGTGTAAGACCCAAGAAAACTGGGACAGCCTAAACATAGCCCAGCCCAGCGCAGCAGCAGCAGCCGCCACCGCATCACAGTAAAATGTCAGACAGGCTCAATAATGATAATAGCTTATCAGAAGGAAAGCTGGTCTCTGTGTATGCTGTGTTAGTGCAACTCTGCTTTTGTGCTTGGTAGTTTATTTATATCATTTATTATCCAAGGTCTACTTACCTTGGAATATTAAATGCTAGTACTATTATTTTTTCTATTATTCTCTGTTTCTATTTTCTGTTCTTTTCTATTATTTAATTATTTTCTTTCACATCAGTGTGACCCTTTAGATGGCAGCTGAGTTGTGCAAGGCTGAGGTCGAGATGTCTCTGGCAATGAAGCCTTTACTGTGGGGGTGTGTAAATCGGCTGGGAATGAACTTTAGTCTCACGCAGCTTGCTGTTGCGTGTGTTTTTTTTTTTTTTTTTAATTTAGTTAATGAGCAAGCCGACCTTGCCTGGCTGTTTATATTTCCGCGAGTGGCACAGCAGGGTCATATGCCCTTTTTCCCACCCTTCACTTACACACCTCCTCTCTCTATGTTTGCCTTTCTGACAGTAAGCCCTGAAGCTTGAGCCTAGCTACTCGGGTCTAATGAAAGGGCGAGAGTTGAAACTTCTACACTACACTCTACAACCTCTATTTACGCAAATCTTTATAAGATCTTTAAAAAGAGCACTCACGCAATACAATATTTAGAAATTTCTAACCTTATTTTAAAGATCTATCAAGAGTACAAAAGATAAGTCAGTAAATGCTATGGTTGGACTGGTCTGATATTTTTGAAGTGTGTTGACCTTGGGATAAGCCAAGCATTGCATGTTTCGAGACCACATGTACCAACACATTGTTATAAGGTGAGCACTACAACACCCCTACGATCAGTTTATCCTGTCTAATGGATTCATTTGACCTTAAGGGTAGTGTACACTACGTTTAGTGCCTGCAAGTTTTTGTTGCCTTTTTAAGAAATAAGACGGAGATCCCATGTCTTGTTGGTTGCTAGGATACCTGCTGTGGCAAGTCTTGTGGCCCACATGGCTAACCAGCTGTAGAGCTGAAGCATAAATATAGCCAGATGAAATTTATTTCTGTCTAAGGGACTGGATTTCTTTATGAAACCTTTCCAATTACTGCAGTAAAGCAATATATCGGCATAGTGGGCGCATTTCAGTATGGTGTTTGAAGAACCCTGTTCATATTCTGACAAGTTCATGTTTAATTGTAGGAACGGTGCTAGTGGACAGATTTGTTTTAACATTAGTGAACTAAATTGTTTACAAAGTGGGTGCATAGATTGGTTGAATGTCTCTATGCGGACAGAACCAAGTGTCCCTGTGAATGTAGGGTAACTATTGGGTTGCATCACTGCTGCAGGTAAAGATTTAGCCTGTGGCTTGTGACTGTTCTCCAAAGTCTGTTCTCTAAGAAATAGTAATAAAATAAAATGTATTTTTTAACAAAGATTTAGTTAAGTTAGTTACATAGTAAAAATCTAGTTGAGTTTCCTGAATGTTGACAAAGTGTTTTAGTCAAAACTGCACGATAAAAAATAAGGTAGGAAGTTCACTGAGAGTTGTCAGAATTGCAGATGTTTTCAAGGTCAAGTGTCCCAATGTCAATGTTGAAATAGTTTCTCAATTTCTGGGTGCTGCTAGTAGGTCAGTGATCACAAACAGCTGATTATATTTCAAGCATGCATGCATACTGTTTTTAGATATAAAATAATTTTGAACATTACAATATTTACACCTATGTATGTATTGCTTCTCCTCTAAATTAGGTACTTACATAAATGTAAGTAAACATTACAGTACAATAAGCATCACCAGTTTCCTACATTAATCATGTCTTTTCGAGCAAAAGAGCTGTATGTTTCCAAATCTTTTGTGGTTAGACAGTGAAGAATTGAGGTAGAAAGAGATGGTTGTTAACATACAGAACAAAGACTATTTTTCAAATGCACCCCATTATTTGTGCCTGTGAGTAATGTCTAGCACAGCAGTGCCACCGCGAGGCTGCATTTGGTAATGCACATAAGGTGTTCCTGTTTTTAAATTGGTTCCCTCTGTGATTTCTCATTTTCCATCAGTGAGTCCAGCAGTAGTTCCAGTGATGAATCCCCAGCACGGTCTGTTCAGTCAGCTGCAGTTCCCGCCCCATCTGCACAGCCACTGCCTTGCCTTGACAAGGAAGAGCCTCGGAAAAGCTATGGCATTAAGGTCCAAAATCTTCCTGTTCGCTCAACAGGTGAGTTCAACATGAGTAGTTTTTTTTGCTGTGTGTTTATTCATTGTTGTCTAATTTCTGACATTTTACTATTACAGTTTTTGATCATGTACACAGTTGTGCCACTACAAATGCAGAAGAGTGTTTAATCCTTCATTAATCGTTGGTTGGTGTGGTAGTGTAGCAATTTCAGGTGTAGGAGTACTGATTTTGTGTCTCATTATGTCTGTAGACACAAGTTTGAAGGATGGCCTGTTTCATGAGTTCAAAAAGCATGGCAAAGTCACCTCGGTGCAAATCCACGGGGCGTCAGAGGAGCGCTACGGACTTGTCTTCTTCCGCCAGCAGGAGGACCAAGAAAAGGCGCTCAGTGCATCTAAAGGGAAGCTGTTTTTTGGCATGCAAATCGATGTCACCGCCTGGAATGGTCCTGGTAAGTTCATAAGAAAAAGCAGAAAAAACTGTTGTTGCCTTGATTTTAGAATGCTTGTGCTCATGGTCAACATCTGGCTGACGGATTCCCTTTCACCCCTCCCCTTTTGTTTTGCCGTCTTATACTCTGGCTTCCTCCATTAACAGAGACTGAGAGTGAAAATGAGTTCAGGCCTCTAGATGAGCGCATTGACGAATTTCACCCTAAAGCTACAAGGACATTGTTTATTGGAAACTTAGAGAAGACCACCAGTTACCATGATCTACTCAACATCTTCCAGCGATTCGGAGAGATAGTGGTATGTTGGTATTGATGTCATGTAGGGGGTCGGAGGATCAGTAAACAAAGAACTTAGAGTGTTTATAATATGTATTTATTGCATATGCTCACTTCTGTGTTTTCCTTCAACAGGACATTGATATTAAGAAAGTTAATGGTGCACCTCAGTATGCTTTTCTGCAGTACTGTGACATTGCCAGTGTCTGTAAAGCCATAAAAAAGATGGATGGGGAATATCTTGGCAATAACAGATTAAAGGTGAGAGAAGTGGTTGCTTACAGTAAGTGTGGCAGCATGTTTGGTTGACTGCTCTTTGGTAGCTATGGGCTTTACATGAAGTGTTTTTTCTTTCTTGCAGTTGGGCTTCGGGAAAAGTATGCCTACCACATGCGTGTGGTTGGATGGCCTAGCATCCAGCATCACAGACCAGTACCTCACACGACACTTTTGTAGATATGGACATGTAGTGAAGGTAAAATAATCATTGTTCAACCATCAGTTTCAGACTATGGATATGATATGATGGACTTTCAAAAGATCAAAAGAATATAACCTGCTCTCTATCTTTTTACTTACAGGTTGTGTTTGATAGATTAAAAGGGATGGCACTTATCCTTTACAACAACATTGAATGTGCGCAGGCCGCTGTCAAAGAAACCAAGGGGTGGAAGATTGGGGGCAATAAAATCAAGGTATATACACTTACAGATGGGGACGATGCTTATCATTCCTGAAATAACAAAACGTATAAATATATCCATATGCTTGGATATATTTCTGAGATTAATGTCAGTATTTTAGCTATTCATTGATTGTTGATTGTTGTTTTTTCCATTTAGGTGGATTTTGCCAATCAGGAAAGTCAAATGGCTTTCTACCGTTCAATGCAAGCCTCTGGGCAGGACATTAGAGACTTTTATGATGTTGTACCTGAACGACGGTGAGCAGAATTTACTGACGTGTTCTAATTATGCATAGAATAGTGCATAGGGCTACTTGACTTGACTAGAAAATCTTTATTTGCTCATGTTCCTGAACAAACTGTATGTTTCTCCTTGCAGAGATGAGCGCAGGCCGCCATATCATGAGTTCTCTGCTGAGCGGGCCTACTATGATAATGTGCGGACACCTGGCACCTACACAGAGGACCCTCGACGCAAGTATGCAGCACGAGGCCGGGAGTTCTATGCAGAGTGGGATCCCTACCAGGCAGACTTCTATGACCCACGCTATTATGAGGACCCCCGTGAATACAGGGATTACCGGGACCCCTATGAGCAGGACATACGCAAATACAACTATTTACGGGAACGGGAGAGGGAGAGGGAGAGATTTGAGACAGATCGCGAACGTGACCATGGGCGCAGGACTTTGGAGCAAAGCCCATCTCTCCCACGGCGTCCAGCTAGCCCCACAGCTTCACCTTCACCCTCCGACCGTCTACCAAGTGACTCTGAGCATCCCATATACAGCCGATCATCGGAGAGAAGTGGCAGCTGCAGTTCCCTTTCACCACCGCGCTATGAAAAGAGGCCGGATCGGTACAACAAGACAGAGAAAGCTGACAAGGAAAAAACATTATTTGAAACTGAGCGGCTCGGTGGCAGTGAGAAGGAGAAGCGTTCTGCCAGAAAGTCCGACAAAGATAGGAGTGAGAAACAAAAGCTGAGGAAGCTGAAGCTGCCTTCTTCTAGCGTGCCATCATCAGAGACAGACCCTGACCCTGAACCCGACAGGGATGGCAGCCCAGATGGTGGTCCAAGATTAAAGGGGAACAGGTTCCTTGGCAAAGAGAAAGAGAATAAAGGACGTCTAGATTTGCCACCATGTGTAGTGCAGCTGACGCGGGTTAAAGAAAAGGAGGGCAAGGTTTTGGACACATTCCCTCATACAGTCCCAGAGAAACAAAGGCTAAAACTTTCATCTGACTCTGTTAGGTCTCCCCCTCTGCCTCCTGTTACTGCCGTGGAACAGAGGGGTTTCCCTTCTCGGATTGAACATCAAAAGGGAGACATTCTCAGGCATGTAAAGGTACCCAAAGAGAAGGGCTTGGCGAGTCAAATTGAGTTGGTGGAGAAGGATGGAAAAACAAAACCTAGAAAACACTTGAAGTCTGATCCCATACTTGAGGGTGCCAATACCTCCCTGGATGTTGACCGTTCAGTTGCACGAAAAAAACGTTTTGAGGAGGGAACTGTAAAAGCTGATAGACTTAGAAGGATCAGAGAGGAGGAGGAGGAGGCTGGAATCTGTTTGAAGAGGACAGTTGACAGTGCTCCGCCAAAAGACCCAGACAGTGACAAAAAACTGGCAGTGAAAGACATTTACAAGAGAGAGCATCGGAAAACTAAATTAGAAAGACTGGTAACTGTTAACAGTAGTCCTACAGATAGACAAGAGTCTGAGTGTGTAACACCTGGTATGGACACAGGGCTTAGCCCTGATTTGCAGTCTCGTCTCGGACAACCAAATGAAGAATCAACAGACTCTGTCTCTACTCAGAGGCTGGGAAGTTTAGGTTTGAAAAATCAGAGTCGTCCTAGTATTAGCAGGCCATCCTCTGATGATGGAAGCCAAGATCTAGAACCGTTCAGAGAAAAAGACCACCTGCATATCAGCATCCAGGATCACCCTCTTGAGAAAACCTTCACGGTGCATGATGTCAGACTATCTGTGGACATAGACCATTCCCAAAGCTGTAGAAAGCAAATGGAACAAAACCGCCGACTTCAGAAGCAGCTCCAAGAGAATGACAAGTTAAATAATTTGGAAAGTCCTCTAGGTGTAGATTCAGAGGATATGGAGCAGCATGAAATAGGAAAACCACCACAGGATGTTGCCAGTGATTCTCCACCCAGCAAGCGTAAAAAGCTAGATGCCCTTGACTTTGAATTGAGTTCAAAACGAGAGCGCAACTACAGAAGCTCTAGATCAGCTAGTGAAGATTCTGAAAAGAATTCAACTTCTGTAGTGACAACAAGACATTCAGCATACAATGAGGAAGAGGTCACAGCAGATTCACCACTCACAATGTCCAGTAAAGACACCCACAAACCAGAGGATAGGCCCAGCATTCGCTCCGATGTTTTTAAACATAGCTTGGACTCCTCCACTGCGAAAATGCTTTTGGCTCACACGGAGCATTCCAAGCTAAGGTCATTTTCTCAAGGTGCTGAGGATGAGACGCGCTGGGAAAGCAGAATGAAGCAGGACACCCTGCGAATGGACATGACTTTCCCAAGTAGCGTTGTTAAACGGGCTGGAATCCGCAAGCGACCTGTTCGTGAGCTAGAGCCAGGAGAGGTTCAGTCAGACTCAGACGATGACGGTGACAAACATCTTTCACCCAAATCAAATGCCTCATTGTCATATTTGCAACGGGATAGAGAAGACAGACATTTGGATATCAAACTGTCTGGCTCACTTGAAAAGAATAAATTTTATGAGTTTGCCCTAGATAAAACTATAACACCAGACACCAAGGCTCTATTGGCACGAGCAAAGTCTCTCTCCTCCTCAAGAGAGGACAATTGGTCATTTCTAGGTCATGAGTCACGGTTAACTACCCTCCGCAACAGTTCAGACAAGGAGAGGGTTGAGCCAACACCACGACCTATTCCCTCTTGGTATAAAAGGAAGTTTAAGCAAGACTCTGAGGGCAAATTGGATGATAAGAAGGAGATGCCTAAGACAGAGGACTATGAACGACAAGAGCTGTTTGTTTCTCGCTTCCTTCGGAGCTCTATTTTTGAACAAGATTCACGTCGTTTGCAGCATCTTGAACGCAAAGATCAGGATCCTGAATATAGTGCCGGTAGACTCACGACACAGTTGAGTAGCACTGAGGTGCATGTGAGCAGTGCAGTTGAAGACAGCACACAAGAACCAGTTGGGCTTTTTCGCAGTCGATTTTTAGAGTTACAGCAGCAGAAAGGCAGAGATCATCGGGTCCACGATGACAGAGCCAGTGTGCTTGACAGAGATGATGATGACAAGGCAAAAGAAGGGAACCAGGATCAATACCCAAAAATGGACGAATCTACACCGGACATTAAACCTGTAAGTCCTGTCATAGCTCAGTCAGTATTAACCTCTGCCCCATCAAAGGACATATCTCAACCAGGTGATGACCAGATGGATAAACCAGAGGTGTTAACAGTCCCGCAGGTTAAGAGTGAAAATATGGCAGATGCTGCTGACAGTTCTCCTCCCCAATCTGAGGAAAAGTTTGAAGTTCTACCAACGGTTAGTGTTTCAGTTGCTGATCCTGTATGCAAAGTTGAGGAGCCAAAAGATGAGCCTAAACCAGAACCACTTGAAATGAAAGCAACTCCTGTCAGTACTTTGACAGTGGAACACCCCACCTGTGTTGAAGTCAAGCCTCCCACTCCTGGTGCCTCCCTAAGAGTTCTGCAACTTGATGAAACTGAAGCAGCAGAGGGGACACAGTCTCCAGAATCACCACCAAAAGCTGTGGGAATTCAGGAGGTTGTCAAGGAGGAAGAAGAATCTAAGCCTGAAAAATCACTGCCCATAGACAGCCATTCACCCAAGAATGTAAATGCGCCTCTTGAAATGGCAGTGGCAATATCAGATGTAGAGAAAGAAGCAGCACCTCCTGTGCGGAAACAAACTAAGAGCAAAAAATCTAAACTCACCCCAGCAGCACCTCCAACCTCTCCACCCAGCCAACCAGCAGCCAATGAAAAGCCAGTGACTCGCAAAAGTGAGCGAATTGACAAGGAAAAGTTAAAACGAGCTTCTTCTCCGAGGGGCGAAGCTGTAAAGAGCACTGCTGATTCTAAAACCACAGCGAAATCACCCAGCCACTCTACAGACACAGAGCTTGGGCCTGAGTCAGATGGAGTTAGAGGCAGACGTCGACGGAATGTGCGCTCTGTTTATGCCACACCACCTGAGGGTGAGAATGTACAACAGTCAGGAAAAGATGTGGTTGAGGCTCCTCGCACTACACGGAAGCGTGTTGCCGATAAAGACCTTGTTCAGCAAGATTCTGTCCCTTCTGTTGGCAAAAGAGGCCGTCCTAAGACTCGTAAAGCAGGAAAAATTGAAGATGTGTCGCCTGTGAAAGTAGACCAGCCTAAAATGTCTGAGGGAGAAGACACTGACAGCAAAGAGTCTGTTGGCAGTGAAATATCTAAAATAGCAGAAGGTTGGCGCTCTCCCAGGTCTCAGAAAACCCAGTCCTCACCCCCCAGGAGTACTCAAAGTAGAAAATCAGGCAAGGCTGAAAAACAGCCTGAAAAAATAGACATCCTGTTTGACAAGTTAGAAACTGATGAAATTACAACCTCTGACACCCAAACTAAATTGAGTGAAGAGTCTCATGATTTGGCAAGAAAGGTATCTGAGGATGCCAACCAGCAGACTAAAACCCAGAAAACGGATAAAGACAGTGAAGACACAGAGACCCCTGAAAAGAAACCTGAAGAAAATGAAGAGGAAAAATTGGAAGCATCAATAGAAAAACGCAAACCTGTTGAAAAGGGTGGTAAAACAAAACAATCAAGATTGACTCGTAACTCTAAAACAGGAGGTGAGGACAAATCACTTAGTCTAAAAAATCTTGTAATTCATTTAAGTGTGGATGATGTCATAGGTGTCCTCCGATCAGGGGAAGATGAACCTGAGCCATTTCAGGAATCTGTTAAGAAAACAAAACCTGAAATGCCTCAGAAAGAGGATACCCCACCTCCTAATTACCTAAAAGAAGTGGATGACCTCAGTCCAGATGAGAAAGACGAGGAAACAGAAGCTGAGCCCCCAGTTGACCCTGCTGCAGCTCTCCTTGCTCGTCAAATGGAACTTGAACGGGCAGTTGAAAATATTTCCAAATTAACGGTAGAACAGCCACTCCCACCTTACAAAGAAGCACCTGCAGAACCCCCAGCCCTGTTACCACCAGCTCCAGTTGAACCAGATGAGGTGGAGGAAGAAAAGCCTGCTAATCCTGCCAGTGAAACAGAACTCGCTGCAGCAATTGATTCAATTACCGCTGAAGATATCTCTACAGATACAGATGCATTCACTGCAACCTCATCCTACCCTCTCCAGCTCCCCACGCCTGAGCCAGTAGTCTTGCCCATATCCAGTGAAGCAATGGAACCTGAAACTCAGATGGCTTTCAGTAATGTTGTGAACACCGACTCAGACATAGGTGTTGTCACAGAGCCCAAGTCATCTGAAGCAGTGAGCACAGAAGCCACAACCCAGGAAGAGCCTGTGCTTGTAGGAACACAAAAGAAAGTAGTAAAAGCCCGGCCAAAAACGCCAAGAAAATCCAGAGGTCGAAAGACAGCAGCAAGCAAGAAAGGAGAGATAGCTGAAGAGCCTGTTTTGGATGCAGAGCCAGTAACCGTAAAGCTACCAGAGTCGATACCTGAAGACATGAAAGCCCTTCCACCAAAGGCAGTTACCACAGCAGCGGCGGTGGCAACTGTTGTTACTGCAGCGGCTGCTTGTAAGCATGATGTCACATCAACAGTAGCTCTCGACACCCCAAAAGAGGCTGAGCAGCCTGCTGTCGAACAACCTGAACCCCAAGAATCAGCCTTTCACTCAGGCAGTAGCAGCCCTGCACATTGCAAATCACAGCCACCACCTGCTGACCCCATCGCCCCTGCTCTCACCCCATCTCCAACCCGTCTGAATGTACCACCTATGCGCCCGGGCAAAATGGCAATCTCACCACCCACTTGGCTGAACAGATCTGAGGAGGCATCAGCTCTTTCCACGCCTACCCCACAAATAATGGCAGCACCACCCACAGCACCTGTTCCAGGTATTGGAAGTGTGTCAGGAAACCCACCCTTACCCCCTGATACTAAGGCATCTGACATTGATCCCAACTCTAGCACTTTACGCAAGATCCTAATGGAGCCTAAATACGTGTCAGCTTCGAACAGCACCTCTGTCCCCAGCATGGTCCTTACAACAACATTAGTAGAGCCTCGCATGTCAGAGAATGAGACTTCATCAGACCCTTCGTCAGTTAAGTCCTCTATACCTGAAGACAGACCTTCGCCTCACACACCCCACGCCACGCTCCCAGCCCCATCTCAACCCCAAGAGAATCCGCAAGTGTTTGGCGAGAAGTTGGTGAATTCCGTGATTTCCTCTGCTACCTCAGTAATTAGTCGTATCACCCCTTTTGATTCTGACGAGACTCCTCACATCTCCCTCAGTAACCGCAGTACTGGAATGTCATTGCCGAAGCAGAAATACAGAGCCAGTATGAATGAAAACAGTGTACCACGCTATCCTGGATTGAGCATGGCTGAAGAGGGAAGCGGTGTAGGTCGGTCAGTAGTAGACAACTCCACTTACAACACAGGCCCAAGCCCTGGGTTAAGAGTGAACACTTCAGAGGGTGTGGTGGTGTTGAGCTACTCAGGACAAAAGACTGAAGGACCTCAACGGATCAGTGCCAAAATTAGCCAGATCCCACCAGCCAGTGCTGTTGACATTGAATTTCAGCAGTCGGTATCCAAATCCCAGATAAAACAGGAGTCTGTCACTCCATCGCAACCTTCTACTCCAAAGGGATCCCAGACACCCACAGGTTATGGACATACCGGAGTTGTATTAACTGGCCAGCCGTACAATACTCAGCCTGTTATCTCTATTAGTCAGGGAAGCCCTGAGAAGTCTGAGTCGTTATACCATAGTGGTTCACAAAGTGGGCCTGTCAAAATGTTCCAGCAGTCCAGTAGCAGCCCCCAGGTTTTAATGTACAATCAAGTAATGATGCAGCAACATGTGAAGAAAGGATCGGGAGCAGAATCCATGAGCGTGAAAGGTGAGGCAAGTAAACTGATACAGCCCTCCAACCTGAGTCCAGTCCTAAGCTCACACCACTCATCTCTGACAGGCAACCCTAGGGTGTCAAGCCCCACAACCCCTACTGACAGATCCCTGCACCCCAAGCAAGAGCCTCACTCTCCTCGGACATCTGGCCACTCGCCCTCTCCTTTTCCCAAGGTGTGCCCACCTGGTAGCTCCATCTCCCCTATCGGAACCTCAGTGGTTTTAGGCCCAGGCGGCCCTATCTCCCAGTATGTCCCCAGTATGCACCACCCAGAGCAGTCTGTCATAATGCCTCCTCACAATGTTTCCCAGTCAGTACCAGTGGGTCATCACTCTCAGGGAGATGTTCGACTCAGCACTCCCCCCCTCTCTGGAATAAGCTACGGGATGCGTGCAGAGTCACTGGCTTCTCCCCGGTCTGTGGCTCAGCAGCGGTCCACCACACCTCAGCCAGCAGCGATGAGGGACATTGTATTGCAGTCACATGCAGGTCACCCTGGATCAGGAACAGGAAGTGGAGCTAACGAGGAAGAATTGAGACACTTTCATCAAGGACTTCGAAGACCAGGACCCTCTCACCCTCAGCCCGATGTCATGGTAGTCCCAGGGGACTATAGGGGGCTGCATCACGGTGGACTGCGTCTAGATCAGTTCAACATGGCCCCCAGGGATGTTCGTCTCCTTATGCACCATCAGTTGGGTGAACACCAGTCTGTGGACTCCCATAAGTCTCGCACTCCAGAGGCATCAATGGCCACACACATGTCTGCAGCTTCCTCTAAAACTCCTCCTGGGAAAGTAGTGCCATCGTCAGGGAAGGAAACCCCAAAAGTTCTAGAGGTCAAGATGCCACCATCACCTCATACAGAGAGCAGAATTATGGGACATCCTCCTGTTTCTGTCATGATGTCGCCTCAAGGGGTCCAACTTGTGCACCCTGGCAGCGGCGCTTCCATGCCAGAGTACTCAGCAGTGTACCGGGATATGCGGGGCTTTCATTCCCAGTTTCCTGGTCACAACTCGATGGCCATGAACCTGGCACCACGCACCATAGCCCCTCCTCAGGTAACTCCTCCTTACTGATCTTTGTGCAACTGAAATAGAATAATATTACAGTTAATAATAATAATAATAATAACAAATAATAATAAATAATAGAAATAATAATAAAAATTGTGCATCACATACACATACAGAGGATGTAAGTATTTTGACAGTTGGATAGTTTGTTCCTGTAAAAGTTTTTTTTGAGCTGTTTAAATTTGCTTCTTATGTTTTCTGCTCTTTGTCTGCTCAAACAGGAACTAGATCATCCTCACAGGAACAAGATCTCCCCTGTGCAGCCCCCTGGAGCTATTGCTGAACTCAAAAGCGAAGGGTTGCACCTTCGTCATCCAGCCATGGAGTTTCCACACATACCCAGGGTGCGAGAGGCCAGCTCGCCCTCCTTCGTGCCGTCTTCTGCAGCGGCCCACAAGGCAGAAATGGCCCTTCCACTTCACAAGGGGCCCCAAGCTGTCATCTCTGGCCCTCTTCCACCAGCTGCCTCGGGCCCCTCTCAGATGCGACCAGATGTGAAGCTTGAACACACAGAGCACCGTTCAGTCGACACGGTGAAGCTTTTAACAGTAAGTAACAGACACAGTGGTGAGACAGTGTTGTGTCTGACAGTGTTGGCATTCATAAGTTTTCAATTAAGTGATTCGTACTTACGTTCGTAAACTTCATTAGATTTCTCTTCCTTTTCTTTTTTGAGCAGAAGTACCCAATTGTGTGGCAGGGCTTGCTAGCCCTGAAAAATGACACAGCTGCTGTCCAGCTGCACTTTGTCTCAGGAAATAACATCCTGGCGCAGCGATCTCTTCCACCAGTGGAGGGCGCTCCACTTCTTCGCATAGCACAGAGGATGCGGCTGGAGGCAGCACAGCTTGAAGGAGTGGCACGAAGGATGAATGTAAGCTTCCTGTTTCATGTAGTGAGTGTATAGAAGGAAGGACCCTGTAATTTGAGGCACTGATTTGTGGCATATGAAAAGTTGTGCAGTTACGTCACAGTTTTGTACAAGTAGTGTGGAAGACTAGTCATAGAAAATGTTGGTTTCATACAGTGTAATATGACAAGTCTGGTGAAAACATACAAAAGATTACTTTCTTTTCAAAAATCTTTTATTTCTATTAGGTGGAAAGTGACTACTGTCTTCTGTTGGCTCTGCCCTGTGGGAGGGACCAGGAGGATGTCCTTGCTCAAACTCATGCTCTTAAAGGTGGATTCATTACATACCTGCAAGCCAAGCAGGCTGCTGGCATCATTAATGTCCCCAATCCAGGCTCTTTCCAGGTTTGTGTGCACATTGTTTGATGTCTTAAAAAAAACCTGTCTGTTAAAAAGATTGATGTTAGTAAAAGCCAGACAGTGTAATAGATTATGCGGTGTGGTTGAAGGTCTCTGACATGATTTCTCTTTGTTTTCCTTCTTGTTGTTTGTAGCCAGCCTATGTTGTCCAGATTTTCCCACCCTGCGAATTCTCGGAGACCCACTTGTCTCACCTCGCCCCAGATCTTCTCAACAGCATCTCCAACATCTCTCCTCACCTCATGATTGTGATTGCCTCCGTGTGAGGGCCATCTTTTCCAAGCTTCTCCACTGGACATCAACACCAGCCTATGGGTCTCAGCCTTTTTTTCTTAGGCGTGTGGACATGAATAAGCCCCACTGCGGGACTTGGGGACTTCAGTCTTTTTTGCATCATGCACTCATTTTTCTTTTTTTTTCTTTTTTTTTTTTTATTATTATTATTTTCACCAGATCCTTAATTCATTCTCTCACCTCAACTCTCACGTCTATGCATCTCTGCTGAGAAGGCAAAAATGGGCGTAACTGGATTTACAATGATCAATTGTCTGATCATTTATTTTATTTTTGTCATTGATGGACACACAAAAGATTTTCTTTTCTTTTAAGAGCATCAAGAAAGGGGATGAGTTAAAAACTTTTGGGAGGGACTGTTAAACAGTTTTCTTCCACTGATGATTGTGAATTTTTTTTTTTTTTTTTTTTTTTTTTTTTTTTTTTAAGAATTTCTTAAAACGTTTAATCTGATCAGTCATTGCACTATGTTGGAGAAATCAAATTGAGAATCAAGTACTTTTAACTTTGTACAGATTTGTATATGACATTATGCTTTTAAAAAAACATGCTTCTGTCACCAGCCTTCTCTGCACAAGAGTAAAAACTGAGTTGGTGAGATCTTCTTTTCCTGGGATTTCACAATTTGAAGAAAGCGTCAACATACACATATTGACTGACTGACTCGTAAATATCAGCTCTCTACAGACTTCTCTGCAACTACTGTCTTGCCACCTTAATTCCGTGTTGTTTTTTAGATTTTATTCTTTGCGTACCAGGCCCTGGAGGGATCCTGGTGTTGTACAGTTTACACTTGATGCCTCAACATGGGACTATAAGATAAACCTTTTGCTCAACTTTTCCTGTCTCTTTAAGACTGAAGGTGAAAAGGGGTGAATGAGAAAACAAACGTGTAAATATTATAAATATTTAAGGACTTGAAATGGACATTAAAGACAAGAAGCTGGGAGACCAAGTGGATTGCAGCATATCATTGATCACATATGATAATTTATATCAGGAATGTCCTGTGGGGGACTGGTGTCCCCAACACTTTCTTTAGAAAAAACAATCTGTGCCAAAATATCTTTTAAAATATTCGAAATGAACAAAAAAAAAAATGGAACAACAAATGGAATTCAAGAATCAGATATTTTTTTCATACTTTTTGTATTTGTCACATTGATGTATGTGTTGACTCTGCATCGTTTTTCATTATTTTTATCATTTCCTCTTTCTTTTATCCAACCTACTTTTTCCTACCGGAGTCCAGTTCGTTTTTCACTCAACACATGACATGGTGATGGTGGTGTTGCTGACATTCGTTTGAGATCACTCCCTGTTCTTTTGAAGAACTATCCTCTTTCCTCTCTGTCTGTCTGTTTCTCAGCCTCTTTCTCATTGACATCATGTGTCTGATTTTAAGAAATCTTGTGTAATTAGCTGTGTGCCATGTGGTCAGACATCTTTGAATGAAATGTTAATACATGAAAAATTCTGTCTCTTAAAAAGCATTTTTTGGGAATGTTTCTCCCTCTTGTCTGTCCACTGTCTCCCGAGCCAAGATGTAAATAGTCATTAATTTTATCTGTAAACATGTTTATTTGCGCTCAGATTTTTGTCTCATTTCAGGGTCCTCATTTTTGTTTTGTATGACAAAACAAAGCAGTCTGAATACGAGAACTAAGGTGTTAAACCGATGCAGAAAGTACAACCATGTTTCTCAGTTTTGTGGTGCGAATATTTGTACGACTACAAGCTGACTGTTGTCATGGTTATGTTGAAGGCACTTATAATTTTTGATACAAATAAAAAAAAAATACCAAAAGTAAGAAAAGAAAAATCAGAACTGTTAATCTTCAAAAAATGTCTTTGATTCATCTTTATTTCATCAGTTTGTATTTTTGCTGTTCCTCTATGAGGACATTTTAAAGTGTAAAATAAATTTTGTTCTTCTGATCATTAAAATGGTCATTCACTATCTCACTTTGTGATCATTGTCTTGTGGGAAGGAGGGAGCTTATTTCCTTGAAATGCATCCAGTGGTGGGAACATCTTCATGACCACACATGCAGTGGCCACATGATGTCAGTCATGAGTCTCATTCAATGAAAAAGTTCCCCACACAGAATTGCTTTTATTGACACTGTAATTGTTGTTGCCAAATTTTGACATTGTGGATTGTCCTCAAACAAATGAAATAATGACAGATCTCGCCGAGCAGAAGACTGTGTACAGCAACCACATGGTTTAGCCATGAAATATAATTGGTTTAAATTGTCTTCGCTCAAAAAACTAAACACATCACTGTTGCAGTATCACAGATAGTTGATTGAAATGTGTGTCTTCAGTGTGAATAGTAAAACTTTTGTTCTATTTTGTTCTATATATTCACAGTAAGGTCATAAGAATCTACATGTGCTGGGCCTAGTCATGCTCTGTGTTTGTGAAATGGAGCTGTGTTGTCAGCTTTAACCCTTACACAGGCCCTCGCACCACACAGGTATGGAGAGACTTCTTGGTATTTGGCAGGGGATTCCACACATGCACATATGGTGCTGGGCTCAATTTCCACTTTCACAGAAACATTTTTTTAAGTCCCCTTAATTTGTTGCGCTTATGCCTTATAGCTCCAAGGGTACATTTGTTTTTTTTTATCTAGTAATCCCTTCAAGACACATGCTGTTCAAAAAGGATTTCTTAAAGCTAATGAATGCCTCCGTGCAAGTGTTTGAAACATCAACTTGTGGTGAGGCATCCTGAAGACAGCTGTGCTCATGTTTAAGACAGAGTGCTGCTGAGGGGCAAAGCTGTGGGATAGATAGATAGATCAGTTGGAGGGTAAGCAACTGGTAAGCAGTTGCACACCTCATGGATTCAGGAGTCTGACAAGTCTGGGAGACTGTGTGTCAGTCATTGTCAGAAGTATTCCCAGGCTAAAGTTCCCACATTGCCGAGTGCACTGGGTTTAAATTAATGAGATACTACAGAAATGGTGGGTTTGTTTGACATGCTAAATTTCACAAGGCACAAACAGAACGATAATTGAGCCTCACTTTGTCTCAATTGTTTTGAATAATCTTAACAATTGCTTCTTCATTTCTCTCGGATCTAAGGCCCATAAATGTCAGTGGCAAACATTTTTCAATCCGCTGTCTAATGTGTCCTCTGAGGTCGGCATGTGCGTGTGTTTGAACCCTTGAATATGTACACAAGAGTGTATTTATGTGGCCAAGACCCTGGGCCTCTGGCAACGATTCAGTCCGCATCCAAGCCATCCCCTCAAAGGTTTGCCTCTGTGGAGTTAAGCGGCTTCAGAGGATGAGGGGGTTGGGGTGTGGGGCTGGGCCACGGGTCTAGATCTTACCGAGCCATGTGCAGTTGCTTGAGGTTTGGTGCACTAACGTGTGTTAGTTTCCGCAGGGAATGCGAAGAATCCTCAAGTAGGCCAGTGTTTTGGTGGTGGAGGCAATGGGATGCGATTCCTTTTTATAAATGATGAAATCTGTGTATGTGGTGAGCGTGTGAGAGGACTGAGTCCAGGATGACTTTTATTCCATCAGATACTCTCCTCTCTTAGCCTCAGGGCCATTTGCAGGCTGTTTAACGGTCTTGTATTTATCACCATCCAAATCTGTGGCTTCCTCTTGAGGTCCATCCATTAAAAAAATGTTATTATATTTAAATTGGATGTCGACGCTCTTGGTGGCCTAAGCAGCAGAGAACAGTTAATGCTTCTGTTTCACTCCGCAGGCCACCATTTACTGGAAGGTGCTGGAAAGCCTGAGCATCAGCATTTGTTGTCACCATCTGATCTGAAATAGGGTTCAAAACAGGTCAGTGAGAACTCCTGAAAGAAGACAGATTGCCTGTCTTTGTCTCTCTCTGTCTCTCTTTTCTTTTTTCTTTCTCTCGCTCTCTTTCCCTGTCTCTCTCTCTCTCTCTCTCTCTCTCTCACACACACACACACACACACACACACACACACACACACACACACACACACACACACACACACACACACACACACACACATACAAATGCACTCAAAAAAATCTAATTTAATCGTAAAGCTTTGCTGCCATGACCATAATGTCCTGGAGTTAGCATTTGGGTTGGTGGGTGTACATCAGATTGGAGGGGAACTTGGGGAAACAAATAAACAAACATATTCATCACCAAGGAAACAGGATGTTAACTAAATAAAAAAAAAAAAAAACATTCACATTTAAAGGACCATGTCTGTCTTTTCAAAATAAGTTTCTCCTAAAGTCGTCATGTTCCGCTCCACCATTTAATCACAGGGACGCATTGTTTTCCTTAGGCAGCCTGCTATGTCTGTGCCTACCCACCTCTGTGGGCCTGCCAGGCTGTACCAGACTGTGCCCTGTCACTGTGGTTTTCAGATTTGTGCCTGTGATTAGGTTAGGACAATTGGTTGTGAATAGGTTAGCATTCCATCCATAAGTTATCATTCTTGTTTCAGGTCACATAGAATTGCAGTTTGTTTTGGATTGTGTTTGTGTTTACGAAAATAATATATATATATAATGATAATGTGGGTTAGCGTTAGGGTTATGTGATTTTCTTTAATTGCAAACTAGTTTGTCTTCATTTCGGTTGTCATTGTGTGTTTGGTCATTAGGTTGTAGTGGGGTATTAGTGTGTGTGGGGTGATCCAAAGAACTCAGGACCAGCTTAGTAGTTGAGTACGTCTTTCCTTTGCACTTTGTATGTAACATGACTTAAGAAAAGAATCATTTTCAGAGGGGAACGCTACTTATTATGTGTTATAGTGAAGAATAGTGTATAGGTTCTATTAGTTCCCATGAATTGGGTCAGTTTTGTTAGAAATGTTAAATAGAGTTGAGCTCAAACAGCGGGCTTGTTTCCATGGCGGAGGAAATGTGTTCTTTTATTCTAAATCTTCATTGCGCACTTATTAAAAAAAATATATTGATTTTTATCAGGTCATATGTGTTACATCCTATTCCACATTCTATCTATGTAAAACAAACCAGTACTTGTTTGAAGACAATAAACATGCTACATTCCAGTTTTGTCCTAGATTACACGTCTTTCAGTAAGGGTGTGTTATGCCATGATTTTGAAAGAATCCAGTTTTTGCTTACGGCATTGTGCTTCATAAGGAAGTGAAGGACTACAATAATACAGGCAGCTTTCTTAGACTGCAGCTGATTACATATGGCGTAACCAGGGCTGAACTTGCCTTCATATTAAAAAAAAATAACTGGGGTTATGTGTCCTTCACTCAGATATCAGGGCAGTAACGAAGTTAAATAGTGAGTCGAGATGCCAAAGTGGAATTTTATGCTCAGGCATTTTGTTTTCTGATTCAAACCACCATTTCAATCCAGCGACTTTTATGTTGCAGTTTTTCTTATGTTCTTTTTTAACTTGATTTCAGCGACTCTTTCAAAGCAATTACTAATTTTGTTATATGTGGTTTTCGTCCACATTTATGTTACATTGTGAAATAATATCTGGTAATAGTTTGTCTATATCCCTCAGTTTTTGATTGCTAATTCTTCTGACCAGTTTTCTTTTAGGTTGTTCCAGTTGGTCCAGAAATTACTTGAATTAATTCAGCACTTTATTGCTTTCAGGCCTTTTGTGGTATATGGTACTTTTTATTTTAAGTGTAGATTCATATTTTTGAGCATTTCACAGTTAAGAAAGTGAATGTCACCACTATTTCAGCCTTTTTGCAAATGGTGTAATGGTGCAAATTTTTGAGCATTTTACAGTAAATAAAGTAAATATCGTTATAATATGAGCCTCTGTCTTGTAGGTTAGGTAGTTTGTGTACAGGTTTTCGCACACAAGGTTGAACCAATTGTCATTCACTTCATGTTTAGAATCTAGACTCTGTCATTTTGCCTCTCTCTCTCTCTTTCCCTCCCTCCTCGTGTCTCTCATTCTCTCGTTCTTCTTTTTATCCCAGCAGGCATGTTAGAAATGAAAAAGAGAAGAAGTGAAGCACACGAGATTTACAATGCCATGACAGGCCAAGACCAGGAATGTTAATTGACACTCCACTCCCAGAAATAGAGGAAGGCAGTGGCAGGAAGTGTGAGCGAGGCCGTCGGAGAGACCAAAATCAAGACGGCAAGATAGCCACGTACACCCCCCACCCCCAACATCCATCCATCCACCCACCACCCTCACCCCACCCCCACCCCCGCGCTGAAATTACAGGCCTGGTGTTTAGTAAAGACGCAGAGCTCCTTTTGCTGAACGCAGTAGCAGCCCCAGCCCCTGCATTATTATGCACTCCCGCCTCAGGAGCTGCACAGGCATGTCATGCAAAAATATTTTATTCATCCCCGCGCGAGGGGGAGGACTTCTGAGGTCCGCAATTGGAACCATATGTCACCCGCAGGACCTGTGGTAGACGGGTTCGTCATCAAGGAACAATCAGGTCACATGACCCGTAATGATCATTGACAGACTTGGCCACTACTTCTGCGTTGCCTTGTGTTGTACAAGGTGACAACTAATTGTTCATTAGGCAAAAGATTTACTGGTGTGCAAGATCGAATTAAAGAGTGTTTGGTTTTGGTTGCGTTTCAGTGTTTTTTTATGGGTTACCACTATAGCTGTGCACATACATTTATTTCCCATATTTTCAATGCGAGAGAAAAGAGTATCCACACACCAGTAGAATGCACCAAAAATGTTTATTAAACCACAATGGGTACGTTTGGACCCAGCAGGGTCTTCACCAGGCTCTTTTTTACTCCACACTTTTGACGTCCCTTCAGAAAATATCTCATGTTTAATCTGTACAACATGAACATCCAAAAAGAATGGCTACTTTTGTCTCTGGCGAAACATTACACCAACAATTTTGTGGAGACCCAGATCTATTTCTGTGTTTTTTAGATGAGCTCACGTAAACAATGTGTCTTTGCTATCTCTCTCTCTCTCTGTCTCTCGCTCTCTCTATCTCTCTCTCTCTGTCTCTCTGTCTCTGTTTCTCCCTCTCCATGTATGTATGTGTGTATGCACTGATGCTGCATGTAAATGAATGCATTCGCTGAATGAGTGTGATGTAGAGAACGTACTGTACTTCTGACTATTTGTTTATGTTTACTATGTTGCATATTTATTAATTGTGATTGTATAAAATATCTTTAAGATGTATTTTTTCTGGTCATTAATATGTTGATGTGTAAATAGATATACATGTGTGTGTCTGTGCATGTGTGATAGATTACATGGATTTACTCGTGCGTTTGCGCACTTATTAAAAAAAAAAAAAAAGATTTTTATCAGGTCATATGTGTTACATCCTATTCCATAAACATTTGTGTGTGTGTGTGCATGTGCGTGTGCGTGTGCGTGTGCGTGTGTGTGTGTGTGCGTGTTTGTGTGTGTGTGTGTGTGTGTGTGTGTGTGTGTGTGTGTGTGTGTGTGTGTGTGTGTGTGTATGCATGTGTTTAACTGTTTTATTGTGAATAGTATGGAAGGACATGAGTCCCCCACTGGCCATCTATGTCTTTGCTGAGCTTCATATTTTTGTCCCCTATAATTCTAGACACCGATTGCATACCAAAACTCCAGAATAGAAAGAAAAGGAAAATGTGAAGAATGCTGAAAGTACTTGCCTCGGTTTTCTGTTGCTCTGATAAGTATCTGTTGTTGTACAGCTGTTTTGAATCACCCGATGCATAACCAATGCAAATGACTTCATGAATTATCATTTTTAATGCATTTTTTTGTGATTCGGCTTTACATTTTCAAACACACATTGAAGGATCTGTCCCTCCACCCCTCCTCAAGAAAAATCACCCCCTTCAGACTTTCCACCGGGTCCGAAGAAATCCATTCTGGGGAGAGCCAAACCACTATCTACACATCTAGAATACTAAAATGGGATAAGATAATAGCTGCACGGCTGTTTATAAATGGATGTGGTGGTTGGGAGAAAGGGAGATAGAGAGAGAGAAGGAGAGAGAGGGAGAGAAAGAGAGAAGGAGAGAGCGAGAAAAGAGACATGTAAAATACTGGCAAAGCAGACACACACATGCTGCAGAGTAACGTGATGACTCCACAACCACGTTGACAGACAGCAGGATCTAAACAGCTATTCAGAAAGCAGTGTTCTGAAGTGGTGTTTTGAAAGGGGGGAGATGAAATGGGCAGCAGTGACACAGGCCTTGGGCAGCAGGGGAAAGGAGTTCCAGACCAGAAAATGAATGGCGCGAGGATCTAACCCTAACCCTGGTTTTGAGGAGTGGCAGCGGCTGGGCTGCACCAGCGTTCTCTTCTCTTTTTCTCTCTTTTCTTTTCTTTTCTTCCCTTCACTTCACTTCTCTTTTCTTTTATTTTCTTCTCTTCTCTTCCCTTCTCTTCCCCTCTCTCATCTTCTCTTCTTTTCTGTTCTGTTCTCTTCTCTTCTCTTCTCCTGGGTGTGCTGAATGGCCCCCAGGTGTGAGAGTGTTGCTGGATTACTTCCTCCTCCTCCTCCTCCTCCTCCTCCTCACCCTCCTCCTCCTCCTCCTCCTTTCCTTCACATGGGGCGACTTGCAGGGGGGTGAGGAAAAGTTTCTGGTGAGTATACGTCCCAGACCTACAGGGCCAAGGCTGGGTTCTCATGTCCCTCACTCCAGCTTGTTTTTCAAGCACAGTGAGGATTATTTTCTTAGTTTTCTTTTCTGTTATAAAATTAAACTCTTCTGCTGAGCCTCTGTCCCAAACCCACAAAGGCTAGGCTGGAGTCCTGAGCTCATGTCCCCTCCAGTCCGCTTCCTTTTTGAACACCCCACAGGTCCATCGTGAGGATCATTTTCTGTCCGAAGGCCTCACAAAGGTAAACTAATAATAAATGCTGTGGTGCACATTACCATCAACATTAAGGTGGGATAATCGCTGATCGGAGACGTGCTAGCAAGCTAATTTATATTTGTCTGTGTAGTCACCTCTTCAGTCTTAAGACTTACTATAGCAAAACCCAGAGCCTCTTGTGAAGCCTTTAATCCTGGAGCTTTTACCGCAAATTGGAGAGGGAAGATAACAGACTGCATAAATTGACTTCAACATAAATACGGGATAATGTGGATATGGATAACAGCACTTAAGTATATGCTAACCCAGATAAGTTTGGCTGTGTTTACATCCAAACCCATCCACTGGATTCACTCAAGATCTTCTTTTCAGCAGCCTACTGTTTCTTTTTTTTTGTTTCATAAGATGTACGATGTCTGAAATAGCTCAGATTAAATGTTGACGTTTTGACCCCTCCTGCTACATATTTTTCACAGCAGGACGAAGACAGATTGCCGCTGCTGTGGCTGATGTCGTGAGCGGGAGGGGGCCTCGCTGGTGCGTGACTGGAGGCCATGTTGTGGACAGGGCTCGGTGACAGCGCGCAATTGCCTACAAAATGCAACAATGGCAGCAGAAGGATCCGATATTGTTGCCGTGTGGCAGCACAAAAGGCACAGGGCGAGAGGGTGAGCGGCGCCGTGCATCGGATGGCCTGTGGGGGTTGGCCTGCACTCTGCCTGATAAAAGGAAGAAAGGCAGACAGAGAAGTGACAGACCTTCATCCGGTGACATAAATACCCCCACCCCACCGCACCCACCCACACTTAGCACCAACACACACACACACACACACACACACACACACCCACCTCCACCTTTCTATCTAGGGCCCAGCCCCAACCCGAAACACGTCAATCCAGGCCTTACATCATCTCGGACTCTATGAGGCTGCAACATGAGCCGAACTGCGAGCCACAATCAGCTCCACGTATAATTACCCCTCACCACAGCATCGTTCCTCTTTTTCGCTGCTTTTGTGCGGCGCGGACCAATCCAGCTGTCTTCTGGCCTGACGTGGTGAGAGAAATGCTGAAAGGTGGGGGCCTGCTCGCTTTTCTGTCGCAGGCACACTGCACAAGTAGGGGCTTTCGAGGTTTTGGGGGGGGGGGGGCGGCGTGTCTCCTCATGCGGAGGCCTCTGAAGGTTCCAGTGGCTGAAATCAAATCTCCCTGCGATCATGGGAAGATGTGTGCATGTGTGTGAGAAAGAGATAGAGTGAGACGGAGACAGAGCGAGAAAGTATGTGTGTGGGTTTGGAGGTCGTGTTTTGAGCAGACACGCAGGTCATGGATTAGCCTTGCTCCCCTGTTGTGTCGGATGGTATGATTATTAAGGCCTCGTGATTCAAAAGCACACTGTGTCTGCTCAGGAGTGAGGCCAGGTTGGGGAGGGAGAGATTCAGGCAGCTTCCCTCCCTGCTGGTGATTCGCCACCACTAGCCTTGTGAACCAAATTTTGAGTCTGAACACGTTTGATGTTCATAGTTTACTTCGAAGTGCGCGGACACTTTGTTTGCACTTTAAACCTATTGGTTCTACATTCCATTTCTGTTTGTTGCTAAAATGATTAGTTGACGAAACTGAAGACCTAGGAGAGTTTCCTGTACAGTGAAAGTACAATATTAAGCAGAGTCTCCATGGCGACGCTGGCCTGGCTACTCAATCGCACTAAATAACAAGCAGAAACCGCCCACTGAAAAGAGAGCAATAAAACTAAATGGGAGGCAGGACACAATAGATGGACCCGTGGCTGCTGTAATGCCATCTGCTTCCATCCCTCAGCAGTGGACGGTGAGACAGCCATTTACCCCAACCAGGAGCCTATAAAGACATTTTTTCACCATGAGCTCACGACTTGCAGAGACGTCTCAGAACTTGCTCAGTCCGGTATATGACGGCCAATAAGATAATATTGTTCCAAGGTCTGTGGAATAGGAAGAGTGGGAGTAGCACGGTGGGGACGGCCCAGACAAAGAATGGCAGATAGAGAGAGAGAGAGAAATGAAGGCATTGTGTTAGAGACCCTAGACTGTCTGGCATGACTCTGTGTTGACATTTGCAAAAAAAAAAAAATCTGTTTTAAAAGCTGTTTTATTCAGGACAAGAGCAGCCCTGGAGACACCAAGTCTGATAATGCTGGTGTGGATTTTAATTAGGGCCTTGCTGATGTTCCTGTTTGAAAAGCAAATAATTCAGTTTCCCCCCGCAAGCAGCAGATATGAATTTTCTCAAACTTTCCCGAATTTCTTTTTCTAGGAGTACTTGTGATTTTGAGCAGATGTCCATTTCGAAGTCTACATGTGTACACAGTAAAATATAAATTTCCTCATGCAGAGACAGTTTGGAGAGAGACATGCTGTCTTTGCTCCTTAATGAGCATCTCAGATTGCAGTGCGGGGGATATTAAATGCCGTAAAAATATTTTGAAACCCACCATGTGCAGTGGCCACACCACTGCAGAAAACCTGCAACCTGAGAGTGGGGGACGCTTGAAAAAAAAAAAAGGAAAAAAAAATCATAACATAAAACCTAAGCTTAGAAAAACTTTCAAAAGGCACAGATTCTCTCGAGTGTGCAGGATGATAGCGTTTGAATGTGGACGGCAGTAACTCAATTATAATCAGTTGAGGCTTTGTTCTGAGAAAGTGTTTCCATGCTACTTAGCTGTGTGTGTTATTCCAAAACCGCTGGAAATTGTAAATCTGTGAACATGAGTTTCAGAGCTGTGAATGTCCCTGTTTTTGCACTGCAAAACTATGATTTTTGCTACTATTGCATGAGTTTTTTTTTTTTTAGATTAGATTCGATTGGATTCAACTTTATTGTCATTACACATGTATAAATACAGGTAATGAAATGTGGTGTGTTTTCCTCCTCTTAATACTCCATCCACTCCACTTCAATACACTTTGGCTGCCCAAAACCTATAAATACCTTCATTTTGACTCAGACTCACTACTAATTTGCTTGGAAAGTTTTTGCATGCCTTCTGAGCCATAATCAAGAGTTATGAGTGCTGAGAAAAAAAAAAAGGTTTTTTTGCAGATGTGTGTTGGTAGTATATTTATGCAGCACAGTTAGAATTTACAGTGAGCCTTACAGAACTTGGAATATCCCAGACTTCAAAAAAATATATATCTCAGAATATCTGGTGAGTAGTATTAAGTTATATAAGATGGATTAAAATGGTTTAATTAATTGCATGCATGGGAATAATGCTGATCATATTTCATGCTAGCACTGTCATAATTACTGGGTTACCCTTACAATTCTTGTGGTGACTTGAAGCTCTCACCAGTTAGTTATAATAAATACCTGCATGCATTCTTTGAGCGCAGATAAGGGATGTCGTGCCCTTAATAAAATACCTTAGTGTTGTGGGAATGCTGCACCCATATTTCAAGCACTGCAGTCTACTTTTTCCATCTTTTCACCACTACAGAATAAGAAGAAAAATGTGTTTCAGGTTAATCTCCTCAACGCAGTGGGTTTCCAAATGAGAAACAGAGACTGAATGTGACTTAAAAGTACTCGAGATGAAGAGATGGCCTACATTTTTTCGACATTTGTCAAAATAAGGAAATCTGCAATGAACCAAATCTGAAATATGATCAAACACCAGAGTGCTATTCTGGTACACGGTGGACATGTCGCGTCTTGAAACAGAAACATTAAAAAGGGGGGAAAAAAGGTTCTCTGATAAGAACAAAGGGAAATCAAGGCATTGCGTAAGTCATCTTATCGCTCTGAAGATCTCTTCCACTCACACACCCAAAATGCACCTCTTTTTTTTCCACACCATGATGACTCTGGTCTTTTTTTTTCTCCCAAGAAGCTGTTGCTGGCTCCTCAGTGATTTGGCAGGCTCTGCTCACGGGACAAGTAGCGGCAGGTTAGGAACACTGGAGGCTGAGGGAACAGTGTGCATTCACGCAGAGGAGAAAGGGAGTGTCCCGGTGTGCCGAGCGGCGCTTGGTCGGGCACGGGGGGAGTATTCCATGTGTGTGTCATTTACTGACTACCAGGATGAATTTATTCAAGGCAACAACACGTAAAGTAGGGCTGCTCAATTAATCGAATTCTAATCGTGATTTCAGGGCCAAACGATCTCAAAGCAAATAAAATTGAAGGCAACAATGTTTTTGTCCTAATTATTTTCTACTGTTTGTACTGTACATTAGATGTATACATTAGACATTTCTACTGTTTGTACATTAGACATCAAAGGAGACTTACTAATGTTTACGAAGAAAGGTATTGGGGAAAATCCAAAGGTACAAGAATGTTTGCAGATGAAGGGAATCCGAGGCACTCAAGGTTGCAACCTTTCTGTTTTTTTATTTGGCTACACTTGCCTACGCGTTTCGGCCTAAGGCCTTCTTCAGGGCGTATCAAGAGTAGGCTGTTTGTTTGCCATTATTTAAAACCAATCAAGTGACACTTGACAAGTCACATGACTTCAATTACATGATTAGCCAATCACAAGCAAGATGATGAGAGAGACAAAAGTAAATAAATTACAATACATTTGTTAAGACTTACAGGTTACACAGGATTCATTATGTTACACAAGTTTCACAATAACAAGAAAAATACTTATCAACTATCTTCTTATCATTTACCTTTAGTAGGACACAAAGTAAGGAGTACATTTTACACAGTAAGTACATTTTAAAGAGGCGTTTCTTTTCTGCAAAATCACAAGATACACATAGATAATCAGTTAAATCCAGTTCTAGATTAAGTCCAGGGTATGATGTTGCATTTAGGGTGTATATCCAAAAAGCTTCCCGCTGTAACAGTTCTTTCAACCTGTCCCCTCCTCTAATAGTTTTTCTAATGTGCTCTATACCTGATATGTTTAAGGTGTCACAACTACCATGGCCTGCTCCCTTGTAATGCATAGCCATGGGATAATTTGTGTTAGCTGATCTGATTGCATATTTATGTTCTGCTAACCTTGTCTTCAGTTTCTGTTTCGTTCTTCCTATATAAAAGCATCCACATGGGCATTCAAGTCTGTAAACAACATACGTGGTATTACAGTTGATAAAGCTTTGTATCGCATATTCCCGAGCTGTTTTTACATCAAGAAATGTGTTTGTTTTTCGCATGTTGCCACCATAGTTACAGTTTCCACATTGGTGGTTACCTCTTTTCATATCCAGCCATGTTCTAGTCTGCACTGGTGGAAGATAACTCCTCACTAGTTTGTCTCTTAGTGTAGGGGCTCTTCTAAAAGAGATAGTAGGAGAGTCAGGAAGCGCTTCCCTGAGAGAAGCATCACTGGTGAGTATGTCCCAATTCTTTTTAATTATTTGTTTTATTTATGCGCTTCGCTGCTGTATTGTGTCACAAAATAGACTTGGTTTTGGCTTTGACGTTTGATTGTTTTTTTTTTTACCAGTAACTGTTCTCTGGGAAGACTTTTGGCTCTGTTATAGGCAGCATCTATTATTTCACCATTGTAGCCTCTCTTTAGAAATCTGTCAACCATTTCTTTTGCATTCAGTTCAAAATCTTCATTGGAATCACAGATACGTCTAAGCCTTTGAAACTGACCATATGGAATATTTTCAATCAACCAAGAATGTTTTTTCGAAATGTTTTTGAATACATTTTCAATAAATGAAGCATGTTACTGAGGAAAACAAAATAATCGTTTGAATAATCGTGATTTCAGTTTTGGCCCAAATAATCGTGATTCAGATTTTTTCCATAATCGAGCAGCCTTAACGTAAAGTAAGTGGTACATTTTGTAAAAGCAGAGCCCTATGGTCTGTTTTACAAGGAGAAGTAAATCCAAAGGACCCCTCTATTAACAGGTTTACCACTTGCTCTGAGCTGACATGTCCAAGTAGGTGACTAAACCTGTTCTCTGGAATACTTCGCAGCTGTCCAGTTGAGTTTGTTGGTTAGTCTCCTGTGCTTTGTCCCCTGTCTGGACTACCTGGTCAGCCCAGGCCTTCCCGTGGGGGCACAGAGAGCACCTGTTTTCTCGCAGCCATGCGCTCCTTCACTCTGCTATGGCACGGGACTGCAGCTGTGCCTATGCAGCTGCGCCAGTGATGTCTAAAACATCATTGGCCTTTAAGTGATTTTACTTATGTGTGTGTGTGTGTGTGTGTGTGTGTTTGTGTGTGTGTGTGTGTGTGTGTGTGTGTGTGTGTGTGTGTGTGTGTGTGTGTGTGTGTGTGTTTGTGAGTGTGTTGTGTGTGCGTGTGTGTGAGGGTGTGATTGTTTGTATGTACATTTGTATGGGTGTCAATGTTTAAGAACATGTCACAATACCCACAATGCCCACAATACATATTGTAGATATTGCTAACTATTTTTGCTCTTTCACAAACCCTAACATACCAACCACATTTATGTTACGTACTTAACTGACCTTTTTGCTTTCTAGGCACAATTAAACTTTTCTTTCTGGCTCTCTCACACACACATACACAGAAAGAGACAGAGTGTGAGAGAGAGAGAGAGAGAGAGAGAGAGAGAGAGAGAGAGAGAGAGAAGAGAGAGAGAGACAGTCCTGTCAGACATATTGACACACACGGACATGAACACATGACACTCACCTCCCCCACCCCCACAGCACACTTGGCCTTCCCCTCCTTCCTGCCCTCCCCTCCCCTCCCCTCCCCTCCCCTCCCCCTACACAACCGATGGTGCAGTGATTCACAGCAGAATGGGATGGCTAGCCCAACAGGGAACAAACAAGGAAGCAATTCGCAGGCTTCACCTCCACCCACAGATCGTGTGTCAGATGATTTTTAAGCGACTAATTACTCCCCTCAAACATGTCCTCCCTCTGAAGGGAGATGAAAAGACGGTCCACCTCGACTTCACCGCAATGTGCTTTCTTAATCTCCTTTGAAGTCTGAGCTTGCAAGAGGGTGTAACATGGTGTTTGTTGTGTGCACAACGATGTGTCCTGATGTCACCCTCCCCAAAAAAAGTGACTTCATTTCGGGTTTGCAGAAAACCGCAGAGGAGTAGGTTCATACCCAGACTCTGTAGGTCTGTAATTTATTTTCTCAACCACCCCACCCCCGCCCCCCTCGGCAGCTCCCAGCCCCCCAACCCCCCAGCCCCTGGCCCCCGGCCTCTGGCCTTCTTCCCCGCAAAGGTATCACTCTTCAGGCATCACTCTGTCGAGACATTTACATTTTCCAGCACAAGTGAAAAGTTCAGCTGTAATTGTTTAAAATGGAATGAATAACAAATGTATATCCTGCTTTTTCTCCGCACTTCCTTATGCCATTCTTTAGGTTCGCACCATCAAATCTGAGTTTTTGATCAGAGATTTCTTTTCCTTTTGCTTATGTAGGGGAGGTTAAAAAGGTGTTCGCGGGAGGTTGTAGAATGGAGTTGAGAGGAGGGTGAAGTGGGGTGGGGGGTTGTGAGTGGTTTTCCCGACACCCTGGTAATGTGCACAGCTGTCCACCACTATTCCCTGTTCCTGGGCTTCCCCCCTCTCTCTGTCCTGCGAGGAAGCAGGGGCCTGCCTGGTCAGCTGGAGAAGCGTTCGGGTGGAGGGTCGGACGTGCGTGCCTGTCATTCCCTGCTGCTGCTGCCTACCTCAGCAATCCTGTGTGTGTGTGTGTGTGTGTGTGTGTGTGTGTGTGTGTGTGTGTGTGTGTGCGTGTGCGTGCTGGTGTACATGCACTGATTCATTCAAGCAAACAGACTCCCTCCCTCCCTCCCTCCCTCCCACAGGCACACTCCCACACACACACACACACGCACCCACACCCACGCACCCACACACACACACACATACACACATGCACAAGCATACACGTCGTATATGACTTCAGAAAGAATGACGAATGCAAACATACCCAAACATTAGCACACACGCACACCCACAATTTACACACTGACATTCATTTCCTCTCCGACAGCTTTGCTGCCTGTCTGCCTCTGATGGTTGAATTCATTTTATGCAGTGTGCTTTATTGGCATGACTTCAAAAGAAAGATTGTGTTGCCCAAGCATATTACAAGGAAATATAGGGAAAACTAGAATATCTCATCATAGAATATATTAAAAATGTAGACTATTGTACACATTCTCTCTATCTCTTTCTCTTTCGGTCAGTCATTCTTTTGGTCAGTCATTCTTTCGCTCAGTCATTCTTTGTTCTTTCTTTTTTTCGTTCTATTTTTCTCTCTTCTCTCCTCTCTCCCTCTCTCTTCATCTCTTTCTCTCCCCCTCTCTCTTTTACTGTCTCTCTCTTTTTGACTTTGTCTGGTCTTCCTCCTGCCGGGCTCATCTGACATAATGCATGACTGCACTCATTCAATGCTGGGTGGGTCATGGGAAAGGATTCAACAGGTGGCCATTCATCAAAATATTTATAACTTTCCCAAAAGCACTGGGGCCGATCAAACATCTCTAGGCATTAACTCTATACCCTCACTGCACGTATCGATTACACATGACCTTTGAGTGGCAGAATAAAAAGACACGTTTTTTACGAGGAGTAAAAATAGTGCATACGGTTCATTTCCACGGTTGGATTCCCCCCACAGATGAGGTCATTCTCCTCCAATGATCACCTGATGTGTCCCTTCTGACTCCTTTGTTGTGGAGTCAACCTTGAGCGTATCTAATTTGAACGGGAGGAATATAAAGCTGTTCCAAGTCAGAGCATTGGAATGCTATGATAACGTGCGGATGAACCTTCAAGATGGACCTTGTTCCTTAAAATGGCTGTTGGGACTGGGTCATGTGCTGCTGATGCTGCTGCATAGCTTTCTGCTCTACTGTTTCGGCTGGCACAACACAACCACATATTAATAATACCCAGGTGCGTCTGCAGGCCACAGCTTGTATGGTAGCCTTTCAAATTTCGTCACCTCGTAGATTTTGTGGTAATACATCAGACACTGTTGCAACCTGAGCCCGTGTGGTCTGAACGTAATATGTTTAATCACACTCTTTGTAATTTTATTGTCAACACACGTTCGATTGAGGCGTATGCAATGAAGAAACAATAAACTATTCGTGGCTGCTTGAACTTGCCTGTGTCCAAATCCAGATCCAGTTCTTTTACGTCTGACCAAAAAGACTAATGGTCGTGATGACGGACAAGTGGGGGAACGAAACAAAAGGGCTCAGCTGGTCCCTCCTACACCCGAAGGCACAAGTTACATAAACCCGATCACCCTCAGATATGCTGAAAACTTGGAAAAAATTGGTCTGCGGACTTAATGGACTCGAGGAATTTCTCCTCTAGGTCGTGGGCTCCGAGCCGCAGAGTCCTCTCTTTAATTTAGGGGTACGACAGCAGTGGCACCCTCCCCTTTCCCCCTCTTACAAACCCCAGGGCTGCACTCGAAAGCAAACCACACACACTGTGCCATTTACATTACATTACATTACATTACATTACATTACACCCCCGTCCACCACCCACTCCCAGCGATCTGCACTGTTGATCCCAGGGACAATATCCTGTCCAGGAGGCCGCAAACTAGTGTCCTTTGGGCTGGGCGTGATGATGTGTGGGGTTGGTTATGCAAAAAACAACAATAATACGGCTGAAACAAAGAAGGTTGATGGCAACTGTGCTGTGAGTATGTGTGAGCATTCATTCACTCAGCACCATTAACCCTGCCATCTGCCCAGCCCAGCCCTAGTCAGAGGGTGTTTAAGTGGCCTATTACATGAAAATGTGCTGTGCTGTGTGTGCGTGTGTGCGTGTGTCGTCACTGGGCCATATGCACTGCAGTACCCCTGGTGATACCTTCATAAAACGTCTGGCGCTGCGATTCATGTGGCTGGCTGGCTGGCTGTTCCTGTCTGTGTGTGGTCCACAGTGCTGCGTCACCATGTCACAGCTGAAGTCTTTAGAGTGGCTGTTTGTGTGTGTGTGTGTACGTGTGTGTGTGTGTGTGTGTGTGTACGTGTGTGTGTGTCTGTGTGTCTGTGTGTCTGTGTGTGTCTGTGTACGTGTGTGTGTGTGTGTGTGTGTGTGTGTGTGTGTGTATCCGTGTTGTTTGTGTGTGTATTCTTGCATCCGCCATCTTTAATCTTCTGAGAGAGGTAATTTAGCAGTAGCCCAAAATGACAGCTTGACACTGCTTCTCTCCAAACAATGCCAGTGGGGGTTTATGGGAGTACATAGTTGTAGGGAAATGCTATTGCACTGTGGTAACATAATGTAATGTAATGCAATGTGATTTTATCCTGCGATTAGGACATAAGTCTGATGTCATCCTATAGCTTGCGTACTTAACACCTGATCTGTCAGGTGAGAAGGGTGTGGTTTTAGTCAAAACAAAACTAAACACCAGCCATCCATTGAATTCCTCTCCTCGTCTGCTGTAATGACTGTATAAGTGGATGAACATGTCAAAGTTGAAATTGAACATAATCACAGAAAAGACCAACAAGAAATGACCCTAGCACTCTGTGATTACGACAGAGTTTTTAATTTAGAAAACTCACGCTTACTCACGGGGCGCTGCCCTCTGAGGGCCCTGAACAAACTCTGGCCGGCCACGGCACAGAATGTATATATGCTGATGCGTACATATGCTCACACTTGTTTCTTCAGCCCACACTTGTCGCTGTATGTTGATGGGGCTGCAACAATGGGCCTGCTGTTCCTCTCAAGCCTTCTGCTGGGTAGAGTCGCACCTGTGCCTGGCAGCCCTCCCATCCAGCTCTTTTTTTAAACCACCCCTCCTCCTCCTCCTACACACACACACACCACACACACACATGCATGCACTACATTTCTACCGCTCTCCTTCTCTGCATCTCTCTCCTTCTCTACATCTCTCTCCTTCTCTACATTTTCTGCCCCCACCTCTCTCTCTCTCTCTCTCTCTCTCTCTCTCTTCCTCTCTATTTCTCTTACAAGGACTGTTTCTATATATGGAACTGTTGCCATGATCTCTCTCTCTTTCTCTTGCTCTCTCTCTCCCTTTCTCCCTCTCTCTGTCTCTCTCTCTCTCTCAAAGGACACAGGAGAAAAGTCCCTGAAGTCCCACAAAAAAGGGCTGGGCAACTCTGAGGAGTGTGGTTTTACCAATGATATGCACAATGGTGACATTTAAAAAAGCTCTGTGGGCACTGGAAAAGAGTTGGAGAATTTCTTTCTTGTTCTGTCTTGCTTACTGCTGTTGCTTCTCTTTTACTTTTTTCATCTATCCTCTGGATCTCTCTCTCTAAAAAATACCTTTCATGTGTCTGTTCGTAAATAGTTCCTCTCTTCTAACTTCCCGGTTCACTCTATTCCACCCCCCTTTTTTTCTCTCTTTCCCTCCCTCCTCCCTCCTTCCTATCCCCCCATCGCTGTGTGTTGATATGCGTACGCGAAGAGAGGTGTGAAGAGGCTAGGGAGAGGAAGTGGAGGAGTTGGCATTGTTATCTGAATGGCGGCCTGAAACCCTAGGCTTATCCCCCAGTGTGAGAGGGCTTTGTAGCGACGGTGGCCTGAGGGTGCCGTAGGTGTGGGAGTGTGGACTTTGACATGGCTGGAGATCCAACCACAGCAGCCCAATTCTCCTACAGTAGGTGTGACACAACAGGAGCAACAACAATAAAGATCGTTCACGTGGTTATTGAGTGTAACTGGGTGAATGATTATTTTACACTGTGGTCATTTTCACTGACAGTAGGGATGTGTCTTTGACAACAACGACACTGGCATATGTGATGGTTAAAATGGCTTCGATGGAAGTTTTCAGATCATAGAAAGTTCTCCATGCACCTATGGGCCTGATTATATAATCCTTACGGACGAATCAAGTTTCATCAAGCAGGATTATTTGGAGGCCCCAATTCACAAGCGAACAAAAATTGTTGCTCTCACTCATTGTTGCTTTCAGGTTTGGCAGCTCTCACTGTGTGGTTGACAGTTAAGTCCCTGAAGTAGCGATCTTCACATAGAAAGTCCTTGACTCTAAAATTCTTCCAAGTTGCTAGGTGACACCATTGTTGTCAATTCAGCCCGCATTCAGGGTCCCTGGAGCACCCCCTCCCACCCAACATCTCCCACCCAGCCAACCTGCTTGTGGGAGGAAACAATGTTTGCTTTATCACAAGCTTTTTTTTTCCTTTAGAAAAGTTTCAGTCTACTTCAACCAACCCCGGATGTTTTTTTTTTTGATAAGTTTGAAACATGCTTACAGTTTACAGATTTTTTTTACAATGTACACTTTGGTTTTGGATACAGAAATACAACACAGCCCCATAAAGTGACCTACAGACACATACAAATAGATAGATAGATAGATAGATAGATAGATAGATAGATAGATAGATAGATAGATAGAAAGAAAGAAAGAAAGAAAGAAAGAAAGAAAGAAAGAAAGAAAGAAAGAAAGAAAGAAAGAAAGAAAATATATGGAAAGACATTTTTTTGTCAGGTCGTTGACATACTGTAAATCAGTGCAATGTTCTACCTTCCACCCACCGGTGTGTTAGACTTTGATATTGGGCGTATATCGTTTGCAACGAACGATCCACGCAACCATGGCAGCAGGACACCATTGACCACACCTCCTCCCTATAAGGAATTCGACAAAATTCCGACGGGCGGAGCCCATGACACCGTGCGTTTCTGAATGAGTTCTCGGAGAGCCGAACTACAACCAGTGCAGAAATCAGTACCACCGAGGAGGAAGGCTGCCAAGAGTAAAGTGGATTCGAAAGGGAAGAAAACGGCTCAAGTAAAAATGGAATACAGTGGATATAAGTGCATTTTGTTTTTGAATATATTTATTAACTCTATATTTATTTCACAACAAAGTAAAGAAGGTAAGTAGATTTAAAATGTATCTTTAAAGTTCAACCAATAACTTCCTTTAACATGATTGTCAGGTAGCGCGTGTTAGTATGGTAGAATGCGAAAAGTATGCAGTGACATCTTTTTCGTCCAGGTTATGAAATTTTAGGTTGTCATGCGTGTTCGATACAAATGTGATACTTAAAATGTATGGAGTAAACATTTTATGTGCTTTTTGGACACCGTTTGCTCCAGACAAATGTTTGCTGCAATTTATGTGCTGATTGTGGGTATATTCAGAAATGTGCAGGTGAAGTTTGGATAATCATTTAAGGTTCGGAAACAATTGTAGATTCAGCCTCTAATGAAGTAATCAATAATCATGTAACTTTACTTATGTTACCCTTTCGAGTTGACTATACTGCTTTTAGGCAGATTGGCTCAAGTGAACAAAGATGCATCGCATCACAATAATTCATGCTACAGCAAGCGCCCAACAGATCACTTATTTAACTTTTATAGACACAGTTGGGCATTAAATTTACTCCAGGCTTGTCACGTAATGGAGGAAGGAAAGTTGAGAAATTGTGAATCATCGTGTTAGGCTGTGGGTGCTATTTATGGTGTCAATAATTCTTTTAGTAAAACGCCTTCTTTCCGAGACAGTAAAATAAATATCTATCGAAGCGCAAAAACCAAAATGTCTTTTTCTTGTTCTTTACAGAAGTGCTCTTGGACATGAAAGCATCGGGATCTGAGCTGGGTTGGTTAAAATATCCTGTTGACAACGGGGTGAGTACCTTGCTTGGAAAAAGCTAGACTGGACTCTATTTTGTTCCTTTCGACAGTCTGCGTTCATGAGGCAGTTAATATGAGAATCATACTTAGAGGTTTTGTTAGTGGTTCTGAGGTTGGTGAAGTCCAAGTTGGCAAAGTTACATTTTTTTTATAAAGGCTGATTTTTATAATGTGTGCCTCGGTAGGCTGTTGTGGTAGTCAGCTTCAGTGTGATGTACTAAAAATGGATATCACTTTCAGGTTTGGTTTTACTTAACACTAAGTTTGAGCACCGACAGGATAGATTTTGACGGATAACTAGGCCTATACTGCACGCTTTCTGCGTGGAGAATACTTGTGGCCTCGTGTGGTTTTAAAGCCCTGTCTTCAGGATTTTATAAGTAAGGCTGTAATTAACATTTAAAGTTAGGAGCATGTGGTGCTTTTTTAGTCATGTAAGTGAAGCACTTTAGGGATGCTGTCTTTTTACACTCGGTTTTGCAGCAGTAGATTTCGGGAATGGTTTTCACTGAATAATTGGACGAAAAAACAAATGGAATTAGTTTGTGCCTGGCTTGCTTACTTGGCTGCAGTTAGCATGTTTTTTCCTTTTTCCTCTCGGGACTTGGCTGATATGGTGTGTCCATGCAAATCACTGTCCATAAGGTGATGGTTCGTCACAAGTTCGGACATGTCTGCCGTTGTCACGTTAAGTGACAACATTAAAGGTCACTACTGTGAAATGTTTTGTAATTAAAATAATAATGCCTGATGTGGTAAGTTGCAAAATTTAACATCTGCACAGCTGCAGGGTGCAAACATTAACAGCAAAGGGGATTTAATTTAAAGCACCCTTTCTAAGAAAAGCACATATGTCAGCAATGTTTGGACCCCATGTAGGTAAAATTACAGTCTTAATGAGCTACTGGGGTTTTAATGAGAGTATAAATTCCTTTTCAACTGGTGTAAGGACTTCGAAGGATTGTGGCCTATGTATTTTTATTGGGGCATTTGTTCTCCAGTTGCATGTTTTTCCCACATTCCTATACCACACACTGAGCAAACAATGCAGGGCCGGTGTAATTGAGACATAGTGGCAGCATCTTACACCAAAACCGCATAAGATGGCTCCATGCGGAGCACAATGAAAGAGATATGTGTCCCACTGTCCAGGAAACTATTCAAACAAACCTATCCAGCGATGTAAGAATTAATATCTCTGTGACTGTTGCTTGAGGCCTGTGATAAATCCTGTAAAGATCGCTTTGTGATTGTTCACTTCCGGTTCAATTGTGTGGTCAGGGTCTTTGAGGAGAATCCACCGCAGTATGGCACTCATGATCTGTGCTCTTCTCTGTGTTTTTCCGTTTCAGTGGGAAATAGCACAGTCGGCGGTGAACGGGTCTTTGCACTACAACTACTTTGTCTGTAATGTGGAGGCCTCGGCGGGCCAGGACAACTGGCTGCGCACCACCTTTATCCAGCGCCAGCCCGCCGCCTTCCGAGTTTTCGTGGAGCTCCAGTTCGTGGTGCGGGACTGTAACTCCTTCAACGGTGCCTCGCTCACCTGCAAGGAGACCTTCAACCTCTACGCCTACGACTCGGACGTGGACGTCGGCACGAACTTTCGCAAGCCCCACTTCCGCAAGGTGGCCACCATCGCCGGCGATCAGAGCTCCAAGGTGGGCGAGCTGAAGATCAACACAGAGACCCGGATAGTGGACAACCTTAGCCGAAAAGGCTTCTACCTGGCCTTCCAGGACATCGGGGCCTGCGTGGCCCTCTACTCCGTCAAGGTGTACTACAAGATTTGCCCGGCCACCATCAAGAATCTGGTGGCCTTCCCCGACACCGTGGCCGGTGGTGACAAGCAGAATCTGCAGCAGGTGGAGGGACGGTGCGTGGTGAACGCCGTGAGCATGAGCGAGGAGCGGCCGTCCATGCACTGTGCCGAGGACGGCAAGTGGGTGGTGCCGCTCGGGCAGTGCCAGTGCCGCGTGGGATACGAGGCCGCGGGCGATGCGTGCCAAGGTAAGAAATGACTTCCGTCCTGACATGCTCTCTGCTGTTCATGCCGACAGGGTGGCACAGGATTTTCTTTTTTTAATGGGAGTTAAATGGCACATGGAGCAGGAATTCTGCCCCCTGGTACATTTGCCTCCTGTAAAAGAAAGGATTGGAATGCTTGCACTGCCCCGAGCAAGTCTCTGCATCATCTGTGACTGTAAACATGAAATGCTGATAGGCAGTGTAGAAAGTGTGGCTACAGGTCACCTAAAAAAGAAAGGGTGAATGGAAGGACAGGTCTACTCAAAGCAAACATGTCTCGATGTCTGTACACATAGCACTGAATCTGTGGTTCTATCTCTTTGATTTGTGGATAGGAGTGATTCTGTTAAAACGAGGCAGTGGTATAGAGTTGAGTTGCTCAACCTTCAACCTTTCGTGCAACCATTTCTCTCTTTCTGCCTCTCAGGGGAGTTCGGGGAAACTCTTGTTACTTATTACAAGTGTACATTTTTTTCTTTCTGCATTCTTTGAATGCTAACAGGTTCATGCCTCAAGTCAGCAACTGTAGCAAATGATGGTGCTGAAGGCAAAAGTTTTCCATGGACTTGTCCATGACATGCCTATGGAGGACACCCTATTCCCGAGCTCTGTTGCTCATTCGACATTTTTCTTCCTGGCCTTGTTCTTTCTCATGGCACATTCTGTAGGTGTGAGTTCAGTGGCCTGACATTCAGGTGTTTAGTGACTCAACCTGTCTGTGTGTGTGTGTGTGTGTGTGTGCGTGTGTGTGTGTGTGTGTGTGTGTGTGTGTGTGCAAAGCAGCAGGCATGCTGTGGCCTGTAAGGAGTTACTCTATTACAAAACCCTTCAAACTCCATCACTTTTAGTGCATTTCGCTTTCCACAAGCGTTCTTGCAGAGGCAAGTCCGATAATTGGAGAATGTATACAAACTTGGCTGATGAAAAGAAAAACTGTTTATACAGTTTATACTTCAATACTTCACAGGTAGAGGGCCCTGAACAGTTCATTTGTGTGTGCAAATAGGGAAGATGCGGTTTAATGTGGGTTTTCCCGTTTCTGCCATTGCAGAACCTGAACTCAAACATTTAGCAGGATGTGTTTGTGAAAGCTGAGAACAGCACTGGGGAAGAGGCTGAAAGAGAGACAAACAGAGTGAGAAAGGGAGCGCGGGAGAGGAAAGAACGAAAGAAAGGGGAAGGGGGGAGAAGAAAGAGGGGGCATTTTTAAAGAGGTGGGGAATGGAATGTAAAGGTAGTAGAACAATGCAGCGCAGTGTTTCGGGCCGGAGATATTGCTCCCTCTCGCCCTCCCTCCTCTCCTCTCCTCTCCTCTCCTCTCTGCCGCTCTCCTCTCCTGTGCATACCTCTCCTGAGTTTACCGAGGAGCCTCCCCGATTACGGCAGCCCTGAGGAATTCCCACAGGGAGTGCTTTTGACCCCCCCACCACCATCACCAACCCCTCTCTCTCACTTACTCTCTTTTTTTGCTTTCCTCCCCCTCTCTCTTTCTCTCCCTCTCCCCCTCTATATATTTCTCTCTATTTCTCTCTCTCTCCCTCTATTTCTCTTTTTTCTCTCTTTCTCTCTATCCCTCTCTCTGTCCCTCTCTCTTTCTTTCTATCCCCCTCTCTCTCTGTCTGTCCCTACCTCCCCCCCCCCTTTCTCTTTCTCTTCTTCCCTCTGTGTGATGGGGATATGGATGTTGGAAGCCACCTAGTCAAAGCAGGGCCATCAGAAAAGGTTTCATTATGGGAAGGTGAAGAGACACACAAGCTTACCAGTGTTGTCACACACCTGTGTGAACACCCTTCAAATATCCCAAAACCTAATCTTTCTCTTTCACTCGTGATTTATTAAGCGCATAATCATTTTAGAGCACCATAATCTTCAGAATGTTCTAGTTTCTATTGACGGGTGAGTCACTGTACCTGTAGTTGGGAATTGTAGGTCAGGATCTGTCTTATCAATACTAATTCTAAATGTAAAGACATTCTCTCTCTCTCTCTCACACTCTCTCTCTCTCTCTCTCTCTCTCACACACACACACACGCACACACACACACACACACACACACTCTCACACACACACACACACACACAGTCTGTACTCTGTCCCTACTTGCATTGACTCACTGTTTACACTGACACAGTTTTCCATGCCATAAAGAAGTGCCCCTCCTTGCTCATAATCTTCGCCTGGCACAAAGGCGTGCATACCTCCTCTGACCACACAATGGCTCCTTTTGCTTGACCTGTGTGCTGGGATTGGGTAAGAGGAAAAAAAACAGTCATGCCCGCACCCCTTGCCAGCTGAGAGACACACATAAAACAGCAGCATAGTGCAAACTTGGGTAAATGCTGGACTGCCATTTGTGTCGGGCATTACTGAAGGGTCGTAAGCCATGGTGAGTTGCCTTATAAAATGTGGGTGTTAAGTGAGTGTTCTTCAGCGGGCACTGGCGTGGCACGACTAGACTTTTTGTAACCCCCCCCCCCCCCCTTAAAAGGAGGCGTTCCTGATTTACTGTAATCTCCTGTTTCTTTTTCTACCCACTGGCTGGAACAGAAACTGTTGGTGACTGTTCAGGGCTGGTGTGTGGTGAGTGACTGACTAGGTAGTAATTGACTTGGGTGTGTGTGTGCTCAAGAGCTGTAAGTGCTGGTTAGGCATGCATCTTTTTTGTCTTTCGTCCTCAGGGCTGTATTCGCTCTCAATTTTTCTTGTTCTCGCTCTTGCTCTGCTTTACGCTCCTTTTTTCTCTTTTTTTTCTTGGTTATTTTTTTGGTGTTTGTGTCTCACGTTGTCATTCTTTTTTTCTTGATACTGTAGTTGTCTTATTCTTTCTTCCATTTTTCCCTCTCTATCTCTCCTCCCCCATCAATTTGTATGTCTGCCACTGCAGTCTGTCCATTCCTAGTCTTCTTTTTTTTCTCCCACTGAATGTGATATGGCCCTTTAGCCTCCCTGGCCCCATTGGAGCTGGCAGCCCGGCCGCTTCACTGATATAGTCGAAATGTTTTTGGCGGATTTGTTACTGCCGTTGTTGTTTTTGGCCGGGAGGATCGGTCACAGAAGTGACACGTACTCCGACTTTAAACATTTGGTTTCGCACGGCCTTCGATGAAACCCCATGGAGCCAGACCCTCAGTGTTGTCTGGGGTCCTGTAAATAAAGATATTTACACAAGATAAATAAATGCTTAAAATTGACAGCCCTCTTCATGTGTTGTCTAAATAGTGGTTACATAAGTTGTTGTTTTAAAGTACCCTGAAAAGTTCTGAAAATCTAAATTATTATTGTTGTTATTATTATTAATAATAGTAGTAGTAGTAGAAGTAGTTGTTGTAGAAGTAATAGTAGTAATTTTGGTTAAAACTTCAGATAAAAAACACCAAAACGTAGTACACTTACTATACACATACACTTGCACTTACACACACACACACACACACGCTCTCTGCGACTACTGTAAGTTACATGAACTTCTCCGTGACAACCTCATACTGTGTATTGCTGTCCGTGACTTTTATGCTGTCTCCTCTTCTCCGTTTATTAAAGTCGTGTGTCTGTGCGTGTCTTGTATGTTTCCTTATCTTATCACCTCTGCTTACTCGTTTCGCCATGTTTGTTGGTTGGGACTCGGAGTGGCTCCGACAAAATGAATGTATGAATTGCAGACCAACATAAAAATAAAGTTGTCCTTCAAAGAGGGGTGGTGGTGGTGGTGGTGGTGGGACAAAAAAAACTTCAGACAAAAACCAGTCAAAACCAGTCATACCCATTCTGTCATAAGCGGCTGATTAGCATGGGCCTTGATCAGGCTATTTGTCTTGCTTTACTTGTCTTTCACTGGCGTCAAACAGCCCCCCTTGGGTTCGCCTTGATTGCTGCATGAGCTTTAAGAAGATGAGCAGCTTAAGGGAATGCAGCTGAGTGGTGTGTGGGCGAGAGACTTCGGCACAGCAGCAGGAGAGAGAGAGAAAGAGAGACAGAAAGAGAAAGAGAGGGAGACAGAGGGAGAGGGTGAGGTTTTGATAAAGAAATCAGCACACTGCTGTGTGAGAACAGGCAAGAAACCCATGCTGTGCAATTTGGCGAATTTGCTGGGTCGGATCTCCCCATTGTGTGTGGGCTGCTGGATGTTGTCGGGTGGGAGGGTGCCAGCGAGGTACCAACAGGGCCGAGGGATCTGGGCTTTTTGAGGGCTTTGTCTCTCGGAACGCAGCACTGCAACTCGATCATAAGTGCTAGCCTCTGTTGCCATGCTGGCTGAGCAGCCTCTGGGCCCCTTTGATGGTGTGCTTAGAGGAGAATGAGGAGGCAGCCGAAATATGTTTAAATGCGCTGCCGATGCTAAGCGCTCAAGGTTGTTTCACCCTGCCTGACCTATAATTACTCCCACCTTTACTTCAGGCTAATTTTCTTGGTCTAAGCCATTTTCCTCCCCCCGTTGTCCTGTATGAAACTGCTTTTTGTCTTGCTCAAACTAAAGGCTTCTTTCACTGAGCTGTCACTGTGTTTATTCCCCTACCTCCCGGCCTCCCCCAAACTCCTCTCTTTCCCTCATAATTCTTGTTGAATTATGTAGGTGAAGCAGCAGCACTTTTGTCAATTGTGTCATAATATTTAGGGTATTTGTAGGATTCTTGTGGATGTTGGTAGGAAGATTTGTTGTTCTTAAGTGTAAATTTAACACGACCTAGTGGTTTGGTGTTCTCGGAAGTTTGGGCGGCGACTGGTCGGGGAAATGTGAAAGCGAAGAAAATCCAGCCGTATCTTTTCTTAAATGAGTCAGGAACGGAGGAATGTTTCCACCCAAGTGAGAGGACACCCGCACCAAGCGCTTCAGCTATGCTCTGTCCATGGAGAAATATGCGCTCTTCTCTCCCTCCCTTCTGTTGGTGGACTGAGAATAAATATTTCGCCCCTCCCTGACGTTGGCCGGTGGTGTGAGTGTCCGCATAGGTAGATGTATGTACGTATGCGTGTCTGTTATGACTGTATCCATAGTTTCTAGCCTCTTGGTGCCATACTGTTCACTGGCGCAGGTTAATGGCAGACTTTGGTCCACCCAGCCGCATGTGTGTTTGTGTGTATGTGTGTGTACGTGTCTGTGTGTGTGTGTGTGTGTGTGAGGGGGGTATGTTTCCTGTGCGTGGCATTCCAATGATGGAGGGCCAGAGCTGGAGAGGGGATGTGTTGAGTGCATTGTGTGGCCGGTGTGTGAGGTCAGCATTTTCCTGCCCAGTATCAGGGCAGTGTCTTTCTCTCAAACACACACACACACACACACACACACACACACACAGGACGAGCAGCAGGGCCGACCGGAGGCCTGCTAATCCTCGGTGACCCTCCAACTCGTCGGCTCAGGGCTTTTCATTGTTGTGCTCATTCACTGGCCTTCATTCACTCTCTCATTTTCCACATAATAAGGAATTTTGTTTATTGGTTTACATGGCCTCTCTGGGCGGAAGCAGACTCGCCCCGGCACCTGAATACGAGGAAAAAGGGGGACAGGAAGGGCCGAAAGGGCACGTGTTTGTGCTCCATGAATGTCACTGTGAAAAAAGTGTTTTGGCGAACAACAAAACAAAACAAAAACACATGCACACACACACAAACACACACGCGCACAAACACGCGCGCACACACACACACGCACACAAACACGCACACAAACACACACACACAAACACACACGCGCACAAACACGCGCACACACGCACACACACAAACACACACACACACATACACACACACACACACACACACAAGAACCAATTGCATGTGTCTCTGAATGAGCCTTACTGGTAGTGAAGCTTATGAGCAATGCCTGTATTAATGAAGTAAGCCCTCTTCCTTTCCTTTTTGTTTTGTTTTCTTTCAGTCCTTTCTCGCTTTAATCTGTGTTTTTGTCTTAAGAAGGAGGGGGGAGAAGTGTGAAAAGACAAGGATTACAGCATTTATTGTTGTCTGTTAGTGAGCAGATGAAAGGCTGAGTAGAATTGTAAAGCAGAGATGTAATTCTCTTACAGCTGTTCCATTGGCCTGGTAATCCCTTTGACTAACGTGCACTCAGTACCTAGGTCACCCCCCCCCTTCTTTCAACACACACACACACACACTCACTCACTTACACTTGGGGCATCGTGTTACGGCTGCCCCTCCACCCAGGCACCGAGTCCCATGCATTGGTGAGCATAGCCACAAGGCCACTCAGACAGGCTGACAGGCTGTCACGCACTCCCCAGAAACACTCTCCACACAAAGCATCAAGAGGCTTGTCAGCAGAAAGAGGGGCCAGAGAGACAAGGCAAAAATGCAACAGTTTGACCAAGTGAAAGAAAACAACAAAAAAAGGCCAAAGATGACATGTTGATGGATGGGTATTTTTTTTTTTTTTAGGTGAAGGCCTAATTCTGCCATAGCAGGTTTTTAGTTCTCGATAGCAATCGCTGTGTTGCTAATGATGGCTTTTTTTTTCTCGTGTGATTCGCTTTCCCTCTTCAGTCCCCCTCTCCACGGGCACTACTTCTGGAGTTAACCTCTCACCCCCAGTGAAACGAGTCCCCGACTGCTGTCCTCACTGCACTGCACTGCACTGCAATGCTCTGTTTGTTTTGCTTGGCCATCAAACTCCCAGCAGACCCGGCCCTTTAACTCACTGCCGCCCAGATCCCGAGGCAGCCTCTGCCCGCTCACAGGCTAATGACTTGAGCTTTGTCTTGTTTTCTTTCGCTCCCCTCTCCTCCCCTCTCCTTCCTCCCTTGTTCCACTTCTGTGCCCCTCTACTCGCTCTCCCTCTGACTGACTCCAGTCCTTGAGGGATTCCTCATGTCTAGCCACTCTGTGTATGTTGTTATCCATTCCCTCTTTCACTCATCCATCCATCCATCCATCCATCCATCTATCCGTCCATCCGTCGGCCTGTTCATTAGCCTCACGCTTTCCCGTCTGTCTTCACCCTTTCTGTCGACAGGCCCCTGGACCACCGCAGGGGCCGGGCAGGTCACAGGAGAAGAGGAGAAGCCTGCTCTGTGCCCACAATAAACAAACACCCGACCTGGGGCCCACTCATCGCCTAATCCGTTAAACACTGCGCGGGAGACAGGCTCTTCGGGGGCTTTGCAGGGAGATGTTTGTGCACGTTTCTCAGCTGGTGCTGCCAGTGGCTCTTCAGAAGTCATGCACTACGTTTTTTTTTTCCCCTTCTTCCCCCCCCTCTCTTCTCTTTCATTCTCGGTTCTCTCCATCCCCCCCTGGCTCTTTCTTTCCTCTCACTTTTTAAAAAAGTCTGTCTCAGCAGTGCTCTCTTGGGCTCCCTTTTTCCTCGCCTGCTTGTGATTGGCTGGCCTAGGAAGGAAGCTGAGCGTCAGCCCTCGCGGTTCCTGCTTCCTGTTGTGTCCAGGCCATGGAGACAAAGCAGCGGAGAGTGCAAAGGCGCATTCCTTTCAGCCTGCTGTGCTCTCTGGCTGCCGAGCTGAGAAGGTCCTCTGACGTGTCACTCACTGCGCTTGTGTTTGCAACAACACTTTGGAGGTTGCATCATGAACACCCTCTCACACCCATGTTGCATAATCACCTGTCAGTTTAATTCCTTGATTTGGCAGCTCAAATTAGGGCATGTTGTTTACCTCCCACGAAATTGGCTACTTGAGTAGGAGTGGCGTGTGTGCTTTGTTTGTGTGTGTGTTTTTTTTTTCATTCATTGATAGAATTTTGAGGCCAGTACAAGGTGATTAACTCCACCCATCACTAATTGATTAGACTCCTTTTATTGAATTTTGCTTTTGTTCTTCCATGCTAAGAGGCTCGTCTCCATGCTCCCATTGGCATGTGGCATCTCCACCCTTTTGCAACAAGTGTTGGCGTCGAGCTGAATTAAGGAGCCTTGTGTGCCTGTTGTCTCGAGTGAATGGCCTCGCCTGAATGCGGGATGGACCTTCACATGTGGCTGAGAGGCAAGGGAGGGAGGGGACCCCAAAGAATCTCTGGGCGGCGATGGCGGGGGATGGGGGCAGGGATTACTTTGGGTGGCGGGGGTTGGGGGGTGGGGGGTGGGTTGCGTGGGCATATGAATTGAGGATCACTGGCAGCAGCTGTTAAGTCCCCTTGGAAGTGAATGGAACAATTCTCTCTCTCTCTTTCTCTCTCTCTGCCTCTCTCTCTCTGTCTCCTCTCTCGCTTTCCCTCTGTCTCCATCTCCTCCTTTCTCCTGGGGCCCCCGCCGGAGTCATTATCCCCCCCCTCTGTCTCCACTCCCCAGGACCCAGTGTCTGTCGCCCCGGTTCCCCTCGTGTCCGCATAGGTCGCGTTAATGAGTTGTAGTAAAAATGTAGCCGCAACAGCTGGCACCGAATAGGCCGACCAGGGCTCGACTTGAAAGGGAGGAATGAGCAACATGCAGGCCTGTTTCTCGGACTCAGACCCGAATTCTTTTCATGCTAAGTCTTTGCTTTTGAAATCGGAGCGTGCGTGTTTCTCATATACTTTAGGTAATGTTATACCTCGGCCCCTTCGTCTCCTTTTCTTTTCTGTTTTTTTAAAGTGAGCGCCGCAACCATAAACAGGGGCCTCCTTAAAACAAAGCCTCTATCTGGGGGAAGGGACGTCTACTCTATAATCAGTTGTGTTGGCAAAATATCCTGTTAGCGCAGCCCGACCTGTAGAAAAAAAGAAAAAATGACCCTTTCATCCAGTCATTCCTTCCCTCTAGTATTAGAAGCGTGACCGTGTGCCCTCTCTCAATCCCCACCCTGTCTCAAAAGCCCTGCGGTGGTTTAGATTCATTTTGCGGGCGTTAAACTGTGTCTCTTTTGACTATTTTCCCGTACGTGTTCTGACTTTTCCCTACCTGGCTCCTGACACTGAAACCACTGCTGATTCTTCACATATTTTCACGTATCACTGTGAATCGCTCCAACTCCTGCCTGTGGCGTTTCTCTACCCGCAAGTCTTACACAGACATGCGCTTACAGACAATTTTATCTCATTGTTGATCACCACCCCCTAATCCCCCCACCCCTGCCCCAACCCCTCCCCAATCACACGCACATTAATTTTCCTCTGATGCATCAAAGGGCGCACCGTGCCGCGCGGGTTCACCTTACTTTTCCGAGCGCCTTGATCAAGTTTCACGCTTGATCTGGCGATCATAAAGCACATTAATGAGGCCAAGCTGATAGCAGATTGGGCTACTCCCTCAGTCAGTGGGGGAGGGAGGAGATGAGGTAAAGGAAGTGGGGGGAGGAGGTATATGGTATATGTGTGTGTGTGTGTGTGTGTGTGTACGTGCTGGGGAGGTAGGTGGTGCGAGGGTGGTGGTGGTGGTTGGTGATTGGTGTTTGGTAGATGGAAGTCGACGGAGGAAGGACATGACCAATGCCTGCTGGAATGTTTTTGGACAGATGCAGGGGAGACCTTTTCATTTGCCTCCCTCCCTCCCCCCCTTGTAATTCCTGTTTATCTTTGAATCACTAACTGGCTGATCACTTTCATTATTTGTATATCCTGGAGATGTAGGTGTTTCACATAAACGCCAGAGACAGAAACAGTTGTGCTGTTTACGCAGGAGAGTAGGAGAGTTGTGTGAGTGTAATTGTGTTTTTTCAGGGCTGTGCTGTTGACTTCCAGTCTTGTGACTACAGTCTTGTGTCCGTACAGTGGGTTGGAGACGCCTCAGTGTTTGTGCCCCCTTAAAAACCTGTTTAGTTTTTATGGTAGCTGCAGTTTTTAGCTGCTACCCCAGATTTAATTTAATGTGCTGTCTCCTTTGCTCATGTCTATAGTGTTGAGTGCTGACTTGTTAAAGTGGAATGTGGGATGACTGGTCTTGTTTGTAGAGAGGAGGAAGATGGTTGAGCGGAAGAGTAAGAGAAGTACGCATTAGTGTCTTTTTTTTTTTTTTTTTTCTCCTCGCTTTGTGGACTTTAAGCACTCCCTGTCCATGGGGGAGGGAAACAGACAGACACTTCAAAAGGAGTTGCTTTAGTCAACCTCTGCGTTTGTTATGAACTTGACACACGCCTTCAAAGCCCAAAATCTCTGTCGTATGTTTCTCTTTCCTCCTCTCTCCCTCTGTTCCTTGTCCAACTCCTGTATGTGTGGTCTCTCCCTCTCTTCCCTGCACAGAGTGTCAGCCGAGCTTTTTCAAAGCCGACGTGTCTGCCGAGTTCTGTCAGCCGTGTCCGGCGAACACCCAGCCGTCCAAGGCAGGAGCGGTGCAGTGTCCCTGCAAGGAGGGCTATTACCGCGCCACCACCGACCTACCTGGCCATGGCTGCTCAGGTGAGAAATAAATTACCCACAATTCCCTTGTCGGTGTTGTTTATTTTATTATGTTACATTCAGAAATGGGTAGGTAATAGGGTTGGGTTAAAAAAAAAAAAGATTTGTTGATACATACTGATTCAAAAAATTAAAGGTTGATATTAAAATTAGTAAAATGAAATAAATAAATGAATAAATATGTACTTTAATAATAGGTTCCTTCCGGTATAGGCTGGTGTCATTTTGTTTAGCCAGCCAACATTTTTAAATATATAAATGTTGGCTGGCTAAACATTGGCGAGCAGAGGGTTATTCTCCACTCTGTTATTTCATAAACAAGCAAAACTGGCAATGATACTAAGAAATAAAAATTAATTAAAAAATAATAAAAATATCGATATTGTATTGGATCGAGTATCGTATCGTGACCTTGTGTATCAGAATTGTATTGGTTCAGGAAATCCGTATCGATACCCAGCCCTAGTAGCTAAGGCGTCCAGCTGCTGAGCTTTACCATCAACCAGCCTTGTCATGCATTGCTTCACTCTTGCTACTCAGGCTTGCCCTCTGAACCTGTGGACCTGTTTGCCACGACAATCCAAAACACCGTCGGTAAGGTGAGGCTGTCATGGAGGTCCCCAGAGGACACAGGGGGGCGGGAGGACCTGACCTACCACGTGACCTGCGAGCGCTGGGAGGGCTCGGCTCGCGTGCCGTGCGAGGACCGCATCCGCTACGAGCCCGGCAGCGTCGACCTGAAGGAGACCAGCGTGGAAGTGAGCCAGCTGGAGGCCCACGTCAACTACACCTTCAGCGTGGAGGCGCGCAGCGGAGTCTCCCCCTTCAGCCCCCAGCAGGCCCTCAGCTCCACCACGGTCATCCTAGAGTTTGAATGTGAGTAGCACAGCCAAGTCAATTCTGCTACACACAATGCTGTTTTTATGTTGGACTAAATTTACTCATTGATCCAAGTTGACTCGCAATATAATGTGAATACACATGTCCCTCATTGGTAATGTGTGTGTTTAACTCTCCATTGAACCTATAATATTTGTGTTGGTGCCTCAAAAACAGCTGAGGAAATGTTGTGACAGAGCATGCTAAAACAACAGCACAATTTTAGCTCTAACCGCCTCTCAAAACATTTCATTTGTAAATGGCCAGGATTAGATCCACGTCTATTTTTCTCTTTCAAAGAAAAGAAAATATCCACAGCAGATCAGAAGTACTTTGTTTGGCTGCGGGGAGGGGTGTCGTAATGCTGTTTCTTGTCTTGTGTCATGACCCCCGTCGCTCGCTCCCTCCCCCTCAGATGGCGGGAAGGTGATGACCATGCAGCTGGACGACCGCAGCCCCAACAGCCTTTCCCTGTCCTGGACCGTTTCGCACAAATCCAAATCACGATTCCAGCTGTCCTACCGCAAAAAGGTTGGCTAAAAAAAAAAAACACTCTTTTTATCTTTATTTTTATTGAAAAGCACTTAAGTACTAATTATGCTGCCATGATGGAATTAACTTACAATACCAATTTACAACCAATTTTTCTTGTAAGCTTCAGTGTTGTATTTGTTTCTGCTAACATCTTGTCCCGTCACACTTGATCGCCTGGCAGAATAAAGAGGGCGAGACCTTCTCGTCTGGCAACTCCTACACGGTGTTGATGTTGGACAACAACTCGGTGAAGATCCCCAACCTGGACCCGGCCACGGCGTACCTCTTCAAGGTCCAGGCTCTGAACGCCGACAACAGCCCCAGCAGCGACGTCATGGAGCACGAGTTCAGCACCACGCCGGAGGGTAAGGGGGGAGGACATGGCCATGTGTTTGTGTGTTTATGCGTGTGTGTGGGTGGGTGGGTGGGTTGGTGAGTGAGTGAAAAATAACTTAAAACTTCAGACCTCAGAGCTGAATAGACTGCTGAGGTATACACTCAATTCCCGAGGCATTCAGAGAAAAACAGAAAAACATACTTAAAAGACAAAATAAATAGCATTTTCTCTCTGTTTCCTTGTCGCCCCACAGCTCCCAACCAGGGCAACACCTCTCTGATTCTGGCCACGGTGATGGGGGGAGGCGCCGTGCTGCTCATTGTAGTGGTGGTTCTGCTGGTGCACAAACGGTTAGCACAACAAGTGTTTGTCTCTCTCTTTCTCCCTCTCGCTTTCTCTTTGTCTGTGTTTCTTTCTTTCTCTCTCTCTCGTATCTCCATCTGTCTCAGTTTTTTCTCTCTCTGTCTTTCTTTCTCCGTCTCTGTATCTCTTTCTGTCACTGTTTTTCTCTCTCTCCCTCTCTCCCTTCTTCTCTCTTTTCTAAATTTCTGTGTTTTTTTTTCTCTGTCTTTCTCTCTTCCACACTCACAAACTCACACTCACCCTCACACTCACACACCCTCATCCTTCAGCTTCAGCCTTTTGTCGTCCCTTCAATACTCACTTTGTCCCCTCCCCATCCCCTCCCCATCCCCTCCCTTCCCTAACGCCCCCCTCCCCTTTTTTTCATAGCAAATGATCCAAAAGGACATCTTCTCTTGCATTCATCACTGCTCCTCTCCTCAAATCCCCCACCCCTCGCCTTTCTCTCTCCAATTTAGCTGCTTTCAGGCTCCTTGTATCTGTTTCTGTTTCTCTCCACTCGGGAGGAAAGAATCGCCCCTGAATGCTCTGCGTGGCTCCTCAAAGCCTGCGCTCTAACAAGGGCCAGGTCTGAAAAGAGGGTCGAATCAGAAGGGTACATTGTCTCAGATAAGAGGCGACCGGTTCTCTTTGAGTCTCAGATTTTAGCGTGGAGCCCTGTGAAGGTGACCCACCCCACCACCACCACCACCACTAACCCAGCCACCAAACCTAGCTGCCACCCCCCTCCCCCCCTTCCACTGGCCAGGCAGGCCTGTCTGTCGGTGATAACGCGACCTCCTGTTACCGCTCGGCAAACACCAACTCCTTTTTCATTCCAAATCAAAGCGCTGGCTCTGAGAATATCTACACTTAGGAATCATTAACTGAGCATTCTCCGCATGGGAACATTTGCCAGTAAAACCGGAGCCTGACCGGGTCATAGCTTAGGGTTTTTTTTATGATTAGGACTTACAATTTAGGTTTTTAAAAATATATGTTATATTTCTGCTCTGCAGGAGAATACGGTCTCTCACAAGACAAGGCCCAGAGGATACCTACTTCAACCCAGGTAAAAGGACTTAATTGTCAGTGTTGTAAAACGCTTTCTACCATCTGTTATATAATTCACCATCACAACTGTAACTATACTGTGTCTGTTTCTCTTTCCAGAGCAACTGAAGCCCCTTAAGACATATGTGGACCCACACACATACGAGGACCCTAACACAGCCGTGCACAAATTCACAAAGGAAATCCACCCCAACCACGTGACCAAGCACAAAGTCATTGGAGTTGGTTAGTACCCCTCGTCTTAAAAAACACACCCTATCCCTCTCTGGGGGCATAGTTAAAGCACATTGTGAGGGATTGTTTTCCCCTTGCGACATGCGAAGGCATTATTTATTTGCAGTTATTTGAGATGTACAGTTCACCGCCTGGAGTGACAGTCGAAACACTGCTCAGATCAAAATCTGTGCGTGAGATTCTTGCTCTACATGTTTGGACGTATTTCAGAGTGGCAAGTTGTTCCTCTGAGAGAAAATTTGTTTTCCAGAAAAAGACACTTCAGCCTGATCTCGGCTGTTTGCGTAACCCTCTCGGCACTCCCATTTCTCCTCCTCCGGCCATGTTTGTTTTCCACTCCTGCTAATTGGATCCAAAATAATACATTGCTCCCCTCTATTAAATAAACAGGGACTTAATTGAAACGGTGACCAGTGAGCACGAGTTTCTTTGAGAAGATGTACCTCATTGGTCGTTGGGCCCTGACCTGTGGCCGTGTGGATTATGGCTCAGGGGTCACCTTTAGCCTCTCTCCACCCCCACAGGGTTTCCCACGGCCCGCCGCAGTCCTCGCCTGTGCGAGACAGCTGATTCCCATAACTACTACTGCCACACACACACACACACACACACACACACACACACACACACACACAGACTCACAACACCCACACAGAACACAACACCCACACAAAACACAACTACAACCCTTCCCCTCACCTACTTCAGACAAGTCCCCTGACCAGCAGGGTTTGGTTAACCTTCCTGATTGATAACCTCTGGGTGCTCTGAGGTTGTTCTGTGTGTTTTTGTTATGCTCGGCTGTCTTCGCACCCCACATTCTTCCTCTGCCTACTTGTATGTAGGCCTTGATTATCATCCAAGGATCTGGTTCACAGTTTATTCACAGCCCGTATAGAGCTTTGTAGTCAAAGACAAACTTAAAAAAAAAACTTCTTAAGTAAGAGGTGGTCTGATGGCTTTGTTTATCTGACGCCCCTATGCCCCTTCTGCTGTGATGTAGGGGAGTTTGGGGAGGTGTATCGCGGCATCCTGAAGGCGCCCGGGCGGAAGGAGATCCCGGTGGCCATTAAGACCCTGAAGCCCGGCTACAGCGAGAAGCAGAGGCAGGACTTCCTGAGCGAGGCCAGCATCATGGGCCAGTTCAGCCACCAGAACATCATCCGCCTGGAAGGAGTTGTCACCAAGTGTGAGTACCCCTCCCTTCCTCTCCCTCCCTCTCTCTCTCTCTCTCTGTCTGTCTCTGTCTCTCTCTCTCTCTCTCTCTCTCTCTCTCTCTCTCTCTCTCTCTCTCTCTCTCTTCTAGTCTCTTGCACTCCCATATATATATATATATATATATATATATATATATATATATATATATATATATATATCTCTCTTGCTCTCTCTTTGTCTCTCTCCCTTTCTTTCTTTTATTCGCTCTCTCTCTCTCTCTCTCTCTCTCTCTCTCTCTCTCTCTCTCTCTCTCTCTCTCTCTCTCTCTCTCTCTCTCTCTCTCTCTCTCTCTCTCTCTCTCTCTCTCTCTCTCTCTCTCTCTCTCTCTCTGTCTTTTTCTCGCTCCAGTCAGTTTTTAGACTTTGTGAGAAATGCTATAAAGCTGTGGCTAGAGGTGGACGTCTCGGCTTCATAAAATAAAAGTCCTGCCATATTTGTTCTAACTCACCACTGAATCAGATCAGTTAATTAGTAAAATCCCCTGTGTTTAGTGCACAGGCAGAGGGAATGCATAGTAGAATTTTTACCACCTCTAGCTGTGAGTTTGTGTTGCTCTGCTGATGTGCAGAGACTCAAAGTTTGCCCACAGACATATGTTGTACCACATATTTGTTCCAACCACTCGCAAAACCATCTGGTTCCACCTTGTCATGTGCTCAGGTAGAACCAATACATGGCAGGACTTTAACTCTTTGAAACCGAGGTTGCCCCACTTTAGTGTGTACCTACATTTTTTTTAAATTGCCCTGGTGTTCACATGGCCTTATTTGCCTGTTTCAGTCAAACATGCCATGATCGTGACTGAGTTCATGGAGAACGGAGCCCTGGACAAATACCTAAGAGTGAGTCACAACCCCACCTCAAACATCACCTCTTGGTATGGTAGATTACAAAACATGCATTACTAGGGGTATTGAACGGAGGTACGTGCTACTGTTCAAACCTGTATTTTGAATATTTGTCCTTTTCCCATCAGGATCACGATGGGGAGATGTCCTCCTTCCAGCTGGTGGGAATGCTGCGGGGCATAGCAGCGGGCATGAAGTACCTGTCCGACATGAGCTACGTGCACAGGGACCTGGCTGGCCGCAACATCCTGGTCAACTGCAACATGGAGTGCAAGGTGTCCGACTTCGGTCTGTCTCGCGTGCTCGAGGATGACCCAGAGGGCACCTACACCACAAGTGTACGTTTCAACCACAAATGTCAAACTGTCTGCTTTTTAGAAGCTCGTGTTCTTCCATTGTTCGACTTTTTCTGTGTGTGTTTGGGTGCTGAGGATAAAGGTTAAAGGGCCGCTCTATAATTGTCCACTGACCTTGACGCTGACTCGTAACAGGGAGGCAAGATCCCGATCCGCTGGACGGCTCCCGAGGCCATCGCCTACAGGAAGTTCACCTCCGCCAGTGACGTGTGGAGCTTCGGCATTGTCATGTGGGAGGTGATGGCGTTCGGCGAGCGGCCGTACTGGGACATGAGCAACCACGAGGTGAGCCACTGGAATTGCGTCTGACGCAACGAAATGTAACGCGTGGGTGGGCCAGCAAAAGGGAAGGGCAGGAACAAGAAAACCAGTGTTTGCTTTTCCATGGTGTGGTCAGAGATGTTCTTCTAAACATAGTCATGCGTCGGAAATGAGGATGTTGGAATTCGAGAAAAAGGCAGAAGAGCTTAAATAAAGCATTGGAACACTTCAGTCACTATTTTATTTATTATAAAATGTATTACTTATTATGTTTGTTCCACAGGTGATGAAAGCCATAAATGAGGCCTTCCGCCTGCCTGCTCCCATGGACTGCCCGTCGGCGGTCTACCAGCTGATGCTGCAGTGCTGGCAGCACGACCGCTCAAAGAGGCCCCGCTTCCCCGACATCGTCAGCATCCTGGACAAGCTGCTCAAGAGCCCTGAGTCCCTGAAGGCCATCGCCGACTTCGACCCACGGTAAGAACGTACCGCTAAGGAGTACAACTAGACAGGAAGCACTTGCTTCTGCTTCAGAATACAGGTAGACTTTAAGAACGTTTCCCTACTTTGGAAAACAGACTGTAAGAACACACATTTGCTTAGAAGTACAGGTAGATGGTCAGACCTCTGGAATATAGGTAGATGGTAAGACCTCACCTCTGCTTAGGAGTAAACTGTAAGAACTCACACCTGCTTTGGAAAACGATAACACAGGACTGCAAACTGTGTGAGAAAAAGCAGTAAACATTCAGAGAAATAAAAACATGAAAGGATTTCAAAACTTAGGAAGTGTTTCTTTGGACTTGTGCCTCTTGGCATGAGTATGGTATGATGGGGGATGTTGTGACATGTGACAGGTGTCTAATGCTGCAAAGAGAAGCGTAACAATTTAGCTTGATCTTTATCTTAGTATTTGCATGCTTGTGAAAGACAATGGGGGTGGGTGAGACTGTCACATTGACATCTGTTATCAGATGGTGGAACTGAGCAAGCAGGTTTTCCTAAAAGAGTACTTTTTGTGTTGGCTAGAATAATGGCAGCATGCAAAATGTCTGTGCCTTTTATGGCCATGTGGGTAGTGATGTTTGTGTTAGTGTGTGTGTGTGTGTGTGTGTGTGTGTGTGTGTGTGTGTGTGAGAGAGAGAGAGAGAGAGATCACACTGACCTTTTGTGCGTTTTTGTACTTCTTAGCGTCTCCATCCGGCTTCCCAGTACCAGTGGGTCGGATGGCTCCCCGTTCAGGTCGGTGTCGGAGTGGCTGGAGTCCATCAAGATGAGCCAGTACAGCGAGAACTTCTCTTGTGCCGGCGTCGTGTCCATGGAGCAGGTGCTGCAGATGAAGAGCGAGTGAGTACACACACACACACACACACACACACATGCATGCACACCTAGACACACACTCTCACACACACACACACACACACACACACACACTCACGGACACACACACATACTCACAGACACACACACACACACACACACACACACACACACAAACACACTCCAGGACACACACACACACACACACACACACTCACAGACACACACACACACACACACACACAAACTCAGACACTCATGGACACACACACACACACACACACACACAAATACACACTTCACTCCTCCTCTGTTCTCACAGGCAGACGGCCCGGCCCAGCCCAGCCCTGGGTGAGCCCAGCATCTGTTGAGGATTGAAAGGGTGACAAAATAAACATTTACTCGGTCGATGAGGTAGGCCGAGGTCGTATTTTTAGGCGAGTTAGTATTTCGGCCTTAATTCCGAAATATATCGGGCATTTTTTCCATATTCTGTCCCCATAAGCCAGTAATTTAATGGCCCGAATATGTGTGTTGGTTACGAGGATTACCAGTCTGAACCGCAGACCGGCATACTTTACTATATCTGGCAGAGGCAGTTATAATGCCATATCATAAGGTGTAATTAATATTCGACCATCCAGCAAGGTGCTTACTCACTTTTATTGGCCAATAAAAGTCCTGGGTTGCCGTGAGTCATTGTCGTTGGAGTTATGAGGAAAAAAGGAAAGGAAAAGAGGATGAAGGAAAGAATAGTTTTTTTTCCCCTCAGCGCCCTCATGGTGGTGGTGCTGGTGGTGCTGGTGGTGGCAGCGGCTTGTGGCTTGCCTGCCTTGTTTCTTCCATCCATCCATCCATCCATCCATCTATCCATCTGTCTTCCTGCCTCCCTCCATCTTTGTATCCCTCCCGGCTGCCCACAGCACCAGTCCAGCGCAGGGCTTCCTCGCTGTGGCCAGAAACCGCCATTTCAGCTTCGGCTTCGGGACACACAGGCACACGGGGCCGTGTGGCTTTCTCTCCTCTTTACTGAGGCGAATGTAAAGAGAGGCGAAGAGAGAGAGGGAGAGGGCAGACGAAAAAAAAGGGGGGATGGACAAAAAAAAAAACAAAGGTTAAGATGGCGTTAGGGGAAGGCTGACATTTGGAGAGCAAAGTCTTCTTTTTTTACATTTGAAGAGAGGGGGCGGCTTTTCCCATCTCTACCCTGGGGGGGGGGGGGGTGAGTTCAGGAGGCGACCCATGGTGAAGCTGCTTTGCATTTTGGGAAAAGCGGGCAGGCTGGGGCAGAACTATGACCACATCGACCCCTGGCTCTCTTCCCGTGTGCGCTTTTAGCTCTGGAAGCCGGGTAAACTATGCGCAGGGAGGGAACAGAAAATGAAATAAATCCCTTTGATGTGTTTTTGTTCTATTTTTCTGTGTGTTTTGTTTGACTCTATGGTCGTATGTTCCATCTGTTGTCATCTGGTAGCACTCTCAAAAATACCAGCAACTATTTACAAGTCTCCCGCTTTCTCTGCCTGCCAGGGGGCTGGTTCATGGCTGGAATGGAAGATCCTTGTTAAGTCATTAAGACCCTAATTAAAGATGTAATTAGGCAACTGGATCCGTCAGTGTTCCCTGCATGCATGGCTTTACTCAAAACCACCCTGTGCTATGTTTCTTGGTCTTGTCAGCTTTTGGGAAGGAGGAACACTCCTCTTGTGGCTAGGGCTGAGATTCATTGCTTTGGCCTGATTGCTTATCCTCTCCCTGTTTTTTCTCTCTCTTTGTCTGTCTCATAGGGACATCCGCAACATCGGGGTCAGGCTGCCTGGGCACCTGAAGCGGATCGCCTACAGCATCCTGGGCCTGAAGGACCAGACCAGCACCCTGAGCGTGTTTGCGGTGTGAGGCAGACTTGCGCTCCCCACAGACCCCACTCCGAACCCCCCTCCTCGCCCCCCTGCTCCCCACACACCTTCTACACGCCCAGCAGAGCGTCTGGAGCCCAGGGCCCCGCCCAGGCACTGACTAATGAAACTCTATGCTGCCAACACCCCCCTCCCTCCACCCAAACCACCTTGGGCTGCAGGGACAGCTCTGGACAAGGGCGGGGGCGGGTGTTGTGGGGCGGACACCCTCCTCCAGTCAATCTGTGTCGGACTCGGGCTCCAGGAGGTGTCACGTGCAGCAGATATGATAAGACTTCATGTCAAAAAGTGGAGAAGAGAAGCGGTGGGAGAAGAAGAAACAAAAAAAAAGCTATATGTTGGACAATGTATATGAGATATATATATTTTTTATATTCTATTTTTTTTTAAAAGCATTCGAAATTTTGCTTGGTCTTTACATGCATGCTTCTCTTGGAAGAAGAGTAATCGGTTTAGATGTTAGTGTCTCCGCTCTGCTGACTGCAGATGGTGGAAAACTCGAGTGGGCACATGGCATGGGAATTCTAGGCTGGCACTGCGATGGCCGTTTAAAGTAGAGGGCCCCCTTTCCCTTCCCTAAAGAAACAGGCATGCCAGGGACTTCTCTAAATCATCTTTTTGTTAGGTCTTAAATTTTGCCGTTATTTAAAGGGAGGTGTAATGAATGGTGGAAATGAAAAATGGGATTTCGGTCGAAGCTTTGAGGTAATTCCGATTATAGAAGTGCCTCGGTTCTTCTGAAGACGAAATTCCCTGAGGGCTGAAGTTATGGCCGTGATTTTTGTTCAAGCTGGCAATTTCTTAGTGAACTGTTGCTTTGTGCCAAAGGCATTTTGGGGTGACTTGCCAGGGCATGTTGAGTGATGTCTCTACTGTGTGTGTGTGTGCTGGCCGAAGAGGATGACTTTGGCTGGCCTTACTTTGAAATTTGCAGTGAATACCTTGTGAGGCCAGTCAGCCTTCCTGCCAGTCATCTACAGCTGGGGTCTGATAAGGTTAGGTGTGGCAGTGGTGGGGTTGGGGTGGCGCAGAAAAAGAAGCCACTCTTCTCCTTTATTATGTCTGCAGAGGCTGTGAAGTGCCAGAGGAGCTCGGGGGAGAGGAGCGCTTCGAGGGAGAGAGCACACACAAGCCAGTGGGGGAAAAAATAGCACTTAAAAGAGAAGACGAAAACACACAAGGCAACAATTCTGAAGCGGCCGGATGGTCACAGTTGAAATGGCGGGTTTGGTATCCTGCTATAGCCCTGTCTCTCCTAATGAAGGGGATGACATTTAAAAACGGAACCAAAAAAAAAGAAAGTGGAACGGAGGAAGCTCTAGTTATTCCATAGCGGAATGCTGCAGGTCCCTAATTGAGAAAACCTGCAGTGACGGAGCAAAGGCAATTAGTGCTGTGAGCGCACGCGCCAGTGTCAGTCAGTGGCGGCACGAGGCAGCGACTGCACACAAAGGCTGTTGCAGAACAAACAGAGGCAGGCAGTGCTCCAAGTGCTGGCAGGCACTCGAGATGATTCCACGCGTTCGTCAAGCAGCAAAAAAATGTAAATTGCCAGCGAACGGGCAGTTGATGGGCTGCTGGTTCGTTTGCTGTACTGTACATCAGCACATAATCAACTTCTTTGATGATATTGCAGATTGTTGTAGATTAGCCTCGCCAAATTGACTATGTGCTCTGAGATGCCAGCTGTTTAATGTGGGGTTGAGAACGGAACGGCATGTGCTGGGTTTTTTTTTTTTTGTATGTGTTAGCCATTCCTTGGGCAACTCTTTATTCACTCCAGCACAACCCCTTTAATGGAGAAATGACTGAAACAACCCACACAACATGCTGGAAGACAGACAGCGAGCGAGTTAGCGAGCGAGCGAGCAAGAGGACACGTAGGCTGGCTCTTATCGGGCCTCGCACCGTCTGGAGGATGTTTCTGCAGGACGTCTATCTGCTCAGCTCTCCTCATATTTCCCCAGCTATCGCATTCTTTTACTTAACCATTAAAGTGACATAGTTGCTTTACTGTGGATTTCTCTTGGGTCATTTAAAATGAAAATAATAAAAAAAACATTGTCAAATGTTTGACTTTAGGTTACTTTTTACAACTTCATTTTCTTTTTTTAATGTATGAATTTTGTTTTTTCACAGCCCTCATTTTGATTGTGTTGAACCTGATACTGAAGAACGGATGTTTTAGGGCTGGACCATTGATGAGTAGTGCTTTTTTTACATTGGTTGCTTCCACTGTGACAAAGGGAAATATAAAACTAGTTTGTTAACCCTGTCTACCCTTTCCATGTTTATTCTATTTCTCTGTCATGTTTTTCCTTTTTGCAAAGCAGTTCCCACATAAATAAATTGTATGCTTTCACAAGACAATTTGGCTCTCTCAATGGAAAAAATTAAACTCTACTTGGCCAATTGTTTGTACTTAATTTAATAGCCTATTTATTTTATTCTTTTATTTATTGTCATAGTTACACTGAGTTGGGATTTATTTGTAATTGAAGTTCTTTTTTTCAATCACAATAAAGTCTTCGTAGCCTAAATATTTCTATTTTGACTTTTTCTGTCCTGTTTACAGTCAAAAAAGGAAAATGTAGTTCATTGTCGATGTCAAATTTGTAAATATAGTATGTTCTGTGTGTACTGTCACATATCTGAATCTTGAATAAAGATCCTAATAATCTGTAGAAGTGTATGGATCTTTTCCACAGAGCAGTAGTCAAACAAATCACTGGTAACCCATACTTTGTCATTGTAGACCTCAAACAAACCAGTGCCTTCAATCAGTCAGTCAGTCACGTATTTACCATTCCATGTAATAAGTTAAAACTACACGACCGTGGAGTATTATAACCAATTGTATTGTCTGCCTGGTCCTCTGGTCCGTGCTTTTAGCGTGATTAGCCTGTGCTGCGTAATGACAGCCTGTTTATTTAACTTCTTAACTCGACTCCTCTGGGTAATGGCTTTCAGCATTGTGTCAAAGTCGCTGCTCTAAACCCCAGGATCAGTTGGAAGTGAAACATAAATACGTGCCAGCAGCCGAGCAGCAGAGGGGCCCCGGGGGCCTTCCGGAGCCTACTTGGGCCTAACTGCGTAATACATTAATTAAAATAATTACTGGGAGTGAAGGTCAACTGTATTTGAGGAAGAAAAGTCCCACTAATGCTTATTGGAGGTCGACCTCCGAGCACGGAGGATAACGCACATGGTGAAAGAATGGGCTTGCGGGCTGGCTGCGAGCCTTCCTCCAGCACAGCCCGCCGCTCTGTTAATTTCAATCGAACTTGAATTGGGAAGGCTCCATTTGTCTGGCGCCCATTATCAGCTGGTTGCTGGCTGAGTGTTGCGTGTGTTGCCCAACCTCTAATGCATTCTTTAGATAAGATGCGAAAAAAAGGAATGCAAATATTTGGACGGTTGGATCAACATGGGAGGCAGCACAGGGCCAAACAAAGAAACAACGGGAAAGTAGGCAAACAGGTAGAGAGGATAGAGCATGGGAACCAACATGGCTCCTGGGCCCGCAATGTCATCATCGCACTGTGTCTCTGTCCCTATCTCTAGGTTGAGTGCGTCATTGTCCTCAGTTAAGGCTTTCTGATGTTGCAGTTGCAGAGTCTTTAAAGGACATTTGTTAAGTCTGGCGAGCCTCAAAAAAATTAGAAAGTGTTGAGATTTTCCATGTGGTGCGTCATGTGGTCAAGTTGGTGCCCGTTCTCCAAAAATGAATACCCCAAAGAAGTTACGAAGGATCTTCAACTGGTGGTTTTGTTGTCTGATGCCTTCAAATGTGGTCTCATGTCAACAAAGGGTTTTTGGTGTCTGCCTATCAATTGAAAAGTATTAGCAAGCCATTTTGTTTTTTCACATGCACATGTGTGTGTTTCTTGTGTATGTGTGTGTGTGTGTGTAATTGTGTGTGTGTGTGTGTGTGTGTGTGTGTGTGTGTGTGTGCTGCACGCTTGCGTAGGCTTGTATCCCATCTATCCTCTGGCTGAAACCATTGGTGGCTTGTGCTGTAGCCCTTCATGTCGTACAGATGGTTTTGCTTTCTCTGTGGATTCTACTGTGTGGGGCCTGTGGTTTACAATTTTTAGGTCTTCCACTTTCTAGTGGTTTTTTTTTTTAAAAACTCCTCCTTTCTGTAAAAGGAAAAAAAGAGAGACCATTCCATTGTAAAAAAGAAAAATGAGGGAAAGATCATGCTACTGTTCATGTATGACTTCTCTCTTCCACTCTAGCCTTTTTCTTTCCATAGCTCTCATTTTTATATGTGCGCTTACAGGCAGGCTCATTTTGGAATTTGCATCGCGGCTAATTTTAGAGATGGGTTCTTGACCGAAAAAAAAAAAAAAAACACATCCTCCAATTTGGGTCTATATTGGTCGTCCTCCCTCTCCCTCTGCCTCTTGCTCTGTTCTCTCTGTATGGCTGGCAAGCCACTTTTTTATTACTCTCTTCTTCTCTCTCTCCTTTTTTCTTCCTCTTATAGGGCTTTTTCCCTTCATCTTTTCCCCCCCAATCTGCCGTGTTGAGTGATTACAAGGGCAGAAGTTGAGGAAAATTGTGGGAACTTTTAGGGGGCCGAGCTGTTGTTCAACCTTTGTGTCGACTGAGTAAGCAGTGTCAGTTATCTTCATTGCAGAAAAACGACAAAACATACACGGAAAGGAAAAACAGGCCTCACAAGTTCAGTTTATTGTTAAGGGGAGGGGTAGGAGGTTGCTGTATACATTATGAAAGGGTGAATATTTGGTTTCCATGTTTGAAATGAAGGGTAAAAGTGAAATTAAACAAAGTTAGCAAAGATTGCTTTCTTTGGCATCGTTTGCAGTCGCACAGGAAAGTCATACTTGCCAGGCTTGCAGCTGACACAAAGAGAAACTTAAAGACGGTGCAATCTGTCACAGACGGCTACTTTTTGAAACACTCCTTATTCTGCAGATAATTGTAGGGTTTTTTGATGAGCGTTTTGCTCACTGGTGGCGGGTTTCCATGGACACTAACTTTTGAATTTTTTATCGGTCACCTCCACACTTCTGTGGCTGCCAGGGCTGTCACCTTCTTCTGCATGAAGTGCCCTTGACAACTGTCCTGTTGACTTTGCCTATCTTATCAGATTTCTTTGAACCCCTAAACAATTACGTTTATGTTAAAGTCAACAAACTTGGCAGGCTGTGTTTCTCGAGCAGAGAGCGGAAGCAAAAAGTATATCTATTCCTCCCTCTTTGTTACTTAGTGTTTTTAAACATACAAGTCAGACAGAGCTGCTTTGGGAATGATCTTGGCCAGCAAGAATTCCAGGGCCTGCATTCCCTGTTGAAGTAAACGCCACACAACAGGCAAGGGTATTCCCGCAAGCCTTCCCGAGGAGGCGGGGAATGGTCGACTCCACCATCCTCAGCCTGTTTTTCTTTTGTCTGATCAAAACGTGCAATCATCCCCTCTTTTTTAAACCCCACCCTCTTTTTTCCCCCCACCGTCTTTCCTTCATTATTTTGACCTTTTTTTATATTCCAGTGGTCTGACGTTCCCTGCCACATCGACCGTGACAGTCTTTTCAAACTTCATCACTTCTCTCTGTGAAGGCATTCTTCTGCCCCTGCCCCTCTAGCCCAGCCGAGCCCAACCCCGCCTCACCCGCCCCCGGCCCGCACCCCCAACCCCTCAGCCGCCCCCCTTCATTTCCTCCTGTCGACATGTGTTTCTGGGGCCATTAATCGTTCCTCCCTGCGCAACGTGAACCCCAGCAGATAATTACAGTAATTAAACCAATTAGGGAGCATATGGAACGAGGGCTTGCCCGGCCTGGCCCCGGGGCCTGAGGGGGCCTGCTCTGCATCCCTCTACGGGCAGCAGCTGAGGTGGTCCACATCAGTAGCCCTGCTTGAACCACTGGAGCGGGTGTGGGGTGGAGGTGAGGGCGGATGGCTGATGGTAGGGGTGGTGGTGCTGCTGCTGCTGGTACAAGGGGAGGAGGGGGAGTAAATTGTTTCAGCCCCATCCTGGATTAGCACAATTTTCCCTATTTTCTTTTTCTTTCCGTACCGTCTTGAACAAGGCCAATGGAGCTGCAGGCACCAGACCTAATGCTGCACTGTGTCTCAGGACAACATAGAGGGAGAGAGGGAGAGACAGAGAGAAAAAAGAGAGAGAGAGAGAAAGAGAGAGAAAGGGAGGAAGGGAGGGAGAGAGGAAGAGAAGGACAGACAGACGGAATCAAGGATGTGAGAACTGGCAGACGCTGGTCTGGTCGCGACAGCGTGATTGATGCAGCCCGTGCCATGAAGTCGCCCCCTTCCTCCCCTCTCCCCCCCTCCATGCCCCCCCATCCCAGGACGGGCAATAAGTGACAATGGGCCCTGTGTGTGCAGCACAGGTGGGCCCGGGGCAAACTGGAAGTCACCCCACCTCAAGCACGTGTGTGCTAAATTCTACAGGCTCGCCTTTTTCGCTCAAGCCATCACTCATCTTATTTCTTTTTTTTTCAGACGAGATTTTTCCCCCCCTGAACACATATTGGTTCACGACACATACTTTGTGGTGCTGTAATTTGAAGGCAGCACATAATGAAATGTGACAGTTCAAAATGGGGCGAAACATTAAAAAGTTAGATTAAGGTTAACTTGAAAACACATCTAAAAGAGCCTGACATTTTTTGGCATGGCGAGACTATATTATAAAGAACCCTCAGCTGTCAGTCATATTGATAGAATAAGAATCCACCATATGTAGCCAGTGGGAAAAGTACAACAGCAGACCAAAAGCTCCTGTGGGCCAGCGAAAATCGTTTACTCAGCACAAAACAATTTTTGCAGACCGGAACTCTCCCTGAGAGAAATATATTCTCTGAGATGTAGCTCCATTGCACAGACACTGATTGTTCATCATGACATACAGCCATGGAGATGCCAGTTTATTTAGTCTACATGTGGCCATTTGGTGGTGGTTTGGGGGTGGGGGTGGGGGTTGCATTGTGCTAACACACATGCAGATCAACCCTTTGTATTTATTGCACAGACACACACACAGAAACACACACATACACACAGACACAGACACAGACACACACACACACACACACACACACACACACACACACACAGACAGACACACACACACACACACACACACACACACACACACACACACAGACAGACAGACAGACACAGACAGACAGACACACACACACGTATGTGTGCAGCCACCCTCATACACATGCAAACACACAACTCTCTTTGTCTCTCCCCCCCTTCCCATTCACCACACTTCTCCCTCTTACACACATACTGACAAAAAAAACTCTCTGTCTCTGTCTCTCTGTCTCTCTCTCTCTTACACACACACACACACACACACACACACACACACACACACACACACACACACACACACACACACACACACACACACACACACACACACACACACACACACACAGGTCAGGACATCCGACATTACCCCTATTTATAGCAAACTCCTGGAAGTGCACTCTCAATACATTGTCTAATAGAGGTCTTCCTGTTCTTGGTGTAGTGTCTCAGTCCCGCTGGCGTCTCTGGTGTGCGTGAACAAGCATTTTTCCTTCTTCCCATCTCTGCTGTCTGTGGCTTCCTTATCTACAGAGGCCTGGTGGGCTGATTCACACCGGGACTGAGGTCATATAAGGCTACTGTCGTGTTTGCCGTGGCAGTGGTGTGTATCTCAGTACTGATCTAAAACATTGGCAGTGGTAGTTCTGGTTTGAGGCTAACATTCTTCGGGTGTGTTTTCCTTACCTGTTTCAAGTGTAGCAGCTGTGTGTGTTTAATATGAAACCCAGTCAGACACCAGATTTGGAAGGTGCATCCTGGTTGGGTTGTGTAAGTTTGCGTCTGTGTTTGTGCCAAATGTGGGAACGTTTGTTCCTGCGAACGTACGTAGGATCCTGACCAGTATTTGTGTTCCCATACTCGAGCAGCCTTACCTCTGCATACTTTTCTGTGTTAGCGTATATCAGATTCACTCTCACATGAGACACTCTGAGATCCGGGTGCCGTGATATGTAAATGAATGCAAACTCATGAAGAGGCCTAAAGGCATTCCGGAACCTGCGAAGACTTTCCGCATAGCACATTAGATAAAACTAAAGTACAAAATAAATTGAAAAGTGTACTTTTGGGAGAGCTAAAATAATCATATATATGATAGACATATATATATATATATATATATATATATATATATATATATACACATACATAATATGTCTCATTTTGGACTTCAGGTCATTTTTATTTGCTGTTGCAGAAGTGTGTGTCCCTGCTTGTCTCTGTCTCTGGTTGAAACTGCAGAGGCAGCGGCTAGTAAAAGACTTTGTTGGTTTGCACGCCGCCATACGCTGGTTTTGTAAAGAATGCGCGGGGAGGTGTGAGAATCCTCAACAATGTCGAGACTCCTGGGAACGTGCTCTATGGGGGTAGCTGGCAATAATTTTCGTTCCAAACGAGACAAATTCAGCTTCTCATTTTATTGTGTAAAAATTGAGGCAGCTGGACTGTGGGAATGGGCTGCTTCCATGTTTTTTTTCTGCACTTTTCACTAAATTACATACAATTAAGACTTTGAGGATTAGGTGGTTGGAATGGTTTCAAATTTCGATATTGCAGGGCATTGACTGAATTTTTGGAAATTCCCCCAAAGGCCTGGAGGGCTGATGAGAGATTTGAGAGGCATCTATCAGACGTGTATTAACTTGCTGGGGCACATGCCTCTGGTGGCTATAAAAAGCATTGCTTTGGTGTTTCGGCAGGATACTGTGACTCAGCCTTCTGTTTGAGCCTGCTGTAAAACCCACATTTATATCTTTCCACTTAAAATGATTAACTGCACTCTCAAACAGTATTCCAATAAAAGAACTTACATGCATCCAAACACCACAAGCTGCGCACTTGTGGCAGTCAACAAAAAAAAAGTCTATTGTAATAGTTTTTCCTTAGCTTGATTGCGAATCACTTTAATGATGGGTTGTTATTAACATCATTTTTGAGATACATTTCATAGCCTTGTCCTTTTGAAACCCCCAATAAAAGTGTCATATTTCTCCAATAAATGTTTTGCTTCTCAGCTGCCTGGTCTCTGGTTGCCTGCTGTTTGTCAGTTTGTTGCCCGAGGTGGTGTTGGCACCTCCGGGAGCCACTGTGTCATCTCACCAGGAAGCAAAGAGCCATTTCAGCAAACATCTAACTCTTGTTTTCAGAAAGGACACATTCTAACTCATTGTAGCAGGGACCCCAACCTCCTACTTTTACACACAATGGCTGCTATGGTTCATCTCTTACTCTCTTACATCTCTTACACACACACACACACACACTTCTCCTATCCATCTCCCCCATCTATCTCTCTTTCTGTCTCTCTCTCTCCAACATAAACACACACACACACACACACACACACACACACACACACACACACACACACACACACACACACGCGCGCACACACACACACACGCACGCACGCATGCACACACACACACACACACACACACACACACACACACACACACACACACACACGCACACACACACTTCTCCTATCCATCTCCCCCATCTCTCTTTGTTGCTCTCCTGGGTAATGACACAGCCACTGAAACACACATGATTGTTATACAGCCATGTTATTTATGGTCACTCAAATATGTAAACAGAGAGAAGACGGAGGGAGACGGGGAGCTTTCTGGAAGCCACAGAACCCCCTCAGACGACTCTAACACAAAGCAGGCCGCTTTTGACAGACTGACAACTTTTAATTTTTGTATTAACTTTCAGGCTCAAAGTTATCCTCACTCCCCTGTTCGAAAGTCTTGAGGGGCACGTGGCGTCGTGTAGAGTAAATAATTATTTGAAAGTTGGATTAGTGGGTAGCTCTGGAGAGACACGCTTGTTTAGTTGAGACAAATTGAATCAACATCATTTCGCATTCTGCCTTAGTTAACGCCACAGACAGATACGGGCTTTTGAATGGCGCAGAGGAGCGCTTGAATTGCTCCTGAATCCTGAGTGAGTTTGCAGGATCATTGTGCTGCTGTTTAATCTCGGATTCCTCCCCAGAGACCCAGAAACACATGGCGAGGGTGTGGGAATTAGGCAGCAGTTTATCGTCGACATGCTGATTGAAAAAGATGTGACATCGAATTTCCTGTGAGAATGAGGGACGAGAATGTAGGGACCGCGTGCAGACAATGTTTTTACACAGCTACCCCCAACCCACCCTCCTCCCCCAACACCACTAAAATCACATGCAATGGAACTCCTAAACTAAAGAAGGAAAACACCACTCCACCATCTTGTCTCACGTGATTTTGGATGCCTTGGAGTTGCACACATAAGCATGTATAAACACACACACACACACACACACACACACACACACACACACACACACACACACACACACACACACACACACATACATACACACACACAAATATCCACATACACAAACACGCACACACACAGACGCACGCACGCACACACGCATGCACACAGACACCCACTCACGGGGTGCTGCACGCAGGACATTTGATCCCGCCTGATTACCGGGAGTGAATCACATAATGCCGGGCATAGTTCTCGGCTGCCGGTGAGGGGAATAATTAGGGGTGTCGGGGAGTTTACATGTCAACAAGAGAGGAGGTGGAACTGCCCTAATGGCGGATAGCTGTGGAAACTTAAGACTGCTATTTTCCATCTGACTAGCTCTCCTGAATTCCCCCTCCTGGTGGCCTGGCAACAAAGGGCGGAACAATGGGTGGGAGTGCACTGCTTAATTGTATAGGGTGGTGTTAGGGCAGGGGCCCCATACCTTACCTGGCTTTGACGTCATGAAGCTGTGTAACGTATAGACGTGTAAACGCACACGATTGGAGATGCACGCAGGTGTTGGGTGTTTCGGTTCTTGTCGGAGTTAAAATGGAGGGCTGTTAAGGTCGTTTTGGAAAAGGAGGAGGCAAAATACAAAAGAGAAATGAAAGGTGGTGGGGCAGAGAGAGAGAGAGGGTGCAAGAGGAGGAGGAGAAGGAGGGGGAGGAGGGGGAGGAGTAGGAGGAGAAGGAAGAGAGAGAGAAACTCACGTGACTGGAGATGATAGCAGGTGTCAAATAAGTTGGTTAGTTTTAGAGTGACTGGTGAAAAAAAGGGGTGAGATAAAACTTGGATTTAAAATGAAAATTGGCATGTTAAAACGTCATACCAAGTTGGTATGTGTACTGAGGAGCAAAATTGATTTAGCCTGTTGCATTCAGAGTTTAACTTTTTTTTATCGTTTGTCCCAGAAGGCTAACAATGGAAGTGGTAGGTGCCCTTAGACGAAGCATGACAAGTACGCTATTTTTAAACCATTAAAACAGCTCGAAGAAACTCCACACTCCATCGGTAGTACAACAAAGGCACTGGCATTCAAAACAAAGCACTGAGAATACTGTAAATGTACACAACGTTTATTTAAAAAACTCTTCTTACATGCAGTAGTTTGCAGTTGTTTCTCGTCGCCGCCATGATGAAAGTCCAAACAAGACAATTGTACTACCTCTCCTCCTATTCTTCCTGCTGGTTCGTGTTCGTCAATCGACTTGTGCGGACTTTCATCATGGCGGCGACAAGAAACTACAGAAAGGTACTGCCTGTCAAAACTGTTTTATTAATAAATGTTGTGCACACTTGTGTACAAAGTTCTTAGTGCCTCGCTTTTAATGTCAGGGCCTTGTCAGGGTACTACCGATTGGAGTGTGGAGTTTCTTCGAGCTGTTTTAATGGTTTAAAAATAGCATAGTCATCATGCTTCGTCTAAGGGCACCTACCACTTCCATTGTTAGCCTTCTGGGACAAACGATAAAAAATAGTTAAGCTCTGAATGCAACAGGCTAAATCAATTTTGCTCCTCAGTACACATACCAACTCGGTATGATGTTTTAACATGCCAATTTTCATGTAACACCAAAGTTCTCCTTTAAGTTAAAGCAGGAAGTGAAATGTAGAGGAAAAATGAAGGGAATGAGGGCACAGAGAAGCAGAGAGAAAGAGAGAAAGAGAGCTGAGAAAGAAGGGAAAACAAAGACAAAATTAGAACATTTAGATGTTAGAAAAACCATTTTTGTGTTCCATATCCCTTGTATAAATGCTTTGGCAATAGGAGTGGCCTTTTTGTCATGCCAGCAAAGCACATTGAATTAGATTAAACTGAGCTGAGAGATGCTGGGAAAGACAGAGTGAAAGAGAGAGGGGGGTGAGAGAGAGGAAGACAGAGAGCAAAAGAGAGATGGAGAGGGAGGGAGGGAGGTGACCGTGAATGTCTGGCTCACAGCTTCTCTAGCGTCCCTCCCATGCCACACACACCCTCTTACAACCCCACGCAAGCCACACCAGGGCACCAGAGCCCACACTGGCCTCACTGTGAATCCTCTCATGGACCTATTCACATTGCCACCAGAGATTGTGTCACAGAGCTGCTGGAAAAATGTAATTATACCAAGCGCACACATTTACTCTGGTCTTTTCTCCAATTATAAAATACGCACTGACACTCTGCCTGCTCATCGTGGCCATGTCAGTAAATCCCTAAAACCACTCGGGTTGCACGTCTCTCTTGCTCCCTCTTCCTCTCTCTCTCTCTTCCTCTGACAAAAAGTGTGTTTTCACAGTCAAATGTCAAAAATCACTGGGCTAAGATTATGTGACATACGATGCGGTGTGTTTTGGCAAACCCATACGCACAGACCAACCGACGCACACACAGGCGTATCTAGATCCGCCTCAGAGCACGTCCAGCGGCGTCTGGCTTCCCGCATGTCACGGCTCCGTGTGTGTGACTAATGTCCTGTATATGACGTAGATCACAGGCTGTGCAGGCCAGAGTGACGTGAGGATCACACCAGCCATGAGTCTGCATACAGCCAGCAGTGCTCACTCACCTCCACACAAATTACACCGGCGCAGTGACAAAGGCAACCACAAAAGTCCTTCATCTCCCTCACCTTTCAAGTGACAATTATGGCATCTTCTGCAGCTGTTGCGGCTGTTTTCGTCGCAAAACGTACTGCATAGTTTCTGTTGCAGTTCCCATTTATATACTGTAATAAAATCGAAGGCCACTTTTAGATTCTGCTTGCACCCTGCCTGAATACGCAGCAGGTCACTGGCATGTGATTAGCTAATTCATGGGCATCCGATATATATTTGCCTCAGAGCGGCCCACGGCCTTAATTGTGAGGAATCACGTCATGGTTTGGGGAGCCTGGAGCGTTGATAGAGGGGTAGAAATAGAATCTGTGGGAATGGGCGAGAGAGGCGGGTGGAAAATGTTTGGAGGCTGTTAAACACAGAATGAAATTCCAGCGCACACCCACAAAAGTCAGATCAGACCCGCACTTATGTGCACAAGAAGTGACACACAATCTAACTCACAATCTTTCTCTGTCTTCCTCGCTCACCATATTTCTTCCTGTTACACATATAATGGCACAAACCAACACACACACACACACACACACACACACACACACACACACACACACACACACACACACACACACACACACACACACTCGTGCACACCCACCCACACACTCACACTCACACTCACACACAGACACACACACACACATGCACACCTACCCACACACACACACACACACACACACACACACATACACGCACACCACACATACATACACACAAACGCAGACATGGACTGGAACAAAAGCAAAAATGTCAAACGGCATATTTTGAGAGCCAATTTAAATTACGGTAAGATAGCTGCACGCAAAGTAGACCATGCGATGCTTCTTTTTCGGGAAGGCCACATTCACTGGAAATGCGATAAGGTCATGCAAAGCAACGTTCTGGCTCATCCGGTTCTTTGGTAAGTTAGCCCTTCTGCCAGCAAACTCCCGCTATTCCAAACCAAAAGAGCCTTTGGAATGGGAGAACTGAATAAGGCCCCCATATTGAATTTCAAACTGTCAACATACAAAAATCTCTTTAATTATTTGCCTATTTTTAGAAATAGAACATGCCTTCAATTACAGTTTCTCCCTTTCACGCCTAGGGAAAGCCTAACTATTGGGTCTGTCTGAGAAATTGATGTGTTCCTGTCATGAACTAATTGGAATAGTTCATGAGGGGAGATTTTTCACACAGGGAGTGTGCTTATGAAGTCGATACCGCATGCCCTCCTCCCACCCCACTGCCATCCCTCCCCACCCCACCCCTCCTCCACCACCGCCTCTCATCTTCCTGGATTTGGAGGGAAGAGCGTGAAAGCACTAGTTCGTTGCTATGGGAACAGGGTTTCCCTCCCTCCCTGCCCATCAACAGCGCCCTGGTGCTGCTTTGACAATGATGTCACCGGAGAACTGTTCGAACCATGTTTGCACAGAAAGATAACACATCGACAGGGAAACAATGCGCAGAAGAATTTCTCTCTCTCTCTATTTCTCTCTCAGGTTTCAGGTTGAGACTTGTGCTTCTCCATGCCTGGTGAATGTACTTTAATGTGGTATGTCGGGGGTGTTGGTCCTCCCATGCTAAGGGAAAATTATGACAAATTTGTTGTCATTGCTGTGATGTGGTGGATTCCTTCTTTTCTTTAAAACACACTCCTACACCAAAACCTGACATAACCATAACACCGTCTCCAGTGACAGCAAAAATCTGTCATAACAACAAGAGTTTACATAACAGTAAATGAAATATGCTATATAAATGTACTTATTTACGGGCCCTTTTCAAGCTCATTTGATTTAATCAGTGCTGCGGTACACATATAACACTAAACTAAAGAGTCAACTTTTCCGTTTACCATAGACGTATGTTTTGAACTTGGAGTAGTCATTCATCCCAAGAACCACAGCGCCACATTTAATTTACAGTGTTTAGGGAACAGCACAGTCTTTAGGATGCAACAGGGTATGAAGTGAGGGCCGGCAATATAAGTTTCCAATCACCAAATGTCATGTAGTACAGACAAAAAACAGCAGGGGGCAGTGCAGAACTGTGCAAATGGCTTCAGGGGGCAGACTGCAAGGTGCTAAATGTTCTTTCCTCTTTCTCCCTTTCTTCAAATTCATCTGCACACGTGTTTGCATTCCTGCAAAAATGAAATCACACTTTAAAAAAAAACCTGAGAAGATGTTTCTAACAACTGTTTAAAAATAGGAAATACCCACTGTCTTGAAGTCACCTCTGTAGCGCAGGGCTTAGGTCACAGGGGTTGAATCAATTTGCCACTCCAATATTTTGTCTCCCCATCTAAAATATTGCTTTGTGTCTCCTTGCAGCATTCTTCTTGCCCAGTTCAGGTGTGAGGGGCACAAAACTGCAGCAGACAAAGGGTGCAGAAGTTCAATGTGTGTGTGTGTGTGTGTGTGTGTGTGTGTGCGTGCGTGCGTGCGTGGGTGTGTGTGTGACAAAGAGAGAGAGAATAAAGAGAGGGGAGGAGTGGAGAGAAGTGGAGGGGAGGGACCCTAAGGAGGCAGTCAGT